>JBANSL010000001.1:29032500-30232500 GCA_037127255.1 Persicaria tinctoria
TTTGCTCAAGCTAAATGGCTCTCGTACGGTTGGACGTGATATTGCAAGCATGTACAACTAGGGACATTGTCAGGCTAACTATTTTAGGAGAATGGATAACGACAAAGGCTAGCAAACAATTATGGAAATTGGGTCAACTTGCCTTCTTTCAACAATTAAGTAAGGGTGAATTGATGAAGCAGGACATGAAGACTTAAGTAAGGGTCAACTTGCCTTCTTCCAACAATTAAGTAAGGATGGAAGACATTGTCAAACTGATTTTATTTTGAGTTTGCAGTATTTTTTTTTTAAATTGTAAACAAAGCTTTGTAGACAAAACTTTACGAGGGAGGGAGTTTTGTTAGGATATATGTGTATGGATTGGGTTAGAGATAAGTGAGCTAAGATCCATTGTATACAGGGCTAAGCCTATACAAGCCTATACAAGGCTTATAAGAGCCTCTCGGTTGCACCGATAATGATTATGAATGAATTACAAAACACTCATATCTTCTTCCTCTCTTCTCTTTGAACTCTCATTCTCTTCCTCCTTATTCTAATTCTTCCATTACCGAGCTCTATAGCTCACCCTCATATCAGACCTTTGGGTCCTAACAACCACATATATTTAGTAAAAAAAAAACATAAGCTTTTATCAAGTTGTGGATGATGGACATTACATAAAGCTGATTCATCTGCTGATTGATGACTACCCTTTCTTTTTTTCTTTTTGAGTGACATCCATAATGTAATGATTGATTTGTAAAAAAGTCCAAAGGGCGTTAAGCTCGGCGAGGTGGGTTCGAAAGATAGAGAGTTGATGACCTGCAAATTAAGTAGAGGAGTCAACCAAGGATAAACCAAGATCTTGCAAAACAACCATGTTTGTAACATAACATATATATTATTGGTAAGGTTACTAGCTAGCCCGAAAGGCCTAAAAAGGAGGCATTTGGTGTTTGATATGTGTAAATGTATTCTCTATTGGCTATGTGCATGCAATGTTCATTGCTCTTCTCTTTTGACTATTTATGCACAACGGGGGCATTTTATTTTCCTAAGTAATTTAATATGTAGTGATTTTTTTATTAAAAAAATTAAGATTGCTTACTCAAACCTTAGATTAGGAGTGTTTGGTTGATGCTTATGCTCTCATTTTTATAGTCTTGTAAATGAGGAAAAGTCTAAAGGGGAAACTAAAAAGATCAACGATTATAAAGATGACACACAACCCTTTAATTACAAGTGTGCACTGTGTAATGCGTCTTAGACTCTTAGGGCATCAATCAAGAAGAAGTTTCCAATTTGAGAGATGTAACTTCTTTTTTATTTAAATGCAATTGATATCATGACAACAATTTCAATGAAATGAAATATATTCATAGTATGAGGAAGAACTAAAGCGGTATATTTCTATAAAAATATTCACCCGTACAAGGTACGGAAAAAGTACTAGTTTCTATTATATTTATTATTTTCATTAAAATTGGCCCTAGGGTTTTCTATATTAGAACGACTGATTCCTCCATTGTAACTCAGACGTTTCTTTTATGAAAATTTCAGTCTGTGTGAAACACAATTGAGAGAAAGTCAATCGATTCGAAGCGTGGCTCATCGATTGCAAATTGGTTCTTGATCTAACTTGGTTTGCTTTGAGTTCATCAACCTCGCGAGAGCTTGATGATCCTGGTAATCACAAGTCCCCTCCTTGTGCCTCCAAGTTGTCCGCTTGGTTGTGTAAGGTTGTAGAGGCGGGCTTTATAGTCGTTGGTATTTGGTTCCTACCCTTTTAGGAGATCTGGGGTCTTTGCCTCGTTCTATTTTAGTTCGATCCAGTCCTTATCGGTCGAGTCTTGCTTTCAATTTCGAGTCTTTATTCTTGTTCATCGAGTCTTTGCTTCCGTTCTTGTTATTTCTAGTTTGATTGTCGAAGATCGGGCCATCCTACGGCTAACCCCGTATCAAATTGACATCAGAGCTTAGGTTTCCGACATCAAAGTTGTGTCTTTTGTTTTCCTAAACACAAAAACTACAAAAATAGAGTTTTTCTTGTTCTTGGTTTTTACTTCTTGAATTTTTTTTAATTTGATTACATTAACCTTTGTTTGTGATTGTTGTGGTTGCTTTAGCTCTAAAAATATACTAAGCCGAGACCACAGTAGACAGAGCCAATTCCCACGTGCGCAGCCTTGTGTCACTTGCATTAGTCGACATCGGCAAAGGATTAATTAAGTTGAAATTACCCGCACTTGCAAATCTCCTAATTGACCCCCTTGCAAGTGGCTACTTTGTGCCTACATCATTGCGACGGCAAAGAGAGTCTCAAATTTTAGTTGGTCGCACCTTGCAAAGCAATACCAAACCCTAGTTTGCTTTCTATCTTTGGTTATCTTGTTCTATCTTAGATTTATCTATTTAATTGCCTTAATTAATTTGTTGAAATTTGTGGTAGATATATCTCATATATTCTATCATAGATTATCAAAGGCATAGATAGATTTATTTACCATATTGAGCCACACCATCACCTATATATATTTCATTAGGGCTACATAAAAAAAAAATTTCTTTCACCATAGCATATAATTTTTTAGAGTCCTTTATTTCATTGTGAAGTTTCTTGCATTAGGAAAAAAAAAAACAGTCCGAAATTTTAAAAAAAAAATTACATTCAAAGCTTAGTCCTAGGAGGATAAAATTCACAAGGGGCAAAAGTAAGCTTCAAAAAAAAAGAAAAAAAAAAGAGAAGGATTGTATCTAGTGCAAGAAAGCTTAAGGACCAAATTTGGTGAATTTGCTATAGCCCTAGTCACAACCTTAAATACATACCTCCCAAACCATAATTTTTTTTTAAGTCCTACCTTGCAACTACAACATCCATACTAAGGGTTTAAATCAAAAGGAGGTAAAAATCCAAGTTTTTCTTTCATTTTCTTTTCCTATTTTTGTGTGTCGTGTACTGCAGTGACCATACCGACCCCATATCGACCCCCTCCAGCCTCGGTACAGCCTCGGTACAGTGTCTGTTGCGTTCGGTTTTGGTCGATTTCGAGCTTTCCAGGTCGATATCGAGTCGATACTCCTTCCTTTTGACTCAATACTTTTGTGTTGTGTCTTGTCGGTTGTTTGTTTCTCTGTCCTTTCTCTTGATTACTCTCTTTTGATTGTTAAGTCCTTGCTTGAGTGTTGATTTGCCCAAAGCGGATTGCCCCAACAAGCTTGTCATAACCAATTAGAGAGAAGAATGTGAGCGTATTGAAACACATTGTGAGCTTGTTTATATTTTTCTAACATTTCACATAGTTCTTTGTTTGTCTTTATTTGCAATGTCTAGTAACCAGGGCAATGACTGGTACAATACCTTCATGGAGAACATAGCTAAGATGAATGCAAGCATAGCTAAGTTAAATGAAGGATTGGCTGGGCAAGGTAATCCCCGACGTACTGAAGCGCCTCACAATAAAAGGGAAGTAACTAATCCTAATTCCCTTCCTAATCCTAATGCAAATCACCACCATGTTGTTAATCCTCACATAGCTAAACCTTTATTTGATAAGAACATCTCTCCACGAAGGGAGAGACATGGTGGGAATAATGCGTTTTCTAATATGCAGGGACGAGGGAAAGGACGACGACGACTTCCAAGAGGATGATCATTGAGAGCAACGTCCTAGACGAAATGATAGAGGAGGTCGATACCACTACCGCGCACCTAGAGAGCCTGCGCAAGATGGCATAGGTAAGGTAAAGGTAAAGATCCCTCAATTTTATGGTAATACCGATCCAGATGCATATATTGTTTGGGAAACTAAAATGGATCAAATATGAAATTGTCATAACTTCTCTGACACTAAAAAGGTGCAACTAGCTACCTTAGAATTCACAGGCTTTGCTTTAATTTGGTGGGATAACCTAGTTAAAGAAAGAAGAAGAGCTCTTAATGCGCCTTTCGCTTCTTGGACTCAATTAAAAGCACTTTTGAGAAGTAGATTTGCTCCCCAACACTACTCTACAGAGCTTAGACAACGACTAGAAAACCTTAGACAAGGTAATAAAAGTGTTGAGGAAACGTTTAATGCAATGTAAGAAACCATGGCTAGAGCTAATGTAGTTGAAAATGATTAAGATACCAATGTTAGGTTTCTTAGAATATTGCACCCCACCTTAGCTCATGAAATTGATTACTTACCTTATTCTACGCCTACTGAACTTTTACATTTAGCTATGAAAGTAGAAAGGAATGCTAGATACAGGAGCCAAGGTGGTAGAATGTCGAGTGGGCAACCCCAAAGGTGGCGCCAAGGCCATGTGCAGCAGTCCCAAGGGAGGTTTGATGGCGGCTCAAGGGTGAGGGCAAGCCAATCCCAAGGGAGGAGTGAAGGTCGAATGCCTCGGGAGCCCATCGACAAAGGCGAGACGCCTATGTACGATGGGAATTCGTCTAGGGCATCTATTGGCCCTAAAGAGAGTAATCATAACTCTTCTACTCTTAAACCTATGTACATTCCTTGCTTTATATGCCAAGGTAGTGGACATGTTATGAAGGATTGTCCAAATAAGAAGCCTCTCATGATTAATCACCTAAGAGAAAATGAATCTGAAAAATCTAGTGATAAACATGATGAGCATGTTGATAATAATGATCAAGATATTAATTTACTTGCCTATGATCATACCGATTGCATTGAATCTGAGCTTGATGATTCTTTGATTGATAGTAAGGTTTTAAGTGTTCAACCTAAGCCTTCTGATGATAATCAAAGCGACGATTTGTTTCATAATCAATGCATAGAAGAAGGCAATGTTTGTCATATGATCATTGATGATGAAATTTGTTCTAATATTGCTAGCCTTGAGGTGATTGCCAATTCAGCCTTGAAAAAGGAAGAGAACTTGCTAGCATTGGATGAAAACTTAAAGATAAATGAACAAGCTACTGTGCATATTAAGTTAGAACATTATGAAGATGATATGACTTATGAATTATGCACTAATCAAGCTTCTTTTCTTGGTGTTGTAGTGACCTCTAATGGCCTTGAGAGGAGTTTCCATGGGCATGAGGTATTCGATCCAGGAGCTCGTGTGGATGCAGTTACGGAATTTTATGCGAGCTTGGATTCGAGGTCGAATCCTTTTCAAGAAAGGGCGAATGATGCAGGATCATCCAAGACACCTTCGGACACATCTATACTTGAGGATGGACCTATGATTCGAGCTTACGAGAATGATGTCATCCTCAAGAGGAAGAAGAAGGCTCCACCATGGGAGAAGGTGCAAAGGTGGAAGCTTGACGTTTTAGATTCGTTCAGCATTTGACAGCTTTTCGACGTCTCAGTAAAAATGAGTCGTACGGATTCAATATTAATCAGATTAGATCGTGCCATATCTTGTCGGAACGAGGACGAAGATATCTAAAACTTTGCTGTTGAAGGTTTTTCCAGGTTCGACCTAGATTTTGGCCGAAAATCACATTCTTTGGGTTGTCACTGTTTTAGACGGGAAATTCTTAAGTGTTGGAACTCTTTTTATTGCTATTTTTAGAGACCTCATTTACTTAAGTTATTTTTAGTATTTTAGGGATTTAAGTTAATTTCTATTATATTTATTATTTTCATTAAAATTGGCCCTAGGGTTTTCTATATTAGAATGGATGATTCCTCCATTGTAACTCAGACGTTTCTATTATGAAAATTTCAGTCTGTGTGAAACACAATTGAGAGAAAGTCAATCGATTCGAAGCGTGTCTCATCGATTGCAAATTGGTTCTTGATCTAACTTGGTTTGCTTTGAGTTCATCAACCTCGCGAGAGCTTGATGATCCTGGTAATCACAAGTCCCCTCCTTGTGCCTCCAAGTTGTCCGCTTGGTTGTGTAAGGTTGTAGAGGCGGGCTTTATAGTCATTGGTATTTGGTTCCTACCCTCTTAGGAGGCCTGGGGTCGTTGTCTCGTTCTGTTTTAGTTCGATTCAGTCCTTATCGGTCGAGTCTTGCTTTCAATTTCGAGTCTTTATTCTTGTTCATCGAGTCTTTGCTACCATTCTTGTTATTTCTAGTTTGATTGTCGAAGATCGGGCCATCCTACGGCTAACCCCGTATCAGAAACGATATTACACAAAACACACGAAACGGTATTACACAAAACCACAAAAAAAATAACAAAATCGTTCATTGCAAAGTCAAAACCCGTTCAACCCGGGCCTGACCCGACGGTTTACCCAAGTTCTTCCCTCCCCTACCACATGGCCCAACCCGGCGGGTTTACCCGTTGGAATCCCGAGTTAGGGTTCGGGTCATGCCCCCAGGGGTTGGATCTCGATCCGACGGGTCAGATCTGTGGCCACGTTTAACTAGTACGCTTGCTCTCATTGTAGAAAATTATGGCCTCCTTTTTTAAAACATATGCTTGCCTTGGTGCGGATCCGGTCTATAATGGTAGCCCATTCCAATTTCGTTTCATTTTGATATGTAGAAGTTTATTTAGATATAGATTTAATAATGGATAGAATCCTATTTTGCAAATTTGCAAATTTTGGTGGGGCGGGGGGAGTCAGATTTGCCAACAACCCAAAATTTTGGTATATTGAATGCTATTTTCTCTTACTATTATGAATGAATTAGAGGATTTGTACTATGCTTGTCTAAGGTTAAGTTTTTCAGGTGGAGAAAGATTTTCTTAGATTTATCCATTTAACTATTTTGTAATTGTTGGGGCTAGAAACCATTTTACAGTCGCACTCGGAAGCGAATTCGGGTAATAATAGAACCAACAGCAATCAGCCAGTAAACCAATGACCAACCGATAATATCCAATCCAGAAACCAAACAACCAAGCAACCACAACACAGATAAAAGCACAAATATTGACACAAGATTTACGTGGGAAAAACCCCTCTCTAACTAGAGGATAAAAAAACCCACCTTCCGCCCACCAGAGTAACCAATCCACTAATCAATAGGTCAATACAAGTTTTTAACAATCCAGTCTCAACCGGAGACAAATAAACATGGGGATATCAAACACCAATCCAAATACAACCCGATCTAGAAAGGATTCCTCTCCAAAACCTAGCTAAACACTTGTAATCAGATTAGATTTCCAAGAAGGAGAAAATACCTATAAAAAAACACCCGTTGTTCACTTGCCGAAGGAAGATGATGGATCACCAGATAAAGAGACGAAACACCCGCTCGAATCTCCTACCTTTCTTCTCCTTTCTCCCTCCTCTCTCTTTTCTTTCTCTCTCCCCTTTGTTATGGTTGCTGGCAGCACTTCTTCTTGGTGAAGCCACAATGCATCACACTTTCATTTCGTTAATAAATTTCTATATAACCTAGCAATTACCAAACCAAAACTTGGGCTGGACTCATGGGCTCTTGGCCCAACAATCTCCCCCTCCAGTCCAAGGGTAAGACGTTTCTGCTCGTCCTGGCCTCACCCGCATCCAAGTCCCGTCTCATCCCCGAGACGCGGAACTGATGCTCGCTAGATGTCACCATCATCCACTAGCTCCCACTCCTCCGTAGTTCTCTGGTACTCCTAAGTAGAACTCCCGGTGAATGCATGACGTCCTCTCTCTGACCCTCTGACAGTTTCTTCTATCCGTGCTGGCTTGACGTGCTCAGATCTGCCACTAGTCATAGGACCCGATGAACTTCCCTCTAACACGGCTATCCCATCAGCACAATCCTCTGAAGCAAACTCCACACTTGTGCTATCCTCTTCTGACGTCTCAGAAGTTCCGCTAAATCTTGTCTGCAATCCAAACAAATCACAACTGCTCAAGGTCTCCTTATCAGCAAAAGAAACGAGAGACTTTCTCTTCTGATTCTGCAACCCCTTCCCACTCAAGTATCCTGTAAGCCCTTGCACCAAATCAAGCGAAACATCACCATGAACCTCTGTCACAACTTCCCTGATTTCTTCCATCTGAGTCTTATACAATGTACCGCTCAAAACACCTCTAGCGATCACCATTGACCCTTTGCTGAGTTTCCACTTCCTACTTCCAAAGAAGTTATCATATCCCTTTTTATCCAAGACTTGAAGAGAGATTGGATTCTTCTGCAAATCCGGTATGTGTCGCACATATGTCAATGTCATCCAGCAACCTGTGTTTGTCAGCACACAAACATCTCCCATACCAACTATATCAGACAAGCTTTCGTTCCCCATCTTTGCTTTGCCAAAGCGTCCCACTCGGTACGAAGTAAACGCTTTCCTCCTTGATGTAGCATGGAAGGATGCAGCTCCATCGGCAGTCCACTCTACACAAGAATCAGGCTCCTCCAAGCATGTGAGAACAACCTACTCATCATCACTGTCTTGCAGAACTTACGTTGTACCCTTCTGATTTTCCTCTTCCTCTCTTTTCTTCTTCCACACATTGCAGATCCTCTTCATGTGCCTTTCATTGCCACAATGATCGCAAACAAAGATCCCCCTAGTCTGAGATCTCCCTCTAGACCTGCTCCCTAAAACTGTCACGAGAGCATGTGACGAATCTGTGCCCATATCCTTCCTCCTAGTCTCCTCGTTGTAGAGACTATCCTCCACTGCAGATAAGGACCCAACCCCACCCACGGCAGAGTTGTTAATCGACACCACTAGAGTCTCCCAACTATCAGGCAAAGAGCTCAAGAGCAACAACGCTTGCAACTCATCATCAAGGACTAACTTCATAGTGTTCAAATGATTCACGAATTCCTTAAACTCACTCACATGCTCTGCAATATGCTTTCCATCTCTATACTTGAGATTCACCAGCTTTCTTATCACAAAAGCTTTACTCTGGGCTGACTTCCTTTCATACATATCCTCCAATTTTTTCCACAATACCTGTGCATCTGTCTCATTGCTTATGTGGTGATAAACACTATTATCCACCCACATTCTGATGGTTCCAACCGCCTTCCTGTGCAGCTTCTTCTAATCATTATCGGATGTCTCAGCTGGCTTTCTCGACCGCAACTCAACCGGATCAAACAGGTCTTTGCAATACAAAACATCCTCCATCTTCGTCTTCCAGATAGAGAAATTCGAAGTTGTTAGCTTTATCATTGTACTCGCAAATTCCTTGGTCTTTGTCGTCATCTCTTCTCCTATTACCCAAAAACAATACAATCAAAGATCAACCAAAGACTCTGATACCACTTGTTGGGGCTAGAAACCACTTTCCAGCCGCACTCGAAAGCGAATTCGGGTAATAAGAGAACCAACAACAATCAACCAGCAAACCAATGACCAACCGATAATATCCAATCCAGAAACCAAACAACCAAGCAACCACAAACACAGATAAAAGCACAAATATTGACACAAGATTTACGTGGGAAAAACCCTCGCTAACCAGATGATCAAAAAACCCACCTTCCACCCACCAGAGCAACCAATCAACTAATCAATAGGTCAATACAAGTATTTAACAATCCAGTCTCAGCCCGAGACAAATAAACATGGAGATATCAAACACCAATCCAAATACAACACGATCTAGAAAGGATTCATCTCCAAAACTTAGCTAAACACTTGTAATCAGATTAGATTTCCAAGGAGGAGAAAATACCTATCAAAAAACACCCTTTGTTGACTTATCGAATGATGAAGACGGATCACCAGATAAAGAGATGAAACACCCGCTCGAATCTCCTACCTTTCTTCTCTTTTCTCCCTCCTCTCTCTTTTCTTTCTCTCTCCCCTTTGTTATGGTTGATGGCGACACTTCTTCTTGGTGAAGCCTCAATGCATTACACTTTCATTTGGTTAATAAATTGCTATATATAACCTAGCAATTACCAAACCAAAACTTGGACTGAACTCATGGGCCCTTGGCCCAACAATAATTTTGTTAAATGAATTTATCTGTTTTAATTAGATTATTATTTTCAAAATACGAGTTCTTAACCTATATTGTTACATCATAGCTTAAAAAGATCAAAATTATAAATATAAAAAAAAAACTATTTGCTATTATTAGAAGAAAGAATAAGAAACAACAAATACACTTGTACAACTAAGAATAGATGAACACTAGTAAATGAAAGAACTAGTGGATCTTCACTGGTATTAGAATATCACCCAACTTTTATTCTATTTTCATGGAAATTACAAATAAAACCAAACTGAAATACAGAACGTGCTAAACCGCATATGATTGACACAAACTATTACATCGCGGAATCATGAACTCTGCTAATCATTTTATTACCTAATCAATTTAATGCTTACAAATTAATACAATATACATTTACAAAACGTGCTAAAGTACCTCATATGATTGAGTCTCAACAATACTACTGTACTTTTTATCTTAAGGTTGATTCTCAACCAAATATATATGTAATAGTAAACCATAGCCCTTATTTACTCCAATTAACAAGGTGCTTTATACCAAGTCCAGTAGGCAGTAGCTAGCTATCATATCCCACCATTTTCAACACTTGAGAGTTGAGGTGACATTGTCACCGATTCGAATATGACTTAATTTCGTCTTAAAATGGACTAGTCCCTCCTATAAAACCACTTAACTCCATCCCTTAGTAATTTCAACTTCTGATCATCACACAAACTTCATTGTATGTTGATCGATTGGCGCTATAGATCTCCATTGAGAAACTCCTCTATCATTCGAAGAGCAACTTTTTCTTCTTCTTCCATGCCATGATCCTCACATTCTTGTCCACCCACATTATTATCGTCTTTGCAGCCATCGGTACTATCGAAATTGCAGCTGGCATCGCCATCTTCGGTACTCTTCTCCCCAAACTCCGCATTCCTAACCCACCTAGAGTTGGATCCACCGGGGCCCACACTATTTTGCCAGATGCCGAGATGGCAGCTCTTGTTGTCGAGCCTGAGGCAGGTGAGCGAGGCTGTGGCTGCCTTGTTGCTTTTCTTCAACTTTGTATGGAGAAACCGTGATAGCTTCTCAGACGAGGAGGATGAGGACGAGGAAGAGCCCTTGGGGGACTCCAATTGCCCCTCGCTATCGAGGATCGGGAAGTTGGTCTTGGCATTTCGCCCTGACATGATGATGGCGGCTTGGTCATAAACCCTCGCCGCCTCCTCAGCTGTGTCGAATGTACCAAGCCACACCCTCTTCTTCCTACAAGAATCCATTGCAAGGGAGTCGACCAACAAATTAACCTTTTTAAGATATACATTGTAGCAAAAGGACTATAACAATAAAGTTATCTGACATATTATACCATATGGTACATATATAGATATGAGTAAATGAAAATCATATGAATATTTGTTATGGATATATATATATGTATAAATAGTACAAGAGCTTACAGTAAAGGGTGACGAATTTCGGAAACCCAAGAACCCCATGCGCGCTGGCGTACGCCTCTGAACTTTCTGGACTGCGCCATTTTTGAAGGTACGAATTGAACGGACGTTGTTATGCAGTGTAAATACTCTGACATCCAAGTATTAAGGCCAATTACTCATCCTTATAAGGAAATGAGAGATGGTGTAGATGATCGATCCATCCAGGAAGTACTGCATTTAGGTACATTCTACATTCAATCCACTAATTGTGGGTAGCTCGCGTTACTCCCCTCCTTATTTAAGATACTTCCCGGTATATAAATAAATAAAATCCTAAATCCGCAAATAAAACAAAGAAAGATATATGGTGAGATTCTGAGATATATATATATATATATATATATATATGATAAAATGCAATTTAGCTATATATGAAGTGTAATTAGAAGACAAATTACACAATCTAAGTTCATATATAATAACGCATAGACAGGAAGGACATAGTATATGGATCCTCCGGTGTTAATTTGCACACGGAGTTTATGGATAGAGGATTGAAACCTATATTTTCAATAATTTGTGAAAAATGAGTGTCCTCAATCAATAAGTTGATGTCTATTACCAAATCTGTTATATTATTATATTACACTTTATGTGTCATGATTGATCAAGTAAATAATTTTTTATTACATGAATACTATTTACCTATATATATATATATATATATTAATATATATATATATATATATATATATTATTTATTTATTTATCATTCATTTAACCAATCGCCTACTTTACACACGAAAGTAGATTACAGTACTTGCGGACTGATGATATTCACCGGCTCCACTTAATATTGATGGTTGTTTATAAGCACTGAGAAAATACATGGTACAATAAGTGTACGATCTCTGTCTGTTGTTATGATCTACAGTAACTAATTAGAGGTTTGGACATGTGATTGATCTTAAGGCTCGTTTGGTTTATATTTTGAAAATATAAATGGAAAAATGAATGTAGATACATTGTTAAAAAAATTAATCCACTAGTACAGATGGTACATCTATCAGGGGCAAATTATCGGGTGTTTTATGAAACTCCTGAGAGACAATTTTCGGACAGGGGTTATTATAAAAACTCCTGAAAGAAGCGTGTTTATTTTTTTTAATAAAAAATCGGTTACACTCTCTCAGGAGTTATTATTTAACCCACTATAAATGTCCATTTATCTCGAGAGTTTTGAATAAAAGGCCCGAAAAATATTATGATATCATTAACTTCTCCTTTTAACTTTTCATATAAACTTCATTTTGTCCCTTCTTATTTTAATCACTCGTTTAAAAAAAGGATAAACATATCTCTATGGGTTCGTATGAGACGTAATTAATAAACTGACTAAAATTATAAATAGGTTAAAAATTTAAAAAACAAGATAATCTCCATATGGGACGAAAAACAGTTTATTTGTGAAAAGTGGAGTTTATTTGGTTTTTATTAGAGGTATTGTGGTACTTTCAAACCAAATAAGATAAAAGAGAAGGGGTAAAACAATACTTGTGTAAAATAAGCACCCAAATAAGCACCCTTTTCTAGCTTTTTTTTAAACACAATTTTTAACACGTTTGTGTTTATTTTGGTCATCCAAACAACCAAAAAAGTTGTTTAAAAAATAAACACCCACAAAATAAATTATTAAAAAAATTAAATGTTAACAAACTCTTTAACCAGCTCTTCTAATCATTACCCCTTCTATCTTATTTTTTTCATATAAAAAATAGCATTATTATCTTGTTTAGATATATTTTTTATACAAAATTTGTTTCTATTCTGTTTACCTTATCTATTTATACCAAACGAGCCCTAATTATTTAAACGTGGTTGTCATTCACTCAATTTAAAAAGTGGAAGTTGTTGCGATGAGAATTTCGGTGTCCCAAAACTCTCTACTTCAAATAAATACCTCAATTCCCACTATGTAAATAGCGGAAGTCAGGATCGTTCCTCTGGAGAGAGGACAACTCTTTCTAGAGTAGTTTCGCGCTTCGGAATACAGGAAACCACTGCAGGAATGCTCTGTATCGACCACTACATTGACTTGTCAGGTCGATGTCGAGTGTGACCGTCGACGTTGATTGGTTTTTGCGAGATCTAACAACACACAAATCAGTAGCAAAGGTGTCGATATCGACTAGTGTAGTCGATATTGAGGGGGTGGTCAGAGGATGATGAATGTCGAGTGGGTGTTTGGTTTCTAGCAGTAAAACAGGAAGAAAAAAAAAAGCAAGGGTTTTTAGGGTTGTAAACAATATGAAAAAGACTTCCAAGGTCAAGGAATAAAAGCAACAATAACCATGTAGGAACCACACAATAATCATAGAACAAAGATCATGTTTTTATCATCAAAAGATAGCTTTCGCATACTCCACAAATAGACAGTAGAGGCTCTCGCATATTTGTTCTACCTTTTCTTAATTAAGGTTTAATAAACTTTTGCATAAAACCTAATTGTTTTACCTTTTCTTAATTAGGGTTTAAGCCGGTAGCAGACGAGCATTGACAGACAAAATTCACGAACCTTATGGGTTGCCTCACTGGTCTTCAACTGAGCGAATAATTACTATCAACTTAGCGAATAATTACTATCAATTTAGCGAATAATTACTATCAACTTAACGAATAATTACTATCAATTTAGCGAATAATTACTATCAACTTATCGAATAGTTGCAAAATTGACTCGGACTTTTGCAAGTTTGGAATAGTTGCAAATTTTGTCTGTCAATTTTGATTATTTAGCAAGTTCAAAGTTAGTATTCGTTGATAAATTGCTCATTTGAAATAAGAAGTAAATGGATTATCGATTATTTGGCAAGTTCAGAGTTAGTATTTAATAATTTGGGAGTCATTATTCATTTGAGTATCAAGAATTATTCGTTTTTATCCAATTGTCCTTATTTGTTAATCCCTCCGTTCGTTTATATATGTCGTTTTAAGGAATTTTGCAGTTAATCAAAATATTTGACGCTAGTTGTGCATCCCACCACTTTTTCTACTTGCAATTAATACGGAATAGTACTTTACATCCAATTTTCAAGTGCATGCCTTCGATTTGAAAGCTGCAGAGTCATCATGAGTTTAATTCAAATTTATTTTTAGATGTAATTTTCTTGTAGTCATAGTCTCCGTTGTACTCATCTGGAAGCAGTTGTAGAGTCATTATATCCTGCAATTCATACGGAGTACTTACAGCGTTAATGTCCCCTTAATTAGTGTGCCATTCTTCAAAACGACATATATAAACGGACGGAGGGAGTAAAATTTAACATCATAAAGGTGAGTACACCCGAAGCACCCTATATATATCCACTATTACTAACCTTAGTTAGGCCACTCACATTGAGGCTTCTTAGTCGATAAACAAAGAAAAGGAGGGACGAAAGCAGTAAGCCAATCTCCAACAACTTTCCTGAAATTTCTTTAAAAGGAAGAAATAAAAGATATATTCTTCAAAAAGTTGTTTCTCTAACTCTAACATTTTTTTCCCTTTAAAAAAATATGGAGAATCATTTAATTTTATAAAATATTATTGATTTAGAGAATCTTTTCTATTTTATAGGCAATTTCTCTATTTTGGAGAATGTGATAAAGAATACATTTGACAAAAAAAAAAAAACTCAACAATCCCCAAAATGATGAGGTAGTTGGAGATGCTTTATAAATCACATATAATGATTTTTTTTTGCTACATTCCAACAACTTCCCCATTATGGATACTACCCTAAAATATATTGAGTTTTCTCCAAATTTAGGGAGATGTCTCTATTTTTCTCCTCGTTCTCTATTTCCGATAATGTAGTGGGGGAAGCTGTTGGACAAAAAACAATTCCAATATTCTCCAAAATCTTGCTTTTAGGGATATGGGATGTGTGAGGTCCTATTTACATAAGATAATAGAGGGAGAGAAGACCGCGGTTTGAAATCCATTTTTGCTTTTTTTTATATATAAAAAAATAGATTTGTTTTGATATTGAAATGGATGGTAGAAACTGAGTAAAAAAGTATGTTGAGATTTTTGTAAAGAAAAGAGAAAGTGATAAATGGGTTAAGAATCTCTAGAAATAATCCATTGCTGCAGATACTCTTAAGGTTGCATATGAGATGGTAATTGAATGGGTTGAATTGGGTTCGGTTTGGATCAGTCAAGTTTATGTTGCATCGAGTTTCGATTATTTTAAATAATATTAATAATAATTCAGGTCGGGTTGGATCTGAGTCGAATTGATTTGAGTTTTGGTTACTTTGGACTTCGGGTATTTCAGATTTCGGTTATTTCGAACATCGGATATTTCATATTTTAGTTATTTGTGACCTCATTAAATTTATTTTGTAAGTTTTAAATTAAATTATTAATTTTGATTTTTTTAATTTAAAAACATTCTATAATGAATAACTATATATACACACACTAATCTAGGTTAAGCTATTTTGATTAGAGTACGTGTGATAGGGTTCGTATTCGGTTATTTCGGATTTTAGGTATCTTTTAAGTTTGGTATGTTAATTTGACTTTTGATTGTTTTGAGTTGATTCCTTTTATGGTTTAGATATGATTTGAAATGGTTATGTTTTAGATTTTGAGCTACTTGAGGGGTAAGTTTGTGATAATAAATTTTGATACAATTTCATATACATAAGGGCTATAAGTGAGATGGAAAAAGGGCTATTGACAAGACCATTTATATAAAATTGCACACAAGTCCTTTGCATTCTAAAAAAAACAATTACATATCTGCTTGAGAAGAAAATTAAAAACTAACGGTCATACGCCGTTTCACTTGGACGATCGACCCACACACGATAGAGGAAAATCAATTATCCCTTGTTCATTGTTGTAGATTTCGTAGGGATCTCAATAGATCTATCAAATTTAAGATAAGAAGCTTCATTTACAATTGATTTTGATTGGTTTTTTTTTTTTAAGAAATTGTGTGTTTTAGGGTTTAAAATTAGAATTGAAATTGGTTGTTATTGGTGTGTTTTGTTTGATTGTTGTTGATTTGGGTGTTGTTTGAGTTGAATTATGAGCAACAATTGTAACGAAAACGAAAGAAATTGCTCGTTTTGTTGCTATTGGGGTTGGTTAATTTGACGTTTTTTCATGGTTTACTGTCGGGCATAGGGCTTGTGTAGATTTAGCGATGTGATGATTTATGCTCAGCTACTGTCTCCGAGCCTCATGTGTACCCTCAACACTTTGTGCCGAGGGTTCGACGGATTTTCCAAACGACGACCACAAATAATCGTTGAAAGTCATTCGATAATATCAAAGTCCGACTCGAACCGATGACTGGGGGTCGTGTGCACAAGCGCACATGCGCTAGTAGCCTAGCACACAAGCCGAGTGAGATTCCATTCTAAAACCAATTGGCAATAGAAGGATTAGCCCACCGACTCATATACTAGGGTTTGATATGTTCAACTTTCCGATGTGGGACACTTTTTGGTCTCATTCAGATCTCTAACAGATAATCATCCGAATTGACCGACAATCCGACATACACAATTGAGCGTCGATCAATTCGTTCCTTGATCAATTTCACCGATTTTAGCCAGCTTTTGCGCACAATAATTTATTCGACAGATTTAGATTTTTTTCATTCGCTCTAATTCGTAGATGAGAGAGTTTTAGAACCTTTTGCAATTTGTTTGAAAAAAATAAAAAAAGATCCACGTGAAATTCCTTAAAATTATCTTTACAATAATATTTTGAAATCTTATCTAAAGACTCACTCTTTCAATATTGGATCAATTAGATTCCGAGGGGTCAGATCCGGGTCCGACTTAAGAATTAAGATCAAGCCTTCGGGTCTCTTTCTCCGCCGCCTATAAAATTAAGTTGAATCTCTTTTAAATTAATGATCAACCACTTTAGCATGCTAGTTTTATGCACATTTAAATACACATACATTATATATATGGAATAAGGGATGTTGACGCATAGAACCTTATTTACAAAAGTTACAAAAATGATTAAAAAAGGAAACTTACAACACATGTGGAAGCTAAGGAAGTGCTCCCATCGAATCTCAAAGAGTAATTGTGCAATTAAGGATTTGTCTACACGATAACGAAATGAGATTCATCCATTGGTTCAAAACAATCGTACTCTACAACATTAACAATCTGCCTGTATTATTGTACTTTCCATATTGCAACCGAATGAGTTATTATTACTCTTTTCTTTTGAGTTTTTATCGATCGCATCTCGATCTTCATTACCTACTTATATATACCCCGTTGATTCACTCATGGAAAAACTGCAATAAATTTTACCGATTATAGTCATTCTTTACACTTTTACGTATATATATAATTTTTTGCAAAATATTATAATTGTACCTTTCAAAGTTACAGTTGATCATGATATGATATACTTCCTCCGTCCAACAATACATGGGTTTTTAGAGGTAAATTTTTGTCCAACAATAGATGGGCTTTTCGGTTTTCTAGGCAAAAGTTGTAATGATTTGTATTGGTTTGTGTGTTGTTGACTTTTTAAAATAATTTGACTGGTTAAAATGTGTAGTGGGTGTTAAAAAATACTAAAATTTATAAAAAAGTTAGTGCAATGATTATGTTTTTTTAAAAGTAAGGTGTTTTATTAAAAAGTTGTGCAAAATGCTAAAAGACAATGTATTTTAGGACATGGGGAGTATCCTTTAACTTATTATAAGTTGATATTCTAAGCTGATTTAACTTCATAAGTCGACAAACATTGGGGAATTTTTTAAAAAAAACATTGAGATAAAATGAAAATATCTATCTTTTTTTTTACTTTTAAAAATGAATTTTTTTTTTAAAATATTCACTAAAAAATAATTAATTACTAAAATATTTAAGCTTTTAAACTATTTACAAAAATATTCATTTTTTTGCAGAGTAATCAGAAAAACGCGGTACGAGACCACGTTTTATTCACAAAGGAAAAAAATATGAAATTGGAGAAAAGGACGGCAAAATTTTAACAAAAGAAACACGGTCTGAGACCGCGTTTCTATTATTAATTTTATTTGGGATCAATTTTGTAATTTCCCCAAAAAATTTACAACAGGGACGCGGCCCCAATCCGTGACTCTCTCTGTTTCTTTTTTTTTTCTGGGAATTGAAAGAGAGCAGCTTTGACGGAGCAAGCTCGGGCGATCGAAACAGACGAAGCGGCGGAGGAAGCTCGGGCGCCACCAGAGGAGGAACAGGCTGTCGACCTCCGACGCCGACAACCCTCTCCTCTTTCCTTCGGCCTACGGCCTCTCCTTTCCAATAGCCTCCTTTCCTCCTCTTGCTCGAGAGGTCCACGACGGCTGCCCTCTCTTCTCCTCCTTCCCGGCGGCATCCTTTCTCCTCCGGTAGCCGGCCTCGCTTCCCCTTCGATCTGGATCTGGGCGGTATCAAGCCTCTTCTCAGTGATTTCTCTTCGAAGCTTCCTCTTCGATATGGATCTGAGCCGGCCTCGCTTCCTCTTTGATCTTATTTGAGCTTCGATCGGAGACTTCGGAGTCGGCCTCGCTTCCTCTTGGATCTGAGACGAGCCTTACTCTTCGAATCTGATATGGTCGGGCTTCGATCTAGGCAGTTTAAAGCCTCGCCACGTCTGGAAGCAACATTCAATCTGGGCGGTATCCAAGCCTCTTCGATTGAGATTGGGGTTTTCCGACCTCGAAAATTCCGCCACTAACGAGGGCTCCGACGACTTGATTTTGGCGGAGAAGGCAAAGGAGGAGGCAGAGATCGTGGCGGAGCGGGAAAGGGAGGAGGTGGAGGTGCGTCGGCAGCCTGATTTCGATCTTCTCCTTCCAGGTGATTTCTCCTCCGTCAAAGCTGCTCTCTTTCAATTCCAAAAAAAAAAAAGAGACGCGGATTGGGGCCGCGTCTCTGTTGTAATTTTTTTTGGAAATTACAAAATTGATCCCAAATAAAATTAATAATAGAAACGCGGTCTCAGACTGCGTTTCTTTTGTTAAAATTTTGCCATCCTTTTCTCCAATTTCACATTTTTTCCTTTGTGAATAAAACGCGGTCTCATACCACGTTTTTCTGATTACTCTGCAAAAAATGAATATTTTGGTAAATAGTTTAGAAGTTTGATTATTTTAGTAATTAATTATTTTTTAGTGAATATTTTGAAAAAAAATTCTTTAAAAATCACTTTAAATATTTCTCAAGTTGACACTTTTTATGCGGCCTTTCTAACATATGCCCTAATAACATAGGTTTAAAAGCTCAATCAAGAAAGAGTACCTATCAAATAAAAAAGTGACACTCTAGAAAAACAGTATTAAAAAAAGATAAAATAATTTAATTTTAAAAAATATTTTTCAATTAAGTTAAAAAATATTTTACTTCATCTTACCTACAGCTTTGTACGAGTCGTCTTATATAATATCATTGGATCTTTTTTTTTTTACAATAGGAAAATATTAGGATGTTTTTGCTTCATAAATCTCATCTTGGAGGATGATATTACACAATTTCCTATTCAAAGTGATGGTCAACATTTATAAATTTTCCTAGTCGCGAATTTGATTCCCTAAAGCAGTGACAGAATTCTATGATGCCAAAGCTTTTTTTCATAATTCAAATCTTTTCGATCAGTCAGGAAATCTCTCAATGTGTAGTGGTGCTGTCGTTGATAGCTTTTATAACTTCCAGGCTATCCCCTTCAATGATGAGTTGTGCTAATTGAACCCCTGTACAGAAAGCAATAGCTTCTGTTTGGAGAACAAATCCATGACGGATCCTCTTCTGAAAAATATCAATGACTTGACCTTCACAATCCCTAACGATGCCACCTATTTGACAATCGTTAGAGTGTTTAACTGAGCCATCTACATTTATTTTGCAAATGACCCTTGGCAGTTTACGGTTTATCCTATTTGGAGTTTTTCCTTCTTCTTTGTTGCGCTTTGACATCTTCTTCTTTGGTGGATGGTCTCCCAATAAAACTAAGATTGAATAGGCGTATTAATAGAGTTCCCCGCAACACTGTTGATGACGACTCTCATCATTTATTTATGGGGCAATTTCCATATAGGCCACAAAATTAGGCTATATATGGAATCCGGATCCCACCCCCTCCATATTTGGGATTTGTCCACCGATTTTTTCATCATGCTGAAACCGAAACACACGGGGGATCTTGCCGCACACGCATCCTCCTCTTCATCCTTGCTGCTGTAAATTCATCGATCGACAAAGTAACGTTGAATTGCTGCTGTAAATTGCTGAATTGCTTCTACTACATAAGCATATCGACAAAGTAAGCGTCCTCCTCTTCATCCTTGCTGCTGTAAATATGCTTATCTGCTATAAACGATCGATATGCTTCAACTACTCTTCAGCAATGTTCTTCGATCTGTTGATTATGCTATTGATTCATTACAGATCTGATGTGATTGTTGAAACTAACAGATTTTCGGTTTTGCTGAAACACGGATTTTCGATTTTCTCTGCTACAAGTAACGTTGCAACAGATCTGTTGTGATCGTTTTAGGTGTTTTTGTTGTGATCGCTTATAGATCAATACTTTCTGTTGTGATCTGTTGAAGTTATTTTGATTTGCTGAAACTAACAGAATTTCGTTTTTTATTTTGATCAACAGTTTCAAT
This sequence comes from Persicaria tinctoria, assembly GCA_037127255.1. Taxonomy (NCBI): domain Eukaryota; kingdom Viridiplantae; phylum Streptophyta; class Magnoliopsida; order Caryophyllales; family Polygonaceae; genus Persicaria; species Persicaria tinctoria. Next base: position 29,053,417 of record JBANSL010000001.1, read on the forward strand.
GTTCGTTTTTTGCGGAAATGTATTCAAATTATATTTCAAGTACTCTAATACTGTCAAACAATCAATTGCAGGGGTCGAAATGTCATCAAACATTGTAACTGTTGTGTATGGGGGAAAGTGGAGAGTTGCTGAAACAGGATTACTATTCGATGGAAACACTACTTCAAAAGCTTTTGTGCTAGAGGATTCAATCACTTTATTAACCTTGAGGGACAAGGTTTGCAGCAGATTCAATGTTGATAAATCAGTTGAATTGGATTTCAGCCATTTGCACCCCTTCAAGGCATTGAAGGCACCGCTTACTGTAGATTCTGATGCTGATTTAAAAGAATTCTTGTTGTTGAGTAAGCTGGATGGAGTGAATTTTTCTGTGGAGTTGTGTGTCACAGAAACTGCTGAGCTTGCTGAAACTAATGAGATCCATACCGGCAATATGGATATAATAGAAAATGTCTCTATCTTTGATGACATCCAGGATGTGCCACAAGAGGATATGGATATAATAGAAACTGCTGAGCTTGCTGAAATTTATGAAAACAGTGAATCATTTTCAGATAACTCCAATGATGAGTATTGGAATGAGCGCTATGGAATGATGAAAAGAAAAGGAAACACGGTTGATGAAAGGGGTGCTGAAAGCTCTATTACGGAAAGTATTGTCAACCGTGTCACTCAAGGCCCGCGGGTTATGTATGTTGGAAAAACATTTGAATCTAGACAAGCAATAAAGGATGCTCTATACATTATGTCTATGACAGACATATTTGGATTTGAGGTTAAAAAATCAACACCAAAATATTATAGAGCAGCATGCATAGACAAGAATTGTGATTGGAGATTGCATACAAAGAGAATTTCAGCTATTTGTCATGAGGTGATATTGTATCGAGATATACACACATGCACGTGGGATACAAGAACAACACACTGCAGGCATGCACCATCCAATGTTATTGCCGGCCTCATAAAATCAAGGTGTGTATACTGTTTCAGCAGATAATTTTAGCATATTAGTTTCAGCACTATATTTATCGTTAGTTTAAGCTTTCATTTCAGCAGTTAGTTTTTTTTTTAGCCGTCATTTGCTAATTTATGTGTTTTCAACAGTGGATACACCCCCGCCCAAATCATTGATAAGATGAGAACAGACCACAAGATCTCAATTACTTATTGGAAGGCATGGAAGTCAGCACGAATAGCTCAAGTGAGAGAAAAAGGGTCACCAGAATCAAATTTTGCTGCCTTGCCGTCGTATTGTCACATTCTTATGGAAAAAAATCCAGGAACAGTAGCTCTCATTAAAACAGACAGTGCTGAAAGGTTCGAATACTTGTTCCTGTCTTATGGTCAGTCAATTAGAGCATTCCCCATCTTAAAAAAGGTATGTATATGTACATAATCTTTTACAATTTAGCAAAATTATGATGATTTCAGCACTTTAATTGTCCCCATCTTATTTGTAGGTTGTTGTAGTAGATGGCACATTCTTAACAGGGGAATATAAGGGTACATTGCTTGGAGCAGTTACCCAAGATGCAAATATGAAATTATACCCGCTTGCTATTGGGATTGTTGACTCAGAGAATAATGCATCTTGGGAGTGGTTTTTCCAGCAACTCAGTAAGGTTATACAACCTACAGATGATTTGGTGTTTGTTTCTGATAGGCATTCCAGCATTTCTAAGGCTATCAAACAGGTATACCCTACTGCTACCCATTGCGTATGCATGTGGCATTTGAAGCAGAACATCCAAGCAACTTTCAAGAAAAAGCATCTTGGAGACATGTTCCAACAGGCTGCTGAAACCTACACTGTTGGTGATTTTGCGCACCAGTTTGCCCGTATAAAAGAAGAATGCCCAGGCCTAGCAAAATATTTGATATCCGCGAAGCTGGAGAGGTGGGCAAGAGCACATGCAAAGGGTAATCGGTATAACATGATGACATCCAACAACGCTGAAAGCTTGAACTCTGTTTTGAGTGGTAAGAAAAATTTGCCCATTATTGCACTGTTGGAATTCTTTAGAGATAAGTTGACAGAGTGGTCACGAGATAGAAGGGAGTCTGCAGCACTGAATACGCAGAGAGTCGCCCCTGCAGTAATGAAAATGATCCAGGAATTGCAAAAGGATGTCGGTGCATACACTGCAAAGCACTTGAACGAGTCTGTTTTTGAGGTTACTGGAGAAGGTACACGGACTGTTGTTGATCTTTCAGCAAAAAAATGCACCTGTAGGGTGTTTGACATTCAGAAAATCCCATGCATACATGCTCTGTCCGCAATAGTGTCTAAAAGGCTTGATGTGTCAGAATTTGTTGCTAGTTTCTACACAAATGAAGCTTGGATTTCAGCACATGCTGAAACCATATATCCAGTCCTCCCTGATGATGAAATAAACCTTCCTGAATGTATTAAACAGATTAAATGTTACCCTCCCAATGTAAAGAAGAGAAGTGGTCGACCTCCTTTTAAAAGGTTACTTTCCAAGGGAGAGTTTGTGAGAAGAGCAAAATACAGTAAGGCATGGCTTCAAAGGGGGCACGAGAAGAATTCAAAAGCTCAACACCAATGAAGCTGGCTACAGAAAAATGTGTTGATTCTAATTTTTAGTTCAGTTTAACACTGTTTCAGCATTTTGATATGAATTTTATGAGATGCTTTGTGTGTTTTTTTTAATCAGTTGTACTCTGTGTCATTGCTTTGCTATATCATATTGTTTTTAGTTCATTATGTTTACCATTTATTATTTTTAATCGTCTCTGTTTCAGCATGAAAAATGTGCTGAAAACATAATTTGACCAGCTATGGCACCTTAACAGATGCTGAAACAGCTAGATACAGGCAAAATGTCTATTTAGTAAGCTCAACACTAGATGGATACAGACAAATAATGACGATTCTGATTTTTGATTAACTTGTAAACTATTTCACCAAACAAATATGATGAAGTATTTTGCTGAAATACTTGCTGAAACATTTGCTGAAACAATGCTGAACCGGGGAATGCATACACAATTTTACATTAAAACATTGGATAAAATGTCAATTCCACTGGCTTCAAAGAGTGCCACTGAGAACGCATCCAAAATGATACAAAAAGACCCAACAGTTGTCCATGATATCCCACGGAAATATATCTAAACCACATCTACATCAGAATGTCTTCAAATCCCTAAATCTGATAGACGGTGTGCATACGCTATTAACTAGAATTTAAAGCTCCATTTCTCTTGAATCAAGTCTGACACCATAAGTTCTCGGTAGCGAAAGATTCTTTCATTGGTAAACTTCCTGACGTCTCCCCCAAATACCAGCGCCTCGATTGCTTTCATTACAAAGACCCCGCACGATGCGCTGCAAAAAAACGAAACAAAGCTTTTCAGCAGACACATTGTAAATGCTTCTAAATGACTTTAAAAACATTGTAAATGTAGGTTCCCATACCCCGTTGTATCATGCAGTAGATCGGGGACCTTGTTAATGTGGAATGTAGACGGTTGAAAATTTGGGATCACCCCAGCCTTATCCAAGTGAAGTGGCAACCACTCAGCCATCCCGCGCAGATGATCGACAAGCTTTTCAGCAGACACAAGGTAATGGTTGAAGTCATATGCATTTATAACCTTTTCAGCAAGATTTATCTCCAATGCAATCCAGTGCTCATTGTTTATGTTGAAAGGGGTGTAGACCATTTTTGCAGACTCCCAGCTCTTGGGATAATCACTAGGATATAAGCCCAGGAAGTAACTAGCAGTGAATTGTTCAACAGGGGTTGTTTCTTCGTACGATGAGGTGCATTCTGGAAGATATTTCTGATGAAAAATAGGATCCATCACGACAATGCCTTCGAATTTGCTAGGATCCTCACTGACTCTCTTCCTCATGTGGACAAGTCCAGCTTCAAGGTGCTGAAATAGTAAACAGTGTAAGGTGCTGAAAATCATATTAACAGAAATCCATGCATGTTTACATTTACTCGAAAAGATGATGAAACGAAAAACAGTTTCAGCATACTTACATCTATATCAAGCCACCCATCCTTCCTAACAATGTTCCTGAAAAATGACTTCTCTTTTCTGGATCCCATTAAAAGAACTGAAAAATCCCTGCACATATTACAAAGATTAAGGCATCGGGTCAGAATGTGTGTGTTTGTATATATATATATAGCTAGATCACTCGCAAACACGCATGAAAATTTAAGATTGACATACCTTTTGCTTTTGACACATTGATACATGAAGTCATGATCGCCCTTGCTGAGCAATGATTTTTTTTCAACATGCTTCGGGATCCTTACCTTTTCAGCAACAAACGGGCTCACCAGAAAGCTACTTGCTTTTGGAAGACGCTTTGAACGCCTGAATTTTTCAATTTCTTCAACACATTTAGGATCTTTGGAAATTGTATCCCACTGAATGCATGGCTCCTTCACCAAGTTTTCATCATCACTTTCGCCATCGCTTAAATGTATTGTTTTTCCAGGGGGTGGGGTCATTAATTCACCAGCAGCATCTTTGCTTGCAGCATCTTTTGTTGCTTCAGCATCACCCCTTTCAGCGTCTTTTGTTGCTTCAACATCACCCATTTCAGCATCTTTGCCTAGTTGGACATGAGGTGATGCAGCTTCAGCATCAACCATTTCAACGTCTCCTATTCCATCAGCATTGGGGTCAACATCTTCTGTTGCATTAACCTTGGTTTCAGCACCCTTGGTTTCAGCAACTTTGGTTTCAGCACCCTTGACTTCAGGACCCTCCACCACCTTCCTCGCCCCAACAGAAATGTCGTCGTCTAAGCACTGTTCCCCACCCTTCAATTCAAAGTCAGAGTCGCGCCCTAGGTCAACAGCATATACATGCCCAGAAGATGAATCTAACGACTTCTGCCCTTCAACAAGGGTAATAGGTATGACCTCATTCAAAGATGCTGAAACATTTGTACCAATTGGTTGACTTGGAATCTCAGTAGGTACCTCTTCCCGAATTTCATCCAACACCTCATTCACAGCCTTTGCGATCGCTGCGTCACAAGTTGCAACATTGGATGACTGGGTCTTCACCTGCATTGACTCTTGCATTGTAAACTTGTTTTCTAAAGACTCTACCTTCTTCAACAGATCATCAACAACATCCACCAACTTTGACAGTCCTGACAAGCATTCCTCAAGCATCTCCACCCTCGAAGTTAAATCAGAAACTCTTTGAGGCAATTCTTCAAGCTTATCTAACCTCATCTGTATTTCTTTCAACCAGCTAGGATTTCCCCCTTGTTTGCTGAAATCATCCGCCTGAGCACCACCCACATTCTTCCCCGCTCCTTCCAGGTGATCATCTCTGGCAACGTTCTCAGTGCCTTCATTGTTTATGTATTCATCAGTTTCAGCATTCGTTGCATCATCCCCTCCTTGAGCCACACCACCCTGGGGGGCCTCTGCTACTCTATCATTGGCATCGTCGTTCCCATCCTTACCTAACAAAGAATCCTTTGCAGGTGCAGCTTCGATGCACAGCCTCAATCCCGTTTCAGCAACTTTAATTGGCATAAACAAATCACTGGAATCTTCAGACAGAGATTTACCTCTCCTACGAAACACAAACCTAGGTTTCGCAATTGCATCTTCAGCGGTTGGTGGTTTCTTACCCCTTGTCTTCTTACCCCTTGCCTTTTTTCTGGTAGACACAATTTCATCAGCTTGTTTTGCTGAAACCAACCCAGCGGACCGACCTCTCCGCGTTGGGGTAGGGTTTCTTGTTTCAATCTTCTGTTTCTTCACCAATATCAGAGCTTTACTCATGGTCTTTCGCTTCTTCGAACCTGTAGCCCCTCCGCTTTCATTGCCACCTGTCTCTTCATTTCCTTCTTGTTGTTCTTCACCTTGGGGTTCAGCAGAAAGTATATCCAATGATAAATCAAAATCTGCATAACAATTGAACCGTCTCCAGTATGCTCTTGTCCTAAGTCTCCAACAATCATACAGCTTATCTTCCTTAGGTTGGGAAAATACAGGTTCAGCCATGTGATCAAGAATGGGGTGAGCAACTTCATCTTCGAATGCCATCCCTGGGGACCTCGCAAACTCCGCGAAAGTTGGGAACATGGGTGCCTGACACAACCAACAGTATTAACACACAAATAAGACAACTGAAATTATAAAAATGAACTTAATAAAAAAAGAAGATTGTATGAAAATAGCTGCTGAGACAAAAATAATACCACATCGCCATCAAACAACTCTTGCGCTTCAATGTAATTATGTCGTACCATACACTCCCAACGAAGAGAATATGGATCACCCACACGAACTTTGAAATCGCAACGAAACTTATCAGAAATCACCGGGAAAGCCTCCATTATCCAAGCCTACAAATATAACCAACCAATCAGATGCCGAAACATACAGATGCTGAAACGCAACATTGCTGACACATAAATGTTGAAACAAACAGATACTGAAACATATATGCATGAAGTTAGTTACCTGAAAAGCATAAATGTATCCAAACAATTCATATGATGGTCTCGGGTCAGATCGATCACAATCCAGAACCTTCTTTAAATACTTCACAACCAAGGAATAAGACAACCTCCCCCATGGATACAGTTCACATTTCGATGGAGTGCAAACAAGAGCAGCATGCTCTTTCTTAACACTTTTAGAACGCCTGAACAATAGCATTTTCTCGATAATCAACAACTTTGCCATCTGAAGCTTCTTTGGAGACGATTTTCTGCAACTTTTAAATGCCTCCAACAACTCATCGTACGTACACTTTGGCTGCTCCTCCCCCAGAAAATGAGACCATGCAAATTTCGCGGGCGGTTTAACTTTGGTATCTATGACAGGAAGCCCTGTAATTGCATGAAACTCTACCAAAGAGAACCGAGCAACTAGACCATCAACCTTGAACCACAATTCATGCAGCTTACCACTCTTGACCAAACGAAGCATCATTTGATGAATCAGCTGAAAATTAAGTTTCATCTTATCTCTTTGAACAAAAACCCATCCAAAGCAACTTCTCCTCAGCAACTCATAGTCAGATGTAGACAAATGTTTCTCTATAACATCACAGACATCTGGGGAGCAGTATACGTTGGATTTTGCACAAAATCTTTCCTTTATAGGAATGCAGTACTGCAATCTCTGTTAAAAACAAACATTCATAACACATGAATAAACATAGACACACACCAAAAGGGGGGATAATGTATGGAAAAAAAAATATACTCACATCGAATTGACATTTGTATTCTTGAAGATCACTTGCAGAGACATTAACATCTAAAAAAAACACGCAAATAATACACAACAACAGTTTCAGCATGAATAACAACGTCTGCTGAAATAGGTATTTTACAGATTATGCTGAATTTTGCATTTATGCTAAAATCAAAGAAGATATACCACATGCATGTATAAATTTCATACAAAGACAAACACAAAAGCCTGGGAATCACACGCAAATAATACACAACAACAGTTTCAGCATGAATAACAACATCTGCTGAAATAGGTATTTCACAGATTATGCTGAATTTTGCATTTATGCTAAAATCAAAGAAGATATACCACATGCATGTATACATTTCATACAAAACCAAACACAAAAGCCTGGGGACACACATATACACAAAACTTTAGAACAATACCAACACACCTCTGCTTGAAGGATCAGATGAACTGCTACTTTCAACTGAAGGAACCTCCTCAGACGAGCTTTTATTCACTGCAAAATCAGATACATTAGATATCAAACACGGTAACACGGGGGGGGGGGGGGGGGGAGAAACGACAAACATGCGTAAAAGACGTAACGCATGGAATACAAACCGTCATAGGCCGAATCTCTTCCAGTTTTACTGTCAACCGCGGCACCATCAACTGCTTCTCTCCCATCGGAGTCCTTGTTCTCTAAAACTCGACAAAAATTGAAAAGAAATGTCGGTTTCAACTTCAAAACATAAATAAAATTGAGAAACACAATACATACCGCCATTTGAAGGATCGCTTGAATGTTTATCATCGATTACAGCAGCAGCAGATCCCTCGAGGTCGCCGGAGACATTGTTCTTTGCCATTGAAGCAGAATCGAAGAAGAATCGACGATTTCAACCGCGAAAATTGGCTTCGGAGAGTATGAACGGAAGAGAGCGACTCGTAGGAGGGAAGCGAAGAGACGAACGGAGTGAGGAGAGAGAAAAGTGGTTTATAGCATAAACCCTTATATATGGGAGGGTAATTTTGTCCAGAAAAATTTACGTGGACAAAAGCCCAATATGACAGAGTTGGAGGATAATAACTAAGTTAGGGAGAAAATTTGCGCCTTCGGCGCAAATTTTCTCTTTATTTATGCAATGTCGTATCACTAAAGCGATAATTGCAAATTATGAGCAGGTAGTGGGTTTATAAGACTAGGAGATAGACAATCGATTAGAGAGGACATTAGTTCCATTAAATACAAAAATATCTAATTCGAAGACCTCTTGCTTCATCTGACAAGATATATGAGATCTTAGAAATTAATAACATCATCTCTAATAATAAAAAAAATAGAGAATTTATCCTCTCTTGTACAACAAATAAATCAAAATCTCATTGGATCTACTTGTTGACAATTAATCAAAAGATATTAGTCGCAATGTACTCCAATGTCATTATATTTTACAAAATTCTTATCAATTATCAATCAATCAATTAATAGTTATACTAAACGATTTCTCCTTTAATATGAGTTTGATTGTCAACTAATTAAATATTTTTCTATATTAATAAATTATTATTTATTATAAATCAAGTTACCTTTTTAAATAAGTAATTAATTCTATTTTTTTCTTCTAAATCTTAACCGATTGATTTTCTTTTTAAATTACTTTTTTCAATAAAATATATAATCTTTTGTAGTTTTAATTCGCGGGATAATATCTAAATAACGATTAGATCCATTTAATAAATTGCTTTATTATAATTTGATTATATATATTTACTTTAATCAATTATTCTCATTTCAATGATAACAATGAAGGTTGTGCGTGTGTTTAGTATAATCTATAGTTAGGTAATAATAAGTTAGATAATCAATTACTTTATTACATTTATGAATAAAAATAATTAGTTTATTTTAGTTTAGTTGTGAAAGATAATAGATTTTATAATTTATAATATATTGTTGAATTAATGCAACTATACTAGTATAGTAAGGAAAAATCATTAGTTGAATGGGGGTTGATATGAAATTTATTTAAAATTTAAAAGAAATTTAGATAAAGTAATAAAAATCTCTGGTAATTATATTTTAACTTATATGAATATTTTGCATTTATATAAAATTATTATATAAAAAGCATCCGCACGGGCATTAATCTAGTATCTCGGTAAAGTGAATGATCCCAAATGTGAAGCATTTGCTGCAATTTCCCCTTAATGAAAGGTCTACTCTAAATAGAAATTCTAGAGCTTCGGTGAAATTGCAGATTCTTACTGTATCTATTCGGCTAAACTTGTCGTTTAATATTCACGCACGCATTTTTAGAATGATAAAAACTATATAAAATATTCAGTTTTTAAAAAAACTTTTTTAACAAGTTTGTACTTATTAATAATAAATACGGAATTGTTAAAAAAATTATTAAAAAAACTAGATATTTTATATAGTTTTTATCTCCTAAAAAAATGTGTGTGAATAGTAAAACATCAAGTTTTGCCGAACGAATGGAGTAATTTTTAGTTTTGAAGTATACTATTCTTGATCTTGTGAAATTCGATCTTAATTTATATGAAGGAGGTGACCGGAGAGTAATCAAGAAAAATCAATATATATGTCATCAATAAGAAAAATCATAATCCCACATGTTATATATCTACATGTACAGATGTACTATTATTGTTTATGGTTTTATATAATCGATAAGCATCAATAGATTTGGAAAGGCGATTTAAGGCAATAAAATCATTGTCGTCGAATAATTAAAAACGCGGATTCCGATAGATAATGATCTCTAGCTAACTTAGAGAAAAATCACTGTCGATGTTAGATCTCTATATCACTTTTTTATGTATAAAATTAGCCGTTTTGTTGGTCATATTTGCATGAGAAAATTTGTGTCGAAGGCACAAATTTTCATCCTAATTTGAGTTTTGTCCTAGCTAGCTTTTGTAAAATTTAGAAAAGTGTCCACTTTTATAATTTCGGTTGGCTATTTTACGATTTTGCCCTTCCATTCTCCTTTACCGTTGTTCGACTTCAACCCAGCGAAAATTGTCCCGTCGATGGTCTTTGTGCTATTCCTGTCAAATTTCGAGTGAATCATCTTCAAAGGAGTGATTTTTGCGGTCGATTATTCCATTTTCTTATCATAATTGCTCATATGGTGGAAATCGCTGGTAGTTCAGGTGCCGATTTTGCTTGAACGTTTTTCCTGTTTGTTAGGGTTTGTTTTTCTGCGGTTTATGTAGCTTTTTGCTCTACTTTTGCGGGATTTTTGTTGGTTTAGTGTTGGGTGTTGTCGTGCTAGCAAATGCTGGAGTGTTGTTCGTGTTTATACTATCAAATATGCGATTTCTACTGAAGATTTCTACATGCTCCCATCGTTTTTTCTTTTCTGATTTCTATGTTTTCGTGTTTATCAGGTTCACTTATTGATTTAGTCAGATACAGAAGGCAATTTGATGTGAGTTTTTTTTTTATATTGATATGTTTCTCCTGTCTGTTTATATACTGATGTTTACTTATGTTGATATGCATTTATTTTTGACATTTTTGCTTGTTTTAAACAGAACATTTCTTATTGTATCCCTGAGGATGAGTGGTTCCATTCTAGATCAAACAGATATTCTTATCGTGATGTTTGTCAACTCATCAAAAGTCATATGTCGGATAAACACTATGAGATATTGTGCAATAATTGTGTTGGGTGGGTGCTGACACAGGTAACCAATATGGTTTCTAACTTTCAGCTCGTGCATCAGATGATGTTGCGTCGAGTTTCCACCAAAAAGAAGATGGAGTTGTGGTTTAAGGTTGATGGATTTTTGGCTCGGTTTTCTCTTGCTGAATTCCATGTTATTACTGGTCTACCTTGTGAAGCTAATGATTGCAAACCACCCAACCATGTTTGTTCCATTGATTTTTTTGGGCAGAAGAAATGCTCTTATAAAGAGTTAGTACAGTGTTTTAAATCTGAGAGTAAATCTTCCGAGAAGAAGTTGATTATGGCTAAGCTGCTTATTATTGAGAAGGTCCTATTATTCAGGAGATCAGAGTTTGTCAGTGAAGAAAACTTATCCCTTGCTTGCGCTGAGAATGAGTTTGAAATTTATCCCTGGGGGAGAGCTTCGTACACGAAGTTGGTGACGACATTAAAGAATATAGATCTGGCTGATCGTAATGATGATAGAGGTTGTTATGATATACATGGGTATAATCTTGCTTTTCAGGTAGTCTTTAATGTCGCATATTTATTGCTTGTTATCCTTGTTGAAGTTTGTCAGCATATTTATTGCTTGTTATCATATTTTACTCTCCTGGCTCAATATTTCAAATATTTTATGTTTATTTGCACCAGTTATGGATTATAGAAGCCTTCCCATCAGTAGCTGCAAAATTTGACTGTAGTTTCAAAATGGTTGCTGGAGATCCATACTCTTTGCACTGGGAATGTCGCATTAAACACCTATATGATACTGCTTCTGCACTTTTTGATGATGAGTTGGTAAGTTTATTATGTTTTGTAGTTGTTAGTGAATTAATTTAATATCTGTTTTAGGCACCATTGTCCACTACTTTTGCTAAATTTGCAAAAATACCAGAGACGTCAGCAGAAACTTGCAAAAACACCAGACTTGTCAGCAGAACTACATTTTTTGCAAAATTTTTAATATTTTGTATCAGGAATGATTTTTGTTTGACACTGATCATGTTTGTTTGTTTTTTTTTTAATATATATCTTAACAAGTAGGAACCAAATTATTGCATAAGTGTCAATATATTTTTATTTAGATCACATGTCAGTAGAGTAATAGATTGTCAGTTAAATATAATTGCATACGGAAGGTTTGGATGTGCATAGTCATTTAAATATTATTGCATAACATATAATCCTATTTTATCATTAAAAGCTAGTAGGTGCATATTTTTTATTTGGCTTAGTCATTTCATGTCAGCAGTCCCAAAGTTTTGCATAAATATTAAAGGTTATTAGTATAGTTGTTGTTTTGTTGTAAATATTTCCTCTATTTTTGTGTAGGCACCATTTTTCCCTATTTATGGTGAATTTGCAAGAACACCAGGGATGGTTTATAGTGAAGAAGTTGCTGATGAAAGAGTTGATGACATTGCTCAACCTGTTTTTCCCAAGCTTGCTGATCGTCTGTATGAAAGTCATCGATTGCGTACAAAGGCATATAATAATAGGTTCATACGCAATGATGCTTTAGCTGTTGTTGTTGGGAATGGCGACGACAATTTGGTCGAGAAACATGATGTTGTAAATGATGCTGATTTAGATGATGTTGTTGGGAATGATGGAGTCAATTCGGAGGTAAACCTTGATGTTGTACATAAAGGAAAAAAGATGACATCCTTGAGAAGGGGTCGCTTCGCAGGTACCTTTTATTCCTCCCCTGCTTTGTCTTTAGAGGATAAGAAATCAAATAAGAGGAAAGCCACTAATATGCGGAAGAAGAAAGAGTCAGGTAAAAAGGTTCGTTTTTTAGGTGCTGAGACAGATGTGCTAGTCAAAGAGTCTATTATACCTGTTGTTGCTGGTGACAAGGTTGATCCAATTGTTGAGTGTGAGAAGCTTGTACCTTTGAAGATTGTGTATCACAGTCTGAAGACGAGGAAGACTGGTGATAAAGAGCCTAGGAATGTATTTTATTCAGAATGTGCTGAGAAGTATGTATCTTTGCAAGTTGTTTCTACTGCAGATCTGTTGGTCCCTGATGGACTGTCTAATGAAAAGGGTGATGTGTTTGGTTCTGATCGTGATACTGGTGGGGTACATGATGATGCTGTTGACTCTGAAACCGGTGGTGCTCTTGATGATGACTTTGGTGGAACCCATTCTGTTGACTCTACTGGGTCAAATGTGTCTCCTATTGGTTCTCCTCATGCCCATGTTAATTCATCTGGTCCAGAGATTCAAGACATACCTTTGGGAGTTGATTCTGACGCAAAAAAACCTGGTGTTTGCATTGATGATCCGATTGATGCTTCAATTCCTGAAGCTGATACCTATTGCCATGGACCCGGAAATGGGTGTGGTGTGGGGCTGTCGTCTCCCAACAAGGCTGAAATAAGGGATGAAATGGGTGATGTTCCTTTTAAATTTTTTGGTGCTGCTCTTGCTCATGTTATTGATAGTTCATCTCAGGTGGTGCAAGAAATTTTTAGGCGTCTTTATAAGCTAGAACAGTTGCCTGAATGTATAAAGGAGTTGGCTGCCAGTGTAGGAGAAATTAAGACATGTATGGGGAAGTTAGATGGGATTATTAACATGTTTTCTGTTATTGGGGAGAAGTTCACTTCCCTTGAGAATAAGGTTGCAATGCACGCATGTACATTTGATATTTCCCAACCATTGCATTCCATACCTAATAATGATGCTGGTACAACAGTTAATAACAAAGTTTTCCCTGATATACTGGCTGATTTGCCTGTTGCTCAAGGAATTGTTTTCGATTTCAATAAAGGAGATGAAGTAGGTATTCCAAATGTTGATCTAAATTTACCCTCTAATGAAATGTCATCTGAGTTTGGTGTAATACCTGAAGCCGACATTGAAGGCAAGTGTCGCATTGAAGTTGATGATTTGAATGATGTTCACCCCGAAGTTGATGGGGAACATTCTGATGTGAAGGAACCGGAAGTAGTTATTGGGGATGCAGTTCTGATGGATGTTGATGTCATTCCAACAGAAGGTGAATTTGGCGTGTCGCATTGTACTAATAGTGATCCACAGTGGTTACAAATTGCATGTCCTGCCACTGAATATGATGGTGTAGGTTCTGATATGGAGGATTCGATTAAGTCTTGTGTGGGAGGTGATAAAGATGGCGATGTTATTACATTAATTGGATCGGAAGGTTGTGCTATGAAGCCTTGCCTGGATGAATCTGATGCTCTATGCCCTCCATCTACTATTGTTGATGTTAAGTTGGGTCCCTTTTCAAAAAAATTTGCTGGCGATGTAGATAAAAACGATGGTGCCATCTCTTTACCGGGGGTGGGTGCTGGAGATGCAAAGGGTGTTCCTGATGCTGACATCCATATTAATGCTGACATTTCATTGGGGGATGTGGTAGGTAAAGATTATGGTAGTGGAGGTTGTCAAGTTTATTCCACTGAGCAGGAATTTTATGCCGTTTAGAATTGCTTTGATTTAAAGTGGAGTGGTAAAGCTGGTGATTTGAATGAAGCTCAGAAAGAAGATGTTGATGTAACGACTGTGAAGGGAGTTATTGAGGATGCAGGTGGGATGGATGTTGATGGGAAGCAAATGAAAGGTGGATTTATTGATTCACATCGCCCTCAAGGAGATGCACAGAATGAAGATCAGAATAAAGATTCTGATGTCAAGGAAGTGAAGGGAGTTAGTGAGGATGTCAGTGGCATGGATGTTGATGTGAATCCAATTGAAGTTGGACTTATTGATGCACAACGCCCTCAAGGGGACGCTCAGAATGAAGAGTCTGATGTCAAGAAAGTGAAGGGAGTTAGTGAGGATGCCGGTGGCACTAACGTTGATGTGAAGCCAATTGAAAGTGGAATTATTGGTGCACAGCCCCCTCAAGGGAATGCACAGTGCTTAAAAATTGTGTGCGTTGACACTCAGATGTCATCAGATTTTAATGTATTATCGGAGGCTGACATCGATAGCAAGTGCAGTGATGAAGTTGTTGATTTTAATGCTACCGAGACTGAGTTTTATGTTGGAATTTCTGATGTGAAGGAACGAATTGAATATATTGATACTCTAGGTGGGGTTGATGTTGATGCCAGGTTATTGGATGTTGATTTTGTTGATGCACAGTGCCCTTTAGGTGATGCACATTGTATAAAAATTGCTTCCTCTAACACTAAACATGACGTGGGAGGTTCTGATATGCAGGATTCAATTACTGGTTGCATGGGAGGTGATGAAAAGGATGATGATATTATACTAATGGGATTGGAAGGTGTTAATACAAAGTTGCAATCAGATGATTCCGATGTTCTGTGTCCGCCATGTAACGTTGTTGCTCTTGAAATTGATCCCCCCCTCAAAAAATGTGGGAGTTGATGTTGAGAATGTTGATGACATGGGGTGTGGGGCAGTATATTCATATCGAGAGGAATCAACGTTTGCTGGTGATGTGCACAATTTAATGGTTGGTGATGTAAATGCAGTTGGTAATGATGCTAAATGCAGTGCAAATGCTTGTGAGGTGTCATCATCTCCATCTATTGTCATCAGTGATGTTCTTTTGTCATTAAAAGATGTTGTTGAGGGTGGTCTGTGTGCTGTGAAGGGTACTTTCGTTGGCGATGCAGATGGGGTTGGTAAGCCTGCTGACATCTCGTCCACGGAAGCTGGCGATGCTTCTGTAAAGGGTTTTGCTTCTTCTATTCCGTCTGTATCAGACAGTCTTGTTATAGTTCCAGACGATTATGCTTCGGCACGCTTTGTTGATTGGGATTCATATGCAAAGGATCCTACTATATTGAGTGACATTGAAGAATTAAAGCAAGCCAACAACATTCCTATGGACAATAGTTTTTTGTTCGGCCCACGTGTAGAAGAAAACGAAAAGAAATTGGCACAGTACAATGCCAAGAAGTCACTGATCAGCAACAAGGATCACCAGTTTATGTATTCTATTATAAAGAGTAAACGGTATTTTGTTTTTACTATATTATTCAATTACCTATATATTAATATGCTTTTATCATTTATTTCTCTCTCTGTGATTGTTGTAAAGTTATGTGTAATGTATATTCCTTTTCAGGGATTTTTCTGTTGCTACTCCTTCTGGACGGTTTGGGAAATCATTTTTCGTGAATATTTAAAGTAGGACCAAGTGGTAAGAACTGTTGTCATCAACCAAATATGGGGATGTTTTCCCTTTTAATCTGCTTGGCATTAGTTTGTTTTTACAGAATCTTGAAGCAGGGTTATATTATATGAGGAAGCGAATTTCTGTAGAAGCGGACAAGTACAATGATTGTGTTGTGGTGGATTGGCTTTTTGTCCTTAAGTACTGGCCTTCATATGGTTCAGATTTTGTGGAAGATGATATTGTTGACAAATCTATTGAGGCTTATTTCATAGGCAATTGTCCTGACGAGTATCCTAAAGCCTGGGCGTCAGCAAATAAGATTTATACACCTTTCAATATCCACAACATGCATTGGGTAGCCTTGGAGATTCTAATTGAAGAAAAGGTTATAAATGTGTATGATTGCAATGTTACTGGGATTCCTGCTGGGTTACTTGAACATTATCTACAACCAATTACTAAGTGGCTTCCAATCCATTTGGTCAAAGTTGATGTGTACGAAAATTTCACCTCTTCCTCCTTCAAGTTAATCAGGGTGCCTGGTTTACTTCACGATCGTACTTCGTACGTGTTCTTCCTTTGTTGACATACTTTTTTTTATTTTTATCATATATTACACTTTTTCACCTTTTTATTTTCCCCTTATTGTGTTTGAATTGTAGGTGTGCTTGTGGGGTGTTTGTAGTAAAAGCAATTGAAGCGCTTATTTTTGGAGGAGATGTGAAGGCAATCACAAGTGAAAAGCTCTTTCGATATCGAGAACTTATGTGCTTAGATTTGATAAAGGAGCGATGGAGCTTTATAATGTAAATATGTATTGTCATTAGACATATATTAGATGTGTTGTCAACTTTGTATTTTTATTGAAGATCCTGTATTGTTTCGCAGCGTTTTCCTTTGTATTTCTTGTAAGTTTGGTTTAAAACAGCAGTCACTTGTCAACAGAGCAACAATTTGTTATAATTATTCAATTCATTCAAAGAGGATAACCAAACTTTTGATGTACATAATTATTTCAATCTAATAGAGACATCACATTGCAATTAAGCATTAGAAATCTGTAACTTAATATATTAGATTTAGCTAAATTGTCTATATGTCATCAACGTTAACTTATGCATATTTTAATATTATACCTGCATATTAGTCAAATGTAGTTGCACACCAGTAAATTATTGTTGCATATCATACTTGTACATTTGTCCACACCTAATTTAAGCTAGTTTGCACATAAACCTATGTGTGTGTCAGCATTAAATTTCAGTAACCCAATACCGTAGATTTAAGCTAGTCTCTATATGTCAGCAACATCAAGTACAATGTCAGCAGAACAACATATTTCTATACTAATTTAATTCGTTGCTATAGACATAGCAAGGCTTTGATAGCCATAATCATTAGATGTTAGAAGCACACCATCTCACTGCATTTTAGCATTAAAATTCACACACCTAATACCTTAAATGTGGTGTAGTCGTTATATATATCACATGTCAGCAGAGTAACAAATTGTTATATTAATTCACTCCATTTAAAGGTGGGAAAGAAAACTTTTGATGTGTATCATCATTACAATCTTTCAGAACATAACCCTGCATTTAACCATTAAAAATCAGTAACTTACTGTGTTAGATGTAGCTAAGTCTGTATATGTCATCAGCATCAACTTATGCATATTTTAATCTTACTTTTGCATATCAATCATATGGGGTTGCATATCAGTAAAATACAGTTGCATATCATAATTTTACACTTGTACACAATTAATTTCAGTTAGTCGCACATCACCCAATGCATATTTGGATGTCCATACTCATATCAAGCCAGTAGCAAAATATCTTAGTGCATTTTAGCATCAAAATTCACAAACCCAATACCTTAGATTTAACGCAATCTCTATATGTCAACATCATTAATTTTCTGCATAAGTGACATAGGTTCTAGATTGATCCGTTTTAATTTCTTTTTAATATTGGTTTTAAATAGCAGTAACTTTATTAAATTGGATCTAAATTCTTGGTTTTTGGCACTAATTATTATTTTGAAGTTAAAATGTCAGTAGAGTAACAGATGGTTATACTAATTCAATCCATTATTAGAGACAAAGCAAGGCTTTGATGTCCATAAACATGACAACTTAGAAGCACACCATCTCAGTGCATCTTAGCAATAAAATTCACAAATATAATACCTTAGGTATAGTGCAGTCTATATATGTCAGCAGCATCAAAGTTTTGCATAAGTGCTACAGGTTTTAGCAGCATAACTACTTTTTTTTTTTTTTTCTGTTGATCACTTTTAGATTCTTTTAATCTTGGTTTTAAAGAGCAGTAACTTTATTAGATTGGGTCTAAATTCGCACCTTTGCGAGTAATTATTATTTTTAAGGTAAGATGTCAGCAGAGTAACAGATTTTTATAAAATTTCAAGTCATTCTTGGAGAGAAAGCAAGGATTTCATGTCCATAATCATTAAAAGCTGTAAGCACAACATCTCAGTTCATTCTAGTATTAAAATTCACAGATCAAATATCTTAGATGTTGTGCAGTCTTTATATGTCAGCAGCATTAAAGTTTTTATTTAGTTATACAGGGTTTCTTAGCATATCTGTGGTTTATTTCTAATTTTTTAATTTCTTTTGAAGATTGGTTTCCAAGAGAAATAACTTTATTATTTTGAATCTACATTCGTGCTTTTGGCACAAATTCTGTTTTTTTAAGCCAAATGTCAGCAGTGTGACAGATTGTTATATTAATTCAATTCATCACAAGACACACACATTGTGTTAGTAGCATAACTATCCGAGTTTTGCGGGTTGTCTAGAACTTGGGTTTGACCGGATTTTGGGCGGGTTGGGGTCGATTTCGGGTTTTTAATTTTTTTTAAAGTAAAAAATCAGCATGTCAATCGGGTGACCATGTTAATTAAATACTCCGTATAAAAAGTTTTAAATCTATTTAATTATAAATCAATCGGGTCGCCATGTCAATCGGGTCAAAGTTACCGGGTCAATCGGATCGCCTGGTCGAAACCCAGATTACCCGGAAAATTTCTGGGTTTTCGGGTTCGGATCGGAAAACATTTCAGGGTCCCAATTTTCTATTCAAAGCGCAAAAACTTTCTTTCGGTCGGGTCGGGTTTTCGGGTTGGGTTATGTTTTGACAGATTTAATAGTAGGCCATTGGGTATAATTCTTAGTAATGTTATTGGGCTTCATTCATAATTTGTAAAACGAAGGCTCGACCCACATCAAAGACGTATGTCCACTTTCATCATCTCTATCAATTCATCCCCCGGCGTTTCATCTCCCTCCATTTTCCCCTTTATTACGGTTGTCAGAGATTGTTCTTCATCCACACTTCTCACGCATTTGGAGTTTCGGCTGAGTAACCTTCATCCACAGGTGTTTGAGTTAGTCTTCTTCATCCACACTCCACGGGCATTTGGAGTTTCGGCCGAGTAACCTTCATCCACAAGTGTTTGAGTTAGTCTTATTCTTCCAAAAGGGGTTAGATTGTAGTTGTTGTTTCTGTTCTGGTTTCGTATTTATTTTTGAGCTAAAGTGATCCGATTATAGAGATATTGTCTTTTGATTGTTTGTTTTGTAGGGTTTTCTTCGTGAATGGCATTGCACGCGCACGCGGTTATGGAACAAGGGTTTCACCCCAGTGTTGGTCATTTTACTGTAATGATCTTCCCCTTGCCGTCTCAAGATTATGGACACAGTGAAGTTCGGGTGTCCATCCAATCCGATTACCATTCGGAGACCATTGAGCAATTTTACCTTTGGGATGGGTTGCCATGGAGTTTACAGGACTGCGATGTAAGGTTGGATGATGTGGGAATCCTAGATGTGGTTAGACATCAGTTAGGAAATCAGATGCTAAGTGATTTCACGAGGTCATGGTTTCCGCAAGACGCTGACTTGGTGGAGTATGGGTTGTGCCCTAACATCAGGGTTAATTTGTACTACACGAAAGTGCCTGAATCGGATTCCAGCTTTGACTCTGACTCCGACATGGAGGTTCCTATGGAGGTTCCTATGGAGTTTGAGTATGAGTATGAACATCATCCAGCCCCAGCAGACGTTGTTGCAGCCTTGCGAGAGGTTTATGATCTAGAGCGGGATGGGGAAGAATGTACCATCTGTCGTCAGGTGATGTCGCAGTCAATGCCTGTCATAGTCTTGCCATGCTCACATTCTTTTCACCTAGATTGTATTAGAGAATGGCTGAAGATTCAAAGCTTTTGCGACTTACGTCGATTTGCAATGTAAGTGTAGTTGTAATGAATAGTTGACGCAATTAGAAGTTAGTTTTTGCGAATGTTGATTGCATAGTCGACGCACTTATAACTTGTGTTTGTTGTAGTATCGACATTGAAGGTTCGATAATGTAAAACAAAGTAATATAGAAATACTCTAGAAGGGGGGTTGAATAGAGTATGCCGGTTTTTCGCATGTAATCTCAAGACTTTTGAAGCTCGTGCCAAACCCTTTGAGATTAGACTTAGTCTTTTCTCTGGAAAACCTGAATCACAAATAAGTTATACAATTCGAACAAATGCGGAAATATGGTAAAGCAGTAAGTAAAGGACGCAACGAATTGTTAACGAGGTTCGGCACGAACTTTGCCTACGTCACCGCCTAGGGTTCTTCCACAACCCTAGAATTCAACCGGCTTTTATTGATTCACAAGACCTAGGATCCTAATAGCTCACCTAGAAGCCTCTCTCCTATACAATTGCAATCTAGTCAACTCACGTTCCCTTGGAGTCCTAGACCAATCTAGAAGAGCCCCACCTCTCTCAGCTATATAGTACAATCCTCTTACACTTAGTGAATCAATCGCCTAGTGTCTACTTTCTGAGTTACAAACTCTTGAGTATAACACTCTCTCGAAATATATCCTATAAGTTCACTTGTATCTTTCAAATACTTTGAAACAAAATATAAGACTCTTAAGAACAAGCAGAGAGAACACGCTAAAGAGAGATCGTAAACTTGAGGGATGATTGTGCAATGATATTCTTGAAGTGCGTCAGTCCTCTCTCTTCTTCATCTCCTTTATATAGTGAAGATCACCGGCGCCACTTGAGGAAGGAATCTTCTCCAACGGCTAAGAGAGGATCATTGCTTGAGCGCAATCTTCTATCTTTGGAAACTTCGGAAGCCATGATCTCGATTTGATCTTTCTGAGGTTTGAATGCTTAAGGAAGGAGATATAATTCAAATAGCTTCCTGAAAGGTTAGTGAATATATAATAATAATATGGAAGCATATAATAACATAATATAATATACGGACATAATATAATAAAGTACAGGTTTTGTGTTTCATCAACACAGCTGTCGCTTCAAGACCTTTGACACAAACTGTCTGTCAAAGCTTTTGAAACGGATTCCGATTTTCATCAAAGGGAGTGGAGTTATCAATCTCCCCCTTGATGAAAGACAAAACCTGTGCATCCCTGCAACTTAGTCGAACAGATATATCATAAGTAAAATCAGACTAAGTATCTGCATGGGTTAGACAAATGTTGGATCATAAGTTTTCAAAGCCAAAGAGAAGCATCCAACAAAACAAAACAAGGTCTTCCAAGACCCTGGGTTCACAGCAGTTTTAAAGTCTAAACCATCATCAAATCTTCTCCCCCTTTTTGTCTTTCAACAAAGGGAGGAGCGTGAAAATAGACTCCAAAATCAGACTTACCAAAACATTTTAAAATTCAAAAAGATCCTTTCAAATCTTAAAGGTAAGAAAAGATTTATCCGATATTAAAATAATTTCCACAAATAAAATGTACTCGGATAAAATGCAATAAAAAAGATTTCCCCGAATAGGTAACAATAAAGTAAAGATATTTAAAATCCCTTTAAAAAAAATATTTGATCAAATATCTAAAAAGATACTAACCAAATACATGATCCGTTATATGTGCTCTACTATTCAGTTCACAACCTTTGAAATGAGGTTCATGGGTCTTGACACTGAGTAGAAATTATCTTTCGTAAAGGAAAAGCTCCCCCTACGAAAGTGCATCCCTGTTAAGCATCCCAATCTCACGTCTAATGAAGGTGAATCTGTCCTCTGCCAAAGACTTAGTAAAAATGTTAGCCCATTGATAATCAGTTGAAATAAACGAAATGGACACATCACCTTTTTCAACATGGTCTCTAATGAAATGATGCCTTACATCAATATGTTTGGTCCTTGAATGCTGAACATGATTCTTAGTGATAGAGATGGCACTTGTATTATCACACTTAATTGGAATACATTTGAGGTTGATGCCAAGATCTCGCATTTGTTGAGCTATCCAAAGGATTTGGGAGCAACAGGCTCCAACTGCAAAATCTTCCTCTTGATTGTAGCCTTGAGCAACAAGCCTTGCTTTGTTCCTCATGATCTTACCATTCTCATCTAGCTTGTTTCGAAATACCCATCGTGTGCCAATGACTGATTGATGCTTTGGCCTAGGCTTCAAGGTCCAGACTTTATTTCTTTCAAATTCGTTGAGCTCGCTTTGCATAGCAATGATCCAGTCTGGCTCTTGAAGTGCCTCATCTACCTTCTTTGGTTCAATAAGAGAAACAAACGCATGAAAAGCACAAAGATCTTTAAGTTTAGAACGAGTTTGAACACTAGAGGTAGGATCAGAAATGATATACTTTAGTGAGTGTGATGAGGAGTATTTGAATTTCCTTTTGCTAGTCTCAGCTCCTTGATTCGTCACACCAGTAGGATTGACTTGTGGTACATCTGACTCCGTGGTCCTGTTATGCTCAGTTACAACAGTTTCTGACGCTTCAACATTGTTGGATTGGACACCAAGGGCTTTAGACGAATCTTCAACACCTTGGGCCAATTCTTCAGTGTTGAGAATCTGTTCTTGCATGTTCCTCTTCTCTGTGTTCTTGGTAGCAGTATCATCACCGTCCTCATTCTCTGCATGACTTTTAAGATCTAGATCTGCAACACTTTCACTCAAAAAACCGCCATTGCATTCATCAAATATAACAACAAGCATGTACTTTTTACCATTGGGAGATTTGACCCGCATAGGACCACATATATCCATATGTAAAAGTTCAAGAGGTCTAGAAGTACTTACAACCTTTTTGGGTTTGAAAGAGCTACGTGTTTGTTTACCTCGTGTGCATGCTTTGCACATATCAGTACCTTTGAAGTCCATCACAGGTAGTCCTCTTACATACCCTTTGGACACAAGCTTCTGTAGTGTATGTGGACTCACATGACCGAGTCTCCTGTGCCAGAGCTTTGGATCGTCCGTCAAAGCCTTTAGACATTTTAAGCTTCCTTGTGCCACTTGCTCAGCATTCACGGCATAGATGTTGTTATAACGATAGGCAGTTAGAACTATTTCACTTGTATCTTCTCTGCACACAGCGATGTCACACTTTCCTTTGCCACCAATAGTGATTGTTCCAGTGGATTGCTTTTTAGTTTATGGAAGAGAAACCTCTTCCCACTCACATGTCTCGAGCATCCACTTATCAATAATCCATTTTTGCTCCTTCACCTTGGTGATCTCCTGCAAAACAAACATCAACCTTTGTGGCTAGACCAGTGAGCAACTTTAGATCCTTTATTGGGATAAACCATATTTGGTAAAATAGTGCCTTTGGGGACCCAAACTTGAGTTATCCGTTCTTTTCTCAAATGAATAGGAAATGTATTGCGAATAATATGAGGATCCTTTCTTCTATAGGGGCAGATCTCTCTTACATGTCCCTTTCTCGCACAATGGTGACATATAGGAGAGGTTATGCTTCCTTTTGCCTTCACAATAGTGGTAATGTGTTGCTTCTTTAAAAACCTCGGGTTGTAACCAATACCACTTCTGTTTAGAGAACTTTGTTGCTCACCCAACATCCTATCAAGAGTGCCCTTGGACTTGGTAAAACATATGAGGGCAGTCTGTTGGTCTTGAATCTTATTATTCAGGGAGATCTTCTCGTTCTCTAAGTCATGATGTTCACTTCTCAGAGATGAGAGATCTTGCTTGAGTTCAGATTTCTCTGAGTCAAGAGTCTTGACTTTAATGTCAAGACCCGAATAAGAAGTTTCAAGACTTTTGACCCGCCTAGACAGTTCCTCAATAGTTCTTCCCTGGTCCACGGTTTTCCTGATAAGAGTGTTAGTTTGAGCAATAAGTTTCTCTTCATTGGCAATCATATTAGAAAGGAATTCCGATAGTACCTCTTTTGGACTTGCCATAAGCTTTCTTACGGTTACCTCGAGTTGCTCATCATGAGATTCATCTCCTGTGGCCATGAGACAAAGGTTCACCTTTTCATCATCGGAATTTGAGTCAGAGTCACTTCAAGTTGCCACCATGGCTTTCTTTTTCCATCTATCGCCTTTCTTGAACTGGCTCTTCTCCTTTTGAGGGCAATCTTTCACTAGATGGTCTGTTTCACCACATTCAAAACAAGACAAATGTTTAGTCTTCTTGTCATATTTGTTGTATTGAGACTTACCTCGAAATTTAGAAGACTCTGATCCATCTTTGTTGTTGAATTTCTTCTTCATCTTGAGGATTCGAGAAAGACCCCTTGTATTGAGATCAAAGGGATCATCCTCATCATCATCCTCATCTTCAAAATCAGACACATCTTTCGGCTCATCCTTCTTAGACTTGAGTGCCAAGTTCTTAGTGCTTGTTGGAAGTTCTCCATCGTCTTCATTGAGAATCATCTCATGTGTGATCAGCTTCCCAAGCAAGTCATCAAGGGGGAGAGTGGTGATATTCTGGGCTTCTTCTATGACTGTCACTTTCGGACCCCATTTGTCTTTTGGGAGGCACCTCAATATCTTCCTTACTTTCTCAACGTTCGTAAAGCTCTTGCCGAGAGAGTCAAGGTTGTTGGTGATTTCCGTGAATCGTGTGAACATGACCTTGATAGACTCATCAGGCTTCATTTTGAAAAGCTCATACTTTCGAAGGAAGATACCGATCTTGGTGTCCTTCACTTGGTTGGTTCCTTCATAGGTGACGACCAGCTTGTCCCAAATCTCTTTAGCTGACCTACAAGATGAAATACGGTTAAACTCATCAGTGCTAAGACCACAATAGAGTAAGTTAATAGCCCTGTAATTTTTGGAGACGAGTTCAAGATCTGCTTGGATGTAATCAGCCTCGGTCTTCGCGACTTTGCTTCCACTAGGTCCGTCTTTAATAGGAATCTTCGGATCATTCTCTATACTGTTCCAAAGTTCGAGATCTTGATCTATAATGAACAATTTCATCAAGGATCTCCAGTGGACAAAGTTGTTTCCCACGAAGAGGGGTGGTCTAATGGTAGACCTTCCCTGTGCAAATCCTCCGCTTGCTTCACCAGACATGATCGAAAACTCACAAGATTGTTAGATAAAAAACAGTGAGTAGAGCTCTGATAACAATTGAAGGTTCGATAATGTACAACAAAGTAATATAGAAATACTCTAGAAGGGGGGTTGAATAGAGTATGCCGGTTTTTCGCAGGTAATCTCAAGACTTTTGAAGCTCGTGCCAAACCCTTTGAGATTAGACTTAGTCTTTTCTCTGGAAAACCTGAATCACAAATAAGTTATACAATTCGAACAAATGCGGAAATATGGTAAAGCAGTAAGCAAAGGACGCAACGAATTGTTAACGAGGTTCGGCACGAACTTGGCCTACGTCCCCGCCTAGGGTTCTTCCACAACCCTAGGATTCAACCGGCTTTTATTGATTCAAAAGACCTAGGATCCTAATAGCTCACTGAGAAGCCTCTCTCTTATACAATTGCAATCTAGTCAACTCACGTTCCCTTGGAGTCCTAGACCAATCTAGAAGAGCCTCACCTCTCTCAGCTATCTAGTACAATCCTCTTACACTTAGTGAATCAATCGCCTAGTGTCTACTTCCTGAGTTACAAACTCTTGAGTATAACACAGTCTCGAAATATATCCTATAAGCTCAATGTGTATCTCTCAAATGCTTTGAAACAAAATATAAGACTCTTAAGAACAAGCAGAGAGAACACCCTGAAGAGAGATCGTAAACTTGAGGGCTGATTGTGCAATGATATTCTTGAAGTGCGTCAGCCTCTCTCTCTTCTTCATCTCCTTTATATAGTGAAGATCACCGGCGCCACTTGGGGAAGGAATCTTCTCCAACGGCGAAGAGAGGATCATGGCTTGAGCACAATCTTCTATCTTTGGAAACTTCGGAAGCCATGATCTCGATTTGATCTGTCTCAGCTTTGAATGCTTAAGGAAGGAGATATAATTCAAATAGCTTCCTGAAAGGTTAGTGAATATATAATAATAATATGGAAGCATATAATAACATAATATAATATACGGACATAATATAATAAAGTACAGGTTTTGTGTTTCATCAACACAGCTGTCACTTCAAGACCTTTGACACAAACTGTATGTCAAAGCCTTTGAAACTGATTCCGATTTTCATCAAAGGGAGTGGAGTTATCAGGCATTGTAGCCCTTTTTGTATAGGATCGGCATGGTAGCAAAAGACTATGTATTTTAACACTTTTGGGGTATTCGTGTAAGGGAAGTTGTAGTATCTGTTGTTAGGACTTGGGGTAAACATATTTATGGAATGAATGGAATTCTGTGTTGTTCGTATTTGTCTAAGATTTGCACTCCATTATATATGTGTTGATGGTAATGGAATTTTTAAATTACAGTTTAGGAGATTCAGAACAGTTTCTCCTTGATTTTCCCTATTTCTTTAGTTTCTCATTGGTTTGCATAACAGGGTACATGTTTGCATATCAGTCATATGGTGTTGCATATCAGTAAAATATACTTGCATATCATAAATTTACACTTGTACAAAATTAATTTCAGTTAGTCGCATATCACCCTATGCATATTTTGGATGTGCATACCCACATCAAGCCAGTAGCTAAGCTTGTATATGTCATCAGCACCAACTTATGCACATAATAATCTTAATTTTGCATATCAGTCATATAGGGTTGCATATCAGTAAAATGTAGTTGCATATCATAATTTTACACTTGTACAAAATTAATTTAACTTAGTTGCACATCACCCTAGGCATATTTTGGATGTGCATACTCATATTAAGCCAGTAGCAACCATTTTCAGTGAATTTTAGCATCAAATTTCACAAACTCAATACCTTAGATTTAACGTAGTCTCTATATGTCAACATCATCAATTTTTTGCATAAGTGACATAGGTTCTAGATTGATCCGTTTTAATTTCTTTTAATATTGGTTTTAAATAGCAGTAACTTTATTAAACTGGAGCTAAATTCTTGGCTTTTGGCACTAATTATTATTTTTAAATTAAAATGTCAGCCGAGTAACATATCCTTATACTAATTTAATTCATTATTAGAGACTAAGCAAGGCTTTGATGTCCATAAACATGACAACTTACAAGCACACCATCTCAGTGCATCTTAGCATTAAAACTCACAAATAGAATACCTTAGGTGTAGTGCAGTCTATATATGTCAGCAGCATCAGAGTTTTGCATAAGTGCTACAGGTTTTAGTAGCATACCTACTTTTTTTTTTTTCTGTTGATCACTTTTAAATCCTTTTAATTTTGGTTTTAAAGAGCAGTAACTTTATTAGATTGGGTCTAAATTCGCATCCTTGGCAGTAATTATTATTTTTAAGGTAAGATGTCAGCAGAGTAACAGATTTTTATAAATTTTCAAGTCATTCTTGGAGAGAAAGCAAGGATTTCATGATCATAATCATTAAAAGCTATCAGCACAACATCTCAGTGCATTCTAGTATGAAAATCCACAAATCTAATATCTTAGATGGTGTGCAGTCTTTATATTGAGCAGCATTAAAGTTTTTATTTAGTTATACAGGGTTTCGTAGCATATCTATGGTTTATTTCTGATATATCTCTTTTAATTCCTTTTGAAGATTGGTTTCCAAGAGAAATAACTTTATTATATTGAATCTACATTCGTGCTTTTGGCACAAATTCTTTTTTTTTTAAAGTCAAATGTCAGCAGTGTGAAAGATTGTTATATCACTTCAATTCATCATAAAAGACACACAGCATCTCAGTGCATTTTAGCATTAGAATTCACATATCTAATACCCTAGATGGGGTGGAGTTGTTATATATATCACATGTCAGCAGAGTAGCAGATTGTTATATTAATTCAATCCATTTAAAGGGGGGGAAACAAACTTTTGATGTGTATCATCATTACAATCTTTTAAGACATCACCTTGCATTTAACCATTAAAAATCAGTAACTTATTATGTTAGATTTAGCTAAGTCTCTATAATCTTAATTTTGCATATCAGTCATATGGGGTTGCATATCAGTCATATAGAGTTGCATATCAGTTATATGGGGTTGCATATCAGTAAAATGTAGTTGCATATCATAATTTTACACTTGTACAAAATTAATTTCACTTAGTTGCACATCACCCTAGGCATATTTTGGATGTGCATACTCATATCAAGCAAGAAGCAAAAATATTCAGTGCATTTTAGCATCAAATTTCACAAACCCAATACCTTAGATTTAACGTAGTCTCTATATGTCAACATCATCAATTTTTTGCATAAGTGACATAGGTTCTAGATTGATCCGTTTTAATTTCTTTTAATATTAGTTTTAAATAGCAGTAACTTTATTAAATTGGATCTAAATTCTTGGCTTTTGGCACTAGTTATTATTTTTAAATTAAAATGTCAGCAGAGTAACATATCCTTATACTAATTTAATTCATTATTAGAGACAAAGCATGGCTTTGATGTCCATAAACATGACAACTTACAAGCACACCATGTCAGTGCATCTTAGCATTAAAACTCACAAATATAATACCTTAGATGTAGTGCAGTCTATATATGTCAGCAACATCAGAGTTTTGCATAAGTGCTACATGTTTTAGTAGCATACCTATTTTTTTTCTTTCTGTTGATCACTTTTAAATTCTTTTAATCTTGGTTTTAAAGAGCAGTAACTTTATTAGATTGGGTCCAAATTCGCACCTTTGGCAGTACTTATTATTTTTAAGGTAAGATGTCAGCAGAGTAACAGATTTTTATAAAATTTCAAGTCATTCTTGGAGAAAAAGCAAGGATTTCATGTCCATAATCATTAAAAGCTATAAGCACAACATCTCAGTTCATTCTAGTATTAAAATTCACAGATCTAATATCTTAGATGGTGTGCAGTCTTTATATGTCAGCAGCATTAAAGTTTTTATTTATTTATACATGGTTTCATAGCATATCTGTGGTTTATTTCTGATTTATCTCTTTTAATTTCTTTTGAAGATTGGTTAATTTCCAACATAAATGACTTTATTATTTTGAATCTACATTCATGCTTTTGGCACAAATTCTGTTTTTTTTAAGCCAAATGTCAGCAGTGTGACAGGTTGTTATATTAATTCAATTCATCACAAGAGGCACACATTGTTTAGTAGCATAACTATTCATGGTTATCAATTTTACTCAACAATTGTTGTCTTTGTATTTTTTTTAAAAGAAAAAAATTAGGGAAAACCAAAATACGGAGTACAGTAAAAATAGGTGATTATTAGGGGGGATGTATCTGGTGCTCTGCAAATACAAAGTAGTTGGGAAACCGCCATCCTTAATAGACGTAATAATTACAGTTACTCTTTACCTAAGAAATAAATCTGATCTAATTAGTACAGTTATGGGGGAAGGGAAAGGTTACAATACATTGGGAAATCGCCCTCTAAAACGGGTGACATATTGTTGATGGTGGAAGTTGGATAACCGCTTCTTCCTATATAATGAGACCCTCACCCGTCTGCTTCTATCCATCACAAAGTCCCCTCACCATTTTTCTTCCCTCTCACCATCTACTGAAACCCCATTCCTTTCATTTCAAGTCCAAAAATGGATTATCTTTTCTACCCTCTCTCCCTAAGGAGGACTACTACAAGACCTGTGACGAACTAGACAAAAACAGATACCCAGGGTATCATATGTCCCTCCTTGAAGATGCTGCGGAGACCAACACTGCTGCCAAGAGGAAGGATCTGCTCTACGCGATTGAGCAATTCAAAGGTTTCTACTTCAGCCTGTACCAGGAGAAAGATCACATCTTCTCTCTGATCAGGCGGGCCCTTGCAGATGACGATCAGAAGACTGCTAAGGCTATAAGTCTATTCTGTTTTACATAATATTATTTAATAAGTAGTTAAATATTTAACTTTTGCATAAAAAAATGATTGTAGAATCAAGGAAGATTACCGGAGCTTGAGGAGCAGATGTAGATGTTCAGGGTGAACGTGTTTGAGACGATCGAGGAGATATATGAACAGGAAAAGAAGAGGCACGAGAAGATCGCAACCTTCTTTGGGAATTAGATGATTAGGTTTTCGTTCATGTTGTTTTAGTATTATGAAACAATGTTTCTGTTATTTTTCTGTTTTAATGTAAGTTCTTTTGGGTATCAAACAATATAACTGTTATCGCTTCTGTTACTCTAATGTTTTATACTTTACCTCTTTTGTTTTATGTTTCTGTTATTTTACATTTCTGTTTTTTCATTTTTGTATGGATTATCTGTAAGTTTTACTTTTATATTTAATCATTTCTAAAATCTAAAATGTCTTTGTGCCAAAACAGAAATTATTCACCATATTTAAGTTAATAATGCATCATTTTAAACAAATGGTAATGATTATGGTAGATTCGAAAGTCTTTCTTTTTTTTTTCAATACCCATGCATTGGAGTGTTGTTTTTTCCAAGAAGGATGGGACATCTACTTTTATCACACTCAATCACTTTTCTTGCATAAATAGTATTTGGATTTGCATATCAATACATAATATGTGCATATTTAATAGATTATGTACTGACACCCCTCTCTCATACGTCTTAGACTAGCAATCATGATAATATTCAAGGTCCATTTGCAAATTGACACATACCCCCAGAAATAAATGTGATGGTAAAGGAAAAACCAAAGGAAATTGTGTAAACTTCCTAGAAAAGCTAAAAATTTTGATCAGTTCTATTCCCCTCATATATCTTAAAGATAGGAGGGAGAATTATTAACTTTTACTGTAGTATAATTGAAATTGTAATTAATTAGAAAAGCATTGTTGTCTTTGTATTTTAAAAAAAATAAAAAATTAGGGAAAACCAGATACATTAAAAAAAGGCTATCATTAGGGAGGGGAGGGGGGATATATCTTGTGCTCTGCAAATACAAAGTACTACTGTATTACTTAATAGAAGTAATTATTACAGTTAGTCTTTAGTACTATAGTAGAGATAAATCTGATCTACAATTAGTACACTTAAGGAGAAAGGGAAAGGTTACATTACATTGGGAAACCGCCCTTTAAGACGAGTGACAGATTGTTGATGGGGGAAGTTGTATAACCGGTTCTTCCTATATAAGGAGTCCCTCACCCGTCTGTTTATCCATCATCAAATCGCCTGCTCCTTTTTATTCTCTCTCACCATCTTCGAAACCTCATCCCTTTCTTTTCAAGTCCAAAAATGGATTACTTTTTCTATCCTACCACAATGATAGAGGAGTACTATAAGATGTGCGATGATATGGATAAAGAACGATACCCAGGGTATCAGATGCCACAGCTTGAAGAGGAGGCCCAGACTAACACGGCAACTAAGAGAAAGGATCTATTGGAAACGATCGTCGTTTTCCAGGGTTTCTACCTTGAACTCTACAAGGAGAGGGGTCACATCTCTTATTTGATCAGGAGGGCCTTGAAGACGACGACCAGAACGTTGCTGAGAAGGTAAGTCGATTCTGTTTTACATAATATTATTTAATAAGTAGGTAAATATTTAACTTTTTCATTAAAAATGGTTGTAGAATCAAGAAAGACTAGAGGAGGTGGAGGAACAGATGAAGGAGTTCAGGATTAACATATTTGAGACGATCGACGAGGTTTATGCAGAAGAAAAGAAGAGGAAGGAGAAAATCGCAGCCTTCTTTGCCAACTAGATGATTATCTTTCTGTTTGTGTTATTTTGCGGTTATCAAACAATATTTCTGTTATATTTTGGGTTTAGATGTATGTACTTTTGCTGCTTATCAAACATTATGCCTGCTGTTGAATCTATTAAATAATGTTTTATATTTTAACTGTTCTGTTTTATGTTTCTGCTATTTTATATTTCTATTAGTATTTGTTACAATTATATACTCCATCTGATCATCTTTAAAAGGTGTTTTGAAGAAATTTTTTCAAACTTCATTGCAATATATAATCGTTTTCTTATTTTTACTTTAAATCTCATGTTAAATACCTTGTCAGACTTATCATAATGTTTTTCAAACTTGCCAAGGAAGCTTTCTTATTTTTCCTTTAAATCTCATATTAAATACCATGCATTTTAAAAAATGCAATGATTATGGTAGATTAAAAAATCTTACTACTTTTCTTCGATACCTGTGCAATGTAGTGTTGGTTTTTCCAAGAAGGATGAGACATCTACTTTTATCACACTCAATCAGTTTTCTTGCATAAGTAGTATTTGAATTTGCATATTACTACATAATATATGCATATTTAATATAAAAAATCCATTTGCAAATTGACACATACCCCAAGGAAATAAATGTGATGGTAAATGACAAATAAAAGAAAATTGTGTAAACTTCCTAGAAATCTAAGATTTCTGATCAGATCCATCCCCTTCAAACATTTTAAAGATATAGGAGGGAGTATTATTAACTTTTATAATTGAGATTGCAATTTTTAATTAGAAAAGCACCAATTAAAAGGGCATTACAGATTGTGGGACGAGAAAAGGCAGGTGGAAGGTGAAGGTTTAGAAGTGAATCATTATAAGATATAAAAACATACCCTTGCCAAACTTGTTGCATATCCTCTCATTTCAACTTTTATCCTTCCCAAACAAACCTCTCCTCTCCTTATTGATATCAAGTTGGATTTTGTTATGTGTATTGTTTGTTGGGAACTTACAGAACACAACTCGACGCTTGCATATGAGGCGATTATTACTGCATATGATGTTTAAACATGTGTACTTGTTGAAAAAGGAAAACAGGAATTTTTTAACTGTTATACTAAAGAGATAAATATAAGATATTACTATCAGTACTTTTGCATAACATAGTAGTGGGATTAAATATCGTTGTAAGTTGGTTGCATATAGGCACAATATATTTGCACATCAAAATTCTAACGATGAGGTTAAAAAACAACAAATGAAGGAACATAACGTAGGTAAGTCAGTCAAGATACCACATAAGTTCAGAATACTCAACATAGGTAAGTGTTAGTAGTTATTACATAAGTCCAACCTAAAGAGACATAATGTCTTAAAAGTTATCGACAATTAGGGTTTAAAGAGTATGATCAAGACACAACCCAACTTTGTCTTTCCATTCTAACCCAAGTTTAACCTTTGTGAGTTGACACCCTTCATTGTCAATTTTGCATGTGCTCTTGATGCGTTTACAACTTCTCTCCTTTTTTCGTTCACGTATGAGCAAATGATTTCAGCCAAATACTTCAACCGCAACTTTGAAATATTTTTCTCACTATTTGGCTCGAACCCGCACTTGTAGCCTTTTGCAATCCCTAAAAATGTTTCCATTTGGCGCATAATGCATATTCCTGAATGCAAAACCTTGTCCTCACCAGCCCATGGAAGTTTCAGCACATCTATCTTGGAATATGGGATTATATTTGCCTTTGCCCTTAACCTTTTTATGAGAAAATACTCATTCACTAGGTTTGCCTGCAGAAGCCAAGGAAAGGGAAATTAAACATAATACCAAATTAACAATCTATAAACTTTTAAAAGAAAAAGTAACTTTGAATTTCGAAATTGGCAATAATATGACTAACCAAATTGGTAACCATAGGCGGGAAGTCACACATAGGCATTGATTCATCACAGCAAGGAGTTACATCCAAGATCTGTGTGATCTTGGTCTTCAAGTTGAAGACCACCATGTACATGTAGTCGTTAGCGTAAATGCCAAATACAATCTATACACCAAATTCAAAATTATATCAGCAACTTAAATGTCATCAGTATAAATTTCAGAGTGACAGACCAACTATATTTTATCTGAATTTACAAAAAAAATAATTAGGGTTGTAGATAAAAATTTAGGCTTTTAAAAAAACTAGAAATTAACAAATACCTGCCATAGGTTTAAATATATAAAAAGATGGCTATCAGAAGTGATTTTTTATTATCAGTGTTGACATCTGTGTTAGTGTTGACGTTTGAGTTGGTCTTTGTTATCAATTATATAGTTACAAGATTACATTAACATATTGTATCAAAAAACAATACTTATTATTAATCTATGTATATTCATATCGTATGAATACATATATGTACTATTATTCAACCCACTACATGTCATCAGTAAGCATGTCAGTAGTACATTTTTTTACAAGTAATTCTACAACTGTTTCAAAATAGTTATGACATGCAGAAATAATCATTAATATAGATATTTAAAAACAACTAGAAATCAAGAAATAACTGCCACATGTAAAAATATTTCATAAGATGTCTATCAGAAGCGATTTTTTATTATCGGTGTTGACATCTGTATTAGTGTTTACATCTGAAGTGGGTCTTTGTTATCACTTATATACTTACAAAATTATATTAATATATCATATGAAAAAACAATACTTATTATTAATGTATGCATATTTATATCATATGAATACATATATGTATTATTCAACTCACTACATGTCATCAGTAAACATGTCAGCAATACATTTTTTTTTACAGGAAGTCAACAACTGTGTTTAAATACAACTGACATAAAAAAATAATTAGAGATATAGGTATGGTGTTGCATTTAAAGTTCATATAAAAAAACAAGAGTTCACTTTAATATACATTGTCTTTCATATTATTACAACAAAGGTCAGTATTATATATCAGAATATATGTCAGCAACTAGCATGTCAGCAGTACAAAATTGTGTTATTAACATAAATGGGAAATTAAATTAAAAATAAAAGAAAAGAAAAGAGAATTACTATGTAATTACCATGTCCAGTTTTTTCAATTTAATGTGAGGAGCAAAGGACAATGCCTTGTCAACTCGAAGACAAAACTTTTCAATCTGCTGCGCACTTTGAGATAACGATAAATCCGTTTGATATTTCTGGATGGAAAAAAAATTAGAAGAATGGTGGTAAAATGTTTTATTTTAACTTGGTAAATTTATAAAAAAAATACACATGAAATGGAAAATAAGATAAAAGTTGCAATCTTACAAACGAGGCGATAAACAAGAAAAGCCTTAAAGGAGACAAATCACTCATGTACTGCTCTTTGTGATTTAGGATTGCTGCCCAAGCATCAATAATAACGGGAGATACTTTACAATCCTCCTCCAGAGTTCTCAAATCAGCCCTAACTAAGTTTAGAGTATTGCATCTAAATAAGGTCTCACTGCAATTAGATGCATGAAGAACAGGAAACAAATGTCAATAAAACTAAGTTAGAGAATGTAGAATAAAATCTAAAGTAAATAAATGAATGGGAATAAACATACGTGTCAGATGTTGTTCTCCTACTAACACTTGCAGATAGAATCTTCTCAAGCTCAGACATATTATCCCCGATATCAACAACACGAGAATAATAAGGGCTTCTCAAGGATGCTCCTGGTTTATGTTCCCTTTCCCAATCTCCATCATCCTTGTCTACATGAACTTCTTCTTTATCACCCAAAACATTAGCACAACTGCGAGTAGATCTACATGTTGGCATAGCAGCAGCTGCCTTGGTTTCCTTGAATACACTGAAGTTTTTACAGATTTAACATTGTCAACTTTTTCAGCAGGCAGGTTTTCAACAACATCAGCTTCTTTTCTGGCATGGCCTTCCTCTTCAATATTTTTCTGTGAATCTTGTTGTTTTTTAGAAATACGCGTCTGGCCTTCATGACTATTTTCTAGATGCACACTGTGAACATTCTCTGCAGCTGATCCAATGTGAACTGTTGCATGAACAACCTTATTCCCAACTTTCCTTGCTGCGCGAGCAGCCTGTGACGCATCACTAACACCCTTCATTGCATCTCCATCAACCTTCTCCCCTTCTTCTGCACAATGTTTTGTGGTAGGTCCTGGAGGTGTTGCATAAGTATCATATATATCCAAATCTGGGTCTTCAGAAATTCCCACTTTCTTCTTGCCCTTTCCTTTCACATTAAAACAAGCTTCTTTTTGTGCAGGTTCTCTATTTTTTCCATCTGAGTGTGACGGAGGATTAGGTGCATCATTAACAACCTTCTCTGCACTACTTGATAAGAAAGCAGGATCAGACCCAAACAAATCAAAAGTTGGCTCTTCAGATAGAGGGGCTTTTCCTTTTCTCATTCTCTTCTCATGTAAAATATCTTTTTTTCTATAAATATGCAAGATGCACTTCTTTGTCACCAGCAGCTTGTTTTGCTGGAGGTTCAGTTGTTGTAGTTGGACAAGCAACAAAAGTGAAGTCATCAACAAGACCTTCTTTAGGGAGGTTATCTTTCATTCGTTCCTTGTTCTGTGCAGCCAATTCAACCTGAGTTAGGACATCCAAAAACGCTGGATCTGTCCAAAAAGGATGCTGAGAATTATTAAAGATTGTGTTGGGAGAGTCATCCATATAATTATGATGATGATCTTCAGGTGCAGCTTGACTCGGCTCATTTACCAACCCCAGAAGATTATTAGCAGCATCAACGAGAGCTTTGACCTTCTCATTAACCCTTCTCATTATCTTGAAACTCAGACAGAACCTTTCTAGACATACTAGCAAATTCAGAGATTGCAGATGCTAGTGCAGTAGTCTTTCCAGCCAAAGCTTGTATGAACAACTAAACATAGATGAAAGTAAAACATTTTATATAATATATCAAAATGAAGGGATGCAACAAAACCAAAATCAAATAATAAAAAAGCTACCTCAATAGGAGTTGGCTCATTATTTGGAACAGGTTGTTCCATAGGGGGAGGAGATGTTGGAGCAGTTTCTGGATTACCAGTTTCAGATCCAGGGATGCATTGACGAGGTTGAATTAATCCAGAACCAAAATCTCCTGCTTCAATATCATCCTTTTCACGCTGACGAAGCATTGCTAACGTCAAACCAATGAAAACTGGGATTGATCTAGCGAATCTTCTAAACATAATTCTCGAAAACAACTTCACTTTGTCAACATAGAACAACTGCAACAGGAAAACATGATGTTATTTAAATATTACAGCCAATATGATATTAATTCGTAGAATTAGATATAATATTTTAAAAATAGATAGTTACGTTTAAAAACAACACAAGACCTCTGAACTACCCTTGCTTGGTTTTCTTCCAACTTTTCTTTGAGTCAACCAAACATTCTAATAAGAATGCACACCAGTTAAACTCCTTGAAATCTTCTTGGCCAGTAAAAACTCTAACTAAACTCTGGTTTATGTGCCCACTCTGATGTGTGTCCAGCAGCAAAGAATGTAATAAAACTGCAAAGTTTAACCGGAACTGATCACCAGCATCAACATCATTAATTATCTTTTCTATCAAAATAGAAGGTTGAATCTTTTCCCCAGCTGAAAGAGAAGCACGCCACTCTTTGATAATCTCAAAGTTTTCTTTACAGCTTTTCTTGCTTACCAACTTCCTTCCCATTGGCATGCCCAAGGAAATGTGCACATCTAAATCAGTTATCACTAACCTATCTCCATTAGGTAGAATCAAAGAGCATTTGTTTGCATCAAAGTTATCAACCAACCAGTAGGAAAGCGATAACGAGAGATTCTGTATTTTCAAATCAAGGAGATGTCCAAACCCACTCATTTTAATGCACTCCTTTTGTTCACTACTGAGCCTCTCAATTGCAGAAACAAACATCTTCGGGTTGGATCTTGTCTTCAGTGTAAGGAACTTCTTACCTTTTGGAATTCTTGGCTTCTTTGACAACATAGCTCTATGAGAAGGACCAGGCTCTACATCGGATTGGTGAGTTGAAATATCAGATGAATCAGTATGCAGATTCGCCTCTTCAAGAAAGCCACCAACACTAGAAGTCTGTCTTTTACTAGGCTCTGGGCATCCACCAAAAGAGACATTGACATCAATATCCATGGCCTTGACAGTTTGTTGTTTCTGATGCATATGATCCATAACATGTTGTTGTTCTTCATTAACATCAGTCTTCAAATCAGCAGTAGGTTGGACTTCAGTAGATTCCTCTTTATCAGCCTCTTGACATCCAGTAGAAGACACTGGGACATCAGTCTGTTTTTTACTATGCATATCATCCATAACATTATATTGTTTTTCAGCAGCAGCAGTTTCAAAATCAGATGCAGGTGGGACCTCATGAACTTGATGATTTGCATTTCCCTTTTTAGAATATAATATAGTAGCACCATTCACAGAAGGCAATGAATAAGAAGATATATTTTGAGGTAAATTAACACCAAGAAAAGAACCAGAGAGAACTTTATATGCTGCACCAGTTGCATTTTGAGAATCAGAATTCAGATTAACGGTACACTCAACATACTCAAAAGGATGAGGATTCTCATTAACAGTATAATCAGCAGTATTAACAGGATCTGTAACTCTTGGAGTCTCATTTGTTGCTGCACAAGTTGCGTTTTGAGATTCAGAATTCAGATTAACCGTGCACTCAACAGACACAAAAGGATGAGGTTTCCCATTAAGAGTATAATCAGCAGTATTAACAGGATCTGTAAACCCTAGAGTCTCATCTGCTACTGCACAAGTTGCGTTTTGAGAATCAGAACTCAGATTAATCGTGCACTCAACGGACACAAAAGCATCAGGATTCTTATTAACAGTACAATCAGCAGAGTTAACCGGATCTGGATATCTAGTTGATAGAATTTCAAGACAAATTACGGGAGACTGCGAGCCTGGATCAATAGGTGTGGTACCACCAACACTCCTTCCATCTTTGCAAACAATTTGTTGTTGTTCTTCAGCTTCTATTGATCCACTAAGCTGTGATAGATCCGGAAAAACGGGAGAGTCCCTCGACAGATCTACTGCCGTCTGGGCAGGACGAGAGGCTGCAGATCTCTTAACACATTTCTTACTGGATGTAGGAAGAGGATTTGAACAGAAACCACTTCTAGTTCGTAATCGTTTACCTAAGAAAATACAAGTAAAAACTCGCGTAAAAATTTCGGTAAAAACTTGCATAATAGTAAACCGTAACCTAAAAAAATGAAGGAAATTTGAAGATAGCACAGATTTACCAGATGAATTGGAAGACATGGCAATAGAGAAGATTAAAATTAACCGACAACGATCACTCGAACGAAGAAATCGTTGATCAACACAAAAACAATCACCCTGGACGAAGGTTATTGAAGAAGCTTGTAAAAAGTGAAACTCGTAAAGCGAGAAACCGCCAAAAATAGAAGGGCGGTGCTGTCTCTATTTATACTACCACATTTAATATTTATATGTTTAATATTTTATTTATGCCCTAAATGATTTTATATTTACATATGATCAATTTATAGTTGCATATCACAGTCATATATTTGCATATCATCAAACTATATTTGAATATCATCAACTTATAATTGCATATCATGAATTTATATTTGGATCTCATATTATAATTGTACATTTTGCATAAGATTGGTGTCTCTATTTTTACCACCACAGTATTTATATTTAATAATCTTATGTATGCATTAGACGATTTTATATTTTCATATCATCAACTTATATTTGCATATCATCAACTAGTATTTGCATATCATCAACTTATATTTGCATATATTTGCAGATCTTCAATTAAGTTTTGCATATTATAACATGAAAGAAAAACCAATGTAAGATGAAAAGAAACTACTGCTAAGACAGTAAAAAATTAAGATTGTTCAAATTTAAAATATAAAAGTCATTCAATTCATACAGTAGAAGATTTTAAATTCTAATTTTTCAAACATGCAACCCTAAAAAGTGCATATGTAGTGTTGTTTACAAAATTTATCAGTTTGCTAAAACATGGTACAGAAGCTGTGTTGCTGAGACAGTTACTTTGAGTACTTTATTCTTCTTTTGAACTCCGAAAGAGAAGGTTTTCTTTTAGCCGGTCGTCTGCCTGCCCTTTTCTTCACAACGGGGGGATAACATTTGATAAGTTTTATAGCATCAGGGAGAATTTCTTCATCTTCACACGTCACTGGATATATCGTTTCCTGGTATGTCAATGCCCAGGCTTCTTTCGTGTAAAAATCTGCTACAAAATCTGATATATTTACTTTTATGTGCTTAATTGATGCCAAAGCATGCACACAAGGTATTTGCTCAACATCAAACACCCTACACGTACAACTCCTTCTTGACAGATCAACTATTACCCCTGCTCTTTCTCCTGTGACTTCAAACTCAAATTCATTAATTTTCACCACCTTGTATGCTCCAATATTCTCCTGTAAACTGCTGATCAACTTTAGTATCTCTGGGGTTATTTTGTCCTGATTTTGCAGTGCCTTTTCCCTCCTTTCTTGAAACCAGGAAGTGAGCTTTTCTCGCACAAACTTTAACAGGGCTACAACTGGATAATTCTTCTTCCCTGTTATTACAGAGTTCAGAGTCTCAGCATTGTTTGAAGTCATCATGTTGTATTTGTTTGATCTTGCATGTACCCTAGCCCACTTATAAAAACCCGCATCCTCTAAATATTTTGCTAGCTTGGGGAAATTCTCTTGTATGTGCTTGAATTTGATGTTGAACTCCCCAATAGTATAACAATTTTCTTGAAGGTAGCTTTGATGTTTTGCTTTAAGTGCCAATTACAAAAGCAATGTGTAGCAGTAGGATAAATCAGGGCAACAGCTCTTGCAATACTCGCATGCCTATCAGACACAAAAACTAAATCATTTTGTTGCGGCAAAACCTTCAACAGTTGCTTAAAAAACCACTCCCAAGAGTCATTATTTTCAGTGTTAGCAATTCCAAATGCAAGAGGGAAAATTTGCCTATTTGCATCTTGGGCAGTGGCACCAAGCAAAGTCGACCCTCTATACTTCCCAATTAAGAACGTGCCATCGACAACAACTACCTGGTTAAAAGAATTCAAAGTACATTTGATTGTAATTAATCTTCTAAATAAAAAAGGACGAGACTGTATGCTGACACACAATAGGACATACCTTCTTTAAAAGAGGAAAAGCACGTATGCTAGCTCTAAATGATAAGAATGAGTACTTAAATATGTCCTCATTATCAGTTGAGATTAATGCAATAGTTCCTTCATTCTTCTCCCTCAGCATATGGCAAAATGATGGCATATCAGCATAATTAGACTCTGGTGTCCCCCGAACTTTTTCCTTTGCTATTTGTGATGCTCTCCAAGCTGTCCAGTAGTTAACTGGTATTTTTTTTTCATTTCTCATTGTATCGATTATCTGCTTTGGTTTGAATCCACTGTCCACACTTTATAAAAATTGATTTGTTAGAACAAATAAAAAATAAATATGGAAGCAATTAATTAAAATTTTATTTTGTACATAATGCACACCTAGATTCAATGATTCTTGCAACAACTGAGGATGGAGCTTTTTTGCAATATTTTGTTCTGGCATCCCACGTGCAAGTGTGTTTCTCATTGTACAATGTGACTACATAACAAGTCTGAGAAACAGTCTTTAGATGCATTTTCCAGTTGCATTTAGCATCCATGCAATGCACTCTAAAATACCTCGGCTCTGATTTTGTCACTCTAAAACCAAATGCCTGAGTTAGGGACAAGATTGTCAAAGCATCCTTTGCTGCTTGTCTTGACACAAAAGTTTTTCCAACATACAGAATTTCACTTGAGTTGTTTGGTAAAACCGGCTCACTGGATGTAGAAGCATCCCACTCTTCCTTTAATGTGTCTCTTCCCTGCATTGAAGAGTATAGATTCCTCCAAACCTCTGCATCTGATTCAGTTTCACTTTCAAAACCTTGAGACCAATAATCCTCTTCCATGTTTTCTACTTTTACACTCTTCATCTTCAAGTCAGACATCACTGATGTGCTATCCTTTTCAACAATATTTTGAACCAAATTCATATTATATTCGACCAACTGCAATTGTTCAGATGTAAAAGATCTCCAACTTTCTCTGTCATCTGCATCAACTATTGACAGAGGCAAAAACTTTTTGCTAACACATAGTTCAACAGCAAACTTCACATTGGCAAGTGTTGTCAAAGCCAAAAATTCTTGAAAATCAGCATCACGGTCAACTTTCAGCGGCGATCTCAGCAATTTGAAAGGGTGTAGGTGGTTGAATTCTAAACCAACTGCAAAATCAATATTGAACCTACTACGTACTTTTTCTTCCAGCCGCTGAAAAGTGATTGAATTATTTAATATAAAAACCTTGGAAGTTTTTTCTCCAACAAACGAAAGCCTGGTCTCAGAAAACCTCCATTCTCCACCATATACTACTGTAATCACATATGGAGCCATATATTTTCCCTAACTATGATAACACAAAACAACACACATCAATACTACTGCTAAACACATCAACTCAATTAATTTCAGTACTATTATAATACAGATAAAATTATGCTTTGCAATTACATCACATGTCAACATAATAACAAATTGCTATATTAATTAAATTACTAGTTAAACTAAATATCATTGGAGAAGCGCATTTTCATTACCAGGCAGTAAACACGGCATCCGTGTATGTTTTAGCATCAGAATTCCACAATTCACTAAACCAACACACCAGATTGAGTTTAACTCTTACATGTCAGCAGTAGAAGAGTTTTGCATAAGTATTAATTATTAGTTGCACAACTATTGTTTATTTTTTGGTGATCAATACTAATTTCTTTCAATTTTTAACCCAAATAAAAGTAACTCCCTAAATTTAAATTTAAATTTGTGCTGATGGCACAAATTTTATTTCTTACATTATATGTCAGCAGTGTAACAGATTTTCAGAAAAATTCAATACATTATAATCAGATTTTTTGCATATTTATTTTTTAGAAGTTGCATAACTATTATTTAGTTTAGAATAATAACTACAAATTTCTTTTTAGTTTTAATACAAAAGAGTAGTAACTTCATAAATTTCAAACAGGATTTGTGCCCTTTGGGACAAATTTTACTTCATTACGTAAGATGTCAGCAGTGTAACATATTTTTACAATAAATTAGTTCATTCTGAAATCAAAAATCACAGTTTGGGGGTCCATATTCATTACAAACTATTTACACAACATCTGATTGCATTTTTCATTAGAAACAATTCAATCAAAACGTTAGATTGAGTTCAACCATTATTCGTGAACAACACTAGATTTTTGCATAACGATTAATTATACTTGCACATCTATTCTTTCATTGAGAACAATCACTTTTAATTTGTTTTTAGTTTCAATACAAAAGAGTAGTAACTTCCTAATTATTCAATCTGAATTTGTGCCTTTTGGCCCAAATATTAGTTCATTACATATAAATGTCAGCAGTGGAACAGGTTTTGAGAACAATCCAGTTTGTTCTAAAATTAAAATGACAGGTTTTGTGTGCATAATCATTAAAAACTATTTACACAACATCGAACTGTATTTTACAGTAGAATCAATTCAATCAACACCTTAGATTGAGTTCAACTATTATTTGTCAACAACACCAGATTTTTGCATAAGTATTAATTAGTAGTTGCACAACTATTCTTTCTTTTAGAATAATGACAACTACTTTCTTTTTAGTTTCAATACAAAAGACTAGTAAATTAATAAACTTCAATATGAATTTGTGCCTTTGCAAGAAATTTCAATTCAATACAAAAAAATGTCAGCAGTGTAACCTATTTTTACAATAATTCAGTTCATTCTAAAATCAATATCCACAGTTTGAGTGTGCATAATCATTACAAGCTATTTACACAACATCTAACTGCACGTTACATCAGAATCAACTCAATCAACACTTTAGATTGAGGTAAACTATTACTTGTCAGGAGCACCATTTATTCGCATTACTTTCACACAGTGGTTGCATAACTATTCTTTCTTTTAGAATAATCACAAATAATTTCTTTTTAGTTTCAATACAAAAGACTAGTAACAATTTCAATATGAGTTTCTGCCTTTGGCAGAAATTTTACTTCAATACATAAAATGTGAGCAGTGTAACAGGTTTTTACAATATTTCATTTCATACTAAAATCAATATCCACAGTTTGAGTGTGCATAATCATTACAAACTATTTACACGACATCTAACT
This sequence comes from Persicaria tinctoria, assembly GCA_037127255.1. Taxonomy (NCBI): domain Eukaryota; kingdom Viridiplantae; phylum Streptophyta; class Magnoliopsida; order Caryophyllales; family Polygonaceae; genus Persicaria; species Persicaria tinctoria. Next base: position 29,097,731 of record JBANSL010000001.1, read on the forward strand.
GCATTTTACATTGGAATCAACTTATTCAATACTTTAGATTGAGTTAAACTATTCGGCACACATTTAGATTGAAGTTGATGAATTACCTGCTCTTTTAATAGTTATGCTACTACTGTGTGCAAGTAATGCAAATAACTGGTGTTGCTGACAAGTAATAATTTAACTCAATCTTCTACGACTGTTGGTAGAATATTCAGACATAGTTTGAGAAAAACCAATGGAGAGAATGAGAGGAAGAACTCCTATGAGGAACTAAACCTCATGTGTTTCGCTTGTGATTCGAAGACATATGGTTAGATGATATATGAGAATTGATTTCTATCTATTCTATGTTTGATTGATTCAATATCTTTTTTATTCAATAGATTGATTGCATATATTCCCTCTTGATTAGCTACCTTGACGGAATTTGCTCTCTTGCTAAGATTTGATTACTTCTTGTGATTTGATTAGATCTAAGTAGCAAACATCATCAATCGATATCGTGAAAGCATCGATTGGTATTGTTTAATTGCCAAACCTTTGGAGTGATCCAAGGTTGCATGAATCAAATAAGAATAAATATAATAGAGTCAAGGATCAATGATCCAACCATTGTTGATCAATGATAGGGGAAACTATCTCATTACTATTAATCACTATAATTCACCATTATCACTTATACCTTATTTAATTGCCTTTTTATTCAATTATACTTTGATCTCATTCTCTTTGGTAGCAATTTGAGTAGACCGGGAAGGTATTCCCCATGTGCATCGACATATGGACTTACCCCTTCTATGGAATAATAGGTTAAACTTCTCATTAATACTTTTGGGACGAGGTAAAGCCTACAACACTCTATCTTCTAGGGTCGGGGTGAGCTCGACGGTAGCCATGTGAGCTTATGCTTAAAGGTATGATCTTTTTATATGCGAATACATCTTCTATCCCTATTTGCATGATTCTTCTACGAGAGTAGTAGATAGATCATTAGTTGTATTATTGAAGCGGAAGTGATCTTAATATGAATTTGGATTAATTATCAAAAAGGTTAGGGTTTATGCGAGAGCCTCTATCCACCTATTTGTTCTTAACAAAGGTTATTTTATAACACCCCGTCTCACATCGGATATCATAAGGATGTTGGGAATGATTTATATGTGATTCAAGCCCTACCCATGTCACAATAGCTCATTCTTTTCAGGCTCCATGTGAGGACAACGGACCTTAGAGGGCTAGGTAACATGGGTTGGAGTCTTTTAAGACCCCGGGTCTTACAGATGGTATCGGAGCCGACTCCGGGCTCGGAGGTGCGCTGAAAGTATGCTCGGATACGCTCCTCCCGGATGGCAAACCCTTGGGCCTGATGGGGTCGTTAGTGTTTTAAGTGAGGGAGATTGTAACACCCCGTCCCACATCGGATATCATACAGATGTTGGGAGTGATTTATAAGTGATTCAAGCCCTATCCATGTCACAAGAGATCTTCCTTTTCAGGCTCTAAGTGAGGATAACGGACCTAAGAGGGCTAAGTGGCATGGGCTGGCACCTCTTAAGACCCCGGGTCTTACATATTTGATGAAAAGGCATTGATAATGCATATTTCATATATGCATTATAGGTGTTTCTTATTGCAATTAGGTAGTGGTTTTGCTATTGTTTGAGTCTAGTTTTGTATATTGCTTGTAAAGTATTCGAGTTTGGAATCTACGCCTTTTTAGTGTTTATTCTGCAGAATTACATTCCGACCTTGAATGGACTTTAAAAGAGCTTAAGAGACATGTTTTGTAGCATATGGAGGCTAAGGAGGAAGCTAGAGAGGAGCCATGAAGCAAAAAATTGGAAATTATTGAAGATAATCGAGGAAAGTCGGATACTGCCTAGATGGCGCCCGTCTTGGGCCGTTTTCCAGCAATTTTGATTTTTGATCCGGAAACATTATTTCCTATTATTTTATTCTTAATCCTATTAGGGTTTGGCCAACTCTTTGAGAGGCTTTATTAGGTTATTTTTGTTCTATTTGTCGTGTGTTGGATTATTGGTATTGTGAGACTATGAACACAATTAGAGAGAGAGAGAGAGAGAGAGAGAGAGAGAATTGGCCTATGAGTTGCTAAACTCGTAGTTTTTCCTGTGATTCGAAGACATAGTTGTTTGGATTATGATGATTTGATTCTATTTGGTTATTCATATTTATAGTTATCTTCTTTTGCTTTATTATTATATTTGTGTTCCTTTCTATGACTGATCACCATGTTAGGAATTGCATCTTAGCTATGAATTCGTTGTTGTTTTCTTGATAGCAAACAAAGGTATTAAGATAGTGATGTTTCATTGTCTTTGTAGTGGATGATTTCAATTGATATATGTTGAGGATATTCGATTAGGGCTGAGTTCGGTATGCGCCTATTAGTCTTAATTGCATTGAGTCAATGTGCCAATTGGTCTTGATTACTTGAGTCCTTAATGCTATTCTTTAGTGATATTGAATAAGATGAGTGAATCTCTGCGGACCTCTCAACTTTAGTCAAGTAGACCTATTAATATTAATAATTAATAGATCAATTCAAGGACCATGAATTCCAACCATTTTCAAAGAATTACATGTGAAATGTTCTTTCTACTTTGATATCAAGCTACTTTGCAATCATAAATCTGGTTACTTTTACATTATGGTTATTTGCTACAATTCATTGCTTTGTCATAAGAGTCTTTGCTTAGAGTTATTGAATAGGAAATTGCTTTTCCCTATGGGTTCGATACCAGACTTCATCGCTATAGTAGTAGTTATTTGGTTTATCAAGCGATTGATTGCCTAATCTATTGGTTTTGTGTTTGAGTTTGGATATTATTGCTATTTCACAAGGGGCGAAAGTGCCAACGACGTTCGCCACGCGTCAGGCATAATCTTTCATGAAATTGGTATAAGTCTTATATGGTTATCGTTGCGGTATAAATTCCCCGGCTTTGGAAGTTCTTTAAGTTTATCGAATTCAAAACAACCAACATGTGTTTATTTCTGCTCATATATCTTCTTATTCATCATTTATTTATTCGGGCAATCTTTTCTGACTTTTATTTTCTTCACGTTTTATTTTCTACAAACCACTTGACATCGAGTCCCTACTGAGTCGACATAGTATCCTACTCGACGTCGAGTTGTTTGTTTTTGTTTTGCAGATCTGTTCATTGAACACCGACTGTTCAGGTCGATATTGAGTCAACTTCTAGGCGACGTAAGGGCTGATTTTGAAACTCGGGGATTCGAACCTGATTCTCTACCACTACAACAGGAGGGTTCTTGTATTTACTTTTGCGTAGACTCGAAAATCGGTTTGAATTGATATTCTATATTTGTTTAGACTTGATTCCCCACGCTAACATTTAATTGTCAAAGCTTTGGAGCGGTCCAAGGTTGGATGAATCAAATAAGGATAAGTAGAATAGAGTCAAGGATCAATGACCCAACCATTGTGGATGAATTGTTAGGGAAATTATCTCATTACTATTAATCACTATAATTCACCATTAGCATTTTCACCTTATTCAATTGCCTTTTTTATTCAATTATACCTGGATCACATTCCCTTTGTTAGTAATTTGAGTAGACATGAAATATATTCTCCATGTGGATCGACATCTGGACTTACCACTTCTACGGAATAATAGGTTCAGCTTATCATTATTACTTTTGGGACGAGGTAAAGTCTACGACACTCTATCTCGGCACACCAATGCTAATGACAGTTGATCTCTCACATCTCTTCCAGCAGGCAAATCTGCATTTGGATGTAGGTGGCTGTATAAGATCAAATTTCGGCCAACCTGATGGTAGTGTTGAGAGGTTCAAGGCACGTTTGGTTGCGAAAGGCTACAATCAGATTAAGGGAAAGGATTACAATCACACTTTCTCTCCGGTAGCTAAGGTCACCATACTAAGATTGTTGATTGTCATTGCTACTCAAAAGAAATGGCCTATAATGCAGTTAGATATCAACAATGCCTTCCTTCATGGATTTCTCGATAAAGAGGTGTATATGTGCATCCCTAAAGGTTATTCTAAGGGTTCTCCACATCAAGTTTGCAAACTTAAGAGGTCCCTCTATGGCTTGAAGCAAGCTTCTCGTCAATGAAATGTTGAGCTTTCAAGATTTCTTGTCAGTAGAGGTTATTGCCAGTCTGCTTTTGATCACTCTTTGTCTATCAAATCAGTTCCTGAAGGTTTTGGTTGTAGTGCTTGTGTACGTCGATGATCTATTGCTCACAGGGGACAGTGTCACTAAAATCTATGATCTTAAGACATCCCTTCATACAGTTTTTACTATCAAAGATCTTGGGGATGTTAGTTATTTCCTCGACTTGGAAACCTTAAGGACTTCACAAGGCACATTGTTGAACCAACAGTAATATGTCTTGGACATATTACATGATACTCAGATGGAAGATTGTAAAGTTTCTTCCTTTCCCATGTCTCGGGGTTTGAAACTCACATTTGATGGTGGTGAGGAGCTCACTGATCCAGAGAAATATCGTCGTCGTGTGGGTAGATTGTTGTATTTGAACATGACAAGGCCCGATATCTCTTATGTTGTTCAACATTTAAGCCAGTTTATAAATTCCCCTCGCATTCCTCATGGGCATGCGAATCTGGGTTTGTTGTACACTTGTACCCTACTCAGAACTGCGCGCATTGATCTGACTGCCTATTGTGATTCCAATTGGGGTAGTTGCCTCTTCAGTAGACGTTCTTTGACTGGTTTCTGTGTGTTCATGGGAAGGGCCTTAATTCTTGGAAGACCCAGAAGCAGACCACCGTTTCTAAGTCCTCTGCTGAGGCCGAGTATAGAAGCTTGTCGAAAACGTCAAGTGAGCTTGTCTTGCTAGATTCCATACTCGCCGGCTTAAATTGTTCTCTGCGTAAACCAATTCCCCTATTTTTTGATAGCAAGTCTGCAATCACAATTGTGGAGAATCCTGTTCTCCATGAACGGATAAAACACATTCGCTTCATTTGTCATTACATTTGAGAAAGGTTTCAGGAGGGCTTCTTGGTTCCAACCTTTGTTCGTTCTCAACTACAGCTGACAGACATCCTAACTAAGCCTCTCGGTCATGATCAACACCAATTTCTTGCACACAAGCTTGGTCTCGTTTGTTCCGCTTCTCCAGCTTGGGAGGGGGATATTGACCACATGCAAGATATCGATATGAGGGTATTTTAGTAATTCGGGGTATAAGCTTAGGAGCATTTTTGTCATTGTAAACCTAGTTATTGGCTATAAATGAACAGAAGCTGTAATTGGAGAATCCAATCAATTCAGTTGAAGAAGTTGTTACAAATCGTTTCTTGCTCAACTTCATCTTCTTCCTCTGTGCTTCCATGGAAGTTTATGCGTGAGATCCTTGCTTCAACAAGGTTCTTTACAGACCCAAACCTGTAAACCGGTGGAATTCCCGGGTTAGGATTCGGGTTACCTTCCACTGACCCTTGACCTGGGGCCACGCCTAAGTTAAACATACTCTCTCTCGCGCTCTCTTAAATAGAGTACGTTGAAATCAAACTATTAAGTTCATATATTATACATACAAGTAGCCAACAAACTATCAAGCTAGTACATTATAGATGCATGGATTAATTAAACACACTGGCCCCTCACCTCTGTTTTGCTACTTTGATTTGGTCACACTTACATAATCTCTACATATAAAGCTGATCTATTTCACTAATACTGCCAATGACTTCAAGAGAATTAGGATTACTAGGGAAACAATTCCGATTAAGAAGCTCCTCTATCATTTGCAATGCAATTCTCTCTTCTTCCTCCATTTGATCACTACAACGATTATCAGCACTGCCACCATCACCAAACCCTTGTGTTAGAACCATTGCGTGATTGCTCGACACATCTATTCTCGATGCCTCCACAATTCGATCATTTTGGTTATTAGAAGTGTCATCACATGGTAGATACCTATGACCATTCGTGTTATTATTCCCGGGTTTAACTGTCATGACCCACCGAGACTCTGTAGATGGGCCCGCCCTCTTTTGCCAAACTCCAATTAGGGCACTTTCAGTGTCGAGCCTCAGGCATGTCAGGGACGGCGAGGGAGTCTTAGCACTCTTCTTTAGCTTTGCATGTAAGACCTGTGATAACCTCTGAGATGACGACAATGATGAGTAGGTTAAGGGTTGCCCTAGTTTTTTCTCGAGATCTTGGTGGGTGCCTTCACAAGGAGTGTGTACATCGTAATGACAATATTGCTCGTCCAAGGATGCTTGAGGGATAGGGAAGTTGGTCTTGGCATTTCGGCCACACATGATAATGGCCGCTTGATCATAAACCCTAGCGGCTTCCTCAGCTGTGTCGAATGTCCCCAGCCACACCCTCTTCTTCCTACATGAATGTACTTCCATATATGGTTAGACATATTCAGTCAATGAATCGACATTAGATAGGTATAGACATATATACATTTTATCGTCGTCCATAATACATAATTTTATGAGTGAATGATACCCCTTGAATAGGTAAATAAAGAGCGAAATATGCCCAATAGTGTGTAAAACTCTTCCGCATACTAGTTTATACTATGAACATTTACAAGTTATCACTGTTTCCAAATTGTACTCATTAATGCATTCGGAACCATAATATTTATTATTCTGTGGGTATGAATGAGTCCGTTTCATTTCAATTCAGTTTGGATTGGCCATTATAGATTATGACATATATATCGTACGTGTTTATTCGATTACCCAATCCTCAGTCCTCTACTAATTAGTTAATTAAACACTTAAATTAAAGATAGTTTAGCAATCCATAAAAAAAAAAAATACAGTATAAGCTAAGATAAATTGTACGTAGACTATAAGCTAAGTAATCGATAAATACGTACAGTAGAGGATGGCGAATTTCGGCGACCCAAGAACCCCAATGGCGCTGGCGAACACCTCTGAACTTCTTCGGTTGCACCATCTTCGGATATATATATATATATATATATATATTGATCAGGCTAACTTCCTTTTTTTAGGTTATGATTCTGATTGTGGAAGGATGATATCAATTTATAAGGAGGAAGAAGAGAAGAAGTAGTTGCAGAAAAAGAAGGGAGCTGAGCTGGCACTGGCAGTAGGAAGTAGTTAATGTTAGTAAATGGGATTCAAGATGATGATCAAGTTAATGTAGGTGAGGGCCATGTTTCATACTCTTAATTTCAATTTCATCATAGTTCATTCAGTCATTTTCCATAGGGTTAATTTAGTATCATATATTATCTCTTAATTAATTTGGTGGTGTGTAGTGTATCTATTCAAGTTTAATTTAGACAAGAATTAAGCCAGTTTTGCTAGTCAACTACTTAATATAATATGTGGCACACATTAAACTATGTAATAGCTAGCTAGGAGACTTTCATCACTTTTTTTTTTTTTGATTAGGAAATAATTCGAGCCCCGACAGACCCGGACATCGAGAGGCCGACAAAGTCGGCAGATGGTAAGCCGTCTAAACATACAACATAGCAAAAGAAAATACAATATGGAAACAGAATACAATCACAAAATACAACAAAAGACCCCCACAAAATAAACCCGGAAACCCCAGACCCAAGCACACAAGCGGATATAGCAACGAGAAGATGGAGACCCAACGTGAATAAGTGGATTAAAAAGGAGACTTTCATCACTATTTAAGGAGTCTTTGGCACAAGTTTTCTTTTTGGGGCGTTTTATATAAGGTTTAAAATGATCAAGGAGGTCCTTATATTCCGGTCATTTTGTGAACTAGTAATTTTACAGGCGAAAAATGAAACTTAACAGAAATTAAGGGATTAAAAAGGTGAAGAATACGTACGCATTTTATATGCACATATTAAAAAAAAAAATAAGAGGGATTCATGCATGATATATGTTATGAAATACCTTAAAACTGTTATTTAAAGTCATTTTAGTTGAAAAAACTAAGAAAAAATAAAAATTATCAAAAAAAAAATGTTATTTAATTAAGCATTTTTAGTATAAGGAAATTACGATTAAAAAAATTATAAAAAAGTAAGAATAAAGGGATTTGAAGTTTGAACCTATTATCTAAAGGCAATAAACCCTTACCAACTAAGCTAAATCGTTTTTATAAGGGGCATTTACATAAATATCCAAAAAATTTACCTAAATTAGAGGAGTATCCACATGTTTGAATACATTACAAAACTGTCCACTCTTTTCTAACGTAACCAAAGGCTGCTGACATCCTCTGTTTTGATGCCCTGCTGATCCTCGAGACCTCGAATCCCTCCCTCCCGCGTTCACCCTCTCTCCTGTGACGAGCAATCCTGACTATCTGCGCATCAATGGCGACGAGCAACGGTTTCCCTGGCTCAGATTTCTTTCAATTCAGTTGTCGGCTTCGGTCCCATGGTAACCCTCTTTCAATTCGTTGCTTCTGAAAGACCCGGCGATTTCGTTCTCAGGCCGATAGCTCAAGTGCTCAACAAAGACCTGGCGATTCCTGCAGCCTCCATCTTCCTCCTCTCTCCTCAGGCCGATCCGGCGATTTCCAGCCGTGGTTGACCGGCTCTCTGATTGTCGAAGTTCTAGGCCTCCTCCTCGCTCCTTGCCCGTCGCTCTGAGTTGTGGCTGGCCTCCATCTCCGCTCACAAGCCTCTCCTTCTTCCTGTTGCACCGAAGGCGCGCATCCGGAGGTCGGGTATCAGCATCGTCGCCGTCGTTGCCTCATCCTCCCGTTCCCAATCCGCCTCCTCCTGGTGGTCGGGTATCAGCTTCGGCGCGCATCCGGAGGCGTTTCAGGTATGGTCTTTTCCTCTGCAGTTTTCAATCGATGAAGAATAAGAGTTTTGGTTGATGATTGACAATGCGCTATTAAGCAGACCAAGTGTTCGACGTAATGCCTGTATGGAATGGTCCACTAAATTCAAGTGTATTATAATCTTTCATCTTTCAGATTCCCGCCTCACCACTGCCTTCTGCCTGAAATCTGCTGAGAAGATCGGCGAAGAGGGTAGCTCACTGGCACTCCTTCGCAGTGGAAGGTTTCTATCCAGGGCGGTGTTATTTATATTCGGGATTTACTGGATTCGCGAGACCCATCGAGATCCTTACAGTAAGAACAATGCAACAATGGATGGTTTTTGTTGATGGTTTGATGAAAGAGGAGGTAAATATTGTTTCATAGTTTTCTGGAATTTAGGGATTTGGTAAATTGCTGAACTTCTATTGCACTGACTTGTATGTCAGCATTCTGATGCACTGATTCTGCAAATTAGAAGCATTCTGTTGTACTGTCTTGTATGTCAGCGTTTTTTGCCTTTTGTGTGAATTTTTGTCCTTTTGTTTGAAATTACTAAGTATTGTCATCCCTTTGGTTCAGACAACAAAAATGTGTTAGCAGTTCAAGTATTTAGATGGAGTGATGGGTCTTACGTACCTTGAAGATCAAGATCATTGGTGGCTGTCTGGTAAGAGGCTTTTACTGAAATGGGTTTTTTCCCCTAGGACTTGTTAAATTGTACAGAAATATTATATACATACTCCTAAAGTACACATAGTTTTGACCATGATAAGTTAGCAAAGATAAGTTGATAGTTTTACTTGTGAGAAACTAGACCCTCTATACATTCTTCTTGTACATACAGTTTAATCAAGCGTATCGCTTGACTGACGAGGCTCATTAATCTTGTCTCGTATTGCATGTTTTAGCTTTTTTTTTTAATCCTATAAAGTTTACAGATATCATCATCAGTCATGTCAATTTTAATTTACAATGCAAATTCTAATACTTAAATTGTTTTTCCCCTTTTCTCCTGTATGAATTTGCAAAACAAGTTTATTCAATAGTTTCATAATAAGCTTGCAACATCCTAAAACTACCTATATTACGAGACGGGGGGAGTATGAGGAAAATTTTGACATGCAAGCTTGAGTCATAATTCACTAATACTTGTAAAAAGAGTTTATTTGTGTCGTCTCTAAATCCATTTAGAGTTTGTTCGAGTCATCCATGGTGCTGATGGGGGGAAATTCCAACTTCAGACAGAAAAAAAATGCAAAACAGTAGGAAAAAAAAACTAAAGAAGTTCTGTGATTCATGAATAATGCTTATAAGCGAAGTTACAATTGGAATATAACCACTATTTTATTGAGTAATGGCCTTTGTTTTTATATTTGACCTCCTTACTTCGGTTTTGTAAATTTGATAATGAAGTCTTTCTTTTGATTTACATTAGTATATTGCTTTTTAATTCTATTGATTTTTAAGTTCTGTTAGATTCATGAATAATGCTTATAAGCGAAGTTACATTTGGAACATCACTACTATTTCTAGGGGTGGGCACGGGACGGGACGGGACGGGATTGGGCCGGGACGGGACTTGTCCCGCGAAATTTTTTCGGGACGGGATCGGGACGGGATTGACATTTTTTTTTCGGGACGGGATCGGGACGGGATGGTGTCTGGACGGGACGGGATCGGGACGGGACGGGCCTTGTCCCGCATATAAAAATAATAAAATATTATATAAATTTACAAAGTGAAAAATGCTTTCATAATTCATTATTTAGTATAATATGTTGAATACTATTCTCAACTATATTATTCAATAATAATAATATTAATATTATTATTATTAATATTATAATACTATTATTAATTCATACAATGATTGTATAATTAATTATAATGTTCAACATATTTGACTACATTATCTTACTAGATCAGGACGGAAAGGAATTGAGACGAGATTCACCAATATTGTCTAATTATCGATTGATAGTTGGGAAGAATACTGTATTTAATTAGCTATTTGCCTCTTGTAACTCTAAATAATAATAATAATAATAATAATAATAATAATAATAATAATAAAAATAATAATAATAATAATAAAATAACATTACTTATTTTTATTGTTATTATTATAAAATAATTATACTTCAAAGGAAAAAAAATATAATATGATATAATAATAATAATATAATAATTATTATAATAATTTTATTATAAATTAATATTATTATTAAATTATATTATAATATTATACTCCCTCTGTTAATTAAAACTTGTCGTTTACTATTCATGCACGCTTTTTTAGAACGATAAAAACTATATAAAATATTAACTTTTTTTTAAATTTGTTTTTATAAATTCATACTTAATAGTAATAAGTATGATATTATTTAAAAAAATTATTTCAAAAGTTAATATTTTATATAGTTTTTAACACATAAAAATGCGTGCGTGAATAGTAAAACGTCAAGTTTTAATTAACGGAGGGAGTATATTATTATTATTATTATTATTATTATAAATTGAAAATTATTATTATAGTTATAAATAATATTTGCTCAAATAATAATAATAATATTGTTATTCTAAACAAATATTATTATTATTATTATAAATGGAAGATTATGATTATAATTATAATTATAATATTTGCTCAAAATAATAATACTAATAATATATTATTATTATTCTATAATATTATCATATTATTATTATTATTATTATTATTATTATTATTATTATTATTATTATTATTATTATTATTATTATTATTATATGCGGGACGGGACGGGATTTGCGGGATCCCACCGGGATCGTCCCGCGTTTCGTCCCGCATAATTTTTGCGGGACGGGATCGGGACGGGATTCGCTATTTTGTCCTAAATCCCACCGGGATCGGGACGGGATCGGGACGGGACCGGGACGGGATCGGGATTTGCGGGATTTGTGCCCACCCCTAACTATTTCATTGAGTAATGGCCTTTGTTTTTATATTTGAGCTCCTTGGGTTTTATAAATTTGATAATGAAGTCTTTCTTTTGATTTACATTAGTATATTGCTTTTTAATTCTAAGGATTTTGAAGATCTGTTAAGCATTGCTCTGTCATAAGGGGCCTCATGTTTTAAAATGCTTCACTTATCAATGCTATCATATATACATATAATTTTATATAGTAGCCAAATTCTAGTTTAAAATACTCCGTACTGTAATGAAAATTTCCTTGTTGACAGACGACAAGTTTGGTTAGGACATATGAATTCTGTAATAGGAGGTTGCCGAACGGCATAATCTTCTTGGAAACTCTTTTTTTGTTGTTGTAATAACATGAAATATTTGGTGGCTTTTTACTTTAACACTCAGTAGAGTCCTATGGGGAAAGATAATACTTTTTGAATGGCTGGACATTTATTCCATAAAAATTGATGTGTTTTATTTGATTATATTCAAGACATTTCTTGATGATTGACAATATTCACATGGTGAACAGTATCATCCAGATATGAACAAAAGCCCTGGAGCAGAGGAAAAATTCAAAGAAGTTAGTGCTGCCTATGAGGTAATTTGTCCCTCAAGTTTTTCTTTTTATCTTTTCTGTTGCCTGTTATTGCTTTGTCAAACTGTCTACAGATCTCCATGATGTTTGTTGTGGCTGCATTTTTGTCTTGCGGCTGCATTTATGTCAGCAGCCCCCCATGTCTTGTTCTTAATTTAGTTGAATCATTGGTGTCAGCACTAATAAAGAGAGGGATAAGCGTCCAAATCTCTTTCTCATGCCTTTACAACCACTGATGTTCAGTTTTTCTAGATGTCTTGTCATTAAAAAGCATGTCTTGTTCTTAATTTAGTTAAATCATTGATGTTTAGTTTTTCTAACTGTATCTTATGATTCGGTATGCAGCTATTGTTTGATTGGATTTACTTCCCAGCTTTAACTCTCATTGGAGTACATACCTGCTTATTTGTGATTTTTATTTTGATTTCAGCTAAATCTTGATGAAGAGTATGTCAGCAGAGCCACTTGAAGAATATGTCAGCAGAGCCACCTTGCAGTCGGTACATCTTAACTTCTGTTGTTCTTCTTCTTTGGCTTTTGATTGATGACATGTGCAGTTTAGTGGTGGAGCAGTTGCTATTTGATGTGCTAAAAATGCTTACCAGGAATGCTGAGAAGTGAGAACTACCTTGAAAAATTACATCTGATGATATATAAGCTTTGAAAGGCCAATTTAACTGTTGATTTTCCATAACTTCAAACTCCTAGATTTTATTTCCTACCACCAGCTTGAGATATTCTCCTGGAGTTTGTGCTAAAAATGCTTTTCAGAGATGATATATGAATTCTCCCGGAGTTTGTGCAGCAAACTGCTGACAGAGTTCATGAACCATGGTAATTTCTTTTCTGCTTTCTTTCGATTTAGCTCTGGCATTTTCAATCAGAAACTGATAATTTGTTAAGAATGGTTCTGTCTTGAGGGTTTCATCTAATCCTGATTCTGATCTTGGTGGTGTACTCTTCAAAGTTTTCATTGCTGGATAGACTATAAAGGTTGTCAGGCAATTCTCATTACCTAATATCAGTAAACATGACCTCTTGAAGAAAGCTGGTGTTTTCCACTTTCCAGGGTTTCTTGCGTGGATGTTTCAGGAGATGATGCAGATCTTGCTCCACATGTTAGTGGTAAAATTCTGGATACATTCTTGTGCCTAGGATGATGGTTTTACTTGTGAGTTAAGAGCTCTGCTTCAGCTGACAGAATAGGATAATCATATGCAGCTTAGATGAACTGTAGCATTTTTTCTTAATCTGCTCTAAGTTATGCATAATTAGAATTCAAAACAATATGCATATTAAGAATTCCAAACAAAATCCAAAATGCATTAATTTTATTAAAATATTATAAGCCACTGTTTTATTTTTGCATTTTTATTTATTATTTGATTGACTCATAAAATGCCACTAATATATCTTTACTAGACTTATTGCTAGAGGAATATGATTTTTCACATTATTTGCTTTAAAATTAAGAGGGAATAACAATCTTGCTGACATCCGGTGTCAGCAGTAACACTTTGCATAACAGATTATAATATTTGCATAACAAATTGTTATATGTGCATATCATATAGTTATATTTGCATAACAGTAACTTGCAAACCTAGTCTTTGCTCTTGATGATAAGATTACTTGCAAACCTAGTATGTAATTGTAGTTGTTCTCCAATCTGTCAAATTGTCTACAGATCTCCATCATCTCCTAAAGTCACCTTAAACCTCTTGTTCTTAATTTTGTCTTGTGGCTGCATTTATGTCAGTAGCCTCCCATTTCTTGTTCTTAATTTCGTTGAATCATTGGTGTCAGCACTAATAAAGAGAGGGATAAACGTACAGATCAGTAAATGATGTTTGTTGCATGTTTTGTTTTCAGATTAATTATTTTGCTACTCTCAAACCTGTGAATTCATTTATGTCAGCAGCCTCCCAATGCACGTGAATTTTGTAGTAAGGCACAGATTGGAATGTTCAAATATTTTGAACTCTGTTTCTGATCTAGTGTCAGTTATAGAATTGGTACTTATTTGGTTACGAAAGGCTTTATTTGATTATGATTTATGATTTTTCTTTTGAACTTAGGGACATGGTGTATGGGCTAGTTCATTTGCACGAATTGGGCATAATCCATCGAGATGTTAAACCTCAAAATGTTCTGATAGGCGCCCACCACAATCAGATAGAAGGGGTGGCTTGCAAGGAATCCCTTGGAAGGATTTCTCTAGTGGAGGATTCAGTCTTGGAAAGAAGGATCCTTCGGTGGGGAAGGGACCTAATAGGAGTTGGCCAGTAAAGCCGACTGATTCAGCACGCAAGAGTAGACGAGTTCTGAAGAAGGCATTTGATGATGATGACGAGATCAGATACCTTAAGAAACTCAAAAACTCAAGGCTGATCTCAATAAGCCAGGAAGATGAAGAAGATACCGGCAAAAACCATAAAAGAATGTCTACTTTTTCTGGGAAGTCAGATGATTTGAATGAAATAAAGCATTCCGATAGACCCTTATGGGCTGTAACTTTGCAAATTTTAACTTTTAATGCATGTTCTATTTGGGCATCAAAACTACTGACATGAATTATATATATGAAATAAAGCATCACCACGTGAGTCATATGGTTAAAAGTGCTATAAACGCCAGTATACATTCTAAACTGTAAATTTTAGTTTGAGGCTAAGGTTAGATCAGATTCGATTGACAAAGAAAATGCTAGATCTTCAATGAAACGCAACGGGGTGCACGAAATGTGTGGTTTTGATAGCAATTTATGAGACAAAGGCTAGTCTGGTGCAATCAGGGGCAGTAATATGAGCCCAAGGTTAGTGCACATCCCTTGATTAGTCGGGTTAAGTTGATCGTTAACTTCAAGGACCATGGGATTTAGTCGGGTGTTAGAAGCCCCAAATACCATGTAAATTCAAGAAGAAAAATACATCCCTCAATTTAGTGCACTTCTAGAAAAAGGAATTGAAAACGGGTTGGTAACAACAGTACTGTTACTTGATGATATGCAAATATAAGATTAAAATATGCATAAATTAATTCACGTTGAGCAATTATAAATTGATGTTGCGCAAATTCTAAACGTATGATATGCAACTATAAATCAATGATATGCAAATATAACGTTATAATATGCAAAAGTTAATTCAAGATGTGCAAATATATGATTATTGATATCTAATCCTTATATTTTATTTTCTAGTGAATAAAAATAAGTTGGGAAAATTCAAATTCATGTTGTGAAAATGTACGATTATAATATGCAAATATAAATTACTGTTCTGCAAATGTAAAAGTATAATATGCAAATATAAATTGATGATATGCAAATATAAAATCATCTAGGGCGTATACAAAATTATGAAATAT
Organism: Persicaria tinctoria; assembly: GCA_037127255.1. Classification (NCBI taxonomy): domain Eukaryota; kingdom Viridiplantae; phylum Streptophyta; class Magnoliopsida; order Caryophyllales; family Polygonaceae; genus Persicaria; species Persicaria tinctoria. The sequence continues at coordinate 29,113,440 of JBANSL010000001.1, forward strand.
AAATATTAAATTAAATTTAATATTGTGGTAATATAAATAGATACACCGCCCTTTTGCAAATGTAAAAGTATGATATGCAAATATAAGTTGATGATATGCAAATATAAATTGATGATATGCAAATATAAGTTGATGATATGCAAATATAGGTTCATGATATGCAAATATAACTTGATAATATGCAAATATAAAAATAAGTTGGGGAAATACAAATTGATGTTGTGAAAATGTATGATTATAATATGCAAATATAAATTGATGTTGTGCAAATATAAGTTCATGATATGCAAATATAAATTGATGTATGCATAAGTTGATGATATGCAAATATAAATTGATGATATGCATATATAAGCTGATGATATGCAAATATAACTTGATGATATGCAAATATAAAAATAAGTTGGGGAAATAAAAATAAGTTGGGGAAATACAAATTGATGTTGTGAAAATGTATGATTATACTATGCAAATATAAATTGATGGTGTGCAAATGTAAAAGTATGATATGCAGTTATAAATTGATGATATGCAAATATAAGTTGATGATATGCAAATATAAGTTGATGATATGCAAATATAAAAATAAGTTGGGGAAATAAAAATAAGTTGGGGAAATACAAATTGATGTTGTGAAAATGTATGATTATAATATGCAAATATAAATTGATGGTGTACAAATGTAAAAGTATGATATGCAATTATAAATTGATGATATGCAAATATAAGATTAAAATATGCAAATATAAATTGATGATATGCAAATGTAAAAGTATAATATCCAATTATAAATTACTGGAAAATTGCACTAATATATCTTATTGTTGAACATTTATTAGAAAATTTTGGAAATTACTAGAATTATTATAAATTTGAGCCTATGCGGGATTCGAACAAACGTATTTACGCATAAGCACATCACTCTACCATTGAGCTAAAAGGCTTTTAATTATATTATAACATAACATTCAAATAAACAAATAAGAGTTATGTTCACGCCACAACCAAAAAAGGTGAAAAAAAAGTAGGAACTCCTAATAAACAATATACATTTGTATACACATTTGCACAAAAAGAGGTCATTTTAGCACACAATTAGAAATAAAAAAAGAACTTATACATCAACTTGAATTGCACAAAAAGAGACCATGTCAGCACACAAATAGAAATATAAAAAAAACATACACATCAACTTGAATTGCACAAAAAGAGATCATGTCAGCACATGTATCTTTTCTTTCTGTTTATATATTTTCAAATCAGCATAGTTAACAAATTCTACCGTATATGAGTGCATTTAGCAAGAGCAATAACATGTGAAAATAAATGTCAATTCAATATAAAACATAACATAACTAGCAAGAGAATTCATACTTCATAGGGAGAATGGGATAAATATAGCATAACTAGTAAAACAGATCACAAAACTTTGTTATGTTCTCACATAACCAAAAAAAGGAAAAAGAAAAAAAGAGGAAGTTATTTAAAAAAAAAAGTTGAAAAATAAGAAGTTTATGTTGTGCAAATATAAGTTACTGTTATGCAAATATAACTTCATGATATGCACATATAACAATCTGTTATGAATATTAAAACAGATGAGACCGGATGTCAGCAAGATTGTTATTCCCTCTTAATTTTAAGCAAATAATGTGAAAAGAAATGGTAAAAAGATAAAGTTTTTGCCCATCAACGGCTAAATGTCAACATTTAGGCTAAACGTTAACATTTAGGCTAAATGTCAACATTTAGGCTAAACGTTAACATTTAGGCTAAATGTCAACATTTAAGTTACAACATATACAACAACAGAAGAAGAAATTCAGAAGCTACAACAGCCCCTAAAAGAGACCCAAAATCAGCAGAAGCAAGATGCAAGCGAAATTCAGAAGCTACAGCTAAGTAGGTGTTGGACGCAGAAAAGCTAAGCCTTCGGATCGTTGCTACTAGGATTGAGTTAGAAAATGAAGTGGCCACTTCAGGAGGTGATCCTGTGGATTCAGAAGTGCGGCCTTAGAGTGATTTAGTGCCCAAATTTGTTGAGGTCGATCAGACGTTGGATGCAGAACAACAATATGATCAGTGCACTATTAATGGAGTTGAAATGGAAAATGAAATGCTTGATTCAGAAAGTAAATCTGTAATACATATTAAAATCTATAATATATATATTAAAATATGTAATATAAGATCAATAATAGTCCAATACCATATATTATGAAATCTGTAATATATATTAAAATCTGTAAGCTGACATCTGTACAAAAATCTGTAACTTCAAAAAGTAAATATGAAATTTGTAATCTGAAATCTAATTTTGAAACTGATTCAAACAAAATCTAATTTTGAAAGCCTGGGTTCCAAGTCAAGGGTCGAAAGTTACACAACCTAAGACCCCCACACTTGCAATGCAGCAGGCGAGCAAGGGTGTATTGCACATCAGAAACACACTATCCCGAAAAATTGACTTATATATGATGATGACAAGTAACCCTACCAAGACAGCAATGAAGTTCGGAAACATGCTCTGATATAGCCAAAAAGACTAGTGCACTTTTGTGCATCTCCATGAATAAAGCTCTCTAAATTCAGCATCTTTTAACCCACCCCTAATCCCGACAACAACACAAAAATCACTCCCGAGTCCCAATAAAGCTCCAAAACAGCCCCTAATCCACCCCTTGAACTGTCATTTATTCTGCAAACTTGAATTGTCATTTAAACACTTAAGAATTATTTGATTCTTTCACTTGCAATAGAAGGATGTATACATCTGAACCTGGATTTTACTGGCATCAGAAGGTAATTAAGCCAAGCATATGAGCATAAGAGTGCTAGTAAGAAATTTTACTGCACAAAATTTCTGAGTTCATGGACATTCTATATCTTTAATAGTTAAATTAGCACACTAAAACAACATGTTCGCATAATTTCCATACACGCAATGTGCAACATCAAGCTTACACCTTAATGACTTCCTTAAACATAGAAAAGAAACATAGAAAATCAGGAGATGGTACATAACAACAAATGTCAGCAATAACCAAAACAGCAACCATAACAACAAATGTCAGCACATAAACTCAGAAATTTCTCAAAAGATATGAAAGCCTTTTGAGACTGAGCATCAAACCCAATATTATCAACGCTAAAGTCCCAATATAACACTATTAAGGAGTAAAATCATCAATAATTCAGCATCAGTTTGCACCACAAACAGTACAAGGCAAAACCCTCAATGATTTAGTGACAAAGCCCGGAAAACAAAGAAAGCACAATACAGCATGACAGATAACATTAGTGTAGTGATTTAGTGACAAAGCCTGGAAAACAAAGAAAGCACGAAGGATAAGAGTCCAGTAAGAATGCTGCAGTTCATCCTAAAATATCAGATTCGCATAACGAAAGGGATGCACATGCACTATACCAACAAGAAGAGTTTCTATATTTCATAGGTCAGAACTAAATCACAAGCCCGAGCACTGGTAGCACTGAAATGAGTAGTATTCATGCCTTTTTATGTTCTTACCTATGCACTTTGGAGTATTATTCAAGCACCTTATATTTCATAGGGATATATATACACCGTTGACATGTGAGTATGTAGACCGCTGACATAAAGCCAGATGCATGTCTCAAATATGAACAATTACTGTTTTTTGCATCATTTGGAGAGGACAAGCCAACACCAAATAAGTCAAAGCATCATTGACACAAAAACTACCAAAAAAATAGAGTAACTTCATAACAAAACTACCAAAAAAAAAATATTAAAAAGAATCAAGCTAGAACTTTGTAGGTTAAATAAATGAGCAAAGATTTTGGACTAGAACTTTATGGGTGTGTGTTCTTTATCATACAGTAGAATTTTGTACTATTTTGTTTTTGTTTTGAAATCAGATTTCCATTTAGAATGCATACCGTACAAGAACAATGATGCTTCGTAAATGAAATTTCTTTCCCCAATCCAGTATTCCACACATCTAAATCAAGGATGAATATGGAATTTGATTCGTGCTTGGTTGGAAACTTGTTATGGATTCGTCCTGAATAAAATTGAAATGGATTATGTGTTACAGAAGCACCTGTTTGCTGCTTGTTTCATGACATGATTGAATACTAAGAAGTTCCCAAAATTGTCATAAAAGCCTATGCTTGTTTAGAGTAACTACAAGAAATAGTCAATTTCTGGTGGAGCATTCAAGAAAAACTTAAATCTCTTCCTAATTGTAGTGTATGATCTGCATTGTTGGACTGTTTATCTGGATCAATGCATTGTATCTCTAAAATCCAACTTGGGAAGAAGCTTAAACTTATGAAAACCGCGGAGAACTCACCACTTTAATCATAACCCGGCAGTATGGTATTAAAGGATTCTACTAGTTTTCCCATTCGAGCTCACATTTAGAAGACCAGATTGCAACTCTCTAGTATTGTTCAGTATACATGATCTTTTGTAGTACAACCTAAGATAATAGATCAGCATCACCGGTCTGACATGTTTCCTCTTGTGCTGACAGAGGTTGCTTTACAACGTCTGAACAACAACACACAGCCTCCAAATTCAAGATAGAATTGTAATAATCAACAAAGTAAAAATATGAGAAAAGCACTAATATGTACAAATACATGCTGGGAAAGCTTCTACTCAATATTTTTTTATATTTACGATTCAATTTTGATTGAAATTGTTTCACAATTAGCTAACCAAGATGAACAAATGCAAGCACCCAAAGATAGTGTCAGAAACGTCAACATTCAGAGACAAAGACCTTCCATCTCTAAGCAATAAGTTCATTCAAGCATTTTATCAAACACCTGGTGAGCAATCAATGACCTAACTGTACAATCATGACAGATAACCTATATATACAAGCATGACAAATCAAGCAAAAGGTGCCAAATTCCTCTCACTGGAGACTATAGGTTGCTGTCATAAACTAGACTTTGCTGATAACTCACTAAATTCATCATAAACTGAAATCAATCAAGGAAAGACTTTGGCTGGTGCACTGCCTATGAAACTGAACATAATCAGAAATATAAACAACAAGGAAATACTTGGAAATGTTAAAGTAGATAACAACTTACAGCAAGGATCGTCCACTGGTGCCATGTCTTAGGTTTCCACCTGAAATCAATCGAACGCCGCCATAGCTAGAGGAGAGAGCAGAGGAGAGAATCCGATTTTGAAGATGCATTCGATTCTGAGGCGATGTCGGAAAAGAAAGCAACCAATTCTGAGCACGGGGCCGGAGAGGAAGCGTACTGGTGCCGGATCTTCCTGAGGCGACATGAGGAAGTTGGAGGCGGCAGGAAACCTCCTCTTCTTCGATTCCAAGATCCATCGACTGGAATCCTCCTCTTCTCAGCCTCACTGGCTTTCAATTGGTGCTTGGATCCACCGCTCGCCGATAAAGGAGAAGACAGCTCGCTCAGAAGGAGAAGAGGAGGCCATAGAAACGGAGTGAGGGAGAAGGGATAAGGGCGTTCAGTGTTCGGTCCAGTTCCCCTCACCGTTGATTTCGTCGGCGTTCAGTGTTCTAAGCGACAATGGAGGGCGATGGAGAATGATGGAGGGCGATGGAGAGCAATCGAGATCCGAAAATCAGAGATTAGAGATGAGAGAGCGAGAGGAGATATGAGATTAGGGGAGTGCTGACAAGTCTGTATTATTAGATTAATAGGAACGGACACTCTTGTAATTTTTACAAAAATTAGGATACTCCGGCAATTAGAGCGAAAATTTGTGCCTTCGGCACAAATTTTCTCTTTTTATAATTCATTACTCTTTTTAACCTCTTTTTTATCCTCTATTATCTAAAGGCAATAAACCGTTACCAACTAAGCTAAATCGTTTTTATAATTCATTACTCTTTTTAACCTCATTTTTATCCTTAACATTAGTAAAAAAAAACATTAAAAAAAATCTCCATTTCCTTTTGGGTCAGGGGAGCTAACGCCACCCTAGGTGACAGATCCAAGGGTGGACGCGCAACACCTGGCCGTCGCCCACTCCAATCCGAAAAAAATACAAGAATATATGTGTTATATAAGAAAAATAAAAGGTAAAATACAATTATCTTTAGTGGCTTAGTGGTTAAGCCCACCCCATTTTAAATGGAATTCAATCAACCCTTATTCAAATCCCAGTAGGCACATATTTCATTTATTTATTCCTCAATCTAATTTTCATAAATTTAAAACTCTTATAATTTATTTGATATTTTACAATTAAATAATAATAATTTTTCTTAAAAATTTAAGATATTCTCTTCATATATATATATATATATATATATATATATATATATTTTAAAAAAAAAATTGTTTCTAATAAAAAATTATAAAAATTGTGCACATCCCGAAAAAATTTCTAAATCCGTCCCTTTCCGAGCCTCTAGGACCGCTACTAAATAGACACGCTTACAAAATTCCATAAACTAAAAATTCTGATACTGTAGTGAATAAGGAATCCAATGCCTAATTTAACCTTTAACAAGCATTTAATTAAGGTGGAAATGAAATGCAGGAAATGAAATGGAGTTTAGTTTTGGTCAAAGATTTGAAGGATTAAGATAGGGTGAAAGTAGATTAGCCTTTGTATTGAATGTGATCTGACTGAAGAATTTCCCATGTAAACCAAGACTGGGAAATCCTACATACCCCCATAGTTAGTAGTTAGTATAGCTGGTAAACTACTTACTACTAACAAATGATTGGTGGATCACATTATTAGCTATTACAGTACTATCTAACCACTCCATTTTTTTAATTTTTTGTTGACCTTTGCCTAACTTAATTTTCTTTACATAATTTTTCAAAATTAGATTTTAGCTAGGAAGTTAACGACTTTAGATTATGCTAAGAAAGATGTATATGCATGGGATCTTTTGAACTGACTTGTATGAAATAATAGAGTTAGTACTCCATGACAAAGAGAAACGATATGATAGACATTTCACATCAATTAGTAGTTACTGGAGAGCAGGGGCGGAACAAGGGGGCCTGGGGTGATGCCGCCCCTCTCATTTGACGAACTACCTAAGTGTATTCTCCTCGTCGATAGTTTCGTTTTGATATATAATATGCCCTAATCCGATCTGAGTAAAAATATTATGAATGTTTAAAAATTAAAGGTATGTTAATCGCTTTAATTTTATTTCAATAGATTATAATGCTTTTATATTTTACTTAATTTTACATTCATATACTATAATTCATCTCGAAAACTTCAAAACGAGAGGTTATAATTTATAAGCATTTCGACAATTAGATAAGACGTTATGCAAGTTTAAACTTTTTATATCTAGTTATATATTATTATTTGTTAAGAGTGTCACAAGTTGCAGATTGACTAGAGTTGTTATTCAAGATACATGAGTACAGTATTGGTTGATTATATTTAACTTGTTTAGAAATGAGTCAATCGAGCATATATTTGGACTTGAGCTCATATTTGGTTTGTTTAGTAAATATAAGGCTCGAGCTAAGTTTTTCAAGTATTATGCAACTTTACTTGCTTATGAAACAAATTTTATAAATTTAAAAAAATTCGTATTTTTTGAGTTTAAATCAAGCCGAATTCAGCTTTAAAGCATACATGTGTAATTGTGTCCCAGTTTGAAAATTTTCTAGCTCCACCACTTCTCAAGAGGGATGAAATATTTATAAATTATTAACCTATCATAAATAAGTTAACTCATTGTGTATAGACGTTTCGTATATCTTGATATTTTATTTGCCTTCAAATCAATGTGGAATCTTTTATCCGGAACGAATTGGTACAGTTAAATAACAGTGGGTCATATACGACGTGGGGGGCACACATGCCCAAACGCATCATGCACACCAATCAAACTGAGCAGACAAGTCGAGTGGAGTTTCATCCTAAAACCAATTACTGTGATGTCGGGTAGCCCACCAGTCTATATGCAAGGCTTGAATTTACTTTTTAATAAATGTGATCTGCCACAGTCATATTATCAATAGGTACCTATATAAAAAAAAGTCTTAGAGCACCCGCATTGGGGTTCCTTAACCCATAATTTAAGAAACCTAATAATAAAATAATAGAAGAGAGATAAAAAAAACTTAAGGAACGATTTGATGGGTTGCTAAGCAAGGAACCCTTAAAAACCAGGAGAGAGAGAAAAATACAAAGGAGTGGGCCATTCGGGAGAGAATGTGAGAGAAAAAGATATAGGTGGGTCCCAATAAAATAAATAAATATTGTTTTTAAGGGTTGTAGGGATGTGGGTGAAAATTTGTATTGGGTTGTTTAAGAAAACAGAAATATAAAAAGTTGAGTTAAGGAACCCAACTGGATTTCATGGATGCGGATGCTCTTAGATCATTCTCTTAGTGCATTTCATCCAAAATAACTTAACTCATATATACTGTATTTTATATGTCACATCAATTGAAGTATTTAACCACATATTCTTAATATTTTTAATCACCTTCTAGTATATCAAATTTCTAGACTTATCCACCTATTTTGGATATATGTTTTTTAGTTACAAGAAAAACCTATTTTTAAGTATATCAATTCGTTTTTTTCCCCAAATATGGAATACATAAGTGTTTATGGATGATAGAATTAAATCCAATTGTGAAATGTATCAATCAAAAATGATTTTGGGAAAGTCCACAATTAATTCTAGTGAAGTAAAGATGATTAGTTGAATTGGAGTAGTAATTAATAAATAGGACCACTATATATCTTTCAAGGTTTCAACAAACCCATAGCCTGGTACAAATTTCATCAAAAGATAGAAGAAGCTTGCATGAAAGCCTATGCTTCAATTCGTACCAAAGACCTTAAGGACCCATCCTAATAAATTGTTAGTTTACTACTACAAATTTCAAACCAATAGATCCATAAAACTGAAAATCAATCAATAGATAACTAAACATATACGGTGTACTCCAAAAGTTTATCATATAGCCCCAATCGAACCTTAAAAACTAAAAATCCATTTGAAACATTATTTTGTAAGTTTGTATCTAAAAATTAACTTCCACATCAAAATCACAGAATTTTCACAATTAATTAAGTTACACTCTCCATTCGAGTTCGACCAACCTAAATAGTCCGTAGAATATATTAAGGTCCGTAGAATTTATGTTCTTTTTAAATTTAAAATATTTATTACTAGTTTAGTACCCGCACTTTTGTGCGGGCTTTTTTTTAAAATTAATATATTTAACATTAGAAAATGTATAAATAATTTTTCCAAATAAACTCTAAACTCTAAGTACCACTATTCACATCTAAACATTGTTAATTATTACATTGTTGATTAATATTTGTACTCAATTGCATGTATGTAAAAATAATCATAAATTATATATGAAATGTGTGGCCGCCACGTGTCCCATTTTGCAACTGTTTTAGTATTATATTAGATATTAGATATAGAAATATAGATATAGATATAGATATAGATTTGGATTTTTATCGAACTTTCTTTTATTTTTATAAGACAGTTTTTTCTTTCTTTTTTAATAGATGATATTTAGTCAATTAAATATTTTACAATAAAATTTTAAAACTTTTAAGTTGTAATTAAAATATTTTTTCTAAGATGTAATTTATTTGTACATATTTCAATATAAGTAGGTAAAAATATTAGTTTCACTCTATCTGTATAATATCTTTATTCATCATAGTTATCATATCTTTTAATTTATTATTTTATAAAAATATACTACCTCCGATCGGAATTAAATGATGTTTTGGAGTTTTACGCCGAAATTAAGAGATCCAACTTGTTTAAATTAGAGTAATAAATAATCATTTTTGTGTACATAAAGTTGTGGATACCAAGATTACCCATTAATGATAGAATGCCTTTTCAACTTCTTAAATTGGTTAAATTGGAGTATTTTATTTCAATCAATTAAAATAAAATAAAATATATAATCTTAATATTTATTTCTCATAAATAGTTATCAATCTTACCATATCTTTTACTATTTCTTTAACATCTATTTAACTTAATCTATGGTAAATATTTTTTTAATATTATTATTGGGTGTAAATTTATTTTGTAAGAATCAACTCAAGAGGCTACCTATGACGCTAACAAACTTTAGTATACATAAATAGATAATTCGGCCCAGAACCGATTGTAAAAGTGAAAATTCGGCCCAGATTCGATGGTAGAGACTGTCAAGCTGGTCGTTCGGGTCGGGTTCGGGTCGGGTCACTTCGGGTTCCGGGTAAAATGGGTCCCGGGTAAAACGGGTCCCGGGTATATCCGGGTTGAATCGAACCCGGGTTTGACCGGATTTCGAGTCATTTCGGGTCGGTCAATTTTTATTCTTTGCAAGCAAATTTTGCAATAAGCGCGATAAAATAAAAACTTTTAAAATATAATATTGCCTATCAATGAGTATAATAAACCACTTACAAAGTATAAAATGCTATATTTTGACATGTAATAAATTCATTGCTTGGAAAATATGAAATGGATTCATGTTACAATAACAATAAGATCCAATTATAACATCTAACAAGAAAGTAAACTTATCTTCCCAAATCGCAATAAGTTCATACATTTAAACGTAGAAATAGTTTAAAAAGAACAATTATGATGAACATCAAAACCCAAGTGTCAAACTCTCATACATATTCCAATAGAAATTGCACAAAAAAACATCACCAAAAGGTCCACACTCCACACAGATGAACAACAAAACCCAAGTGTCAAACACCCAATCAAGTTAGATCGTCAACTGTGACAACTGATACTCAATCCCATGCAAATCTTGATGTTCATTCAGCTCTGTATTGTAAAACATATTTAATCAAAATTGTAATCAACTATACAATTGAATGTATCAAATAATTTAATGCCACACAAAGTAAGCTTACCTTCTTCCACATGAAATTCGAATAGCCAAGTGCGAGTACTCAGAAGTGCATCTGCAGTATATGGATGTAGGGAGGGTCTCCATTTCGTGAGAACTCGGGCTCCCATACTAAACGAGGACTCTGATGCCACGGTGGTTATGGGAATTGCTAAGATATCTCGTGCCATACGAGCAAGTGTAGGATATTTGGTAGAATTTTCCTTCCACCACACGAGTACATCTAGATCAGAGTTATGATTTGACCTCACCGCCTCTAGATATGTTTCTATCTCAGTTTTTTCTTCAGAAAAACTATCAAAATGAGCAAATCCCTAACAAGAGAACATCAAACATTCAAACATGTACATTAGTAAATGGAAAGAACAAGTTAAAAGTATCCAAAATAATATTCAATTAAGCATAATAAGTGAATAACTAATATTTTAATGACCTATATAAGTAATAAACAATAGTAAAGACTCAAAATGTTCTGAATAAAACAAATGTATGTATTGGGAAATTCAAAATAGTAATTTAGATGAATTTACCGCCATATAATCGCCGCCGTGATCTTGGTTTGTGTTCATGCTTCCTCGAGTCGCTTGGTCATCATTATGGTTTGCATACTCCTTAAACAACTTGAAAAAGTGCTCCTTCACATGTTCTGCCTTCATTGCAGCAGTTTCTGTATTCAACACTTTATCTAGTTCTTGGAAACAATATAGCACAAACTGAAACTTGTAACGAGGATCCAATATCGCAGCAAAGGAGAAAACAACTCTGTAAGATTCCCAATATTTGTCAAACTTCTCTTCCATCAGCACTGCCATGTCTTTCAAGATCGATTCTCCAGAAGATGCATACTCAAGTAATAGAAGCTCAATTCTCCACACTGTTTTCAAATAGAGATTTGAGGTTGGATACTTCTTTCCTGATATCAGAGTTGTCAATTCATCAAATGGCTTCAGAAGTGCACAGATCTTTTCTATTATGCACCATCCCTCTTCACTTGGAATATCAGGATAATCTTTATCAGATCTCCTTGATAGAGGGATACGATATATAAGTGCTCTCTCAAGCATTTTATATGTAGAATTCCATCTAGTAGGGCAATCCAAGCACAAATTCTTAGAACAATCTACATTAGCAGTAGCAGCAACTTCCAAAAACTTCAATGTTCTACGCTCCGAAGCAACATTGTAGCCCACCAACCTCCTAACCTTCTTCACCTCATCAACAATTACTTTCAAACCATCTTGAACAATCAAATTCAAAACATGAGCACTACAACGCACATGGAAGTAGTCGCCATCACATGGCAAAGGACAATACAATGATAGACTATCTGATAGCAACTCTTGCATATTATCATTGCATCTAGCATTATCTAATGTCACACAAAACACTTTCTTATGAATTCCCCATTTCTTTAAGTGGCCTAACACTATATCATGCAACACATGTGCAGTATGAGGGGGTTCAACATGACAGAAATTCAAAAGTTTGGCTTGCAAATTCCAATTATCATCAATATAATGAGCAGTCAAAGAGAGGTAGCCTTGACCAACAACAGAAGTCCACATATCTGAAGTCAAGCAAATTTTTCCAGAAATATTCGTCATGATATGTCTAAGCCTCTTTTTCTCTCTATCATGAATCTTCATAACATGATTTTTAGCAGTGTTTCTACATATTGGTTTGCAATCTACATTCAAGAACCGGTGAAGATCCCTATTTCCCTCATGCTCCGCATAAGTAAACGGGTATGCGTGTTGAATGATAGCAAGTGAAATCATTTCCTTATAGAGAGCTTGATCAAATTTAGAGATTACCTTTCCATCCTTCAATGCTAGCCCATCCTTATCAAGTGTAGCTAAACGTGCTTTGCAATGGTTAGTATGGCGTAAAAAATTTGAGGTTCCATTATCAGAATCTGCCAACAAGGGTCCTTTTTTGCAATACTTGCAAACAGCCCTATCCAGGCCATCTTCAAATATGTGCCCATCATATAACTCATATTCATCCCATAACTCCGCAGTCCATCTCCTTTTTTTCCCAGATGCTTGAGAACTCTCGGAAGTTTCAGATGTGTCAGTCCTACTTGCTATATCTTCCAATGGAGTTGGAGAAGGTGTAGGAGTAGTTGGAGAGGCACAATCTTCCATATGTTCTGGAGTAAGAGTTTGACTCGAAGATGACAAAACACTTCCTACAAAAAATTGCAAATAAATGTTTAAGTAAATACAACAACAACTACTTATTCATAATATCTTGACAAAATAGAAGTTTAAATAAATACATGTTAAAGTAAATATCTAGACAAATTATTCATAATACACTTTCAAATTGCAAATAAAGTTAGCTCTTATATAAAATAAACTACCTTGATATGGAATCGGTAGTGATGATGGGGATGAGGATGACAAGACATGTGATTGGATACCAAACCCAGCTCGAAATGGCATTGGGAACAAAGGTACGCTTGGTTTTTTTTGTCGAACCTTTCTTGAGCGGAGGACGTGCTCGTGGCGGCTTGTTCACTTAATCATAAGATAAATATATAAACATTAATAAGTAACTAAAACATCATTAGCTAGTTGTACTACAATAATGTAATAATGAATCAATTAGGGTTGAATGGAACCGGTGGTGATGCTACTGTTATACAACAACTCTAACATTTACAACAATGTAATAAGCAATTACATTTTACGTCCTACTGATTTTCGATACCCTTCCCTCCTGGTTCTGTTTCCTCCCCAACTCTAACACCAAACCAATGCCCAACTCTACCTTGTATTACTAGGAAAACCCAACAGTAGCCGACCTAGGGTTTGATGAGTAGCGAGTAAGATCTGAACGAAGCAATTACGAATCTGAAAGAAATGGAAAGCCGAGTAAAATTTAAACGAAGAACAATGAATTAAAACTTACCAAATATCACAAATCCTAGATCGGTGGCGTTGAACAGCAGTGCGAAGTGCACAACCTCGGTGGCGTTCAGATCTGGGCCGACACAACCTTGTGACAGGGGTGCAAAGCAAGAAAAACTCCCTCTCCCGCTGCTGCTGATCTGTGTGATCCGGCTTTGGAGCTGTATGCGAGATCTCCTGAGAACTGGCTGGGATCTCTAGAAGTCCCTTCGCCGCTAACAGGAGGCGCCTATCGAAGACGGCTTCTGGTCACATGTATGTAGCGGCTGGTCACATGAACGACGTCGGCGAGCGGCGACGGCGGCGAGAGGCGAGAGCTAGGTTTGAATCGCAAGGTTGAAGAAGAAGCGGTGTTCCGAGTTGAAAGATGCGAAAGAGCCCAATTGAACCAGCATCTGCTAGGTTAGAAGAAAAGAGCGAAAAGTGCATTAAAAAAATTCGAGCCGACCGGGTCGACCCGGACCCGGTTGACCCGGAAAATTACCGGGTAGTTCGGGTTCGGGTAAAAAAAAAATCCCGGGTCAAAAATACCGGGTCTTGACCCTAAATTTACCGGGCGTTCGGGTCGGGTCGACCAGGTCGGGTCGTGTTTTGACAGGTCTAGTGGAGACTGATCATGTAAGATTAAGCCCATAACTTGGATTGGGTCGCTTACATTGATAGCCCAGCAGCCCCTCTCTTTATAATCCCCCGTTGTCTATTTCACTTTCCCACTCTTTCTTTCTTTCTTTCTTTCTTCCTTCTTCTTCTTCTTCTTCTTCTTCTTTTTTTTTTTTTTTGTGATAAGGTAAAGATTTGAGATTGGACATGCCTGATTCTTGAGAGGCCGACGAGTCGGCAGACAAAGACGCCTAAACATACAATAAACATAACAAGGCACCGCGAACAACCAGAAACGAGCTCAGCAACAGGATGAACTTAGCAACCCTAATCCAAAGAGGTTGAGGATGCTGGCAAAGAACGAAGTCAAGCACCACTAAGAAGTAGCACCTCAGGCCAGTGGTACAACAAGACTTTCTCTCATGTGGGTAGTGCGGACGAAACTCTAAGAAACTCCTTCCCGGATACGAAGTCACCCGGAAAGCACCACCACGACCTCAACCCGTCCCGACTCCGGACTCCACGCACCCAATCACAAAGAAGATTGCCAAGAAACGACAGAAGCAAAACCAAAAACACTACTCGAGCAACATCACCAAGGAGAACCTGCCTAACCGGACGTGAAATTTGAAACTCGTAGAAGCGAGTGGGTCCAACCTCGAAAAGAAACAAGGCTACAATTTTTATCAATGATATTATTGGTACTGTGATAATTTTTTAAAATTTCGGCAAAATGTTTTTATGACAAAAATTTGTGCTTTGTCTTTGAGGTCATGGGCCCCGAAGAAAGTATTCTAAATGAAAGTTTAATTGAATAATATTACCATACAATCCTCACAAGCACTATATGGAAGCATAATAAAAAATGTTGGTCTGGTGTCCAAGAGGATGATTTTATAGATAGAGGATCAAATCTCGTGAGAGATTATGTTAGCATTGAAACAACTTGAAATAACAAACAAACCTCATTGGTAGGCTCTTGTGTTAAAGTATGCAAATGGGTACCGTCAAGACCCCACAGGGTGGTTCATGTCCCCCGAAGGAGGGTGGTTCTTGTCTCTCGTAGAAGGGGTGCCAAAGTCCCCTATAAGTGCACATCAAAACGCAAACCACTGAACTTGATGAGAGCACATCAATGCGCAAACATAAAAAATAAAGCAGGTAGGGGAGTTTGAAAAAAAATATATAATTGCATTTATGGGGAGATACGAGTCTCCAAATGAGGGACATGTGTATTAGTTGGTTGGGATCCAAAATGGAGGGTTTTTTTTTTTTTGCTACCAGAGGGAGGGGCTTTGGGTCCCATAAGGCGGAGTTTCGGCTCCAAAATGGAGGTTTTTCGGCTCCTAGAGAGAGGAGTACTGAATCCAAGTATGGAGCGGTTTATACTATCCACCATTCCCCCCTACATTGGGATGGGAGTTTTACCTCTCATATGGAGGATTTTTGGCTCTTTCAAGAAGGGGTAGATATTAGCGGTTTCAAGTCTAATAGAAAAGAGTGTCAAGATAGAGGTTTTGGGGAAGAGTTATGAATCCCAAAAGAGGGGATTTCAGATCCCAAACAGAGGGGGTTAAGCTCCAAGAGGGAGGGGATTCCGCCCCCAGAGGGAGGTGTTCGAAAATTATCTCCTTCCATAAGCTTGAAATCGAGAGAATTCAAATTGGAAGATCATGGCGTCCGAGTTTCCAAATATAGAAGATCATGGAGATTTCTTCCCAAGCCACAATCAGTTCTAGCCGTTGAAGAAGATCTCTAGGCGCCGATTTGATCTGTATAAGAAGGAGATGAAGAAAAGAGGACAGATACATTCGTTGAACACAAGCTCTTATTCGCACTCAAGCCTTCAAGTGAAATCTGTCTTCTTCGTGTGCTCTCTTCTAGTTCTTAAGAGTATGTTATTTCATTTCAAAGCATTTGAGAGTTACACTGTGAGCTTATATGATATATTTCGAGTGAGTATTATACTCGAGAGTTTGTAACTCAGGAAGTGGACACTAGGCGATTGATTCACTAAGTGTAAGAGGATTGTACTAGATAGCTGAGAGAGGTGGGGCTCTTCTAGATTGGTCTAGGACTCCAAGGGAACGTGAGTTGATTAGATTGCAATTGTATAGGAGAGAGGCTTCTCGGTGAGCTATTAGGATCCTAAGTCTTGTGAATTAATAAAGCCGGTTGAATCTTAGGGTTGTGGAAGAACCCTAGGCGGGGACGTAGGCCAAGTTCGTGCCGAACCTCGTCAACAATTCATTGCGTCATTTACTTACTGCTTTACCATATTTCCGCATTTGTTCGAATTGTATAACTTATTTGTGATTCAGGTTTTCCAGAGAAAAGATTAAGTCCAATCTCAAAGGATTTTGCACAAGCTTCAAACGTCTTGAGATTAACTGTGAAAAACCGGCATACTCTATTCAACCCCCCTTCTAGAGTATCTTTATATTACTTTGTTATACTTTATCGATCCTTCAATTGGTATCAGAGCTTTACTCACTACTTTCGATCTAACAATCTTGTGAGTTTTTTATCATGTCTGGTGAAGCAAGCGGAGGATTTGCACAAGGAAGGTCTACCAGTAGACCACCACTCTTTGTAGGAAACAACTTTGTCCACTGGAGATCATTGATGAAGATGTTCATTATAGATCAAGATCTGGAACTTTGGAACATTATAGAGAATGGTCCGAAGGTTCCAGAGAAAGACGGACCAAATGGAACCAAAATTGCAAAGAAGGAGTCTAAATACATCCAATCGTATCTTGAACTCGTCTAAAAAGACTACAAGTCTAAGAAGGATGAGCCTAAAGATGTATCTGATTCTGAAGATGAGGATGACGATGAGGATGATCCTTTTGCTTTTATCACAAGAGGCTTTTCTCGAATCCTCAAAATGAAGAAACAATTCAACAACAAGGATGGATCAGAGTCTTCTAAATTTTGAGGTAAGCCTCAATACAACAAATATGACAAGAAGACTAAACCTTTGTCTTGTTTTGAATGTGGTGAAACAGATCATCTTGTGAAAGACTACCCTCAAAAGACGAAGAGCTAGTCCAAGAAGGGTGATGGATGGAAAAAGAAAGCCATGGTGGCAACTTGGAGTGATTCTGACTCGGACTCCGATGATGAGAACGCCAATGTCTGTCTTATGGCCTCAGGAGATGAATCCCACGATGAGAAGCGCGCTTGAGGTAACTGTAAGAGAACTTATGACAAGTCCAAAAGAGGTATTATCGGAATTCCTTTCTAATATGATTGCCAATGAAGAGAAACTTATTGCCCAGACTAACACTCTTATTAAGAAAACTGTGGACCAGGAAAGAACTATTGAGGATCTGTCTGTGAGGGTCAAAAGTCTTGAAGCTTTTTATTCAGGTCTTGACATTAAAGTCAAGACTCTTGACTCAGAGAAATCTGAACTCAAGCAAGATCTCTCCTCTCTAAGAAGTGAACATCATGACTTAGAGAACGAGAAGATCTCCCCGAATAATAAGATTCAAGACCAACAGACATCCCTCATAAGTTTTACCGAATCCAAAGGCACTCTTGATAGGATGTTGGGTGAGCAACAAATTTCTCTAAACAAAAGTGGTATTGGTTACAATCCAAGGTTTTTAAAGAAGCAGCACATTACCACTTTTGTTAAGGCAAAAGGAAGCAGAACCTCTCCTATATGTCACCACTGTGCTAGAAAGGGACATGTAAAAGAGACATGCCCCTATAGAAGAAAGGATCCACATATCATTCACAATACATTTCCTGTTCAGTTGAGAAAAGAACGGATAACGCAAGTTTGGGTCCCCAAAGGCACTATTTTACCAAATATGGTTTATCCCAATAATGGATCTAAATTTGCTTATTGGTCTAGCCACAAAGATTGATGTTTATTTTACAGGAGATCACCAAGGTGAAGGAGCAAAAATTGATTATTGATAGTGGATGCTCAAGGCATATGAGTGGGAAGAGTTCTGTCTTTCATGATCTAAAGAAGCAATCCACTGGAACAATCACTCTTGGTGACAAAGGAAAGTGTGACATCGTTGGTATTGGTAGTGTTGGGAGTGATTCCAACCATAGTATTAAAAATGTTTATCTTGTGAATGGTATGAAGTATAATTTGCTGAGCGTTTCTCAATTATGTGATAGTGGCAATGATGTCAGATTTAACAAGAAAAGATGTCTAATGTGCAGAGAAGATACAGGTGAAGTTGTTCTAACTGCATATCGTTACAATAATATATATGCTGTAAATGCTGAGCAAGTGGCACAAGGAAGCTTAACCCGCCTAAAGGCATTGACGGACGATCCAAAGCTCTGGACTGAGTCTAGACTCAGTCATGTGAGTCCACATACACTACAGAAGCTTGTGTCAAAGGGCTTGTAAGAGGGCTACCTGAGATGGACTTCAAAGAGAACGAGGATGGCGATGATGCTACTACCAAGAACACAGAGAAGAGGAACATGCAGGAACAGATTCTCAATACTGAAGAATTGGCCCAAGGTGTTGAAGATTCGTCCAAAGCCCTTGGTGTTCAATCCAACAGTGTTGAAACATCAGAAACTGTTGTAACTGAACCTAACAGATCCATGGAGTCAGATGTACCATAAATCAATCCTGCTGGTGTGACGAATCAAGGAGTTGAGACTAGCAAAAGAAAATTCAAATACTCCTCATCACACTCATTAAAGGATATCATCTCTGACCCTACATCTAGTGTTCAAACTCGTTCTAAACTTAAAGATCTTTGTGCTTTTCACGCGTTTGTTTCTCTTATAGAACCAAAGAAGGTAGATGAGGCCATTCAAGAGCCAGACTGGATCATTGCTATGCAAAGTGAGGTTAACGAATTTGAAAGGAACAAATTCTGGACCTTGAAGCCTAGGCCAAAGCATCAATCAGTCATTGGCACACGTTGGGTATTTCAGAACAAGCTAGATGAGAATGGTAAGATCGTGAGGAACAAAGCAAGGCTTGTTGCTCAAGGCTACAATCAAGAGGAAGGTATTGACTACGAGGAGACTTTTGCTCCCGTAGCCAGGCTTGAAGCCATTCGCATTTTATTAGCATTTGCATCTTTTATGAGCATAAAGTTATATCAAATGAATGTCAAGTGTGCTTTTCTTAATGGTTTCTTAGAGGAAGAAGTTTATGTGGCTCAACCCCCAGGTTTTGAAAGTTCGGAATTTCCTAATCATGTTTACAAACTAGACAAAGCGTTTTTGGTTTGAAACAAGCCCCAACGGCTTGGTATGAGCGCTTGTCAAAATATCTGTTAGAAAATGATTTTAAAAGGGGGTTGATCGACAAAACTCTTTTTATCAAGACCAAAGGAAAGGACATTTTGGTTATTCAAATATATGTTGATGATATATTGTTTGGTGCTACTAACACATCTTTGTGCAAGGAATTTTCTGACATCATGTGCAGTGAATTTGAGAAGAGCTTGATGGGTGAACTCAACTTCTTTTTGGGATTACAAGTTCATCAATCCAAGAAAGGGATCTTTGTCAACCAAAGCAAGTACACTAAGGATCTATTGAAGAAGTTCAATATGGATCAATCCAAAGCAGCCAAGACACCCATGAGCTCAACATTATCTCTAGATCAAGACAAGACTGGGAAGAGTGTCAATCAAAAGGAGTATTGAGGAATGATTGGATCTTTACTATATCTTACAGCTAGTAGACCTGACATCATGTTTAGTGTTTGCATGTGTGCTAGGTTTCAAGCTGATCCTAAAGAATCTCACCTCGTAGCTGTGAAGAGGATCTTTCGATATCTTAATGGCACTAAGGAGCTTGGCTTGTGGTACCCAAAGAAAAAAGATTTTACATTTATCGGGTATTATGATGCAGATTTTACAGGCTATAAGGTGGATAGAAAGAACACGTCAGGATGTTGCCAATTCTTAGGAGCATCCTTGATCAGTTGGCATTCAAAGAAACAAAACTCAGTTGCTCTATCCACTGCTGAAGCCGAATACATAGCAGCTGGAGCATGTTGCTCCCAAATCCTTTGGATAGCTCAACAAATGAGAGATCTTGGCATCAACCTCAAAGGTATTCCCATTAAGTGTGACAATACAAGTGCCATATCAATCACAAAGAATCCTGTTCAACATTCAAGGACCAAACATATTGATGTGAGACATCATTTCATTAGGGACCATGTCGAAAAAGGTGATGTGTCCATATCTTTTATTTCAACTGATTATTAATGGGCTCACATTTTTACTAAGCCTTTGGCAGAGGACAGGTTCACCTTCATTAGACAAGAGATTGGAATGCTTAACAAGGATCCACTTTCGTAGGGGGAGCTTTCCCTTTACGAAAGATAAATTCTACTCAGTGTCAAGACCTTTGAGAATTATGTCAAAGATTGTGAGCTGAATGGTAGAGCACATATATCGAATCATATATTTGGTTAATATCTTATTAGATATTTGATCAAATATAGTCTTTATGATTTTAACCATCTTTACAAGTACACATTTTATTTTCCAAAGAGATCTTATATATGAGTATTCTTATTTTTGGAAAAGATATTTTCAAACATTCCCTCTTGAATTTAATTGTGACAAGATACTTTAAAATTTGAATTGGAAATCAGATTTTTTAAATTTGGCAGTGTTATGATTACCCACATTGGAACCATAAACCCGTCCCATCAACTTCATCATCTCACTCTACTTAAACCCCAAACCGTACCCGATTCTCTCACCACTTTAGATTTACCTGGACCCACTCTAATACTCCTTCAACCTCTCAACTTTTTCTCTGAAACCCTAAACCGGATCCATGCCACCCGAATCCAAGAAGACCTCCACACCCAAACGTCTTGGCGCTACCCCCAAGGGATGCCAGGCAATTGTTACTTCCCCTCAACCCGAACCCACTCCTCAAGCCATTGTCCCAGCTACTGTCCAGAGCACCGTCCCTGAGAGCACCATTGTTGAGATCAAGCGTTCTCTGAAGCGCCCGACGAAGAAATCTCTCAGTGCTAAGCAAAAAGGGAAAAGAAAAATCATCACTGAGGAAGAGGAGGAAGAAGAGGATCTTGATGCTATTTTGGAACGAGATGATGCTAAACAGGCTGAGGAAGAGGCCCAGAGAAAGAGAAAGGCCGAGGAAGAAGCCGAGCAGGCAAGGAGATTAGCCGATGAGGAGGCTGAGAGAGTACGAAAAGAGGCCGAGGAGGAGCCTCTAAAAGCTACTGAGAAGGAGGTTCCCACTGAGGAGGAACCAGAGGAAGAAGAAGAGGAGAACGGCGAGACCGGAGACGACGAGGATACTGAAGGAGACGACGTTGAAGGGTCTGCTGAGGACTCGGGGTCTGAGGACGAAGAGGATGAGGAGCCAGAACCTGTTCCCTCTCATTCTCCTCCTCCTCCTCCCCCGTCTCCGAAGAAGCGGACAGCCCCTGCATCAAAGCCTCCATCTCTCAAGCGCACCAGGAAAGGCACTCTCAGAAGCCTTGAGGCGCCTGTCAAGAGGACTACTCCCACAAAGGCTCGCAGGAAGAACACCGACCCACCTGCACTTATCCAGGTAAACCAATCCTTGCCCTCTTAGTGGTTTGAAAATGCTGAGATGGTTGGAAAGTGGGTAGATGAGTTTCGAACTCGTAAGATATGTTGTTCTGATTTTTTAGATCTTGAGTTTTTGGAAGCTTTGAACCTACCTTGCATCTCACTCCTCAAACAAACCCCTGCCTGAACCCTTCTCAACCTTGAATCTATTTATTACCCCCAACTTACCCGCCTGTTCTACATAAACCTAAAAGCCAAACACAATGCTGATGGTTGGTCTTTGGAATCCGTCGTCAAGGGAGTTAGAATCTCTTTCAACTCCATTGATTTCGCTGATTTTCTTGGCCTACCTAGACCTTGTTCACCCTCTCCTGAAAACCCCACAAAAGAACAGTGCATTGCTCTTGCCCAATCCAAATATCTGCTCCCCGAGGCATCCAACATCACCTCAAAACAGCTTACCCACTCATCCCTTACCCTCGAGGCAAAAATTAATTTCAACATCATTGTGCGTTGCCTCTTACCCCGTTTAAACTATGGCTCCCTCCTAACCGATAATGCTATGGTCCTTTTATACCGCATCTTGAATGGTCTTGATCTTGATCTGACCAATACCATTCTAGGATCCATGGCTCACACTCGAAAAGCCAGAAAAGGAACTCCCCTCCCCTTTGCCAACATTTTGACCCACATCTTCAAAGCTTCTGAAATCGATTTCAAAAATGAAGAACAACAGCGTCATATGGGTAAGTTCGACTCCAAGAGCTTTGAGAAGATTGGCATCGCTCGGTCCCCCCAAGGGACTTGGAGTCTTGCCTCTCCCTCAAAGACTCTTCCCACTACCTCTGCCATTGATGAGCGCATGGACAACCTGGAGTTGGGCTTGGAGGAAGTTCGCCTGAATATCAAGGAGCTACACAAGGAGTTTATGACGGAGATGAGCGGGGTGTTGAAGCTGTTGCACGGTCTAAGGTCGCTGCTCACGGATGATGCTCCGGACAAGGAATCTTGAACCCTACCCTATCCTACCCTAACCCTGAATCTGAAACACTTCTGGTTTTTGGATACTGTTTTAAAACTCTTGGTGACTGTTTTACATCCTCCCTTTGTTGAAAGACAAAAGGGGGGAGATGATCTGTTGTTGTTTAGACTTTAAAACTTTAAAACTGCTGTGAACCAAAGGTCTTGTAAGACCTTGTTTTGTTTTTGGTTGAATGTTTTTCATGATAAAATTATGATCCAACATTTGTCTAACACATGCAGGTACTTAGTCCGATTTTGCTTATGATACTATTACTTGACTAAGTTGCAAGGATGCACAGGTTTTGTCTTTCATCAAGGGGGAGATTGATAACTCCACTCCCTTGATGAAAATCGGAATTAGTTTCAAAGGGTTTGACAAACAGTTTGTGTCAAAGGTCTTGAAGATACAACTGTGTTGATGAAACACAAAACTTGTACTTTATTATATTGTTGTCTGAATATTATATTATTATATGCTTCCAGATATTATTTTATATACTAACATTTCAGGAAGCTGTTCAAAAATTATCTCCTTCCATAAGCTTGAAATCGAGAGAATTCAAATTGGAAGATCATGGCGTCCGAGTTTCCAAATATAGAAGATCATGGAGATTTCTTCCCAAGCCACAATCAGTTCTAGTCGTTGAAGAAGATCTCTAGGCGCCGAGTTGATCTGTATAAGAAGGAGATGAAGAAAAGAGGACAGATACATTCGTTGAACACAAGCTCTCATTCGCACTCAAGCCTTCAAGTGAAATCTGTCTTCTTCCTGTGCTCTCTGCTAGTTCTTAAGAGTCTGTTATTTCATTTCAAAGCATTTGAGAGTTACACTGTGAGCTTATAGGATATATTTCGAGTGAGTGTTATACTTGAGAGTTTGTAACTCATGAAGTGGACACTAGTCGATTGATTCACCAAGTGCAAGATGATTGTACTAGATAGGTGAGAGAGGTGGGGCTCTTCTAGATTGGTCTAGGTCTCCAAGGGAACGTGAGTTGACTAGATTGAAATTGTATAGGAGAGAGGCTTCTCGGTGAGCTACTAGGATCCTAAGTCTTGTGAATCAATAA
This sequence comes from Persicaria tinctoria, assembly GCA_037127255.1. Taxonomy (NCBI): domain Eukaryota; kingdom Viridiplantae; phylum Streptophyta; class Magnoliopsida; order Caryophyllales; family Polygonaceae; genus Persicaria; species Persicaria tinctoria. Next base: position 29,137,454 of record JBANSL010000001.1, read on the forward strand.
AGTCGGTTGAATCCTAGGGTTGTGGAAGAACCCTATGCAGGGACGTAGGCCAAGTTCGTGCCGAACCTCGTCCACAATTCATTGCGTCCTTTACTTACTGTTTTACCATATTTCCGCATTTGTTCGAATTGTATAACTTATTTGTGATTCAGGTTTTCCAGAGAAAAGATTAAGTATAATCTCAAAGGGTTTTGCACGAGCTTCAAAAGTCTTGAGATTACCTGTGAAAAACCGACATACTCTATTCAATCCCCCTTCTAGAGTATGTTTATATTACTTTGTTATACTTTATCGATCGTTCAGTGATTTATAATCATTTCGACTTCTAAGATTTGGAAGGTTTGAAAATTCCGTCCTCTAACTGTTAGTTTATTCTAAATATCTCGAAACGAGTTCCGATATTATTTAGTTAAAAATTTAAAATATGTTTTATCCTGCTTCCATATGTGAAACTTTAAAATAATATTTGGAGTTCTTTATTAAATTCGAAATTGGAAATTTGAAATCTTTTGAGTTTGGTAGGATAAGGTCGAGAGAGCGGGGTTCTAGATATTTTATTCGGATATTCCAAATATCTTTTGGGGACCACTTCTAAATTCCCTTTTTCTTAAAAAAAAAAATATCTCTCGCTTTTCCTGACCACCTACGACCAAACCAAAATGTCAGCTTTCCCTTTTGTCTTCTTCTTCATTGAGGCACAACCGAAGCTTCCCCAATCCTCTTCCCTACCAGTTTCACAACCTGCAAACCCTAAACTCATCCTCACATTTCAGCCTAAAATACTCCTCTCCCTCTTTTCCTCATCCAAAAGTTGTCCAAATCCACAGCTCCCTTTCCCTGTTGTTCGAGCCTTCACGAAAAGCCATCATCACCCTCCTTCTCGTCGCTCAGCAACCGCCGGAGGCCACTAGAAATTCCTCGCCGACATCTTCGCCGCAAGCCACCGAGAGACTCCCCTGTTCTTTCGGTTCGAACACCACACTTCGCTTCCTCGTCCTTCCCCTACCAACGGCCAGGACCCCCATCCTCCTTCTCCGAGGAAGAGCCGACCCCGGAAGCATCCTCGGGCCGCCAGCACCGACGCCGATGCCACTTCCCGCGCAGATTGCCTGTTTCAGATTCGAACCCATCGGTGAGGCTTTCTTCCTCTATTTCTCTATCAAAGAAACTCGTAAAAGCTCCGGCTTTGAAAACCCTATTTCTTTTGTTTGAGGCCAACCCCGCTTCTATCTCCGGCGAACCGAAGGAGCTCCGATGAGCGCTTTCCAGGCATCACGAACCTCGGTGAATGGCCGGAGCAACCAGCCACCACCGACCACCCTTGCTCTTTTTTTCCTTCTTCCAGATTTTCAACCGCCATTTGGGGAGGCAATTGAACAGTGTCGGGTTTGGTTTGGTTTTATTTGTTTTGTTTTCTTGGACCGGTTCATTGGTTATATTTAACTAAAGAAACCGGTTTAGTTTTAAAGAAAATCAGATTGCTAATTTGGGCCTAATTTGTTGGCTAAATCTGTCTTATTTTAAAAAGGATTATTGGACTGCTGGGTATTCTTTTTTGGGTTGTGTTGTTGTCATATTACTTGGGTTTAAATGTGATGTTATATTTTGATGTATACATATATCGCTATATGTTATGATTTGTGATTTTTTTTGGATGGGTTATTATTATAATTATTAAATGCGGATTGTTAAAACGGATTTATCTTGGTGTTTAAATTAGACAAATATTGTTTGATAAAATATTTAAGGGTTTTAGGTTTTGAAATAAAAATGCCGGAATTATTTCTATAACGTGATTTTGAGAGATTGGCTTTAAGGTTTAAATGTTTAATGTTGGGATTTGACTAAGTACGATTTTCAAAAGACTTATTTTGGATTTGAGTTGACTTAACCGGGATTAAAGAGTTTGAAAAATATGGTTGGTACGATTTTATCAATTGGGTTGATTAGAAGTAAATGATTTTGGTTGATGATTGATCGTATCGGATAGGTTTTGGAAATGGTTTTACTATCGATTGGTTTTGAGGATGTTGAGAACTTGGGGTTCATGTGTATGAATGATGGACCGGTAGCTTATGGAAATGACTTTATGATAGATGTGTATTGCTTTTGGATTACCTTGGATTTGTATTTGGGCCCTTGCTTGTGTTATCTTGCTGTTATGCATTTTTAGGTAAGTATCATAAGGGACTTATTCAGTAACCTGGACCTCCTGCCTGATGTGTCATGTGATGTGTAGTTGTTGCATATTAAAGCATGCCATGTAGTATCGTGCTAGGATTGCATTGAACTGAGCATGTGGTTACTATGTGTGTTTGAATACAGAACGATCGTTATCTGTGATAGTCATAGAGTCTTTGCTAGGGTCATAAGTTAGCCCAACCCCATCGGGTTGCCCTAAGTCAATTGATTCGATATGAGCACGATATGATAGTCCAACACCATCGGGCAAGTGATGAGATGATATGATATGATGATGTCATGGTTTGTGCACCACCACGAGGAAATTGCTATGTTATAACACCGAACTGGCCAGTCTCTGGACTAACGGGAAGGGGTGTAGAGGTAGGAGAGGGATATGCCACTTGGCATTGCCTTGGGCCCTTTACAGTTTTTCTGCATATTATAACTTTTAAAGCATGCTTATGTGATTCCATTACTGTACTGCATTAGTCATCCTTTATCCTAGGTATAGACATGTTATATGGCCTCAGCGTAGTCAAGGGACCAGCAGGCGATTACCGGGCCTGACTTCATAGATAGTGTTAGGTACCTATCCCTGATTGCTCCATGCTTCTGTGATGGGAAACCCTTGGCGAATCGAAGAATCTGGCTAACCTTCTAAAATGGCAATCATTCGCTTATGTTTTGGTTTTGACCTGGCTTTGTTGTGGCGCTTTGTATCTTAACTTCGCTTCCACTTTACTTTCATTTGAATTGAATTTCACGACATAGTCTTAGGATAGGTTAAGGGTACCCAACGGCCCTTCGAGGTTTTCAGGGTTTGCAATCCCTCTTTCTACTAATCTTAAAATGAGATTGAAACCTTGACTCGTACCTGCAAGATCCGAAAAAGGGGTTTCATCCCTTGAAACGTAACCCGTAAATCATGATTCTTGGTCGTTACAAAGTTGGTATCAGAGCGATGCTGTGCAATTCGGGTACGCAAGGGTCGAGTGTATGTTTTGAAAACCGCCCACGACTTTCAAGGACTTTTGAAAAGGATTTAAAGGAGCAAAATGAACTTAAGATGCCTAACCCAACACTACTAAAAAACTGTCAAATAGCAACGGCTTTTAGCCACGAGCTTTTGTTGCTGCGTAACTTGTTGCTATTAGCCACAAACTCGGCCACGAATTAATCAAGTCGTTGCTAAACCTGCGTCGAAGATAACCCGTTGTTGCTAAGTTCGTGGCTAATATCGCGCGGGTGGACGACGTTGCTGGAGTCGTGGCTACTAGCTACGAAATATATGCTCGACGCTATGGTCATGGCTGCCTAGCTACGGAATAAAGCACGTGACATAGTCACGTGAATAAATAGCAACGAAATTAGCCACGACTCATATGTTCATGGCAAATTCAAGCCACAAGAAACATAGGATGTTGCGGGGGCCAACGCTATTTTGCATCGTAATTTATGTGATGCTACATTCGTGGCTACTAGGGACAGATCTAGCAACGACATGTGTTTTCATTGCAAAAGAAGGGACGGGAGAATATACAGCCACGTAAAATATCCATGGCTGAATCCGTGGCTGAATACCAGTGGGTCATAAGTAGCCAATAAATGCTGAATATAAGTAACTAATAAATGTTGAATAAGATCTTATAATAACTAATAATTTCTTATTAGAATACTATAAGGGTATGTTTTGAGGAAAACTGATATAAGTAACTTATAAATGTTGAATAAGATCTTATAATAACTAATAAATTCTTATTATAATACTATAAAGTATGTTTTGAGGAAAACTTATATATAAGTAACTAATAAATGTGGAATAAAACCTTATATTAAGTAATAAATTCTTATTAGAATACTATAAGGTTATGTTTTGAGGAAAACTCACATAAGTAACTAATAAAATCTTATATTAACTAATAGATACTTAATAGAATTCGATAAGGGTATGTTTTGAAGAAAACGCATATAAGTAACTAATAAATGTTGAATAAGATCTTATAATAACTAATAATTTCTGATTAGAATACTATAAGGGTATGTTTTGAGGAAAACGCATATAAGTAGCTATTAAGTGTTGAATAAGATCTTATAATAACTAATAATACTATAAGGGTATGTTTTGAGGAAAAGTCATATAAGTAGCTAATAAGTGTTGAATAAAACCTTATAAGGGTATGTTTTGATGAAAACGCATATAAGTAACTAATATATGTTGAATAAGATCTTATAATAACTAATAATTTCTTATTAGAATATTATAAGGATATGTTTTGAGGAAAACTCATATAAGTAACTTATAAATGTTGAATAAGATCTTATAATAACTAATAATTTCTTATTAGAATACTATAAAGTATGTTTTGAGGAAAACTCATATAAGTAACTTATAAATGTTGAATAAGATCTTATAATAACTAATAAATTCTTGTTAAAATACTATAAAGTAAGTTTTGAAGAAAACTTATATAAGTAACTGATAAATGTGGAATAAAACCTTATATTAAGTAATAAATACTTATTAGAATACTATAAGGTTATGTTTTGAGGAAAACTCACATGAGTAACTAATAGGTGTTGAATAAAATCTTATATTAACTAATAAATTCTTATTAGAATACTATAAGGGTATGTTTTGTGGAAAACTCACATAAGTAGCTAATAAGTGTTGAATAAAACCTTATATTAAGTAATAAATTCTTATTAAAATACTATAAGGGTATGTTTTGAGGAAAACACATACAAGTAACTAATAAATGTTGAATAAGATCTTATAATAACTAATAAGTTCTTATTAGAATACTATACACGTATGTTTTGAGGAAAACTCATATAAGTAACTAATAAATGTGGAATAAAATCTTATATTAAGTAATAAATTCTTATTAGAATACTACAAGGTTATATTTTGAGGAAAACTCATATAAGTAAAGAATAAGTGTTGAATAAAACTTTATATTGAGTAATAAATTCACTACAACAAAAAGGATTATTAGCGACAAAAATTTCAGTGTCAAATTATTTTTCCTCGGTAAATGTGACATTTGGCGACGAACATATACGTTCCTCATAAAAAGGGACGTGAACTTTAGAGAGAGACATATGTTCCTCGCTAAAAGGGACATTCAACGACAAATTTTTTGATTCGTCGTTAATTGTTGTCATGATATAGTCGCCTAAACCATAATGAAAATAGCGACGAATTTGGAGATTTTAGCGAGGAATGAATTCATCACTAAAAATACATTCGTCGAGAAATTTACATTTTTGTCGCTACATGTTAGGTGGGAATTATGTAAAATCCGCCAACTGTATTAGCGACAAAAATTGTGATTTCTCGCTAAAAGTATGTGTTTCCCAAGAAAATAATTTGTCGCTAAACATATAAGTTGGCGAGGAAATTCCATTTTCGTCGTTATTGCTTGGGTAAAAATAGAGAACATGCCTCAAAGTCATTAATGAGAAAACTTTAAATTCCTCACTACTACTAGTATAGGGAGGATATTTTTATGAAGAATATTTTTGTCGTTGAAACAACCATTTAGGGAGGAAATATCACTTTCGTCACTACTACTAGTATAGGGGAAAACCATGACAAATTCCAAATTTGTCGTTATATGTTTGGTGAAATTATGTCAAAAGTGCGTGTTAAATTTATTGGCGACGAAGATTTTAATTTCTTGCCAAAAGTATGTGTTTCTCGAGGAAAGAATTTATCACTAAACATATTAGCGAGGGACTACCATTTTTATTGTTATTGGCTTGCACGAAAATAGTGAAAAATGACTAATTCATTAACGAGAAAAGTTAAAAACCATTTAACGATGAAATATCATTTTCTTTAGTAAACATATCACTTAGCGAGAAAATATTATTTTTATCGTTGGGTTTATGTGAAATTTGATAAAATAATGACCCAATTTCATTGGCGAGAAAAGTTTAAATACATCACATAGACTTTGTTTATTTTTTAAATACCAATGTTAATACATCAAATAGACATCGATTATTTATGATTTTTTTTGTGTACATATAATATTAAAATCAGTTTTCATATAAGAAATGTTGTCTAAATACATCAAAACAGTGTTTTCTTTGTACTTATAGATGTTCTTGTCCTAACTCCTAATACACGTCGGTTAGAAACTAAATTATTGTAGTAGCCTATGCGAGATTTGAACCCGCATCTTTGTGCTTGAGCACATCGCTCTACCATTTGAGCTAATAGGCTTAAATAAAACGGAAAATTGACCTGAAATAAATACGTGCTTGCTCTATTTAGATTCTTGTGAATTTTCTCAACTAAGATTTTTTTTTAATACGACTGTTTCATGTGGCTGACTTGGGTTCTTCCACAATCATCTGATTTAATATGACTGATTCTTTACGGTGCTCTAAGCATAAGTAGCGGTTGCGTGGGCTTTGTAAATCTACATTGCCATTTATGTCTGTCTGCATACAGTGAGGGTTGAAGGGCTGATTCTCAACTCTGAATTTGACATGTTTATTGATCACTTCTAACTACTTTGAGAATTCATGCTCAAGCAATTAAAATTAGGCTGTACTCAAGTCATTTGACACACATAGCGTTTTAATTAGAGCCGCCATCCCAACATAGCTACACATAAGTGATAGTGTTCCTCTGTCATTGCAGCATCTAGAGCATGCTAATTGGACACACTGCCGTGTATCCTTACCTGACAATTTACTAGATTTTATTGTTCAGCCATAATGCTGTTTTAGTTCCTCCATTCGTCTTGTATATCTAGATTAAAAACCTATCAAGTAAGCTAAAAATATTTGTTATGTGCCAATTGCAACCACAAAAGTACCGACGGGTGTGAATATTGCCCATAGTTGATTTGATAATTGAAACAAAAGTGAAGGTCAATAATCAAGTTCAAAAGAGCGAGACAAAAAAAAAAGAATAAACCAGAAGAGATAAATCTCATAGTTCAAAAAAGTTTGTATTACAAAATATAATAGGAATGTCAAGAATTCAAACTAGAACTTGTCCAAGAGATCTACCTTGACCATGTCAAGAATTCAAATTAGAACTAGATAAGATAGCAAAATGTTCTACCGATGCTTAAATTTCATTGAAAATACGCATATTAAAACAACATCTAAAGTATATATAATCAAATAAATATAGAAATCTTCCATGAGGAATTATCGAGCTTGCTCTCAGTATGAAACAGAAATCTGCAGGTTAGAGCAGTACCTTGATTTTATTTGATGCTTCAAACCCATCCAACTGGTTCAAAAGCTCCAACATAGTCCTCTGCACTTCACTGTCACCATTGCCAGACCCTGATTCCAGTCTAGCAGATCCGATGTTGTCAATCTCATCCATGAATATAATTGATGGAGCATGTTCTCTGTAGGAAAAGCGGAGTAAAGAAGTTAAAAGTAGTAAACAAGCCAAGCTTGCATATCAAATGACAAAAAAGAAGAAAAAGGCACAGCGAAAACCCATAGCTACAAATAGAATTTACAATAATGGTTTTTTTAGTCCAGCTAAACACAACAAAATGACATCCACATCCTCTGTCCATGGTTTTATTGGAAAAAGGCTTCTCAAATATCAAGGAGGTGATGTTCTGTGCAATGGACCAAAGAGGTGGCTCTCCTTCCAAACTTGATTTCAAAAACCATTTTACCCAAGTGAAATCCATACTTCTATGGCTAGAAAAATATCAGGATTTAAACTTCTCACAATCTCATTTCAACGAGATCTAGGCCAAACACGAATCATTAGTACAAAATGCAGGGTGAAGAATCGAATAAAACCTGGCCATAACAAAAAAGTTCCCTGACCATCCGGGAACCTTCTCCAATGTACTTCTGAACTAGCTCAGATCCTGAAATACTAATAAAGGTACAGTCGGTGTGATGAGCAACAACCCTTGCCAAGAGTGTCTTCCCAGTACCAAGTGGGCCATAAAGCAGAACTCCCTGAAGTATAAACAAAAATCTAGTAAAGAGATGAAAGAGGGGGGAAAAAAATACTATAGTAGGAGATCCAATAGCTTTCAGTTTACCATTGGTCAAGCAAACCCAACAATCATACAGATGATAGACATCATTTGGGTTAATTTTTTTAATTGTGGGTAAGAAGACATAAACAAATTGCCAGTCATCATTTGGGTTGATTTTTTAGTTGTGGGTAAGAAGACATAAACAAATTGCCAGTCAACCTCATTTCCATGGCAACAAACTGTCTTTTTCTACTTTTATAGCACATTGCTAATGCCTTTGACATGCGAAGGGGGAAAAACATGATTAGAGAAAATATAGCTACAAGTGCTGTGCTTCTAAATTACCTTTGGTTGAGCAATTCCAAGACTCTCAAATAACTAAGGATGTTTTATTGGCAGCTCTATAACCTGGTCAGTACAGGAATAAGGCAAAGCAAATCATGGATGGAAACAAATCAAGCAAAATTAGGGACAACCATATTTTTAGAAGCACGACATAGCTACACATAAGTGGTAGTGTTCCTCTGTTATTGCAGCATCTAGAGCATGCTAATTGACCATGTCAAGAGATCTACCTTGACCATGTCAATAATTCAAATTAGAACTAGATAAGATAGTGAAATGTTCTACCGATGCTTAAAGTTCATTGAAAATACGCATATTAAAACAACATCTAAAGTATATATAATCAAATAAATATAGAACAACTTCCTTTCTAGTGTATTGATGATATTCTGTCGGTGGGCCTCCTTGCTCTCAGTGGCACCAGCACCATTCTCATTGCCAGTAATGGTAACTTGAAGCTTGCTTCTCAACGAAGGACTTATCGAGATTAAGCGAGTTGAGTGCCTTGACAGCTTCCACAATGGCCACCTTTGTCGTAGAGGCAGCCTTCAATTCCCTGACTGCATTGGCTTGAGAGTCAACAACAGCTTGCTTCTCTCCCGATGAATTGCGAAGGGAGGTTTCGGTGGCAGCTTCCATCTCTGATTCTCTCAAAATAGAGGGATAGGGATTTTGGGGATGCAATTGGAATGGAGAGCACACGTCAGATTGGAAAATGAGACACATAAATAGACCCATAGTCAAACAGATTGAACCAATTACACAGCATTTCAAAGTTTCGAATCATCCAATTACAGCTTCTATATAAGACATTTCAACGAACAGGTAGTATGCATGACAAAATTACACGTGTTCACCTAAAATTTGAAGAGTTTCCACTCCATAAATCATCACATCTCATCAAACACGAGTAAACAGACCTCACAATTCCATCAAGTTTGGTAGTACTAAACCTAAATAGACCCATCTGCGAAAGGGGGGAAATTGACAAGAATGCTGAACTTACCGGATCCTCCATCTTGACAATAGGAGAGCTGGACGCCATTATAATGGAACAGTTTGGGACCGAGGAACGAAGGTTCAAAGGTGATTGTGGAGCAGTTTATCTTATCCTCCTTGTTCGACTTCCTCCTCGATCCATTCCTACTCCTGTACTCCATACCCCTGGAAATTGAATGTATACTGTGACATTTATTTTTCCTCCTTTCTTTCCCTTGCAAATAATAGTAGCAGTTACTGAATAAATTTTTTAATTTTAAAACAATACATAAAGTATGTATTTTCCATTAGTTTACCTATTTTTAATTATTTAAAAGTTAGCATAGTATTTTTTAATATTACCACTAATATATCTATTATCTATCTAGTATTATTATATTATATTATATTATATTATATTATATTATATTATATATATATATAATAAAGGAAAAGTCGCATGAGACACGTGACGGCTTCTCCTTAAAAATAGTCTTATGAGCCAATCACAAATTTTTTGAATGAAATAATCAATATATGCACAAGATAAAATTTTATTCTAACTCTATTTAATCAATATATATGCATAAGATAAATTTTTACCCAGTTTGATTAGATATGGATATATTTTTAGAAGATATTAACCAAATTTAAATACTATTATTTAAGATTTCATAATTCATATATGCATAAGATAAAATTTTATTCTAAATCTATTTAATCAATATATCTATATATTCATAAGATAAAAATTGACCCAATTTGATTAGATATGGATATGTTTATAAGATATTAATGAATTTTAAATACTATATAAGATAAGATTTTACCTATTATATAAGATAAGACTTTACCTACGTAACATATGTAACCAATTTTAGAAGATATATAATTAGATTGTAAAAAAACTGGTATTTATACTAAATTAATTAGCTCTCTGAACGGGTATTTATATTAAATTTTTTTAATTGTAAAAAAACTGCATACGGTGAAGGTACTGAACTAGTTTACATTTATACTCTTATTAAAGATCTAATCTTACGATTTAAAAATAAACTAGACATAAAAAAATTATAGCATCTCATGTATGAATTATGATTATGCTCCAACATACTATTCTAATAACCTCACACATATATTTTCACTTTATACATAAGAAATTCTCAATATATTTGATTTGTCTATATTAAATTATAGTTTACTTTTTAAAAAAAATTCGTCCGATCTTTTTTTGTATGATTTAATATAATTTAAATAATACAGAACATATTAACTTCATTTTAAAATTTTTTTATCCATGTGGTAAATCTTACAATCCTACAATTCGAATATACAATCATTTATATTCTTTCGATTTGATCTATAATCATGATTTTAACTACTCTGTGTCAAGAGTACATATTTATAATTTTATATTAGTGGAAAGAACAAAATAAGATACTTTGTAACCAATCAACATGTTATTTCGAAATATTTACTAAGGAAATCGTAAACAAAGTCGTAAATAACCTACAATAACAACACCAATAAAAAGGGAGAAGTCGTCATGCCACAAACCATTTATGTATAGATATTTTAGTAAATTAACGTAATAAATATATACTATATATTTAATAAAAAAATATTTTAAAAATGTTTTTAGAAGATACATGTAGTTCAATTAATGGTATATTAGGAAAAAAAAACCTTTTGCCATATAAATGTGAATTTTATTTATATTTTGAGAGAATGTAAATAAAAGATATTTAGATTAAGATTTTTATATATAATCTCTCGAACTAATATTATTTATATATTTTTCATATTGATAAAGTTATTTAATTAGTATGACCATGATAAATATTATTTCTTTCAATTTCATCAAAACTTTTTATCTTCTAAAAATATGTTCATATTGATGAAATTATTTAATTAGTATGACCATGTAATATATTGATAAAGTTATTATCTAATAAAAATATGTTCATATATAACGAAAATAGGTAAAATCCTATCTTATATAATAGTATTTACAATTAGTTAATATCTTCTAAATATATATCCATATCTAATCAAATTGGGTCAAATTTTATTTTATCTATATATAGTTAATATCTTCTAAATATATAGTAATGTTTAATTTTTGAGGTAGGTAATATCTAGAATTATATTACTGTATGTAATATCACTTCATTTATATCTATGAAAAAAAAAATATATTAAAAAAATACTACGTACATGATATTAAATGACTTTGTAACATCATTATTTATAATGGGATTTAAATAAAAAAATATATAAACATCATTATAAATGTCTAATATGTCTAATCTATACTTCTGAAGTTAAATGTAGTATTTTAAAAAAATTTCAAAGCCCTGGATCCACAGTCCACGCACCGCACGTATCAAAACCTACTCTTGCAGCCCTCCTTTTTCAGATCCGTCTCGCTCTAGCCTCCTTCTCCGGTACCTCGTATCGTCGCTTCTCCGGATCCACCTCTTCTCCCCCATCGGAATCGCTATGGGGAACCCAGAGAGGCTGTCTATCTCGAGAGTGCACCGACATCACCCACCGCCTAATCGCCATCGTCGCACCTCTGCTCGTAGTCCTCGCTCGACACCGCATCGCGAGCCTTCTCCTAATCAGACCACGCAGCCACTGCTCCGCCTCCGTTCTTCGGACCTGATGCCGCTTCTCCCTCTGCTCGAAGGTAGGTCTCCACTCCACTGCTCCCAATTGGCTTCAATTCCCTTCATCCAAGCGACTCCGAATTTTCTTGATTTCGATTCCGAGAAAGTAAGTGTAGGTATGTCATCCCTCTTTACCTTGTTGCTTGATATCCGATCCTCTGATTTAATGGAAGAGGGCCAGTGCTGAATCAGATTTTATAAAATTGCTCATATCTTATTTTTGATTTTTTTTTGTTTGTTGCCTGTATATCTGTTGTCTAATTTGGTTGTTGAATCATCTTTCCTCTGCTGAGATTGATTAGAATCTGCTATTTAAATGCATGTTGAGTCATTTGAGTCTGTTTTGAGAATGTGCTAATTTCTCTAGGGCTCAAATCTGTTGTTGATTTGTTGAGCTTTATTGGTGATATTGGTGTGATTGTGATCTTACTAGCCTTCACTTTTGAATTAAATTTAGAAGTCGAACTTGACTGATATTTGCTGGTGAAAATTGATCACTTTGGCTTTAGAAAATTTTGTCATAAATTACACTTATTTAATGAAAGTGTTGCCTACTTCCTTAGTTTAGTACTTGGTCTTCACCTACCAGCTTTATGCTCCCCTATGTCACATAAGTTCATTGATCTCCATTCGAGTATGAAGTAATATCTAGGTGTTGAGTTCTGACCCTAAGTTCTATTGGCACATTGTTATTGTTTTGGTCTTGCTTATTTTGCTCATGTAGGAAACAGTTTTTTTTATTTATTTGTGGTTTCGTTGTACTAGTTTGGGGGTGTTTCTTTTCTAATGGTTGTTGTGCTGGATAGGTTCATGTATAAGGGATTTATTGATGAGTTTTCGAACAATTTCTGACAGCTCCAAGGAGTATGACACTTGCTCCTTCTAATCTGATATATTTTAAATGATATGTCTATTTGCATTATGTAAAAATGCTATGTTATTTATGTGTTTTCTCCATGCATATCTAATTAGTTTCTTTCTCCAACAATTTTTACTAGACCTATGGAAGGAACACAACTTCAGTCTCTGGCCGTGTTCTTTTGAGCAACATTATAGTTTATAGATTATAGCTCCTGTATTTAAAAAAACAAAATGTAAGCTCTGATTGCTGTGTTCTTTTGAGCAACATTAAAAATAAAACATCCTTGTTAAGTTGTTAAACCACGTTGTTCTTTTGATCTAGTCTGGTCAAATTATGTTATATTTTTTCTTCATAGTCATATATACCTAGTGCTTCCTATGCAGGATGTGGTATTCTATGAGGATGGTGAGCCCAAGATGGATGAAAAATGAGGGGATCTAAAAGTTAGCATCCCTGCAACATTCATACAAAACAAACCCAATCATAATAGTTGGATTCATTTTTGCTTTGTCATCAACCTTATGTTCTTTTTATCATTTCTTTAAATTATTTTGTTAGATTATCCAAATGAGGAACCTGTATCATGCCTTATTTTAGATTAATTATTCTTCCATATATCCGGTTACTCAAGAATGTAGGGATTGTCGAGGGTCTTGTTGCGGAGATTGGGATATAGAAGGGAATCTTCTTTCCCATTCATATAATTATGAAAGTTTGTTCACTTCACCTCACTACCATAACTCGTTTATTTCAACTCTTTTTGCAGCTTGTTGTTGCTGATATTAGCATTCTATCGCATCCCCTCCTATTGGTAATGTGTTGGTAATGTATGATTCTGTTCAATAAACCACTAAGTATGAGTTCAATGCTTGTTGCTTTATAGTTTCTAATTTATTTTACTTATAGATTGACAACGAGACAGAGGTGTATAACTCTTGACCTTCATATGCCATTAATATTGCTATAAGATGCCACATATGTATATTTTTGCTTCCACACTTTCTCCCCTTTGTGAATTGTTTATGGCCATCACTAACCAAGTTTCTATAAAAGGGGCTCACATCATTTTAAACTTTATACTGCATCATCAAACTTTTTGTAAAGAGTCCATCTTTCATTATTTTTTCTAGACCGGATAAAAGGGCTGTTTAAGCAATTTATGACAGTTGTGCATGCCTAGAAATAGTCTTAAACAATAATGTGTTATTCTATATCGGATATCTAGTAACCTATTGTTTGTTTGCAAATTTAAATGAATTCATTTCATTTAATTTAAAATTTCTCGTGTGTAGGCAGATACGGAATTGATACCCCATGAGGCTCTCTTACGATGAATTGATCTACCAAACTAGTTGGAGTGAGCGCCCCCTACCCTACTTATTGAGTTCATGCAATATTCTCTTCCATCATCTTGGGTAAGTTCCTCATTCTCGATATATAATGATTATGAATAGATATTTTTTATATGTCAAATAACACATTTCTTAATCTCAACCTTTGTTTGCAGCTTTACTGACATTTTAAGCTGGGTAATGCTCCTAGAAATTCAAGTTTAGTAGTTGATTATTTGGTTTGTGCACTTTTTGCAGCTTCATATCTGGGTTTGATCCATATGGGCATTTCCTTTCTTGTACAAGAGCTTCAGAAATAGGTACATTGATGTCTTCTCTCTTTAACTTCAGTAGAGCAGTACTATAACAAGAGCAATTATTTAATCAACGTTGTTATTATGATTATGACTCACACTGGGGTAGTGTCACAATACCTTACAAAGAGGTATAAATTGGGCAGTTGGCAGCTGTGTTGTTTGCTTTGGCACGCAGTGGGAGCTCCTTTACTGTTTGGAAGGTGGTCAAATAATATTAAGCTTTTGTTTGTACTAGGTCTTGTATGATTTTGGAGTACTTTAATAATCACGTGTCTAGGTAATTGTGACTGCATTATGTATTTGCTCATTAAAACTTGTGGTTGATTGAAGGGTCCTCATCATCCTATATATGTGTAACAAATTACAATCATTACTGCCATGGCAGAATCTGTATTTTACCTTTTTATGTATGCCCTTTGCAGATACCTTTACTGTTAGCACTTTGAGAGTTCAGCTCCTTATGGCAGAGATCATCTCATAGAGTAAATTGTAAGTCCTAAGTGTTTTTAGTCAAAGTACTTAACATGATCTTAACATAGACTAGATTACCATTAATATTCACCTTGTATTTATGTATGTCCTTTGCATATATGGAAACCGGATTATGGTGTTCTAGATGTTGCTGAAATCGGTAGGCAACCTCGATCTTATGGATAACTCAGCAGCATGTTTCAACCTTTTATTCTGACTTGCTTTTTATGTTGAGTATGTTCTCTAATCTCTATATAATTCAGTAATTGGTTAATTATGTCATGATAATATCTTATTCCTTTGCAATTAGTTGCATGCCTAGATTGATTTTTTTTAAGTCTTTTATATATTCTTAATTCTTAATGGTTGCAAAACTGAAGTTATGATATGGTTGTTCAAGAGGGAATGAATGAGATGTCCTTAGTTCTACTGTGTTTCTAAATAGAAAGAATGCAAATCATAAGGCGGGGAAAGATAATACTATGTATGATTTTATTTAAGCCTATTAGCTCAATGGTAGAGCGATGTGCTTACGCACAAAGATGCAGGTTCAAATCCTGCATAGGCGATACTATTCTCGAATCCTTCATCTATTTTTGCGACAAAATTTATGCCTTTTTACGATGAAAATTTTAGCGATGAAATAAATCCTTTAGCGAGGAAATTATGTATCGATAAATATATATTTTAGCCACTATTCTCGAATCCTTCATCTATTTTTGCGACAAAATTTATGTCTTTTTACGATGAAAATTTTAGTCGCTAATAAATTTGACACAATTTGACATCATCATTAACGACGAAAAAAAATGTTAAGCGATGAAATTGTATTTGTTGCCAAACACATTCAATGACTATTTTTCAATCCTTCCACTTAATTGGCAACAAAAAGTTTGACTTTTTACGAGGAAAATATTAGTCACTAATAGTTACTTTTTAGCGATGAAATTTTTTTCCTCGATTAACCTTTCCTTGACGAGCTTTTAGCGATGAACCGACGACGAAATATATTTCCTCGCCAAATCTCTTTAGCGACAAAAACTCAATTTTCAGCGACGAAAAATTTCTCCGCTAATAGCCATTTCTGTTGTAGTGATTCCTATTAGAATACTATAAGGGTATGTTTTGAGGAAAACACACATAATTAAGTAGCTATTAAGTGTTGAATAAGATTTTATAATAACTAATAATACTATAAGGGTATGTTTTGAGGAAAAGTCATATAAGTAGCTAATAAGTGTTGAATAAAACCTTATAAGGGTATGTTTTGAGGAAAATTCATATAAGTAACTTATAAATGTTTAATAAGATCCTATAATAACTAATAATTTCTTATTAGAATACTATAAAGTATGTTTTGAGGAAAACTCATATAAGTAACTTATAAATGTTGAATAAGATCTTATAATAACTAATAAATTCTTGTTAGAATACTATAAAGTATGTTTTGAGGGAAACTTATATAAGTAACTGATAAATGTGGAATAAAACCCTATATTAAGTAATAAATACTGATTAGAATACTATAAGGTTATGTTTTGAGGAAAACTCACATAAGTAACTAATAGGTGTTGAATAAAATCTTATATTAACTAATAAATTCTTATTATAATTCTATAAGGGTATGTTGAACCCGGGTTTGACCCTGTTTCTGATCAAATCGGGTCGATTTCATTTTTGTCAATTTTTTCTTTTTTAAATTAAAAAAATCATTATTTGTATTGTGTAATATTACACAATACAAATAAATATAAAAGTTGATTTGAAAATGAAAGATCAAGTGATTGTAATTATAAAATGTAATAAATTGGAATCTCCATAAAATAAAATTTAATCATATATAATTATAAATCAATCGGGTCACCGGGTCTAAACCCAGATGACCCAAAAAATTACCGAGTTTTCGGGTCGAAAAAAATTTCTGTGTCAAAATTTCCAGGGCCTCAACCCAAAATTTTTCGGACTTACAGATCGGGTCGTATTTTGACAGGTCTAGTCAAAGTCATATATATTTAAAAACGGAGGGAGCATTATTTTACACATATTTGAACTTTTAAAAATGACAATGTTGCTAATTACCAGATTTTTTTTAATTTTTGATTTTGTTATGTTAAAATTTATGGGGTATCTCCGTATCTATGTAAATTTAATAGCCTCATACTAATTTAGGCGGCAATGTAAAAGCAAACGCTATTTTGCTCAAAAAAAAGCAAACGCTATACTTCCCCACTTACATAATTTAGGCGGCAATGTAAAATTTTGATTACTTTTTAAGCGGCAATCTAAAATTTTGACCCGGCCCACTTTGTAAGTTGTATCCTTCTCAAACCTAAACTCTCAGCGCTTGTCCTCCTCTGTAGAACACTTTCACTCCTATGTAGAACACTCCACATATCCACCCTCTCAATTGCTCTCAGCGCTTCTCGCCTCCCTCTCGCCTCCATCTCAATGGCTGGCTCCTGAAGAGAAGATCTACCATCCTCCATCTCAGCAGCTATTCTCACCTACCTCTCGCCTCTCACCACTCCACAGATCCACTCTCCTCTCTACAAAACCCTCTCGCTTCTCCGATTCTCGCCTCCCTCTGAGTTGTTGGTTTATGAAGACCAGATCCAATCTCCTCCCTCTCAGCGACTGTTATCACTTTCCTCTCCCATCTCAGTAGATCCACTCCCCTCTCTCCACAGTGGCTGGTTTGCTCTCCTATTTCACTACGGTAAGCAATCTCATCTCTTTCTCATATTCATCTATTGTCTTCTCTTGTATTTCTGCGATTTTGTTGATGCTCATGTGAAATTTTATCTTTGGTTTGCCACATGTCGTTTGCAGCCTTCCTTTACCTCTTGTATTGCCGTGATTCTATTGATGCTCATGTGAAAGCACCGTGCCTCGCATTTCTTTGTCTATTGAGTAAGTAGTACCATGATTGAATGAACAAATTATATTTTTCCTCATTTCCCACCCTTCCTTCTCTTCTATCAATTCTGTTTGTTACTTGTGCCTTCAGAGATTGAAACACCCCCATGGATGCGTTTCAAGCTCAGCGTCTTTAGTTTTGCAGTGACTAGTGCCGAGAACCGGCCAAGGTAATCATAGATGCTTAGCTTATATGATCCCTTCCATGGTACATTTTTGTAACAGTTTGTTTGTTTGACAAGTTTGTATGCTCATTCTGATTGTAGAATTGGGAACTTGGTGTCCCTATTTTGGTATGTGAGATTGCACACCAAGTGTTTGATATATTGCCTAAGAGAATGCATAGGTTTAGTAATAATGAATAAAAAATTTTACATGTGGACTCTTCTTATGCCGCATTGCTTTTGCTTGCACTCTCATGGATTTCATATTGTTTGTTGACATCATGTTTATGCATTGGTTGAGTTCTTTTGCTATTTTGAAAAGCCTCTCTTAATTGACATAAGATCCATCGACGGATGACCTAATAGTGTTTAGACATAAGATAATTTTAACCTTGTTGTAAATTGAAACCAAACTTGTAAAGTATCAACACTTAGGATTATTCTTTCTCTTTTGGTTAAGTGTACCTTTGCCTCTTTAAAGAAACTAAAACCTTGTAAATTGAGTTAATGTTAAGTTGTAAACTGAATTAATAGTTTAATACATGTTTCAATGTTTAATGAAACTTAAACCTTGTGAATGTGTCAAACTTTAGCTGATGTTGTTTGTTGAATATGTGTAACCTTGTTGATTTTTACTTATCATGGTTGATTTTAAATTAATGTGCAAGGTTTGATGGATCACGTCCTGCGTATGGACCAGTGACTTCGATTTTAAAGCATGAACTGGCCGGTTTCGGGGAACAAGTCATGTTGTGATGACTTCTAGCTTGAAGCATGAACTGAACGCCTTTGGGGAACAAGTCATGCATGAGACTAGTAAGCGTAACGATGAATGGCAGGAAAAGCTTATCGCCACCATGATGCAGTTTTATCAAGGCAAAAGTCCTCGTAAGAGTCCCTGCACCAACAAGTAACTTTCATGCAGCTTATATATACATTAGTACCATGCATTTTCTGTTTCCTACCTTATCTGCTTGACCTGGACTTTTCTGATATGCTGGACTACATTAGGACAATGCATTTTAATTTTTGATCTGCTGTGCTATGGCCAACTACTTCATGTTTTGTATGTATGTTTGGAGTTGTTTGGACTGGTTGGGATGCAAACTATGGCATCTTCTTTTGTATGTGCAGACAGTTATGTAATTTTGTGTAGGTGATTTGCAATGCACTACTAATGCAACAATGATGTAATATATATTTCTATGCTTTATTTATATTACCAACGAATTTACTAACAAACACAACCACAACTATTGGATGACATACGATGACTACCATATTGCCATGAAACAACCAATAACATCAGCCACGACTCTCTGTATTAGCTACATATTCATTTGCCAATGCAATTAGCAACGAATATTGCCACGTTGATGTCCACCCAGTAGTAATGATATCAGCCACGAATTCTGCCTCCAAGTCAGCAACTACCAACATAGCAACGACTTTACGCATGGAACCGGCCACAAATTAGGGAACACCAAATCACCGACTGCTATAAACTTAGCAACGACATTGGCAATATACTTATCCACGACATAGGCCACCGCAAATGTTTGCCCCTAGAGTTGTCGCTATAGCCACGACCGTCCACTTCTCCAACTTGCCATGAACTTGGCTACGATAAATGTGGTCGTGGCCTTGGTCGTTGCAATAGCCACGACTAGTGATTCTGACGACCAGCCACGGAATTCCCAACGACGACTATATTCGTGGTTGTTTTCATGGCTATTGGCCATTGCTATCAGCTTCGAGGTGAATTGCTACGGTCGTACTGTTCGTGGCTGAGTTCAAGGCTATTCGGTTTAGCCACGGAAGTTCGTCGCTATTTCCATGGCTATATGTCATTGCTATTTGACAGTTTTTTAGTAGTGCAAATTGGACTAAGTAATGAGCTCGACTTGTAATAAAAGAGGAAAACCGACCAAACGGGGAGACGAGTGGGTAGTAAAGGCGCTAGACCACCCCTATTTGGTGCAGTTGGGAACGGTAGGCAAAATAATAGTTTGCTCTTTACAGAGGGTCCGGAAGAGTCCAAGGAGATTGCACCAAGGTGGTTGGAGTGACGAGTTAGGTAGGATCGCGAGGTTTTTGCCCCTCCAGTCAGTCGCTCCTTGATCGGTTCTATTTTAGTTATGTTTTAAGTATAGATTTTCATATTAATTTAGAGCATTTTTATATGTTTTATAACTTAATTTGTATTATTTAGTTTTCGGAGTCTATACTAGTATTTATATATATTTCAGGTATTTTCGAGATAAATCGTATGAATTTGGAGATTGCTTGCAACTTATGGGGATTATTTTACAAATTAAAGAATCGACTGATTATGCGCTAAAGTTACTAATGCAATTGGAGTTCGGACCGTATAAGGAAGGGAAGGAACCACATTAAGTGCTGCTTCATACTACCTCGTATTATTTTGGTCAAATATTAAATTAAATAGATTAGTTAGATAGATAAATTAGATATATTTATATTATATATTAGGATAGTTAAGACGTCAGTTGCAAGATATATATATATATAGATATAGATATATATATATATATATACCGTTCGGAAGGGGAGGCCGAATGTGAAGCCGAGTGTGGCCAACTGACTTTGGAACCAAAAACCCTAATTATCTTTTGTTTTATTTTTGTTCTCCCGTTTCGTCTACGATTTAAAGCTTTATTTGAATTGATTGTGAGTTTCTAACTATCGTTCCTTTTTTTTCCTATATTGAATGCTTCGACTTTTTAGTGCTTGAATGTTTGATTGTTTTATACTATCTAGCACGCGCAACTAGTTAGAATAAATTCAATTGCTAAAGTTTTGTAGATTCCTGGTTATGAACCTTAACCTAAGTAGCAAACTTGTTCCTTTAGGGCTGGTTGAACTAATTGAATGAGTAGGAAGTTGGATGTGTTGTTAAATCCCTCTTTAGGGACTGCAAATACCTTGGTTAATCTCTGAATTTAAAGCTATCAGTTGGGTTAAATCATTCTTTAGGGATTGTTCGATTGATAAGGGTTTCTAGGACTGGTTGGACTAGTAACTATATTAAGTCGGGAAAAGGGCATTATAGGAAACTAAAAGGACGAGAGGAAGTTATAATATCAATTCAACCAAATAAAAGTGGATATTTGTAGATGAAAATATTTTATTAATCATTATCTCCATCAACTTGTTTATAGTTTATTTTGTTTTCTTTCTTATTTTAATCACTCAAAACCCTCCGTTTCTTATTAATTGGTAAATAAACTTAACTTAGGAATAACTTGATTCTTGGTGGGATCGACTCGTGCTTACCACACTACATTAGTTAGCTAGGTTCGAATTTATTTTGATACGGTTTACGCGACTAAAAACCGTCCATCAAATTGGCGCCATTGCCGGGGAATCAAAGTTTATTTCTTTGTTTTGTGTGTTTGCCGATTATTGTATATAACTAATTTTGTTGTAAGCCTATCTTACGGTTCATAACACCCGTGCTACTAACTATTTGTGTTCGTGTGTCTAGGTGTGTGCCTCTAAAGATGACTCATGGTTTATTTTGTGATTTTTGCGGGGTTTCTAATCGTAGATTTAAAGATTGTCCGGTGTTTAGGGTTCCGATCGGAAAGGTTAAGGAAGTACATCATTTGTGTAAAACTCAACTGTCTCGTGAGATGAACATCATACATGATATTTCACAATTAGAGCTCCAAATCGGACAACTAGAGCCTCCATATCTGGCTCCGCAAACATCACAAGAATCGTCCATGTTGCCCCATATGGAAGATCACTTTGCGGCAATGGAGTCTCAACTTATAATGATCCAAACTGATTTCAATAATGAGATGAAGCAGATTCAAGTGACTCAACAAATTACAATTCTAATTATTTCAGAGATTTTTCCTAGGTAGACGGAGGTGTTGGTTAGTGACGACTACGCTATCATCTCTCTTGACGAGGAGATCTTGAGAGATTGGATAGATGAGGAAAATTTGACAAAGAGGATTATTCTTTGAATTTAATGACGGTGCAAACGGATAAAGAGCTAAGAGATGGCAAAAGAGGAGCGCATATTTTGAGAAGCTACCAATGGAACTGAATTGGTGGTATTACATACCCTCGGTAGAGAGTCATGCTTGCATATTTAATAAGTTGAAACGGTTTTTGTCTGCAATATTATTTTGTTTCAGTTTATCAACACATTATGCAGGTTTGTGTGGGATATGTGCCCAAGAGTTTGACAAGTTGCTGAGGAATTTAACGATGTCTGAATCGATCTTAGAGAGATGGTGAGTCAACCAAGGTATTTTTTTCTTTTTTTTTACTTAGGATTAATTTTTAGATTTTTTTTTATTTTCGTTAAAAAAACAATTTACCTGCTCCCTCGTTCTTTCCTTTCTCTCTACCCATCTCAAACCCAGCGTCGCCCTCCGTCACCGCCCCTCCTTATCTCTTTCTCTCTTCACCCCGACCGTCAGCAGCTACCACACCGGGCACACCCCTGTTCTCCTCTCTTTCTCTGTGCACCTCGACCACCAACAGTCGCCACCCATGGACCATCCCTTCCCCCTACGTTCACTTTCTCTCTCGTAGACCTTTTCCCCCGCCTGTAAGCCGCCTCTGATCGCCGGACCACCAGCCTCCCACTCCTGTCAACAGCCAGCAACCGTCACCTGCCAACAGCAGCCTTCCTCCTTCCCTCTCCATCCCGCTACCTTTAGACCCTCTACCTCCAGCCGTCTCCAGTCCCACTGGTGCCCTCCTCTCGGCACCGGAACCTATATTCTGCCACCTCTTCACCTCTCCGTCCCCTTCTGTTCACCAGAGCTCTTGCCATCACCTCCTAGCCGCCCGTACCCAGCCTCAATCCTTGCCTTGGCGGCTTCGATTTCAATCCCTGAATCTGTGCCATCGACTTCAATCTCCGCCTGTTATGTGCAGGTTCGGAATCGATTTCCTTGTCACTTGTAATTACATTCTGATACGAATTTTCCTTGTCACTTGCGGGATTGTTGGTGCTCCGGTTGATATGGTATTGTTGATAATCTAATATGGTATTGCCGACTAAGTATGCTTATCACTTTTAATTCATGTGTGTTTCATGCTCTCTGAAGTCGCTTGCACTTTAATTTTACCATCATACGTGACTGAGTATGTTTGCAAGAGTTAGTGTTGGTTTTACTCATGTTATCGACTTCGAATTTTGAGGCTAGATACCTGTTATTGATTTCAGTTTTCTTTGATTGATGGGTTTAGTTTGGCTGAGAAGTTGTGCTTGGATATGATGTGTAGCTGCTACGTATTATTACTAAACTAGCTTTGGAATCAATCTGGCAGCTGAGAGATTTTGGTTCTATGCATTCGGATTGTGCCCCTTGTGATTTTGTTTGCTTGCCTCATGCTCCCTGTGTCCATTAATTTTTTATGATTTTACTTACAAAATATGGATGAGCATGATTGATAAGGCTATCTCTATTTTATTGGTCAAGTGGCTAATTTTTATACTTGATTTGGCTCGTGAATGGACTTCAATTGATCAGGAAAGTTTATAGGAATGTTAATGTTACTGCTGATGGTTTTAGAAGCCCCAACTGCTGATGACTTACTTGATTTTTGATACTTCATTGACCACCGGGTATGGCATCTTGCTTTCTTTATTATTGTCAAGTGCTATTATCAAGATAGGTCTACCTCATTTGAGATGGTGCCCAAGCTTCAGTTTGCGCTTACTAGTTCTTGCTCCCTGAAATTACTTGAATTCTATGTCTTTAATTTATCATAAGTGATTGAGCACGGACTAATAAGCTGATTTCTAAGGTACTGGGTTTTGTTATTCTTTTCACTTGGATGATATTACTATGCTTGGAAGTTGGACTCCTTTGTGTTGTGTGTTTTGTTTGTTTTGGCCAGGACCAATTGCAAAGAGGATTGGCCTATATTTATCCAACTCCAAGACGGGTCACAAATGCCAATCACATTCAAGAGTTGCTGAAAACACTCAGGGCTGTAATTTCTACTCTTTTATCATGTTTTAAGGGTATTAATACTTAGGAATAATCACCTATCTTGCTGAATTTTATGCTTTGATATTCCTTTGTTATTGAATTGAATCTGCTACTGAATTCTATGCAAGTTTTCTTGTTTTTGCTAGTGTTTGTGGTGTTAGGCAGACTCGGGTACTCTAATAAGTTGCTGAATTTTAGGGGTTGTTCAGAGACTACACCACTACTTTCTCTTGAGTTAAACGCTTGTTCCTGAATGCCTAATTATTTGGTGAGTTTCCTCTACATCTTCCATTCTATTTTATTTACTTTGAGGACAAATTAATATTTTAAGCATGGAGTGGGGAATTCAAGTGTAACTCCATATTCATATAATCATATACGTGTTAGTTTTTTTTTTGTTTTTTTTGCAATTTTTGTTATGCATTGCACTGCATTATAGTTTGCATTATAGATTTATAGATATTTGATAATTATTCCATGGTCGTAGTGAGTTATCGAGTCTTAGTTTTTGATTTGTTGTAGGAGAGTTGTTTCTATGATTGGTATGACCTCGATGATGATATATGGTTTTTCATGGCTTAAGAGTTAATAAACTTGACTTTTAATTGAATAACGACACTTGTGGGATTCCCATAGATGATCTGGATTATGAGCTTTAGTTATAACTTGATTATTGGTTGGATGTTCAGTTTAGAGCAATCTATAAAATATTTCATATGATTTCTAATGTTTATGTCTAAACCCCTGTTGAAAAGCACTAGTAAATTCGGTTATTTATTTGATGTGATTTGGTATATGTTTGATGTGTTTTGATATATAGGCTGGGTTGATGAGTGTAAGGAGGATAAAATTCACTCACACTGCTCGAGGAGGATAAAATTCACTCGAGTGAAAAAAATCATCAATAAACCAAGCTTGATAAAAATGTTCGAGGAGGATAAAATTCACTCGACACTAATAAGAATATTGAAAAAAAAATACGGTTAGTAACCGATCCTGTTTTTGAGGATAAAATTCACGCAAGGAGGAAGAAAAAAATAATTAGAAATACTTGGAGTCAAAGGAAAAAAAATCAGAGCTTTATTGAAACTCCGAAGTAGAAAAGGCCTATTAATCTATGGAAGTTTATGGCAATTTGTAAGTGCTTAATGAATTTAATTGCTCAATACATTCTGAATGCAAGCATCCCTGAACCTAATCGAAGTTTAAGCAATGAGTATGAAGGGTTTGATGTGGGTCTCATAGTGTCATAATTATTTTGAGCATAACATAATAAATACTCCTGTAGCCATGAGAATCATATTGATGAGTGATCATTTATAGAAATTTCTTTGAATTTTTGTCTTTCTTTTTGAGTTGTCTTTTACTTGTGATAGTTTGCTTGGGGACAAGCAAAAGTATAAGCATGGGGTAGTTTGATCGGTTGTATTATTTAGTTTTCGGAGTCTACACTAGTATTTTTATATTTGGAGATTGCTTGCAATTTATGTGGATTATTTTACAAATTAAAGGATCGGCTGATTGTGCGCTAAAGTTACTAATGCAATTGGAGTTCGGACAGTATACGGAAGGCTGATTGTGCGCTAAAGTTACTAATGCAATTGGAGTTCGGACAGTATAAGGAAGGGAAGGAACTACATGAAGTGCTGCTTCATACTACTTCGTATTATTTTGGTCAAATATTAAATTAGATAGATTAGTTAGATAGATAAATTAGATATATTTATATTATATATTAGGATAGTGAAGACGTCGGTTGCAAGAGATATATATACATTCATACAGTGTTCGGAAGGGGGAGGCCGAATGTGAAGCCTAGTGTGGCCGAGTGGCCGACCGACTTTGTAACCAAAAACACTAATTGTCTTTTGTTTTATTTTTATGGAGACTTAAACTCTCCCGTTTCGTCTACGATTTGAAGCTTTATTTGAATTAATTGTGAGTTTCTAATTCTCGTTCCTTATTTCCTATACTGAATGCTTCGACTTCTTTGTGCTTGAATGTTTGATTGTTTTATTCTATGTAGCCCGCGCAACTAGTTAGAATCAATTCAATTGCTAAGGTTTTGTAGATTCCTGGTTGTGAACCTTAACCTAAGTAGCAAACTTTTTCCTTTAGGGCTGGTTGAACTAATTGAATGAGTAGGAAGTTGGATGTGTTGTTAAATCCCTCTTTAGGGACTGCAAATATCTTGGTTAGTCTCTGAACTTAAAGCTATCAATTGAGTTAAATCCTTCTTTAGAGACTGTTCGATTGATAAGGGTTTCTAGGACTGGTTGGACTAGTAACTATATTAGGTCGGGACAAGGGCATTTATAGGAAACTTAAAAGGACGAGAGGAAGTTACAATATCAATTCAACCAAATAAAGGGGATATTTGTAGATGAAACTATTTTATTAATCATTATCTGTATCAACTTGTTTATAGTTTATTTTGTTTTCTTTCTTATTTCAATCACTCAAAACCCTCCGTTTCCTATTAATTGGTAAATAAACTTAACTTAGGAATAACTTGATTCTCTGTGGAATTGACTCGTGCTTACCACACTACATTAGTTAGGTAGGTTCGAATTTATTTTGATACGGTTTACGCGAGTAAAAACCGTCCATCACTCCTCGAAGAGCGACATTAGATAGCTTGATGTGCTTTATCTACTGAGCCTGAGTACGATCTCCCTCGAAGGAGGTCATTATAATTGTCATTGACTGATTCTATGTTGAGTGATTGATATGCTAAAGTCTGATTGGTATGCATAACAATTAAATGTGTATTACTAATATGTGAAAACGGGATAGTGGGAGTACCGTTATTTTTATGTGGTAAAACTCAGCTTGTGTGGAACAGCCCCTTCCACTATATTAACCTCTTGATGGTTCTATCGAGCCTTTCTCCCGGATGTCAGTGTCTCCCACGGGGAATTGGGTTGGTAAACACATTGTGTCGGGAGTCATGTATGGATATGAAGGTTGTCTGAGTGAGTACTAGAAGGTGGATCTTGATGTCACTTTGAGTCAAAAGTCTGGGGCTGCCCTCTTGATTCATGCGATGATCAACCAGTGTTTTCTTGCCACAAGGAGTCGCACCAAAGTCCTACAGGAAAGAGGGGTGATGAGTGAGTTATGGAAGGTCAATGGTTGCCCTTAGGGATCTCTGTCTGGTTGAAATGGTGATTCTCTCTGAATTGCATGACATGATTTTGTAATCTCCCGCATATACCTTGCTAATGACCGTTAGTAAAAAGCTATTCATGTTATGCCTTGCCTTCTGTCATGATTACATTGTTAAGCTCATGTTGTGGTTAGTTACATTGCTCAAGTCTCGTGTTGTGTCTTGCCTTCTATCATGAATGTATGTTGTTATAGCATATTTACTTGACCTATATTGATCATATGATTGATTGGAAGCATGAACCACATGATGTGAACTTATATGATTGTTGTTCTCTCCTGGATTAGGCCCATGATAGTGTGATCAACTCTCCTTTGTATGAATGCTTGTAAATGATCTCCTTATCATGCTGGATGATTACATGTTAATGCTTATTATTCCTTTTGTGACAAGAACCCATAGCATGCCCACCTATTTTGTATTTGTCAAATTGACTATTGTTGATTATTTGCCTATGATATTGTTGTGTGTTACTTGTGTTGAATGGAGAATAAGTGGTATAATTGAGTCTTGATGAATGCATGTTTCATCCTAGTATGTGTTGGTTTGCACTCATGCCCCATTTTCTAATCATATTGCCCGTTACTTACACTCGTGTTATACATCGTTTAACTTTCCTCATGCTTCTATATCGTTGGAATGTGAGTGAGTTGACTTCTTACACATCGTCATGATTAGTTGCATGCATATATCGTATGCTATGTTGAGCCTTTAGTATCATGTGGGATCCTTGGTTGTGATCTGTGCAAATTTGTACCATGTCTACATTATTGCTGATTCCTCTTGAGTTAGGTCCCTGATAGTGTGGTTCGCTCCTCTTTCTTTCCTTTTAAAATGTCTTACTCAAGCAAATTAGATTGATGTTGAATTCGATGATCGATTCTTTTCTGTGATGGTTTATCCTAGCATGCTTACATGTTATCACTCGGTAGTGTTTCCCTATTACCTTATGAATTCCTCTTGTGCTGGCATAGATGTATGACTTGGCACCTCGCATGATCACACACCACGTTATATCACTTCGCATATGCATGACGCATGAATGTTAGAATGAATTTAGTCGAGTTACCTTGATTGTGGTCATGATTCGATATATGCTAGTAGTATCCTGTAGGGCTTATGAATTCAAATATGAGTCGCTAAATGATTACGTGTTGTACTTGTTCTA
Source organism: Persicaria tinctoria (assembly GCA_037127255.1). Lineage (NCBI taxonomy): Eukaryota > Viridiplantae > Streptophyta > Magnoliopsida > Caryophyllales > Polygonaceae > Persicaria > Persicaria tinctoria. The sequence goes on from JBANSL010000001.1 coordinate 29,165,999, forward strand.
TGATGTGATAACTATCGTACCATTATATGTGCCCCATGATGGTTTGTTCCTAGCATAATTATAATCTGTCGCCCATGATGTCCTTCTTATTACTTTCGATCATGCCTCATGTTTCGTGAACATTATGTTGAACTCCTTTTAATGACTCTTGACTATTGTTGTGAGCTGAATCTGCCATGTTTTACAGTAACTTTTATATCGTTTTCTGCATACATTTCATGCATTTGGGCTAGAATACTACATAATCTATGTAATTTATGCTTATTTGCCAAATTATGGAATCTACACAAGTTTCTGTTTAAATTCGCAGAATTCGAGGTAATTTACATCAGTTCTGAGAAAGGACGAAAAGCTCAGAAGTCAACTACATAAGTCCAAAGTCAAAGAACGACGGAACCAGGACAAGCCAAGCTGGAGAACAAGTGCTACTCGATATCGAGTACCTTTACTCGATATCGACCAAAGATGTCCGAGCAGTGCCTGGTCGAGTAGGAGTTGATCGGGGAGCTGAACACGAAGCCAATCCGACTCTAGGACTTTACTCGATTTCAAGTAATGTACTCGATATCGACAAAACTCCACATGCCATGCCCTGAGTCGAGGAAAGATGCTGAGTCGAGAAGCCGAGGACTGGACATGCCGAGCAGCCTTTACTCGATATCGACGAGTTTGCTTGATATCGACAACCCTAGAACCACCTGTCCGAGCCAGTGTCGGGGAGCAGTTGCTCGACCAAGATCAGAAGCTGTAGTCGACAACACAGTTACTCGATATCGAGTAGTTTACTCGATATCGAGGAAAGCTATCCTGGGCCGCGTTACACGGTTTGTTGTCCGTGTCGAGCTGGCTTGCTTGGGAGCGAAGGAATCCGAGAACCTATCCACATCTATCAATTTCTATCTACGGAGAGAAGATTTATCAACACAAGAAGATATTTACCTACTTCAGATATATTTCTTTTATGAATTAAATTATTTTATTCCATTTATTTATCTTTAAGTAATTAGATAAATAGATATAGATATAGATAGACTTTCTTACCTTGATTAGCAAGGGTCGGAAGCCTATAAATAACGCCTTAGAGGCTGGATTTTATTCATTCAATTTCAGTTACAATTAGTTACATAGAGAGAGTAGAGGAGAGAGCTTGTGGTAAGAGAAGTTGGAAAAGCGAAAGCGGATTTGGCTTCGATTGGTTGTAAGCTTTCTTTAGTTTATTTAATGCAAGTTATTTTCCTGAAATTATTGATGTCTTTCTTGAAAATGAAGAGCGAGTAGTCCACCCACTTCTAGGGTCGGGGTGAGCCCGACGGTAGCCATGTAAGGTGATGCGGTCAAGGTACAAGCTTTTTATGCAATTCGTCTTTTATCCCTATGAGCATGATTCTTTTGCGAGAGTTGAAGGTGATCCTTGTTTGTGTTATTGAAGAGAAAGTGATCTTAATGCAACTTGGGTTAATTATGTGAAAAGGGTTAGTAACAATTAGGGTTTATGCGAAAGCCTCTATATTCCTATTTGTTAATAACGAAAGTTATTTGATGGAAAGCATGATCTTTTATGCCTTTATGTGTTACTTTGCATGGTTATTGTTGTGGTGTTGATACCCTGACCTTGGAAGTCTTTTAGTTTATTGAATTTATTCATCGAAATCTGCGTTCTGTGTTCGAAAGCTTGGCAATTTAAGTTTCTGTGTTGTCGATCTCGGGGAGTTTTACTCGACATCGACGAAATCTTGTCGATATCGAGGACATTTGGTCGAGATCGAGTACTGTCTGCTGAGTTTCTGTTTCTGTTTGTCGATTCAGAGTTTCTATTGTTGACTTGCTGTAGTCGATATCGAGGACTGTTGCTCGATATCGAGTCGATCTGTGCTTTCGGTTTCTTTTCTGCTTTTATTTGTTATTTCTTTCTTTCTGTCTTTCTGTTTGCTTTTCCGTCTGTGAGATTTACAGCTACCTGAGATCCGCTGACACGCTTCCTCGTGGATCAATCCTGACTTCCCACTGCTGCATCAGGAGGAGGTCTTGTAATTATTTGCGTGGGCACGAATCTGGTTTGATTTATATTTCATTATATTTTAAACTTGATTTCCTCCTACAACAAATTGGCGTCGTTGCCGGGGAAGCAATCATTCGAGACTTAGGTAGTCAGATCTCACTTTTCTTTTGAGTTACTTCGCAAGTGTATGCGCCGTTCTGGTCAACCACCTGAGTTTGACGGCTTGGATGAACCGGAACGCCTCTTACACATCCAAGCTAAACTAAAAAGAGCCATGGCGGCTGCAGAGACACAGGAACAGCTGATTGAAAGGCTTAGGAGGGAACTAGCCACCAAGGATGCTGCTCTCGCCACTGAGAGAGCAGGAAGCTGAATGTGCGAGGCAAGCAGAAGATGAGCTCGCCCAATATCCTACCACTGCAGTGGATTACATGCACCCGACTCTCGTCGTGCCTGAATCGGCTATTCTAATCCATTAGAATAACTATGAAATTCGCACTCCTTTCTTAATAGAAATTAAACATAATGCTTTTAATGGTAGATTTAATGAATGCCCTCTTCAAAACATTACAAACTTTACTAATATGTGTCGTACTCTTGCTGAAGGTACCACCTTTGAGTACATCTTGATGAAGGCTTTCCGTTGGTCTCTCGCTGGTCCCGCGTTGAAGTGGCTTGAAGGACTGAAACCACGATCCCTCATGACATGAGCTCAAGTAAAGCAAGAATTTCTCAATAAATTCTTTCCTCCTGCTAAGACAGCGCTCCTTCGCCAAAAAATTACATCTTTCAAACAGTAGCCTGGTGAGACGCTAGCAAAGGCAAGGGAACGCTATAAGGATTTACTACGATCCTGCCCTACACATGGACAACAAACTTGCATCGTTCATGAGATCTTCTTCAATTCTCATGACCTAGCTGCTAAAGATAGGATCAACACCTACACCCATTATGAGTATCTGACAATGCCGCCAGCTGACGCATGGGCTGCCCTCGACAAGCTGACCAACTATGATAACAAGTATGGGACTCCAATCAACTATGAAGAGAATCCCTATGCCAGGCCAGCACCATCCATGCCTCTCTATGAACCCTCAAAGGAGATTGATCCAGATGTAAAGAAGCAGTACTACATAGATCAAAATCGCAAGCTACTCAAGCAAGTAAATTATCTTTCTGTCAACCGGCCCTGCATCGAATGCGGATCACATAGGCACACCACTACTGAGTGCCCACACACAGAACAAGGCTGGCAGAGTACCACGAAGAGGCAGCTTACGCAGGGGGTCCCAATCGCTACATGGGGGACCAAAGGTTTCAGCAACCACAATGGAACCAAGGTTCTCCTAGGAACCCCCCGCCATACAAAGCTCCAGGACATCCGGAAAGGGACCAGAAAAGGGATGATCTATAGACCGTCCTAGAGGAAATAGGGAGGAACCATTCAGACACCAAGCAGTCCTTCAACTCAGTCTACACTCAGATACAAGGTGTCAACTCTAGGCTTGGGGAGATTGATATATGGCGGAAATCAATGGAGACACAGATTGGCCAACTAGCAGGAGGAGTCTCCAGACAGTCAAGTTCGCTCCCTGGATCTCCAGAACCAAATCCAAAGGGGAAGACTGGACACATCGCTGCTGTAAAACTCAAGAGCGGCCACTAACTACACGAGCCAGAGGTCGGAAAGCAGCAGGACGGAAGAGCTGAACAGCAACTCCATATCGACGAGCAGCAAGTCGATGTCGACCAGATTTTGGTCGATATCGAGGAGGGCCAACTCGACATAGAGGACAGATTGGACCATCCTTCGTCTGCACAGCACAACAACTCGACATCGAGGAAGGTGGCCGATATCGAGAAGAATGTGGTCGATGTCGAGGAGAATCAAATCGATCTCGAGAAAGCTGCAACACCTCCGACATCTGTTCTGGCTCCAAACCAAAAAAAAGAAACTGCCCTTCCCAACAAAATCTCCAAATGATCCAGTAGAGAAGAAGTTTCAGCGCTTCATCAAGATGCTTCAGAAGCTCAATGTCACCATACCCTTCACAGAAGCTCTCAATGAAATGCCATCCTACGTCAAATTCCTCAAGGAGATTCTAAGCAAGAAGCGGTCAATGGCTGAGATTACAGAGGAGTGCAGCCATATGGACATACTTGAGAAAAGGCCAGATCCAGGTAAGTTTGCTATAACCATTGGATTTGGTCAATACAAATTTAATGCTTTATGTGATCTTGGAGCTAGTGTGAGTATAATGCATTTAACAATATGGTCCAAGATTAAGATAGGTGCCCTAGAGCCTGTGGATGCTAGACTTTATATGGCCAACAACACAATGGTCATTCCAACAGGCATGGTGGACAATGTACCAGTGCAAGTAGGTAAGTTCTTTGTCCCTGCCGATTTCTTAGTTATTGATATGGCGGAGGACCCTGCTTGTCCAATTATTCTAGGAAGGCCCTTCTTGGCGACGATGGATGCCAACATAAGCGTAAGGAAGGGAGTACTCACTTTCAACATCAGCGATGAGGTAATTGAGTATTCTTTTAATAAAACTAGCCTATAGCCCGTGCGTTACGCACGGGATTTTTAACATAGTAATGATATATAAAACATAGTACTCGATTGAACCTTACTTTTGACTAATATGATACAAGAAGAATCGACACATAAATTACTTTAACATGGTTTGATAAAGTAAAATAAATCAACCACAATGCACGCAAATAATAATCAACTGAGCCATAACCCGACAGTTCCGATTTTTTATCACAACTTGATGAGGAAAACTTAAATTCTAACAATTTATGAAAGAATAAAAACCTCTTATTCATTCGGAATGTTTTCCTAAAATTCTGATCCATTTTATATACTAATTATTTAAAATTTTGAAATTAATTTGGCACACCTTTGTGACCTCTGTTTGTAGGATAATAGAGATAGCTTTCTGAAATGATGGAAAACAAAATATATAATGAAAATGAATGTACCAAATCCAACTTCTCTTCTTCATAGTCTTTCCAAAGAGTTGGGATTTTAGTCAAACCAATAGTAAATTAAAGTTTCATGGATAACTTTTCCTTAATTTGATTGTGATTTCAAAAACATGTGTTCCTGATTTCACTAATTACATTGAACTGAAAGAGGAACCTTAGAAAAAATAATAATTTAAAAACACATAAATCAAATTTTATTTTTTCCAAAAAATCATGAAATATGAAAAACATTTTTAGAGGTTAAAGGGGCTTTATTGAAAGTTAAAGCAAGTCTTGATGATGCAATTTGTATCAAAAAGAAAATACAGGTATCCAACACCATATCTTCTTATCTAGCTAGCTACTTTCATGTCACACTCTATTATTTCTTTTCTTTATATTTACCTAAAATTAAGTAGGTAAGTAGATTGGGATTTAAGTATTTAACCCAAACCCCAGCTAGTGTCTTAGGAAGAGGCATACTACCATGCCTACCATTTCCACTCAACACGCTCTCTACAAGCAACTCTCAAATGTAAAAAAATTCATCACTTCTAGTTTAGAAAATAGATATTAAAAACCCAATTGTAAATTTTCACAAACATCAACAGGAATATCGTTTGGAATTCACCACTCAAAATGAGTGAGAGAAAGAGAATAATTTTTGGTAAGGGAAAGGTATTCATCACTTGCAGGTCAATCTTATAGTTAGATTGGTATAAGGGTATTTCTAGGCATTAGAAACAAAAAGTCAAACTTTTAAAAACCATTTCCCTATCAACTCAATTAGATGGACCACAAAATGGAGTAGATGAATTGTTTTTTCTTACAGTCTTGTCAGGGCCTGAAAATAGCATCCAGGTATTGCCTTTGGCTCCACCAGAGCGCGCCTTCCACCATTACCCAGTTTGCAACACGTGACGATGTTGGCAACAACCGACGCTGCATCCCCCTGCCACCACCACACTTTCTCGATCAGACCCTTGCGAAGCTTCTTGAAGGAATCCGCAATTAGCAGCTTATCATGAAACTACATTTCATCGACTTTGCTTGGCAAGTCCTTAACGTGATCATTATGACTCTTATTGGTTTGACCAAGCACAAGATCAGTCCTCACTGGGCTCGATCTCAGGAGGGGTATGCAGATGGTCCACATGTTGCGTTCGAAGTGAGTCAATGTTTAGCTTCAGATCATCCCCTAGTGTTTTGGTTTGGTAGGGATTGGACTGCAAGTGTTGCTGGGCGACCAGTTTTGGGCTGGCATACAAGCTTGCAAGGAAGAGGGGTGTCGGATTGCTTTTCGATAGGTTGCAGGTGTTCGAGTGAATCTATCACTCCATCTCTTCATCAATTCGTCCGTCTTTCGCTTCAACAATGGATCAATATCCTTGATCTGCAAATTGTAAAAGCGAAACTAACACTAACATATACATCAAACTAAGATCACCAAACATGACAGTTATCAAACATTATCGAAACCACACCTGAGATGAAACGGAAGCGCATTGAACACTATTGTCACTAACAGTGGCATTCTGCAGCCACTGTGGCAACTGCTTTCGTGTCACTTCGATGGACTCCCACCGACTCCATTCGTTCCGATCCTAGGAAGCATGTTGAACTATGAAATCAGTAACAATGCAAAGTCTCGTTTTGCTAGTTATATCAACCGTTCAATTTCATCGAACATACACCGAAACAAAGCAAAGTGTATTTTATAAGGTAAGTAGCATATATATACCTATGAAACATTAGAGGAAGAGGGGATTTAGCCACAACAGAAGCAGCTTGAAGATCCCATTGATCCTCCATTGTTGTATGATAAACCTGACACCTTAAATAAGTCTCACATGTAGCAGTTCCAATCACTTGAACTCCACCACCGAATCTTGCTATTATCTTCCCCATATCTGCCACGACCTCCCTCGCATCTTTGGAGGCCCCGTGGTTATCTGCTAGCCACTTCAAATCGCCTAGATCAACAATAAAAAAACCACTCATCTTCATCATCCTCCTCAAGACAAACCCGGCCAATTCCTTCAAATTCGCCAAACCTAGGTTTTAATTTCGTACCTTTTTTGAAAATCTTTTGAATCCCTAAATTGGCTCTCTGAACGTCTGAATTGGCTTTAGATCGCTGATGTCATAATCAGAAAGCACCAAAATCTAACAAATGTCGACCTCAACAACTCCAAATTTGTCTAGCTAAGATTAGCAGATTTTGTGTGAGCATCTAGCAGGAAAGGGAAGAATGGAGAAATTAGCAAGTTAGAAAGAAAACTAACATTGTTGAGTGTAGGGCATCCTTACGAATCGAAAACAACAAAATCTGGTACAAAATTGCCACTGCAACCACCTCGATCTCTACCCCTTTCGACCACCGCCTATACCGACCCCTGCCGCCTTTACCGTCCTCATCACCAGCGCCGCTGAATTTGTTGACATCCAAATCTCTCTCGCCTCCACAATGATAACCTCCGATTTATTACGAGGGATCCGAGAGAGATCGAAGAGATGAGGGATAAGCGGTTTGAGAAAAGTAGAAAACTGTTTGATGGGGAGAGATCGTGGGAGAGATAGAGAAGAGAGAAATAGAAAGTAAAGGGCAAAAAGGGAAAGAAGAAAAAAAAATCAAAGAAGGCTCCACGTGGATAGTCTGAGAGGGCTGGAAAGGACTCAGCTTTAAGATATAGAGGGATTGAAAGGCATACAGGTCCAATGGAAGATGTAAAATCTATTTCAGCCGGGTACATCACTTGCGGGGAGCCTAAGGTAAGAAATATGACTCCTGAAGAGCTGGAAAATAGGGATATGGAAGCCCAGGTGGAGAAGATCATGGCCATCCTAAACGAAGACACAAAGGATCTGCTCGACATCGACCAAGATAAGTCGACGTCGACTAACTATTTTTCGGATGCCTTGACAGGATGCAAGTATGGGGTCGAAGTCAACCAGAACTCCTCGACATCGAGGACTTTAGTCGATATCGACCAAAATCAGAACCCTCCACCAGCAGCAACTTCGTCGAGTAGCCAACCTGAAGCCACAGACTCTTTGATATCGAGTAAACTACTCGATATCGACCAACACACCGCTGCCTCGACTTCACCTCCAGCGACGAGCACTCCACTGGCAGCGAAGGACTACTCGATATCGACAACCCTAGTCGATATCAACTAAACTTTGCCTTCCTCGCATCCAACATCCTCGAGCAGCAGGTCACCAAAAGCTGAAAACAACTCGACATCGAGTACTGTTACTCGAGATAGACCAAATACAGTGGCCCCCGAATCCGTTTCTGCGAAGGTAAGCCAAGGTATGGATCTTTCTTCTCCTATTTCTATTAAAGATTTATCTATACATGGGAGAGGTTTGCCTTGGTATGTGAGATTATGTAGGATTTCCAATGATGAGCCTAAGGAGTATGAAGTTGGAGACAAGCTCTATGTTTCCAAATCAAAAGATCATTGGTTTCCCAACAAATTCAACAAGAAGAGGATGGGGCCCTTTGTGGTGAACAAAATCCATTCAGGCGGACTACAGCTGATGGACAAAAATGGAGTCCTATTTGAAGCCCAAGCTACTTGGGCCCTGCAGATGCCACCTTGAGCTTAATGGAGAAAGTCGGCACAGCGACTATAAAATCTAGAGCTTGTAAATAGACATTTATTTTTTGAGACTTTTGGACTTTGTTGCTTTTGTTTTTGTTTTGAACTTTTAGTTTTTCTATTGTGGGTATATATTTTTCAGGTCCATGGAGATAGAAGCAAGCTAAATTCGGACTCGGCCCAGAGCATAGCAATCGATATTATGAAGCCCTGCACATCCGTCTAGTGACACTACAAGAAAAACTGCTTATCGCAACGACTTTTTGCAACGACATATTTATTGTCCTTGCAAAAGATATCTTTCGCAACAACTAAAAATTTTCGTTGCAAAAAGTCGTTGCAATAATCGAAAAATTCATTTCGCGCGGTTCTGGACTTTGGCGGGCATGAAAAAATTTTAACATTTATTTTTTGCAACAACATTATTGTTACAGTAGAATTTACATAGATAACGCAACAAGAACTTTGGTCGTTGCTATACACTACATTATATTTTGCAACGACAATTTACGTTGTTAAAAGTCAAATAATAGTATGGCAAGAAAATATTGTGGCTAAATATAAATAAAATTTTATAAGAAAAATATAAAATAATTATCAACTTATATTGAAATAAAAAAAAGGTACGACATAAGGAATAAACCTAAATCTGAAACCACCACTTCGAATCGAGTGAAGATCCTCCACACCCCATGGTACACCCCAAGGTGCACCCCAAAATTATTTATGTCATAAAACAATGTTAAAAAAAATTCTAAAAATTATATTTAACTTAGATACATCCATGTTCATATGTCTATAAAATTTTGTCATAAAAAATTATGTTTAAAAAATTATAAATAACAAAAATTAAAGTTATTTTAGAAAATGATTTTTCTATTCTTCTATAACATAATTTTTTTTGATAAAATTTTATAAACATATAAATATAGATGTATATAAGTTAAATATAATTTTTAGAATTTTTTTTAACATTGTTTTATGACAAAAATAATTTTGGGGTGCACCTTAGGGTGTACCATGGGGTGTAGATGATCTTCACTCCTTCGAATCTGCCCCCAAATTAAACCCTCTCTTCCCCCAAATGAAACCCTCTCTTCCCAGTTCCTCGTCTGTTTCCTTTTGTCTTCTTCAAATAAACTAAAACCCAAATCTGAAACCACCACTTCGAATCTGCCCGCCGGTGAGTCCAATGACGGTGTTTACAACTAGTGCGAAGAGTTGCGGCTGTTATGGGAGTCAGACCTGTGGGTTGTGAAGGCGTGCTCGGTGATTTCGGGAGAGGGAAAACTCTGTCAGGCTCCAGGCTTTTTCGAGGGAGGCGGTTTCGTAAAGGCCCCTGTATACAGAGATGATTTCGGGAAGGTTCACACTTCTACTACGGAGACTATGTCAGGCTTTCTGGAAGAGGCGTCTTCGAACGAGGTGCTCGGATTTGTGTCGTTGAAGGCTTTAGGGTTTTTGTTGATGAGGTTTGCGAGGGCATACACTGTCAATTGCTTCATCCAACTTCATCCTTTCGGCTTCAGTTGCAAGTCTGAACGCTTGTGTGCTAAATCGACATCTGCGAGGTATTTATTTATCCTCCAAGTACTATCTGTCTCTATGTCTCTCTTTCAATTTCAGACCTCTTGTGCTTGAATTCAAACTTGGATTATGAATAAGCGGAGTTAATTTTTTGAAAGAGGATTTTGGTTAGGTTAGTTTAGGGTTTTGATTCCGAGTAGGGTTTATGTCCCTCGTGAAGCTGAATGATTAGGTTTTTTTTTCCCCTTATGTGTCCAGGAATATCATTGCATTGTGTTTGATGCAATATAACTATATATATGCTACTTGTTTGTTAAGAGTAGCCAACTGATTTTTGTTTCACTAATATCTCTGCTATACTTTTGATTTATAAATAGTAGTGACTAGTGAAGGCATGATTTGTTTTCACCGAGTTCTATTTCACTTATTGCTCATGTGAATGTTCTTTCATTGAAGCGTGAATTACTCATGTGGAGGTATAAGGTTTTACAAGATACTCTCAGATTCAGGAGGAAAGTATTCCAATTGCTTTAATCGGAAGTGATATTCTTGCTAGAGCAAAAAATGGAACTGGAAAGACAACTGCCTTTTGCATTCGTGCAATAGAAAAAATTGATCAAGACAATGATGTTATTCAAGGTAAAGCTTTCAATTTTTTTTTTTTTTTTGATTAGGTAAGAATTCGGTTGGAAAAACCTAACCGATAGCATCCCGACGGATGAGATCCAGAAGATCTGGGTGAGATTCCAGTGCCAACCCGTTAACAAGGCGACCAAGGTGTGCAACCTTGTCAGCCGCCTTGTTACCCTCCTCACGGGGCACATGGGAAAAAGAAATATCTGTAAAGGATTGTAGCAATCCTTTGATATCTCCCAATAGAAGTTCTATTTCCCAAAGACAATTACCATTATTCTTAAGATGGTTTATCAATATCTGAGAATCCCCTTCTATAATCAATTGTTGATACCTTTGTTCCTTTGCATATTGGATTCCTTCTCTCAAAGCTAGCGATTCCGCTACAATGGGACTCTGCTGCTCTAAGTCCTTATAGCCGATTTTGGTTACCTCTCCTGCCCAATTCCTAATTAGATATCCAGCACTTGCTTCTCTGGAACTACTAACTGCTCCATCAAAATTCAGTTTTAGATAACCGGGCTTTGGTTTTCGCCATCTAACATTTTTCCTACTTAATCCCCGGGTTAGACATGAATTTTTTCTAGTCAGTAAACACTCTTCATCCAGTTCTATCAGATTTGCCTTTTTCCACCCATCTTTAACATTTCTAATGAAGGCTTGGATCTCATTCGTGGACGGCCTCTTAAGACCTCTGAAGGCTACTTGGTTCCTGAAGTACCATATTGACCACCATTTGATTGCCATATCTTCCTTTTCTATTTTATTCAAAGAATCTCCAATTCTGGCCATAATAGTTTTTCCATTTCTGTTCTCAATGGGTATGTCCTTTACTGCTTCTAAACATTTACCGATGTTTAAGAGAAAGTGTTTACTAAAGCCACAATCCATGAAAAGATGAAATTCATATTCTGCTTGAGCATCGCAAAATTCACACTTACTCGGAATAGGAGTGCCCCTTCTACTCAACCTGACCTTAGTAGGTAATCCATTTTGCGATATTTTCCATAAAAAGTTTTTTATTTTAGGCAACGTATTTACCTTCCAAATCCAACTAGTCGGATCATCGTTAAACGACTCTTGGTTAGACAACAGCTTGGTAGCACTGGCTGTAGTGAACCAACCTTGTTCATCGTATCTCCAATATAATCTATCCTCCATCTGGTGGATAGGAAGGGGCATGTCCATTATTACCTTTACCCAGTTTGAGTCCAGAACAGAAAGCAGTTTCTCTTCCCACCACTTTCCGTTCTGAATGAATTCACTTACTAATATGCTAGTATCTACTATCGCAATATTGGTTATCAGATTTTTTAATGGCTCTTGTGCTATCCAAACGTCAGTCCAGAATTTAACTGATCTTCCATTTCCGATCGACCAAGCGAGTCCAGCTTTAAACTTACTAATGAGAGATGAGGCATTCCTCCATTGCCAGGAGGCATTTTTTCCCAGCTCATAATTGAGTATATCCTTTTCTTTTAAATATTTGTATCTAATAATTTTTACCCATATATTCTCTGGTTCTGCTAAATTTTTCCATAGAAGTTTCATTTGCAAGGCCTCATTCATAATCTGAGACTTTCTAATCCCCAATCCTCCCTTTCTTTTTGGTTTGCATATCCTATCCCAACTTATGAGAGGTTTATATTGCAGATCTTTGTTCCAGAAAAAATTCCTGTTAATCTGATCTAATTCTTTGTGGATTGCTGTGGGGAGCATGAAACTTTGCATTGCATAGAGAGGTTTTGCTGATAAGTTAGAGTTTATGAGAATTGATCTCCCTTGTTGGGAGAGAGAGTTAGCTTTCCATTTTGTAAGTTGGTTTTTCGTTTTACTAATTATTTCTTCAAAAGTTTGCTTGTTTACTCTTCCATTAATTATAGGGCAACCCAGATATTTCTCCATTGCTCTTGTATGCGGAGCCTGTAAATGGTTTTGCAAAATATGGATCCTAGAAGAAGGGACTCCAAGGGTTGTTTGGAAAGATGATTTATGAAAGTTCACTTTCTGACCCGAGAGACTGCAATAGTCGTCTATTATTTGTTTCACTTGCTGGCATGCGGTAGTAGAAGCTTTTGCAAAAATTATGATATCGTCTGCAAAAGCAAGGAAGGGAACACGAGGGCCATTCCGACCGAACATAAACCCAATTTTGCTCAATGCACTTGAAGATTCTTTGTGCAGTTTCCTAGCTAAGATTTCTGCCCCAAGGACGAATAAAAATGGTGATATTGGATCTCCTTGGCGAATACCCCGCGTGGGAGTAAAAATATTCGTTGGAGAGCTATTTATTAGAACTGAAAAAGATACAGTCGTGACACATTCCTTAATCCAATTAATGAAGATAGGGTGGAAACCAAATCTTCTTAGGATTTCGAAAGAGAAATCCCAGTTTACTCTATCGTAGGCTTTTTCCATATCTAATTTTATTGCCATCCAACCCTCTATACCCTTTCGAGATTTAAAATAGTGGAAAATTTCATGCGCAATTAATACATTATCATGGATTGCCCTATCTGCCACAAAGGCTCCTTGTAGTGGGTGAATTAGTTTTCCCATAACCTTTTTTAGTCTATCAGTGAGTATTTTCGATATGATTTTGTATATTGTAGAACATAGACTGATCGGTCTATAGTTATTGGTTGTACTTGGATTATCAACTTTTGGAAGTAAGGTTATAAATGTGTGATTAATTTGACGTAGCAGTTTACCTGAAAGGAAGAAACTTTTTACCGCTTTGATGACAGATGGACCAACGATATCCCAATACGTTTTGTAAAATTCCGCTGTGAAGCCGTCAGGCCCCGGAGATTTGTTTCTACCCATAGTAACAACCGCTTTCTTTATTTCGCTATTTAGAACAGGCCTAATCAATTCCTGATTCTCCTCATCACTAATCTCATTTGAGATAAGATCTAAAAGGCTATCTCTATTACTAGTGTTAACGTTTTCCTTCCGAAATCGTTTCTCAAAGTCATGTTGGATTTACTTTTTAATATTCTCTTCACCTTGGATGAAAGTTCCTTCAGAGGAAGTAATATGCCTAATAATCTTCCTATTACGTCGTCCAGTGGCTATTTTATGAAAATATCCCGAATTTGTATCCGCTAGCTTGATATGCTTAACTTTAGCTCGTTGACTCCAATAAGATTTATGAAATTTAATTAAGGCTTCTTTTTTCAAGATAAGGTTTTTTTGTCTTGCAATTATATCCCCTTCGGGTCGAATGCTGAGTATACCTTGGATTCTGATTAGTTCTTTTTCTACTTCACTTAACTGACGGAAAATGTTGCCAAAAGTTTTCTGGTTCCACATTTTAATTTTCGCCTTGAGGACTTTCAGTTTGAATGTGAGTTGAAACATTGCCGATCCTCCACAGTTTGCTCGCCAGGCTTGTTTCACTATATTTCTCAGATCTTTTCTTTTTAACCACATGTTTTCAAACTTAAATGGTGCAACAGATGGTATTCTTCCAGCATTTAGATCAATGGTAATTGGACAATGGTCGGACGAGGAAAACGCGTGATGGACATTGTGAATATCCGAAAATTTGACCAACACCTCATTCTGGATCAACGCTCTATCCAAACGCTCATGTATGTTATCTATTCCGTCTTTCTTTTTCCGCCAAGTGAAACGATTTCCTGAGAATGGGATATCAAACAATTCGCATGTACTCTTCACTTCTTCTAGCCTCTGTAGCCTTCCATACGATACATCTGCTCCACCTATTTTATCTTCACTAGACCCAATGTCATTCAAGTCTCCGATTACAACACATGGGATAGTAGATCCTACGATATTTGCTTTAATTTCTTCCCAAAACCGAGTCTTATCACGTTCTTGCGCAGGAGCATACACGAAAAAAATTCGGCATTGGAAATCTATATCAAGATTGGAGTACTTTACACAAATAAATCGTTGTCCATGGAATTCAACATTAATAATTTCATGAGTTAGCATATGAGATTTCCACATTACCCCAATACCCCCCGATTTGCCAGTAGCAGGAACCCAACAAGCTTGGTCAAACCCTGCAGAAATCCAATTTTTGTCTTCCGGAATTTTTTCAGTTTTAGTTTCCATTATTGACATGATTTGTACTCTATGGATATTACAGAACGTACCTAACTCTGCCCAAAAATTCGGTCTTCCCATTCCCCTTACATTCCATGAACCGATTTTCATTTGTCACATTTGGATATGCTTTCCCCCATAAGTTTTCCAACTCTGGTATGTACCCAATGACAGCCAGCAATTACATAAGTCATCCTACATCCCCAAAACACGAGCCTGACTAGATAATAGAGCGTTAAATCAAAGCCCGAATTGCATAATCTTATTCTCTTTACGCAAGATCGGTTGAGAGATGTAAGAAAAGGCAGCCCTATACCATTCGAAATCTCTACTACCAGATGCAAATGACTTAGTCCTAAATGCATGACCCACATGACATTTGCACAAACCAAATCCATAATTCTTTTGGGAATAACAGACCCACTAAATTCAGATTTGATTCCATGATAGTTACTCTCACGTGCATCAAGAGTCGTAATAATCTTATTCTTAGTATTATTTTCACATTCTTTGATTATTAGCATGGTATAAATGCATGCAAGATTATTTAAAACATTGGTATATAGATGAGAGAGGACTACTTGAGTTACTCGTATATCCCAGCTATGATTAAATTCATACTTTAAATTCCATATCGCAATATAAAGCTTAATCCATAATATCTTCACAATCCTATTATACTGGGTTATCCTAGAAATAATTGATTCACCAAACAGGCCATTCAGATTAACCATAGAGACTCCATTAATGGGTATTTTACAGACCTTACAAACCAGACATAGCCGATTATACTCGGCAACCGGGACACCTACATTAATTGCCCAACTACAGGAACTGCAAAATATGCTTATTTTCATCCATGAAGGGGTTCCAGGGCATACTTCAGAATTCTTACTTCCTACGCCTACATAATTGTTAATGCTACATAGACAACAGTTATAAACAAGCAGTGGCCGCTCAAGGCAGTCGAATTCCTTCGTCAAACATTTATACAATGTCAACAGGCTAAGGCTAAATTTATTCTTTAAAAGGCTTGCCTTCTCAAAATGAGTATACCAACATCTTTGATCCTTATCTAACACTTTGACCAAATTATCACTTAACTCAATTGTAATTATTTCAAAATCACGTTTGAGTGGAAAGGGGTAAACCACAAAGAATTTCCCAGGATCTTTCTTTTGATTTTTAGTAGAGATTTTAATATTAAGCATGGTTAAAAACCCTTTAATCATTCTAGGCAAGGAGATATGCAGAGGAGGAAACTCAATCCAACAAAGCCGATTTTTCCATGAACAAATTAACCAAATAATCTGATTATAAATATAGATATCGATCCACCGTTCTTTCCTAAAGGAAAGTATACACCTTCCTACTTTTAGACGATCAGAAATTTTCAAAGGAATTGAGTGCACACTTACCCAAAGAGGCAGTTCAGTGCACGTAATTGAGGTATTCTCCTGGACGTCTTCCTGGATTTCCTTCAAAGTTTGAACATCGATCTTCAATTTCTTCCGAGACTTCTCAATCTGTTTTTGATTGGCTTTTGGGAGGCCTGCCGGAGGAACCGGAATTCCACCCACAGGACCACCAGAAGCGAGGTTTTTTGGGCCCTTTCGGGAGTTTGTGTTTGGAGGCACGAGAGACTCGGCCTCCAGGGTTTTTTTTCCTTTGTCCATAGAGGACGAAGCCATTTCAACACAGCAAACAGAAAACTGGTTAGTCAATTGCAGAATAAGGAGATTTTTGAGATTGGAGAGGAATAAGAAGATGAAGGGGTTCACAACATACTGATTCTTCCTTAAAAAGATGTAAAGGAGAGAGAGCAAAGGGCAACCGACGTTGACCTTCAGAGAAACATACCTCTGCTCCGGTACCGTGTAACAGTACACGATCGGAACATTCAGGCCTCCAAATGAAGGGAAAACTACTTCCCACCACCAAAGATAAGGAGGCCGAACAACTATCGATAGAGGGTGAGGCCAAGGAGGAGGGCGATTACTCGAATCCCTACCCTTCGTAGCCAGACATGCCCTCAATTCCTCCATTGTAAATCGACACCAGAAAGGCCCCCCGTACAACACTTCTCGATTAACGTCCTTCCAAAACCGTTCTTTCTTGAACTGAATTTCCATTCCCACAAGCCAAAGACACCCACGCAAATTTGTAATTGGATATCTAAGCCGAAGCAGATCATCATTATGGCTTGAATCAATAGGGATTACAGGGGAGATTTGACAAGAGAAGAGATTTAGATGAGGGAGGCTTATGAAATTAGGTTTTCTGGCAAGGGAAAGTTGATGATTTCGGGGTTTTCGGAAAGAGGATTGAGGGAGCGCGTACAGCGCGTACTCCATCTTCACAAAAGGGTTTTTGCCAACTTTTCCATTTAACTGCAATGTATAGCAGTTTAAAGCTTTCAATTTATGAAATAAGGTGATATGGTCTATGAAATAAGGTTTATTTTCCTTACATGTCCATGAATATATTGCAGTGTGTTTGATTTGATGCAATATAACTATATATGATCTTAAAATGAGTATGATTTAAAACATCAGCTGTCATTCTTGCCATTTTCCTTTTTAAAATGTGTCCATGAATGACTGGTCATTCTTGCCATTTTCCTTACGTGTCCATGAATATATTACTATGTTACCTAATTATTTTTTCTTCTTGCCTAGTTTTTCATGAATGACTGGTCCTTCTATACTTGGAGAATCTAAGGGCTTCTATACTCGGAGAATCTATAGAGTGTGAGATACGCATCAATCCTAATCTTGAGAATGGGAAAATTACTATTAAGTAAGTATATTCATCTTGATGTGATTTCAGGAAGGCATTAAAGCTTGACAATCTTGGAAATACAGCCTTGTCTCGTCAGCTATTTCTTGAGCCCGAACTTCTAAATAATTTGCTATGTTTGTAAGTAATGTAGTACTAATTGCTAAGTCTACCTTGTTCATATTTTATATCTTCTTTTCTTTTGCTTTTTTAAAACATGTTAGAAGAAGGTTTAGATCAAATTATGTTATGTTTCCCTGCCTTAGTTTGGTTCCTCATCATACTTTTGTCTTCTTCACTTATATGAGACATGATGCTTATTGATTATGTTCTTGCTGATGGAATATGGTAGCTGGTCATTCACTTGAAATTGATTAATCAAGCATGCTAGAAGAGAGCAAGATGGTAAGCCCTTCATACCACCCATGCCATTTTGTTTTCATGCAAGGTTAAGAAGCTAAACTAATGTCCTTGCATGATTGATATTGTGCTTCTGTTGGCCAGTATAATTGGAAGATTTCTAGTTGAGAACCGTTTCAATTTTATTTGCTTTTAGATTCTCCTCTTCTATAGTATGCTTTGTTCTTTGTCCCATATATATACATGCATCATCTTGATTTTTTTCGATTAATTATAAAATTTATGCAAGTGAATTTGCATGTTTCCTTATTGGGCTTGTTCAGGTTTCAAAAGATTTGAATGAACCATGATCTTAATGTCTAGCTGCAAGGTCGCAGATGGTTATGGACCCATATACATGCATCATCTTGAATGAACCATTTTTTTTTCTGCCTCGGTTTTGTTATGCAAATCATAGATGTCTCAACTATGACACATCATAAAAGTGGATAAGCATTGAAATGGATGTCCAACACATTGATAATCTAACATTGAGAACAAATGTGATGAAAATCATTATCAAATTGGATTGAAACATAAAAAAATCATATTCCTTTCTGCCATTATTATTGAGATTTTAGGTTGGTGATGCTCTTGTGTTTAATCTTTTTTATTGTTGTTATTGTCTTGGGTTTAATTTGGAAATTAGACATTCTAGTTAGAGACTTGGAGTAAAGCACTTGCCTAGTGTTAACGTTATGAGGAACTTTTGAATTTTTTACAGAGATGAACGTACCATTTCTCAACACGGTAACACAACAAATTGGTAAACAAGGTCCTTGATCATCTCTACTATATATATGCCGACAATGAGCACCAGTAGCAATTGTTAACAAGGTAAAAAAAAAAGTTTATATTTAAGATTCGTCTTGTTTTATTATCTATCAAATCTTGGTGTGTATGTATGCCCTCCCTAAACATAAAATGGAGCTTAATATTATAGAATTGAGGTTCTCCTTGCACCTGAATTTGTGTCTTTTTGACGAAAATAGAACCATCGGAAGTGATTTTTTGTTCTTGGTACTTGGTGATGCTCAACTTTTATTATTACAGAACTTCCATATCATCTTAATGGGGTCTTGATTTTTTTTAAAAAAACTTGGATTTGCATTCAAATCCTGCATACTATCATCTTATTCATTAGCTTTGTTTCAGAACTTCCATGAAGTTAATCATCGGAATTAATTTATTCTCCAAGGGACATTTTCAGGTTGTAAATCTTTAATATCTGTTTCAGCAGAGTCATTGGAAATATCTTCTCTCTCAGTTTGTAAATCCTTAATATTTGTCCACACATAGTTGTCTAGTTTTTGTTGTTGGGTTTTATAGGATACGAAGGCCAATAAGTATATGGTTTTTTAGAACATTATGATCTTTGCTAAATGTGTAAACATTTTACATTCAAATTAGCAAAGTTTAATGTCATTTAAATCCCATTTAGCAAGATAATGTGAACTCTTTGCTGGTGATTTATGAAATCAATCCATTTTAGTTCTTTTAGTAAACATGAATGGAAAATGTACAAGCTTAAAAGACATTTAGTGGTAATGCTTATACATTGTTTATTCTATAACCGTGTTGGCTTCTACATTATGGGATATTGGTTACTGCTTAGTGGTAATGCTTATACATTGTTATGCTAGCTTGAATGAAAGAAAGTAGTGAATTGTTGATTTTGTAGTTGTAACTAAAATTTTGATTCATTCTTCGATCTACATCGATTGATGTTTATTTTTCATCCTCTTATGATTAACTTCTTTACTTTTCACTCATTTTTTATTACATGCTTGTTGTATAGGTTTTGGTAGAGAGTAGTGGGTCGAACATAGAAATTCAGACTAAGGTAAAATATGAGGCCGAGTAACTAAGAACACTGAAAATTTATGGGCTAAATAAGTTGTTTTTTCCAAGATATTATGGTTGTTCTACTTTGGTACTCAAGGTCGTCTTTTCTCTTCTGTTTTGGTACTCCATATTAATAATATTTGACATAATTTGCATATTTATAGTAATGACCAAAGTGGATCAATGAAGAGGACCCCTGTATCTGGCACCCCCGCATAAACACCAAAGTGGATCAATGAAGATAACCTTAAATATGAGTATTTATATGAGCTCAAAATAAATCCAAAACAAATTAAAGAAACACAGAAAGCTGAAAAGGCACCCCCGTATCTGGCACTGTCACGACTAGTGAAGGGTATTCCACGAGTCGTGACAGCCTGCAGTAGCTCTCAGAACACACAAATCCTCTTTTCACGACTCGTGAAGGGTCTCCCACGAGTCGTGGCAGCCTATAGTAGCCGAAGATCGCTCAAAACCCCTTTTCACATCTTGTGAATGATCTCCCATGAGTCTTGGCAGCCTATAAGCTATCATAAACTCCTTTAGTTTTCGAGTTTCAAGCTTATAAGAAGGGTGCATTGCGTTTGTAGTTACTATAAAAGAACTAAAAATCTTTTTGGTTTTTAATCTTACAGAGGAGCATGCAAGAAACACCGGTGGTGTCTTATCACATTCAAGTATAAATGGAAATGGAACTACGAATCTTGTGCAAGTTAATGATCCAAATGAGAGTTAACCCGAAGAGGTTGTTCCTTCCCGATGAGAAGGTATATTATAGAAAAGTCATGTGTTCATTATAATGTTGATCGATATTGTGATAACGAGCTCATAAATATATTTATACATTATTGTGGTTTTATTAGGTAGAAGAAAGAGAACTTCTAAGTTGTCTACTTTTTTAGTTGCGTTTTAGAAATAACGTTATATATACAAGCAAAATACATGTATTATGTCCGATGGTGTGGACTTAGATTTCATGGTTCTCGATCTATCATTAAATATTCATTTGGTTCATTTACATTAACATAATGTACATTAGTGAATGAAATAATCACAAAGTTTGTGTTTCTTATCTCCGTTAGTCCATTAATGTATACTTTTTCACTTGCTTCCAGGCTTCCATTTTGATGATGCATAAGATGCTGAAATAGTCCTTCCTAGGTTCCTTGATTCGATAACTGGAATTCAAGCAGGAGAAACATTCTTTCCACTCAAGTTTCCTGAGTCATGGAGATATGAAAATCTCCATGGTGTGAATGCTCAATTCATTGTAAGTGAATAATTGACTATACTACTCCCCTTGAATATTTCAATACTTCCATGTGATAAATTTCCTTATTTTAAAAAAACTAGTTTATAATGTTAAATAAATATTTTAAACTGTTTTTCCATATCACAATTTGCAAATGATCATTTTTCACTACTATCCTACCTCTCAAGGAACATTAATTCTACATGTCCTCGTCTTTTGCATTTCCTTCTATTGACAAACGTGATATAGATCCCTTTTTTTTCTGATCTCATCTAACTAGTCCAAAGGCGGGAAACGAATATTTGGAGTATGGGAAGGTGAATATAGTTGAAGAGATAATACAAAATCCTGTAGTTGGAGATATATTTAAATGAGAAAATTTAGAGGTGAACTTTCCTACTTACAATGTTAATCATATTTTTTTTTCATATTTATCGTGCCTCAAAAACTATTCGCAACTGAAATACAAGAAAAATAGTATTAAGTGTGATACTCTGAGATGTTGGTCTTACATATCTTCTGTATTGTTGCCCAAGCTGAGAATCACTAGTAAAATATGTTTTTAATGCAGTTCTCAACGGATGAATTGGTGAATGAGGTCAAGACCTCCATACAAGAACTGGTGAATGAGGTTTGTATGTTCTACCACATCTGAACATGGATGATGGATGCAAGTTTTTTGTGGATTAGTTGCATATGGAAAGAAATGATATATATAGCTTGTCTGGGAGAAGGAACTATAATATATTTTGGTATTTAGAATGCATATGGTAGCATATATTATGGATCAGAGTAGTTTTTTGGATTACAATGAACGGATGATATGAGTATTATATGTAATGATGAAGTTACATGCTTAAAACATGTAAATTTTGTATGGTTTTGTGGACAATCTATGTATTGGTACAAATGAATGTGTTTTGAGGCTCCTACCGGAGCTATGTGGCGTGTATTGAAATAGGAGATTGCAAAAATATCAGTTGTTGCTAAAGACAACATTAATCTGTTTTGCAACAATTTTTTCGTTGCGAAAGATCTTATTTATTTTCATAGTCTATTGCAACAACAATTGTCATTGCAAAAAAGAATTCATCTAGCTTATCACAGTACATCATTTTGCAACAAGAAACTTGTTGCAAAAGGTAGGCTTATAGCAACAACATTAGTCATTGCAATACACACCAAGAAATTCTGAACTACTTTAGAAACAACATTTTCGTTGCGAATTTTGTTTGTTTTTGCAACGCAATTGTTGTTGCAAAAGAGTTAATGCAATTGCAACGACATTTCTTGTTACTAAAACTCATCATTATTTTAAAAGATACATGTGTTTAGCAATGACAAACGTATTGCAACGACCATTGTCGTTGCAAAAAGATGCATTTTTCGCAACGGCTAATTTCGTTGCAATATCCTTTAGCTACGCGTTGACCCGCAACGACACTGCAATGACAATTATCGTTGCAAAATGTGGCTATTGCAACTACAATCCATGTATTGCAACGACTTTTGTCGTTGCGATAGCCCATTTTTCTTGTAGTGTGAGTTTCTTTCTTTACCCTTGTTTTTATACAGTGAGGGCACTGTAATGTTTAAGTATGGGGTGAGGAAAGGGCTTACTTTGTGCATATTTTGACATATTTGACATTATGTGTGCATATTTAAAGGTTTATTTTTTGAATTGCTTATACATGGCTATTGTAGAATTCATTATTAATTTATGTGCTTACATGCATGATTTCCAAAATTTAGAAAAATGACCCCCATTGAAATTTTTTTGATAAATGTCATGGAAGCTTATTATTTAACTCGACGATGTAAAATTGGATTCATTAGAGATATAGCATGAAATTTCCTAGTAAAGGGAAGTCACAATGAAGTGCATATTTTCTTGAAAACCATGAAAGGAGGTAAAACTTGAAATTGCTTTTGACATGTTGCATGATAAGAGGATGGAGGACTTTATATTTCCATATAATGCTCATATGTTGTTATATCCTAGCCTTACCTATGCTTATGCATCACAAAAGCCATATTATTCCTTATTTCATATATTGCTCCACATGATCTAAATAATTTTCCATTCTTTACCTTATTTCGTATCCGGGGATTATGTTGAGAATGATGTTACATTATGGAGATGTTATATGGTGTTTGTGTTGTTGTTATTATCATTATTGGAGTTTGGAACGAAATGGTTTGAAAGATATGAAAAATTTAATGAGTGAAAGAAAATCCGATCACCTCAGGAGATAAAGGTAGATCGACCCTGCTCACTGAGATAATAGTTCAGTGAGATGGGACACACATGTGAGGAGTCCAAAGCACTAAGTATCCGGGGCCATTCATGACACCCATGTTTGCGACTCGCGAGAAGGCAGTGCTGAGGTTAGAGAGGTAAAAGCATTATAATTGATAAAAGCATTATGGAAGGTGATGAATCTTATGAGGAATAAATGTGGTATGAAAGTTTGGAAAGTACTCTATTTCCCCGGACTATTAGCACCACATGGCCAAAATTTCCTCACCTTTAGCCTTTTACCAATCTACTCCTTTTTTGAGCTTAAATTAAAGTTCTCTTGATTATTAATGCTTTGTCACGAATGAATTGTTTTGCATAACCCTCCTTCTGTGAGTAGATGTTGCTTTTTAAATTTGCACATGCAGGGATTTGTGGCACAAGTACCTTTTCGAGGATGGTAATTGACTGCAGGGACATATGAGAATGAATCTAAGATGTTGAGAGTTTTGATTCCTTCCTCTGAATGACAAATAAAAGTATTGCTTGATGACAAGCAAGCTTAAGTATGGGGTGTTTGTTGTGAGCTGAATCTGCCATGTTTTACAGTAACTTTTATATCGTTTTTTGCATACATTTCATGCATTTGGGCTAGAATAGTACAGAATCTATGTAATTTATGCTTATTTGCCAAATTATGGAATCTACATCAGTTTCTGTTTAAATTCACAGAATTCGAGGCAATTTACAACATTTCTGAGTAAAGGACGAAAAGCTCGGAAGTCAACTACAGAAGTCCAAAGTCAAAGAACGACGGAACCAAGACGAGCCAAGCTGGAGAACAAGTGCTACTCGATATCGAGTACCTTTACTCGATATCGACCAAAGATGTCCGAGCAGTGCCTGGTCGAGTAGGAGCTGATCGAGGAGCTGAAGACGAAGCCAACCCGACTCCAGGACTTTACTGGATATCGAGTAATGTACTCGATATCGACAAAACACCACATGACATGCCCTGAGTCGAGGAAAGATGCTGAGTCGAGAAGCCGAGGACTGGACATGTCGAGCAACCTTTACTCGATATCGACGAGTTTGCTCGATATCGACAACCCTAGAACCACCTGTCCGAGCCAGTGTCGGGGAGCAATTGCTCGACCAAGATCAGAAGCTGTAGTCGACGACACAGTTACTCGATATCGAGTAGTTTACTCGATATCGAGGAAAGCTATCCTGGGCCGCGTTACGCGGTTTGTTGTCCGTGTCAAGTTGGCTTGCTTGGGAGCGAAGGAATCCGAGAACTTATCCACATCTATCAAGTTCTATCTATGGAGAGAAGATTTATCAACACAAGAAGATATTTACCTACTTTAGATATATTTCTTTTATGGATTTAATTATTTTATTCCATTTATTTATCTTTAAGTAATTAGATAAATAGATATAGATATAGATAGACTTTCTTACCTTGATTAGCAAGGGTTGGAAGCCAATAAATAAGGTCTTAGGGGCTGGATTTTATTCATTCAATTTCAGTTACAATTAGTTACATAGAGAGAGTAGAGGAGAGAGCTAGTGGAAAGAGAAGTTGGAAAGGCAAAAGCGGATTTGGCTTCGATTAGTCGTAAGCTTTCTTTAGTTTATTTAATGCAAGTTATTTTCCTGAAATGATTGATGTCTTTCTTGATAATGAAGAGCGAGTAGTCCACCCACTTCTAGGGTCGGGGTGAGCCCGACGGTAGCCATGTAAGGTGATGCGGTAAAGGTACAAGCTTTTTATGCAATTCGTCTTCTATCCCTATGAACATGATTCTTTTGCGAGAGTTGAAGGTGATCCTTGTTTGTGTTATTGAAGCAAAAGTGATCTTAATGCAACTTGGGTTAATTATGTGAAAAGGGTTAGTAACAATTACGGTTTATGCGAAAGCCTCTATATTCCTATTTGTTAATAACGAAAGTTATTTGATGGAAAGCATGATCTTTTATGCCTTTATGTGTTACTTTGCATGGTTATTGTTGTGGTGTTGATACCCTGGCCTTGGAAGTCTTTTAGTTTATTGAATTTATTCATCGAAATCTGCGTTCTGTGTTCGAAAGCTTTGCAATTTAAGTTTCTGTGTTGTCGATCTCGGGGAGTTTTACTCGACATCGATGAAATCTTGTCGATATCGAGGACAGTTGGTCGAGATCGAGTACTTTCTGCTGAGTTTCTGTTTCTGTTTGTCGATTCTCAGTTTCTGTTGTCGACTTGTTGTAGTCGATATCGAGGATTGTTGCTCGGTATCGAGTAGATCTGTGCTTTCGTTTTCTTTTTTTCTTTTATTTGTTATTTCTGTCTTTCTTTCTGTCTTTCTGTTTGCTTTTCTGTCTGTGAGATTTACAGCTACCTGAGATCCGCTGACACGCTTCCTCGTGGATCGATTCTTACTTCCCACTGCTGCATTAGGAGGAGGTCTTGTAATTATTTGCGTGGGCACAAATCTGGTTTGATTTATATTTCATTATATTTTAAACTTGATTTCCTCCTACAACAACTATGCTTGTATTACATCATGTATCGCTAGTATCATGTAGGACATGTGCTTTCTAAATGTACCTCGTCGTATGATTACATGTCATTATAGACTTCTTCCATGATCATTGTTGTCAGATGTGATAGTTCCTATCCTGCTCTTATATGTTCTCGTATAATGCTTAATCTACTTGCTATGATATACCTCTTCATGTTATACTTGACCTCACTTGTTGATGCATACATCATGCTCGTACATTACTCACATATGCGAAAATCGTTATGCTCAATAAATCCTGAGTATCCTGTTTAAAGTTGTTGAGCATATGTGCTTCCATTGAATCACATACTACTAGTTTTTCTCCCATGCATCCGTGTAGGACTCGAGTGTGTCTTTGAAAATGAATACGAATGTTGTCCCCCTTGAGATAGGTACATGTTAGTGTGGATTAGTGCGATTGATATGCTCCATGACGAATTTGTGTTTACTTGTCGCGATTATAACCTAATAGACTTCTTTAAGGGCATCGTTGCTATTCTCGGGTCGGAGTTCTGTCTTTAGTTGTCGTCTTTAGTGTCGGTCCATGTTTGTTTCTAGAAGGAACATTGGGTTGTCCGCTCTTGTCCCTCCCCTATCTCCGCTAACTTGGACCCCTAAGCCATACATTGGACGAGCGACCGGATGGAAGAGGGAACGAAAAGTTAGAAAGCGATAGGGTAGTGCAACGGAAGCGTGGGCCCATAACCCACGGGCCTCAGGATCAATGATGTCGGCGGAACGGGCACGCATCGAGAATTACGGTTACTGAGTACGATATGACTTGCAAGCGAGAGTGTTCTCTGTTCGAATTGCTAACCCTTTTGAATTTGTTAACGATGATATTTCACTGACTTGACGATGAGATTTACGTGTTGATGTGCTGACTTGATGATGAGTGTTGCCTGATTGCTTGTTATCTGTGATGATATGATTGATGCCTTGTAGATCTCATGTACCATGATGTCTTGGCGTGCTGCTACTCTAAGTTGCTAAGCATGATTTGAATTCCGTTACCTGTGAAATGTGAATTGCAATTGCTGTGAAATCCTAAATTGTTTAGTAGATAAAGTTATAATGAAACTTGCTAGCCTGATTGGATTATGTTCATATATGATATTCGCAATGATTATTGACCATGATGGTAAATTAAGACTTATTGATACAATTGCAATGCTTAATCATGAACTCACGATGTTATTGATATAAATGTTAATTGGTATAATGTAGTTCTTACGTGTAATAATGTCCATGATTGCTTCTTCTTTGAACTTGTGGGGGAGATTTTCTTGAAGAATGGTCGGAGGTGGTGAAAGAACTTGAGCGGATAGGATGATCAATGGTATTATGAGGAAAGTCGCAAGAGAAGGATGTTGGCTTCGGTAAGACCGAGTGTGTTTTGGAATTTAGAAGAGCTTCTAGGTGAATCTTGGGAAGTGTAAAAAAGGGCTTTTAAAAGTATTGGTGATATAGTAAGAGAGGGCACTCGGGTGTGAAGTTAGAGATTGGGGTTTGGTTCTTAGAGGTGGATTGCTAGTGAGAGTACTTGGTGGAATGAGGGGCGAGATTAGAGTATTGAAATGAATTGGGACTTCTTTTTAGAGGATGTATATGAGTTGATGTTGGTAAAGTCTAGATGAGGTTGGTCTTGGTTTGGGAATTGGAATCGAGCGAACCGGGATTGCATTTTATTTTGATTGGTATGATGTGCAAAATTCCTTGATTATGTGATTTGTGATATGTAGTGGCATGATGTTAGATGACGACCATGATGAATCTGATATGGAGTAATATTATATATTAACATGAAATATTGAATCTAATTGATAGTAACAGGTGTTATCATGACATATCGATGCCATGTTGTCCTGTTACATTGTTTCAGAAGCATGCTAGGACGTGTTATGATACGATGTATGAAATAATGGTGAGTATGAACTATGAGATAATCATGTGTTACTATATGGAAGCATGATGTTATTATGTGGTAGTCAATATGATTATCGATATGTTAATTTATTAATATTGTTTGGAGCATGAATATGACTTGTATATATGTATGAAATGATGGTGCATGACTGCAAAATGATCATTGTATGACACTGTAATGAGTTGAGATGATGTTTGGTGAATATGCTGACATTTCGATGATTTATATATTGCATGACCTTCCTTTTGCTGAATCTTAATAGCATGACCTTGTTGTGTTGATGTGGTAACAATGGGTTTTGTTTCGTTGACTCTATGATGAGCGGATACTTTTAATAACTTTTGGTGTGATATCGAGACGTTTGTTATGATTTTGATATGTTGTTGAGATGCATATTATGGCATGTAGTATGTTGTGGAAATTTGAGGCAAATTTTTCCAATTGCGGAATCCCTTTTGAAACTTTTCAACCCGAGCTTATATTATAACGCCTCACGAAGTGGATACAAGCATTTTATAGGGGCGCATATAGAATGCTTGCTGAGACCTAGTAGGGGCGCTAGAGTTGCTTTCGACTTATGATATAACCGAAAGGTCAAGGTAAGGGTGTGGTAGGGGCCCATATCGCATACTTGCTACGACCAATTGGGAATATTATGATCGCGTCGAGGGTACAATGATGAACTCATACGGGCCCTTATGAAGTGCTTACGGGATCAATGTCATGATCATAAGACTCACCAATTTCAAACTTCATCCCCTTGTTTTAGAATGATTTTAGTCTCGGGGACGAAACTTGTTTTTAGAGGTGGATAATGTAAAGACCGAAATGATTTATAATCATTTCGATTTCTAAGATTCGGAAGGATTGAAAATTCCGTCCTCAAACTATTGGTTTATTCTAAATATCTCGAAACGAGTTCCGACATTATTTAGTTGAAAATTTAAAATATGTTTTATCCCGCTTCCATATGTGAAATTTGAAAAAAAAAATGGAGTTCTTTATTAAATTCGAAATTGGAAATTTGAAATCTTTTGAGTTGGGTCGGATAAAGTCGAGAGAGCGGGTTTCTAGATATTTTATTCGGGTATTCAAAATATCTTTTGTTGACCACTTCTAAATTCCATTTTTCTTAAAAAAAAATATCTCTCGCTTTTCCTAAGAACCTACCGCCAAACCAAAATGCCAGCTTTCCATTTTGTCTTCTTCTTCATTGAGACACAACCGAAGCTTCCTCAATCCTCTTCCCTACCAGTTTCACAACTTGCAAACCCTAAACTCATCCTCACATTTCAGCCTAAAATACTCATCTCCCTCTTTTCCTCATCCAAAAGTGGTCCAAATCCACAGCTCCCTTGCCCTGTTGTTCGAGCCTTCACAAAAAGCCATCCTCACCATCCTTCCCGTCGCTCAGCAGTCGCCTGATGCCACTAGAAATTTCTCGCCGACGTCTTCACCGCGAGTCACCTAGAGACTCCCTTGTTCTTTCGGTTCGAACACCACACTTTGCTTCCTCCTCCTTCCCCGACTAACGGCCAGGACCCCCATCCTCCTTCTCCGAGGAAGAGCCGACCTCGGAAGCAGCCTGGAGCCGCCAGCACCGACGCCGACGCCACTCCCCTCGCAGATTGCCCGTTTTAGATTCGAACCCATCGGTGAGACTTTCTTCCTCTATTTCTCTATCAAAGAAACTCATAAAAGCTCCGGCTTTGAAAACCCTATTTCTTTTGTTTGAGGCCAACCTCGCTTCTGTCTCTAGCGAACCGAAGGAGCTCCGACGAGTGCTTTCCAGGCATGACGAACCTCGGTGAGAATCCCTTCTCTCTCTCTCTCTCTCTCTCTCTCTCTCTCTCTCTCTCTCTCTTCTTTCTTGTCCAATTCCGTGTCTGTGATGCCGGGATGAATGGCCAGAGCAACCAGCCACCACTGACCGCCCTTGCTCTCTTTTTCCTTCTTCCAGATTTTCAACCGGCATTTAGGGAGACAATTGAAGAGTGCCGGATTGGGTTTAGTTTTATTTGTTTTGTTTTCTTGGACCGGTTCAGTGGTTCTATTTAACTAAAGAAACCGGTTTTGTTTTAAAGAAAATCAGATTGCTAATTTGGGCCAAATTTGTCTTATTTTAAAAAGGATTATTGGACTGTTGGGTATTCTTTTCTGGGTTGTGTTGTTTTCATATTACTTGGGTTTAAATGTGATGTTATATTTTGATGTACACATATATCGCTATATGTTATGATTTGTGATTTTTTTTGGTTGGGTTATTATTATAATTATTAACTGCGGGTTGTTAAAACGGATTTACCTTGGTGTTTAAATTAGAGAAATATTGTTTGATAAAATATTTAAGGGTTTTAGGTTTTGAAATAAAAATGCCGGAATTATTTCTATAACATGATTTTGAGAGATTGACTTTAATGTTTAAATGTTTAATGTTGGGATTTGACTAAGTACGATTTTCAAAAGAATTATTTTGGATTTGAGTTGACTTAACCGGGATTTAAGAGTTTGGAAAATATGGTTGGTACGATTTTATCAATTGGGTTGATTAGAAGTAAATGATTTTGGTTGATGATTGATCGTACCGGAAAGGTTTTGGAAATGGTTTTACTATCAATTGGTTTTGAGGATGTTGAGAACTTGGGGTTCGTGTGTATGAATGATTGACCGGTAGCTTATGGAAATGACTTGATGATAGGTGTGTATTGCTTTTTGATTGCTTTGGACTTGCATTTGGGCCCTTGCTTGTGTTATCTTGCTGTTCTGCATCTTCAGTTAAGTATCCTGCCTCCTGCCTGATGTGTCATGTGATGTGTAGTTGTTGCATATTAAAGCATGCCATGTAGTATCATGCTACGATTGCATTGAACCGAACAAGTGGTTACTATGTGTTTTTGAATACAGAAAGACCGTTATCTGTGATAATCCTAGAGTCTTTCCTACGGTCATAGAGTAGCCCAGCCCCATCGGGTTGTCCTGAGTCAATCGAGTCGATATGAGCATGATATGATAGCCCAGCACCATCGGGCAAGCGATGAGATGATATGATATGATGATGCCGTGGTTTGTGCACCACCACGAGGATATTGCTATGCTATAACACCGAACTAGCCAATCTCTGCACTAACGGGAAGGGGTGGAGAGGTAGGAGAGGGATATGCCACTTGGTATTGCCTTGGACCCTTTACAGTGTTTCTGCATATTATAACTGTTAAAGCATTGTTATGTGATTTCATTAATGTACTGCATTAGTCATCTTTTATCCTAGGTATAGGCATGTTATATGGCCTCAGCGCGGTCAGAGGACACACAAGCGATTATCGGGCCTGACTTCGTAGATAGTGTTAGGTACCTATCCCTGATTGCTCCATGCTTTTGTGACAGGAAACCCTGGGCGAATCGAAGAATCTGGCTAATCTTCTAAACTTCGCTTCGCTTTCGATAGTGTTAGGTACCTATCCCTGATTGTTCCATGTTTCATAGATAGTGTTAGGTACCTATCCATGCTATGTCGCTTTGTATCTTAACTTCGCTTCCGCTTTACTTTCGTTTGAATTGAATTTCACGACATAGTCTTAGGACAGGTTAAGGGTACCCAACGACCGTTTGAGATTTTCAAGGTTTGAAATCCCTCTTTCTACTAATCTTAAAATGAGTTTGAAACCTTAACCTGTACCTGAATTGCAAGATCCGAACAAGGGGTTTCATCCCTTGAAACGTAACCCGGAAATCGTAATTCTAGGCCGTAGTAGAACGGTTAAGGAAGAAATGAGGGTGTCTTGGGGGAAGGGCGTATGCAGCGTGTGGGGGGGGGGTGGGAGGGGTGAGGATTGGCTGATATGGAGAGATAGAGGCAGAGAAGAGATCAGTGAGAGTGACGATGGTAGAGGTGAGAAAGGAAAGTGCATGAATGGATAGAGAGCACCCCAAATCAAACCCCCACCCCCAAAAATAAAAATAAAAAAACTAGCTAACTCCTAACCAATTTATCCAAATCTATGAGGAAAACCATCCACAGGTAAATAGGAATGCTAGAAATAATACTTTTATCACAAGACGAGAAGGTGAAGTGTGAAAGATTGGGATACAGATTCCAATAAGGACGAGTCTCAACCACAAACCATCCAAGAACTACCACTAAGAATACAACAAAAGAACAACAACAAAAAGTCAGAAACAATGAAGACTAAAAAGGGGAAAAAAAAAGGAAGGACAAAGGGAGAAAAGGGGAAGAGGAAGAAGGCTAACAAATAAATCAAACACTAAACACAAAATAAACAAAACCAACTAAACCAAACTCAAAAGAAAACTGAAAAGTAGAAGAAAACCAACAAACAAGATGAATCTAAAAGCTAAAAAAACACCAAAAAAGAGAAATTAAAAAAACACGACAAAACAAGTCAAACCACACAAACACAAAAATCCAGTACAGAAACAAAAAGGAAAAAATCACCCAAAAAAAGGGATTAAAAACACAACAAAAGCGCAAAGACTAAAGAAACAAAACAACATACCAGAGGAAAACTCAAAGCTAAAAAGAAACAATAAAGAATCCAACGACCTGGTGGGCAATCAAAAAGATACAACAAGTTACTGGCTTACAAGGAGGATTTGTGAATTATTTTTTTCTAGCCTTGCCCATCAAGGAGGGATTTTTTTCGCCTTTCCCAACAAGGAGCTTTTTTTTTTCCACCTTACCCAACAATGAGATTTTTTCTTTTTCCCATGACCCGAACACAAAGTTGAAGAATTGTATTCCAAATCTTGTAAGAGAATTAGATCATTTGAGGGATCATGACTGGAATGGGGCTCTAGCATCAAAATTTTATGGGTTTGATCGGTTCAATGGTACAATAAAATCTAGGGTTAGTGGAGAGAAGGGGTTTCAATTTCTCTCTCGATAGAAGAGATAGAGCAACATTGGGTTCCACTTTTCAATAATCCAAATGATTTGAATACCTTGGAAGGGCTGTGTAGGCCATGACATGATTTGTCGAATCCGTAGAAGGGTTGGTGCTGGAATAAGGCCTAATTTGTCGAATCCTCGTATGGAGGTGCTGGTCTGGACAAAATTAACGAAAGAAATGAAAAAAGTAAACATTTGAGGAAGGAGATGGAGAGGTGGCAACAAAAAGGGCAACTGAGAAAAGGTCGTCAAGGACTCTAGAGGAGAGACCGAAGGAGATGGGGGAGGCGGCAGAGGAGCAAGAGACGCCGCTTTAAAGGCAAGGGCAAAGAAACTTGAGAGGACATTTGGGGCAAGAAAGGAAGACCAAAAAAAGGGGGGTTTCAGATTACTGATGGTGCAAGAAAGGGTGGGATGGTGCGAGAGGTGGAATCGGAGGAAATAGGTGGAAGGGCAGGGACGACAAATTTTGAAGAAAATGAAGGTGACGAACACACTCCCCACGGGCTTACATGAGATATGTAGTACGAGACCATGTGGTTTTACCTATGTCATGGCTTCGCAGATGAAAGACCTTTTGATCCCACCTTAAGGTTTCTCACCCAACCCACGAAAAGGTTTAATTAAAAGCCTACCTATGCCACGCGGAGAATGTCGTAAGATACTCTATCCTTTCTTAATTGATGAGATTAAGAAGAAAACAGCCGTAATTTTACGGAGCACACATGGCTTTTCGGACTACAGACCTAGGTATTTCTTAGTTGAACGACTCTCTCTCTCTCTCTCTCTCTCTCTCTCTCTCTCTCCCTTCTCTGTTGTTCGATGTATGGAAATAAGGTGGACAAATGTCCAAAAGGTCACTACACGTGTCGGTTATGTTAGGACCCGTGGGTGGAGGGCATGTATGACACGTGCCCATAATAGAAGAGTCTCGCATTCGTCCACCGATGTATCTGGGTCAAGTTAGCTTGGTCCGCCAATCTCTTTCTTGATGATTACATCAGTAGGAGTCGTGGAGAAAAGCATCAGGAGAGGAAGAGAGAGAAGATAGGGGGAAGAGCAAAAAGAGAAGGGAGAAAGAGGATCGGCGAATGGAGTTGAAAACTAGAAAGACAAACAGCGGCGGCAGCCAAAGCAAACCAACGAGGGGAGGTAAAAGGGAGTTTCTATCTCTCTCTAAAAGAGAAGTTGCAAAACTCTTTCTTTCTTCTTTTCGTGTGAGTATTGCACTCAAACCCTTTCGTGTGAGTATTGCACTCAAACCCTTTCGGGATTTACATAGAGCCCTTTCGGGCCAATAAATATTATAATAATATATTTTTATTAATTTAATTATTAAACTTTTTCGCAAACTTGGCCCCAAAAGACCCAAACTTTGGGCCCAAGCCAAAAAACTTGCCCCCGGGCCAAATTAATTAACAGACAACAATCCATGGAGGAATACAAACGACGCCTAGTATGCCAACAAGCACAACGCCGACCAAGCTGAGGACGGAGGCGGGAGCAGCATCGTCGCCAACGGACCGCTAGCGACAACCCTAGGCCTAGCCCTCGCCGGCAACAGCGGGAGGTTGACAGCAGGAGGATAATCGACAATAGCCCACCCAACGAGAGAGAAGGAAATTATTTATTAAAATACTATTGCGAATAAAATGCCTTTAGATATTAATCTGTGTGTAAAATTAAATATCAAAATATAAGTAGAGTGAAACTTCTACCCGACTAATATAACTGTGTTACCAAAACGATACTTCATACGTTAATTAAAATACTTTATTTTATAATGTAAATCTTGTTAAGAAAACTATGTCATTTTAGGTATTTAGTCATCCACTTTACAAAATTGCTCTTGTAATGATTAGATAGATGTTAGTTGTAGTTTTAAGAAAGCTTCGTTCTTTAATGTTTGACCTTTTACTATTTAAGCATGTTTTTAAGGTACTAAAAACTATATAAAATATTTTTTTTTATTTTTTTTTAAATAATTTCATACTTATTAGTAATAAGTATAATTTTGTTAAAAAAGATTGAATAAAAAATTAATATTTTATATAGTTTTTACCTTTCTACAAAAACATGTAGAATTGAAGAAGACAAATATTAAGGAACGAAGGGAGTAAAAAGGCGAGTAATAATTAGGGGTGTAAGTGTATTTTTGTTTGTTTTCTTAAAAAGTGTGTAAATTTCTAAAATAACAAGTTTTAATTAACTGGGGGAGTATAATATATAACGTCACGCACAACTCGAATCGAACCCGAAAATCTAGAGCTAATAAAATTGATCAAGCCCGATCGAACCCGAAAATCTAACGTCTTGCACAACTCGAATCCAAAAATATAACGTCACGCACAACTCGAACCCAAACCCATGTCCGACTCATTTTGACCCTATGCTCAAATTGACATGAACATATACAAACCCGACCTGACCTATCCTTATCCTTACCCCGAACAAGACCTAACTCATTCTTGTAATTAATTTAATTTTCTAATTTTAAAACACACTAATAATGCGAATCGCCTATGACGCGATCGTGGAATTTCACATGTACTTATTACCTCATCATGATGAAAAAATGTCTTAAAATACCTGTAGGCCTTCACCGTGAGGGGTTATATATGATTAAACTGGGTATTTATTAGTCCATGCGATAGGGATGGTATGTTTGGCTCGTGAGGATTTAAGCTTATTCAGTCGACTTGAGAGGAAGTCAGGCGATATTCTTATTCCAAGAACGTTCTTCTCCGATCAAAGACCTTAAGAACTCAATTTTCGGGGGCTTTAGGTTCGCGACATAATCAGAGCTCTTCTACTTTCTCTCTTGAATCGGACCCTCGTCTTTAAGGTCGGAGGGGGGGTATTTAATTTATAGGGAAACCAAGCGAGCAGCTGGCTGGCGACCTCGTGGTTTTACATAGGACACGTGTAATGCATGCCCTCACGCTTAGGGGCATAGACAATACACGTGGTGCTATTAGAGGCGAGGTGCTTGAGCTCGCGAGCTGCTTGCTAGGATCTCGGAGAGCCACAAGGTACTGGTGGGACCTGCCCTGGCTTCTACGCGGGTTTATACCAAGATCTAATATCGCGAGGAAATACGGGCCTAGGGTTTTGAGGGTATTGGGTTTGGTCGGGGCTTGACCGAGTACTTTACTCGTGATGAATCTTGTGGTGGGGCTAGATGTCTTTT
The DNA here is from genome assembly GCA_037127255.1 of Persicaria tinctoria. Classification (NCBI taxonomy): domain Eukaryota; kingdom Viridiplantae; phylum Streptophyta; class Magnoliopsida; order Caryophyllales; family Polygonaceae; genus Persicaria; species Persicaria tinctoria. The sequence continues at coordinate 29,201,907 of JBANSL010000001.1, forward strand.
TTCGTTGGGTGGCCTATTTATGACGTTATACCTGTGTTATTTAATAGGCCTATTTTCTATGGCATCATCATATCTCCTCGTAACTGGATCGCAAGCGATATGTCGTTCGCGATTACGTTTCGACAAACACGATGCTCCCTGCCAAATAGCCGGTTCATTGAATGGGCCTTGATTGGGCCTAATGTGTTTTTTCAGCCCTTTTGATGGGGTGACCCCACAGATACCTATAAATGGGGTTTTTTCCTTAGTCTTCTTCATTTCACATTTCCGAACACACAAAGAGAAGAGAGAGAGTCCATGGGTTTTTTGTGCTCCCAGAGAAACGAGATCGGAGTTCAGTGGTGGTCCATTCTTCAGCCTCCCAAGCTTACCGGCGTTTCTCTTCCAAATTTTTCAAGTAAGTGTTCTTCGATCATTCTCATGCCCAATTCAATTTCTAGGTTTACGCCTGTTTCTTAAGCTTTTTAGGGCAAAGGGACACAACCCTTAGTGGTGGAAACGCCCTCCTCTGGTGAGGGGTATGACGGTTATGGGGTGGAGACTGGGGTACGCCCTGGTTTTTCATCCCCTCTTCCCTCCTTGGTTCTTTTGGTTATGGTTGATTTTCTTAGGGCAATCTAAACAACCTAGCGATAGCGGGGCGACGTTGGGGGGGGGGGGGGGGGGGTAGTACTATTCTTGGGTTTTTTTGGAACCCTTCGACGGTGATGGGCGGACAAAACCTTTCGCCTCCCCCTTTTTGTTTTCGCAGAAGTGATTTCTCGAAAATCAAGAAACTTTTACGGATGAGACGAAAAGGCATCTCTTAACCGTCATCTTTCGGGGGGGAGGGGGGGAACGTCTTTTCAACGCCCTTTCGAGAGGCACGTGAGGCGCCAACATGAACCCAGGAAGGGGTTTTTTTGCGCCAAATATGTTTACTCGCGATGTTGAAAAGATCGTTTCCCTTTGTTGATTTTCTCTTTCTTTGCGTCTTTTCTAGGGGGTTTGCTTCTTGTTCTAGATTTAATATGTCGAATGAAACTGATAGCCAGAATCGGAGTGTAGGCTACGAGCATGAGGAGTTTAGTTCCTCGCGAACAAGAACACTAGAAGACGTTGACTAGGAATCTACAGCGAGTCCTGCTCCTCTCCGACTAAGTAAAAAATCGCGCGAAGCGAAAAGAAAGAGAGTTAACCTCGGAGCTGATCAAAGCGCGAAAAAACGGAAAATGGCAAGATCCATCAAGCACCCCTTCACGAGGGACAATCCTGAGTATTGTCATACCTTGGAGTCTATTAATGATTTGGGGAAAGGCGAATCATCTTGCGTACCCAAAGAGAGTAAGAAACCTATTCACGTGGTTCCAGGTGATGTCACCTTGCCGACTTATAATCGAACAGAGGCTAACAATTGTAGTTTCTGCAAAGGTTATGCTCATGTTGCGCTTCCTCCAGTCCCAAAGATTTTTACGGAATGCGTAGCTCCTAACGTAACTTATAAAATGTTGGGAGAAGAAGCAATTTTTGATGTTAAGCACTTGGAGGAGGTGACGAAGCTTTATCCATGGCCAGCTGGGATAGATATAGTCCTGGCTACAGGGAGTGGGGGATGCCTGAACGAGTACAAAGACCACGTTGTTGTCCACCTGGGAAGTTTGCTTCAAGGGTTCCGCCTTCCTCTCCCCCAGCTTTATTCAGAATTTTTGGCACATATAAACTAATGCCCGGCCCAGCTTGCTTTTAATGTATGGATGTACCTCGCGGTCTATATTATGCGGTGTGCTACTATCAAGCAAACACCGTCATTGGACCATCTCTTTTCAGTTCTCTCCCTGAGACGCAACGAGGGACTGATGTCTGCCTCTCTATCCGAAAAAATAGTTGAGAGGTTGTCTAGCAGCTCGTGATGGAGAAGGAAGTCGTTCCTTGTTCGCGATCCAACCAAGACCTTTTTGAACTTTGTGACGAAACCTGGAAAGTATGCCTCTCCTGAAGAAAAAAAGTCGCGGCGGAAAGATGGAGGGTTGCGTTTGGGGAGGTGGTTGCGTCGACACGGTGTTGCAAGAAAGTTGTAACTCCGGTTCGTTTGGAGATGGCCGGGCTCAGTCTCCCGCATCGTCCGGGTCAGTGTCTAGGAGTTTTAAGCTTTCTAGTATTTTGATCACGATTTTCTTCTAATTGACTTCTATTCTATTTCTTTTGCAGAAATGTTCGTGGATAAGTCGAAAATTTCTACATTGGCGAAGAAGAAAAGTGCTGCTTGGGTGCATCTAGGCCTGCTCCTACTACTACCCTGCAAGTGGGTGGTGGCCAATAAAATGTTCCTTGTAGCTCCCCTCTCGCGATGAAGAGCTCGAAAGGGAAGAGCCCATTGGAGACCAAGATAGTGTGTCTTCAGAGGACATACCCTTGGCTCAACGCGGGCTAAAAAGACAAAGGGATGAGGCAGGGATCACCATGTTTTTGAGTGCCGAGCTTATTACCTTGTGTGGGATCTCTATGACAGCTTACCGGCAACCCGGGTTTGACACAATTGATATTAAGAAATTAGAGTTTCCTAAAAAGAGTTGTCCGGCCGAATGGGAGTATCTTCATCACCTCACGGATGAAGAATTGTTGGAGAATGGTCAAAAAACTAGAGGCTGGGTAACTTATTTCTCGATTTATCCTTTTCTTCCTTGCTTATTTTGTATGTGTGTTCACCGTTCTCCGTGTGTCGTTGTAGGATAACCTGTAATGGTCAGAGGTGCCTAGGCGTCTAAGAAACTATGATGATAAAGTGAGGGAGTTAAGGGCGATAAACAAAACATTGAAGACTAAGGTGGAGAAATTAAGGGATGCGGAGCTCCCTGTGGTGACTATTAATAGTTTGAAAGAGGACTTTGAGAAATCCCAGAAAGAGGTGGAGGTGGTGAAAAATGAGCTGGATCTGTTGCGAGTCGAGATCTCGAAAATCCAAGACATGGGGTCTGAGCGTGAACTGGAGATCACTCGTTTGAACAACTGAGTTAAGGAACTTGAGGCTGAGTTGGGAGCGGCCCGTGAAGAGCTTATTGGTGTGAGAAGTCACTTGGAGTGCTTCACTTCTGGAGAAGACGCCGTTCTTACCAAGAATACTCTTCGCGAGTTTATGTTAAACGATGAAGGTCAAGGGTGGTTGGCCAGCTTCATGGCGGAGGAGGGTCGAGGTTGGTTGAATCGCTACCTCGACACAGATGGGTAGGATGTCCTTTACGACAAGGTAACTGACGCCTTTATGGAGGGGGTGGAAGGTGGGATTGCCCAGAGCGTCAATCATTTTGCTCATCTTAACGATGTCGTGAGGATGTGTCCTCCTAGTTACTAACCTAGGGATATGAAGCTTAATGATCCTCAATGTGGCCTGCCTGCTCCTCTTCGTGTTCCTATCGACGACGTCGTAGCCCTCGATCCTCCGCTTGCTGATGAGAATATTCCTGAGCCAACTCGCAATGGCGACAACAATCCTCCGCTGATGCTTAAAAACTGTCTTTTCCTTCTTATCAAGTCTTTAAGTCGTTTTGTGTTGGGAAGTCGAAAACATTTTTACCCGTGGTGAGAGCCTTGTGCTCTATTGCAGTTCACACACTATTTTTTGGGATGGAGAACACTTCAGCCCATGACAAGAGATGTCTTGTTATGGTGTTTTATGAATATTTTATCTTTAAACGTGATGTATTTCTGTTTATGCCTTTTATTTGTTTTTCTTAAGGGTTTGCTCTGTTCGTGATTACCCTTGCCTTCTCGTGACTAGAGTTTGACCTGTTATTGTTTAAGGCTCTTGTTTAAAAGGAAAATTTGCGATACCCTTATCCATCTCTTGTCATTGATCGTTAATTTTATGAAATGAATCATGAGATGACAAAAAAGTAGGGTTCGCGGATGTATTAGATGTTATGCTGATGATAGATAAAGCTGTCATTTATTAGCAATGAAATATAGTAGAGATTGACTTGCATCTTCTATAGTTATATTTCTTCGTAGCATAGGTAGTTGGACAAAACATCTCCATTTTCTTCTGGTCCCGATTGCTCTATTGCTACATCAAAGTGAGACTCGCCTTGGTATTCGAAGGTAAGGCGGCTCCCTATTCTGAGGTTGTTAGTGCTCGTGATAGATCTCCAACCCTATGAAAGAGAGAACCGCTCCCCTTCGTCCCTTTTGACTAGCACCATGAAATCCTGGTTCGAGGGAGAACATAGAATGATTTGGTCTAGTATTTCATACCCGAATTCTACAAATATGTATGATAAGGGGAGCCTGTGTAGTTGGCTTTCCCTAATGATTATCCTTGCAAACTTAGGATTTGGGAAAAGTATAGTATTCATGATGAAGGTTGGTGGCGGGATTTCTGGTGGAGAGAGTTCTCCTACAGCCATGTCAAAACTTGGCATTTTGTTTTAAGTAGTTTCGTTTGTATATTACCTAATGCTTTCATTTATACTAGTTCCGCGTTCAGTGGATATGGACGTTGTTTTGCAGAGTTGTCTTTGAATAATCATGAAGCAGGGAGGTGCGTGTCATCATCATGTTTTTCGTGCAGCTTGGTGTATCAAATTTGCCTGTAGCCTTATTTTCCGCGTGCAATGGGGGTCGTACTCATCAGATGTTCTTTGTCGTGTCATTTGATATTTGTTGACCTCGTGGTGAACTTGGGTGCGTGCGGTGCCTTTTGTTGTTTATCTTTGTAGAGATCAGTATAAAAAAGGTAAGAAACTTGCGGTTGTTATTGCAGTTTACTTGTGATAATGATGCCTACGACGCCAGTTGATATTCCAGGTGTAACTATTCCTCGCGTGAGGGGTTTTACCCGGGATATTGTCGTGGAGGGGCATTTACATAGGCTGGTAAATTGTGCAATTTATTTTTGACAAGATAGTCGAGCTTTTTCTGATGTGCTTGTTGTTGTCACATCCTCTACCATCCGTATATTGTGATTATGGTTATGATGCACTTGGCTTTGTGCATTTATGTACGCAAGCTGATGAGGAATTCGTAGTGAGGGTGGAACCCTTAGGGCCCAATAACTATTGGTTTACTACTGGGTGGTCCGAGTTCGTTGTTTCGAATAACCTTCAAATTGGGACACGCTTGATCTTTGAGTATGATGGACACTCTTGTTTTGATGTTTTCGATATGGATCACGGTCCTGATCAAAACGGTGACTTAGACTTTACGGTTCAGTGCTGAAGTTTCCATTCTTGCAACCTTTTTGTGCGGTTATATCGCTACTTTTGTTGAATGGATTTTTCTGATGTGTAATAAACAAATCAGTATATCGAAGCGACGATGATTGTTTGGATCTGTTGCGAAAAATGTGTTAATGGAGTTTTAGTATTTTAGCTATTGGCACTTGTGTTTGCTAGCTAAAGGTGGCTATTGAATACAATCTCTAGTGTTTTTGCACGCGGAGGAGATAGAATTGGGAAGTGAGCAATCTCTAGTGTAATCGTACGCGAATAATTAACTATTTACCAAACGATCTCCAGTGTTCTCGGATATTTTAAAGGGATTGGGTTGAGACTTAGGTAATCTCCAGCATATTTCAAGGGAAGGAGGGATCTATTAAAAACCGATCTCCAGCGTATTTGGCGCGATGGAGAGACATACTTAATAATCTCTAGCGTCCTCAGGCACAAGGGAGATTAAACCGAGAACTAGGCAATCTCTAGCGCACTGTTCGCGGAGAGGAGACCTACCTAATTTAAACAATCTCTAGCTTCTTCGTACGCTAGGGGCTTTATTGATAGCTCGAGCTACATCTAAAAGCACAGAGTAAAAACATCGCTTACCGAATTATCATTGGGACTTAGTGGAAACCATCTGATGCTGGGCCATCGTAAGCGTCATCATAGATTTCTTCCTCGATGTTGTAGCCTTCCTTGTCCATAAAATGGACTTCAAACCTTGCTTCGCCCAGGTGGGTGAACACTATTGACATTTCCAACTCGACGCCGTGTGATTCGACAAAGTCTCTCCATCCGCGTGGTACCCAGTGAGATCCATAACTGCCCCCTACGATATGGACATGGAAATCTTTGACGACGCGAGTGGACAAGAGGATTTGCTCGGGTACCTGGGGTTGGAAGTGTTCGCCGAATTCGTAGGATAACATCATGCGTATGTATTGTTCATCCCCTACTAAGTAGATGTCCAAAACAAAGAGATCGTTTGGATTTTGATCCATGGTATTAGCTTCCATGTCTCTTGTTTTGTAAACGTTTGTTTTTATGATATGGTCGTGCCTTTTATTTTGTAAGGAATGCCCTTTTATAGTGGTATCTGTCGGTTTTAGTCCGAATATTTTCGTAATAAATTACTGTTTCCGGATTTGAAAGGCTCCAATGGACTTGGTCAGTGTTGAAATTTTTTTTGCCATGTGTAGTTCATGCAGAATATCTTGGGAAATCCCGATTTCAGACTTCCTTTTTGGTTCAACGCATGCAATGAATGTCTTTACCGATTTTCGAGGTTGGTACAATTTTGCTCTGTATATAAAAAGGGGTAGCGTTCTTAACAATCTGTTTATCTATGCGTTGTTCACTACTATTGCTTTTGTAGAGAGATGGCGCCCCTAATTCTGAGATACAAGATTTTTACCGTTGTGTTGATGTAGAGGGAAGGCTCCATCACTTGGTAAGATGTTTGTTGTTCTCTGTATCCGTTTGGGTTTGAATCATTGTGAAATAATACTCTTTTCTTTGCATCCTCTCCCTTGTGTTTTCGGGAGGATGTATGGCCATGTCGTATCTGATCATGTTTGTTTGGTCTTTGCAACTGGTGAAGATTTTCGTGTTGAGGTTTCCGAGGACTGCTCAAATCATTGGTGGTTGTTTGAAGGTTGGGGAAGATTCGCAACCAATAATGGCGTTCGAGTTGGAGCATCGATGGTTTTTTTCAGTATGTGGGACGGCATCGCTTCAAGACTCTTGTTCTTGAGGATGAGCAAGGCTTTACTGTATTGTAATGGCGGTGTCACTAGATGATCGCTCTCATGTCGTGCTTTTGTTAATCTTAATTATGCGCTCTGTTATGTGTAATCGCGAGGGTTTATGTAATGACATCTTAATTTAATGGTTTCAAGATATGGTTTGGGTCTTCGTATTTTGTTTCTTTCTATCCTAGACGTGACCTCTCTTGGCGCAACACTGGTGTTCTGGGGTGCAGAGAAGCGCTCTGCGATCCTGCCACTTGCTTGGCATGCATTTGCTTAATTACGAAAAGATTGCTTTGGACGGATGCGGGTTATTTTCTGTGATGTGATAACACTATTTCAGTTGCTTTATTTGCTGATAAATACCAGATATTCAGATAAAATTTGGGCAACTGTCCTTGCACTTTGCTTCCGTTTTGGTGACCCGAGGTGAGGAATTATGACTCCCCCCCCCCCATCCTCGTTGTCATGACTTTTTTCGTTCCATCGATTCTGAGGAAAAGATGGAATATATGGTAGCTTTTTCTACCCTCCCCTTGTGATTCTCGTTTTTCTTGGTTGATATTTGATTTGGTGTTTTGCAGCTTTTTCCTGAATCTTTCGGTGCTCAGTATGCTCGCGAGGGATTTACTCATGTCTTCTTGGTTTCTCCCACTGGCGAGAATTTCGTGTGAGGGTGTTTCAAGGCAGCCAGAACCATTATATCCTTACTGAAGGCTGGCGCGCTTTTACCGTGGATAGCGGTTTGCGTGTCGGGGGCTCTCTTATTACTTTCAAATATGAGGGGAGTAGTCGTTTCACCATAATAGTTCTTGAGGCTAATGAGTGAGCTCATGAGATTGTGATGAAATTTATGTGTATGTTTTTATTCTCTTGCTTCATATTCCCTTGTTTGTCGCGTGAACCTTGTTTTGTTAAACACTTATGTACCTTGCTTTTGGAATTGTTTATAGCAATCGCATTGTGTTTATGTTTTGGGGCTCTATTCGCGTGTTATTTTTAAGAAATGTGTGTGAGCGAACCTGTTTTTGCCAAGTTTTGCGAATAGCTCGGATTAACACGGTTTATAGCAATCGCGTTGTGTTTATGTTTTGGGGCTCTGTTCGCGTGTTATTCTCTTAGTGCATAACATTCTTAATAACCGTTGGATTGCGATTGTCGGGAATTCAAAATTCACAATAGGATGAACTCATATTGCAAACAAGAGAGAGTAGAGCAAGACATGTTGTTTTTATTGATTTCTCAGATAATATGGAAACTTGTTTATATATCCTTGTATAAAAACGCAAAGGTTGCTGAATTTAATCTCCTTGGAGGCTTACTTGTACATCCGTGTTCGAAAGACACGTGTTGTGGGGAGGAAATCGAGAATGCAAATATAAAATATAACTAAAGTACAGCAAACCAGATTCCGTCCCTTGCAAATAATTACAAGACCTCCTCATGATGCAGTAGTGGGAAGTCAGGATCGATCCACGAGGAAGCGTGTCAGCGGATCCTAGGCAGCGGAGAAATCTCACGGACAGAAGTCGACAACAGTGGTACTCGACCTCGACTAAGGGTTAGTCGATAGGGGTCAGGCACAGTCGAACACAGCAGCAGCAACTCGGCACAGGCTACTCGATATCGACGAGGGGCTACTCGATATCGAGTACAGTCCTTGTCGACTTTGGGTTGGCTTGTCGATTTCCTGCACAAATAAGCTACAGCGACTCTGGGTCGAGGATTAGTAGTCGAGATCGACCAGGCTTGGTCGAGATCGACGAGGGCAGAAACTAAAACGAAGTAAAATAAATGTAAAAGCTTTCGGATTTCAAACTAAACTGTATGTAAAAGAACTTCCAAGATTGGGGTTTGCAACAATGATAACCAAGCATGCATAAGGCAGAACCAAACAGATAATCATGTGAATTGCATCAAAGGACTAAGCTTTCGCCTTTTCCAACAATTAGACAACTCTTTCAAGAAACCCTAATTGTCTCTACCGATTTTATGTTTACAATCCAAGTTGTTAGCATAGATCTCCATTAGATGGGCAATAAACACATAAACAAGTAGGAGATGCTCAAAACATGATAAAAGTCGGATCTTTACCTCAGACACGCATGGATTTCGTCGGGCTTGCCCCAACCCTAGAAGTGGGTGGACTACTCGCGCTTCATCGCAACCTCAGACATCATCGATTGAAAGAAAATAACAACTTGCATTAAACTAAATTCAACAGACTTCACAATCCCAGCGATCCAACTCTCGTTGAACGCCAAAACCCTAAAACCTCTGAACTCCTAAACCGTCTCTGTGAAACTACTTCCCTACTTCTGAAATTGAATGAATAAAACTGAGCCCCATGGGCTTTATTTATAGGCTTCTAATCCTCGCTACTCAAGGATAGAAATCTTTATCTAGATCTAAAACTATATCTAAAACTTTAAAGATAAATAAAAGGCATAACATAATTAAATCTAAAATAGGGAAATATATCTAAAGGTCTTCAATGGATAGAACTCTCCTCTTCATGATGGATCTTGATAGTTTCGGATAGAATCAGCAATCTTCGAGCCCAAGGAAAGCCAAACCGAGTAGAATTGGTCCAACCGAGTAACGCGGCTTCTGGAAGTCTACTCGATCTCGACAAAGGTCTAGTCGATCTCGAGTAGAAAAGTTGGTCGACTGGCTTGGCTCCGTCGTCTCGGCTAGCTGGTCCTCGACAAGCTCGGTCTTGGCTCAAAAAGTCCCAAAAATTCATAAAGTTCTATATACATGCTCTAGATTTTAGAGTCCCTAGGCCGACTTCTCCGTTTGTGCTCAAGGACCCTTATTGTGGGGCCCGCTCATGCTTGGCCCTTCTCCTGGATCATCTAGGTCCTGACGGTAGTATGCAAGCTCAGCTGACAGGTAGTTGCTTGCATCATCTCCTTTCTCTTTCTTCTTCTTCCTTTCATCCCTTAGTTTCCGCAGATTCTCTCGCCATGGTGTCTCATCTCCCCTTAAATCATCAATAATTTTCTTTATGGACTGAGGGGGAGTAGAATTCATACCTGAACTTACCTTTTCGGACCCAAAACAGGAATCTTTGGGCTTAGGGCTAGTCGAGATCGAGTACTGCTGGTCGACCTCGAGTACAGGGACCCCATACTTAGGCTCTTGGCAAGTTTCTGGCTCAGTAGCGGTTGTCGAGATCGACAAAGTCTCGTCGAGATCGAGTAGGGCCCTTGTCGAGATCGAGTAGCCCTTGTCGATCTCGAGTACAGTGTTGGCACCCTCCTCCGTTGTTTGCTTGGTCCCGTGGTCGCTGATGCTTTTCACCTCCAGCCATGAAATTTCCTCCTTTGCAGGGCCAAAAGAAAAATCCAAAACCTCATCGCCTATGGTGAAGGTGAGCGATCTATTCTTGACACTTATTCTGGCATCTGCAGTAGCTAAGAATGGTCTACCAAGAATAATAGGGCTAGTAGGATCTTCAGCACAGTCTATGATAAGGAAATCTGCTGGAACAAAGAACTTACCAACCTGGACGGGGACATTCTCAACTATACATGAAGGGATGACCACTATATTGTTCGCCATGTATAATTTGGCATCCACAGGTTCTATGCATCCTATTTTGACCTTCCGCCATATTGATAAAGTCATGATGCTCACACTTGCTCCTAAATCGCACAGAGAATCATATTTATATTGTCCAAATCCCACAGTAATAGAAAACTTACCAGGGTCAGGTCTTTTTTCAGGGAAGTGGAGGACTTTGCATTCGCCTGCGATCTCTGAGATAGATCGCTTCTTGCTCAGGATTTCCTTCAGGAATTTGACATATCCAGGCATCTCTTGCAGGGCTTCTGTAAAAGGAATAGAAAAGTTTAGTTCTTGCAGCATATTAACAAATCTGTTAAACCTACCTGCAGTGGGATCTTTCTGAGCTTTGGAAGGGAAAGGCAGTGGCTTTTTCTGCTTCGGAGCCAGATCAGCTGTCGAAGGTGTTGCAGAGTCATCGATGTCGGCCAGGTTCTCCTCGATCTCGACCAGGGGCTCGTCGATCTCGACTTGGGTTGTCGACCTCGGGTTGCTGGGCTTCGCAGTGGAGTCCGAGCTCAGCTTCTGGTCTGTGTCGAGTAAGGTCTTGTCGATGTCGAGTACAGCCTCCTCGAGATCGAGTTGGCTCTGCTCTATCTCGAGTTGCTGTTCTGCTTGGCTTTGCTGTTTTCCGATCTCTGGCTCGTGTAGTTGATGCCCACTCCTGAGTTTGATGGCTGCGACGTGTCCGGTCTTCCCCTTAGAATTTTGGTTCTGTTTGCCCGGGGAGCTGTCTAGATGGTCGTGGGATCTGTGCAGCGATTTGACCCATCTGCGTCTCTATTCCCCTTTTCCAGATGTCCAGTTCTCCAAATTTTGTAGTGATGTTCTGGAACTGGTCGTTGATGGTGCCCTGATTCCGACGCATCTCCTCAAGGATCAGCTGCAGATCATCCTTCTTTTGATCCCTTTCTGGATGTCCTGGAGCTCTGTAGGGTGGGGGATTCCTAGGAGGACCTTGGTTCCACTGTGGTTTATAGAACCTTTGATCTCCCATGTATCGATTTGGACCCTCTGCGTAAGCTGCCTCCTCATGTGTCTCTGCCATTCTGACTTGCTCTGTGTGTAGGCACTCAGTAGTGGTGTGCCTCTGTGATCCGTATTCGATGCAAGGCTGATTGACAGATAGGTATTTGACTTGCTTGAGGAGTTTGCGATTCTGGTCTCTGTAGAACTGCTCCCTGACATCTGGGTCAATCTCCTTTGTTGGCTCGTAGAGTGGCATAGATGGGGCTGGTCTGGCGTAGGAGTTCTCCTCATAGTTTGTAGGAGCCCCATATTTATTGTCGTAGTTAGTGAGCTTTTCTAGCACACCCCATGCGTCGTTTGGTGGCATCGTCAGATACTCATAGCGAGTATAGTGGTTGATTGTGTCCTTAGTGACTTTATCAAGAGAGTTGAACAAGATCTCCTGAATGACGTAGGGTGGCTGTCCATGAGTAGGGCAAGATCGCAGCAGCTCTTTGCAGCGTTCCCATGCCTTTGCCAACGGTTCCCCTTGTTTCTGTTTGAAGGCGGTGATTTTCTGGCAGAGAAGTGCTGTCTTGGCGGGTGGGAAGTATTTGTTCATAAACTCTTGCTCTACTTGGGCCCATGTGGTGAGAGATCTTGGTTTCAGCCCTTCAAGCCACTTCAGTGCAGGTCCAGCGAGAGACCAGCGAAAAGCTTTCATCTTGACATATTCCAAAGTTGTACCTTCAGCAAGAGTACGACACATGTCATGAAAATTGGTAATATGTTCAAAAGGGCACCCATTAAATCTTCCATGAAAAGCATTGTTTTTAAGCTCTATAAGAAATTGAGTGCGAATTTCAAAAGAGTTTTCAGGGATTAGAATCGTCGATTCAGGCACGATGAGTGTTGGATGCATATAATCCTCTGCTGTAGTTGGATATTGGGCAAGTTCAGCTTCCGCTTGTTCCCTTGCTGCTTTCTCAGTGGCGATAACAGCATCTTTAGTGGTTAGTTCCCATGTAAGCCTGGCAATCAGCTGTTCTTGTGTTTCAGCGGCCGCCATGATCCTTTTGAGTTTAGAGTGGATGTGTAGGTAACGCTCCGGTTCGTCTAAGCTGTCAAACTCAGGTGGTAGACCAGAACGACGCATACACCTGCAAAGTAACTCAAAGAAAAACGTGAGATTTTAACTACCTAAGGCGCGAATGGTAGCTTCCCCGGCAACGGCGCCAATTTGTTGTGGGGAGGAAATCGAGAATGCAAATATAAAATATAACTAAAGTACAGCAAACCAGATTCCATCCCTTGCAAATAATTACAAGACCTCCTCCTGATGCAGTAGTGGGAAGTCAGGATCGATCCACGAGGAAGCGTGTCAGCGGATCCTAGGCAGCGGAGAAATCTCACGGACAGAAGTCGACAACAGTGGTACTCGACCTCGACTAAGGGTTAGTCGACAGGGGTCAGGCACAGTCGAACACAGCAGCAGTAACTCGGCACAGGCTACTCGATATCGACGAGGGGCTACTCGATATCGAGTACAGTCCTTGTCGACTTCGGGTTGGCTTGTCGATTTCCTGCACAAATAAGCTACAGCGACTCTGGGTCTAGGGTCAGTAGTCGAGATCGACCAGGCTTGGTCGAGATCGACGAGGGCAGAAACTAAAACGAAGTAAAATAAATGCAAAAGCTTTGGGATTTTGAACTAAACTGTATGTAAAAGAACTTCCAAGATTGGGGTTTACAACAACGATAACCAAGCATGCATAAGGCAGAACCAAACAGATAATCATGTGAATTGCATCAAAGGACTAAGCTTTCGCCTTTTCCAACAATTAGACAACTCTTTCAAGAAACCCTAATTGTCTCTACCGATTTTATGTTTACAATCCAAGTTGTTAGCATAGATCTCCATTAGATGGGCAATAAACACATAAACAAGTAGGAGATGCTCAAAACATGATAAAAGTCGGATCTTTACCTCAGACACGCATGGATTTCGTCGGGCTTGCCCCAACCCTAGAAGTGGGTGGACTACTCGCGCTTCATCGCAACCTCAGACATCATCGATTGAAAGAAAATAACAACTTGCATTAAACTAAATTCAACAGACTTCACAATCCCGGCGATCCAACTCTCGTTGAACGCCAAAACCCTAAAACCTCTGAACTCCTAAACCGTCTCTGTGAAACTACTTCCCTACTTCTGAAATTGAATGAATAAAACTGAGCCCCATGGGCTTTATTTATAGGCTTCTAATCCTCGCTATTCAAGGATAGAAATCTTTATCTAGATCTAAAACTATATCTAAAACTTTAAAGATAAATAAAAGACATAACATAATTAAATCTAAAATAGGGAAATATATCTAAAGGTCTTCAATGGATAGAACTCTCCTCTTCATGATGGATCTTGATAGTTTTGGATAGAATCAGCAATCTTCGAGCCCAAGGAAAGCCAAACCGAGTAGAATTGGTCCAACCGAGTAACGCGGCTTCTGGAAGTCTACTCGATCTCGACAAAGGTCTAGTCAATCTCGAGTAGGAAAGTTGGTCGACTGGCTCGGCTCCGTCGTCTCGGCTAGCTGGTCCTCGACAAGCTAGGTTTTGTCTCCGGCTCCCAAGGTTCCTCGATCTTGACGACAGTCTTGTCGATCTCGAGTAGGGTGTCCGAGCTGGTTCTTCGTTCTTAGCTTCTCGACTTAAGCTCCTCGATGCTGGCAGGTGCCTAGGCATGTCTTGTCGAGATCGATTAGGGGTAGTCGATGTCGAGTGGCTTTGTGCTCCGGTTCTCGCTTCTTGACTTTCCCGCGAAATGGTTCCATATTCTGCGATATTAAACAGAAACTTATGTAGATTTCCATTTCTGACAAATAAGCATATATTACATAAATTCGACATATTCCCAACCCGAAATATGCAAAATGCAAAGAATATGGAACTAAAATATGCATAAAGACATGGCTAATTAAGCTCACAACAACACGAGCTTGCTAAATTTATTCTCCTTGGAGGCTTACTTGCACATTCGTGTTCGAAAGACACGTGATTGCTAAATTTATTCTCCTTGGAGGCTTTCTTGCACATTCGTGTTCGAAAGACACGTGATTGCTAAATTTATTCTCCTTGGAGGCTTACTTGCATATCCGTGTTCGAAAGACACGCGGTTGCTAAATTTTGCGTATCGACAATTATTGTTGGGTTTGGAACTTTCATATATATATATATATATATATATATATATATATATATATATATATATATATATATATATATGTGAAGTGGTATACCCAAATCAGGAAACCTGATGAATCCTATACATGGAAAATCTAAGTCACCAGACTTCTAATGTGTCTAACCTTTACGCAAAGTAAGCCTTGAGATTCTTAGGGTTCCATGATTTTGCGAGGATCGCGCCTTCTGAATTTTGAAGCTTGAAAGAACCCCTACCTACTTCTTTGTGGATGACGTATGCACCTTCCCACTTAGGTTCAAGTTTTCCCCCTGTTGTTGCTTGTCGGAGGACCATGTCCCCTTTTTGTAGTGAGCGCACGAAAACATGCTTGTTGTATCCTTCAACCAGTCGGTGTTGATATTTGTTTTCTTTAAGGCAAGCGGTGTCCCTCATTTCTTCGCGCAAGTGGAGTTCTAACTCAAGGGCTTCGTCGTTGGTGTCTTTGCTGAAATCGACAATTCTAGCCGACGGGATTAGTAATTCCACTGGGATGATGACATCGACTCCAAAGGCCATTGCGAACGGAGTTTCTCCCGGGGGACTTTTAGCTGAGGTTCTATATGACCATAATACTAAGGGCAAGATCTCAGTCCATTCTCCCTTCGTTGTTCCCAATCTCTTCTTAAGAGCATTCCGAATTTGGCGATTCGTGGTTTCGACCTGTCCGTTGAATTGTGGGTAAGCCACCGACGAGAATCGGAAATCGATGTGGAGGCCGGTGTAGAAATCACGAATCCCCTCGCAGTCAAACTCGGGACCATGATCGGTGATGATAGCTTGGGGAACCCCAAATCGGCAAGTCGTGTTTTTCCAGAGGAATTTGCACACTTTTTCTGCCGTGATGGTGGCCATAGCTTTGGCTTCTACCCACTTCGTAAAGTAGTCGACTATTACAATGATGAAGCGCAAGTGGCCTGGTGTTGTTGGGAAAGGGCCCAAAATATCCATCCCCCACATCGCGAATGGACATGGTGCAGATATGCACTTAAAAGAATGAGAGGGGCGATGATTGAGCGATGCATGCCGCTGGCAAGGGTCACATATGTGAATAATCATTTCAGCATCTGCTCTGAGAGAGGGCCAGTAGTAACCCAGATGTGTGATTTTAGATGCCACGGCTCTCCATCCTTGGTGGTTGCCACAGAAGCCCGCGTGAAGCTCTTGGACGAGGTCAAGGCCCTCCTGGTTCGAGACACTGAGGAGATCCGGGAGTTTAAAACCTCTTTTGTATAATAGGCCATCTCTTACGCGAAAGCGAGCCGCTCTTCTTCTGATGCTCTGGTTGTCTTATGTCTCGCCTGCTAAAGCCCCTCCAGTTATGTATTCTAAGAGAGGAATTCGCTAGTCTCCGAGGTTGGATATTCTGAAGACCCCCTGGTGGATTCCTCGGGCATGCTTTTGTTCAATCACCACGCGATCGCTCAATCCTAGGGGTAGGTTGGCCCCCATTCTGGCCAAGGTATCGGCGCGCTCATTTTGATTGCGGGGGATGGAGGAAATGGAACACTTCCCAAAGGCGGCAGTGAGTGTTTGTACGCGTGCCAAGTATTCAGGCAGTATTCCTGTCTTTGCTTCATATTCGCCTTTAACTTGTCGAGCGACCACTTCTAAATTTGTGAAAATCTGGACTTGTCGAGCCCCGTTGATCAGTGCCTTCTCAATACCCATGATTAAAGCCTCATACTCTGCTTCATTGTTGGTAGCTTCAAACAGTAGTTAGAAAGATAGATCGGTTATTTCCTCATTTGGGCTCGTGATGGTAACTCCGGCTCCACACCCCCATGCCGATACTGATCCATCGACATTAATGACCCAGTCCTCCCCATCGCGATCTTGAGAATCCGTAAAGATGGCTTCTACCTCAAAATCGGCCAGGGATTGGGCCAGACGGGCCTTTCTGGGTTTGAAATGGACGTCAAATTCGGAAAGCTCTACTGCCCATTTAACCATTCTCCCTGAAAGGAATGGCGAGTGCAGGATTTGATGGAGGGGTAGGTCGGAAAGAACTTCGATGGTGTGAGCCTGAAAATACGGCCTCAATCTCCGTGCAGCAAAAAACCACAAATAGAGCCATTTTTTCAATTGGGGTGTATCTGGTTTCAGCTGACTGGAAGACCCTGCTAGCGAAATAGATAGGGAACTTAGATTCCCTAGTAAGCACTGTGCTGATGGTTGTGGAGCCGACGACGAGGTATAGTTGTAAAGTTTCATGCTCGCGTGGAAAATAAAGAGTGGGCAAGGTGGCCAGATATTCCTTCATATTCTTGAAAGCTTTATCCAAAGCGGTTGTCCATTCGACTGGACCTCTCATTTTTAACTGCTCGAAGAAGGCAACTAGTGATCGGCTAATCGCGAACAGAAGCTGCTCAAGTAGTTGACCGACCCGTTAAATTTCTGAATGTCGTTCAACGTCTTTGGAGGATCCATGTCGATGATGGTCTGTACTTTTGAAGGGTTTACGTCTATCCCACAGTGGCTAATCATGAAACCCATGAATTTTCCGGAATCTACTCCAAAAACACACTTTTCTGGGTTCAGGCAAACACGATTCCTTCTCAGAGTGTCGATGGTTTCTTATAGATCCTTACAGTGGTCCTCCTTTGTAAGGCTTTTGATCAAGATATTATCGATGTAAACTGCAACGTTTCTCCCGATCTGTGACACAAATACTTTTTCTATCATCCGTTGGAAGGTGGAACCCGCGTTCTTGAGCCCAAAAGGCATAACCTTATAACAAAAACTTCCATGGTTGGTGATCAATGCAGTGCTCTTCTCATCGCGAGGGCTCATTTTGATCTGATTGTAGCCAGAATAGGCATCCAGAAAACTTATCATGGCGTGCCCTACTGTGGTGTCTACTAGCTGACGAGAGGGTTTCTCGACCAAATAAATTTGTAGTCAAGACCCCCTCTATAGGATAGTGGAGTCAGGTTCGTCCATAGGAGAGAAGTCAGCGGTTCTAGGTTTAGTGTGTTTTGGGGTTCAGGGATAGCGGGAAGAGTTGATGAAGGTGGATGTCAACAAAGAATTAGGCGTGGCCACGGGTCACGGGTCGACACGTGACCCGCCGGGTCTTACGGGTCGGTAACCCGCCGGGTCAGTGACCCGACGGGTGCGGGTTCTCGGGTCAAAGGGTCAAGGCGGGTTGCGGGTTAGGGTTAGGGTCGGGGGTTTGAAAACCCGCTGACCCGGCGGGTCCGACCCGCCGGGTCAACCCGCCATTCCAGAATTTTTTTTTGAAAAAAATATTTTTTTTAAGTTTATAAGTATTATTATGTATATTATTCTTAGAATAATTCATAATAAATATATAAACTAACGTGCAAAATGCAATGTGAGTTACAAGTCACCCCATCCTTCCCCTTTTATAGCCTTGGAAGGGCACCTTCTATTCTCTCATTTCCAATGTGGGACAAGAGCACTCTCCCACATTGAAAATTGAGAGTTAAAATGAGAAGGGTTGGAGATATATATATATATATATATATATATATATATATATATATATATATATATATATATATATATATATATATGTACCCCATCTTCCCTTGACTCCCACTCCAATTTAAGCTTTATTTCCTATATATTGAAATGAAGTAAAGTTGAAGAAGTCTTATATCCTACATTTATATTGTAATGGATGAAGGAAATTTTATAGAAATATAAAATTTCTAAATTTCTAATGTTTTTTTGTTCAACTTCATATTGAAATGAAGTGGATATAAAAAATGATATGTAGAAAAAATATTTGCATATAATTTTTTTAATTTTTATTAGTAAAAAATGTTATTAAATTTTTTTTTTTTTATTGTGGTAATCCGCCGGGTCAACGGGTCGACCCGAACCCGTCAACCCGTAAATTTCCGGGTTAGGGTTCGGGTCGACCTATCCTGACCCTTGACCCGGCGGGTCCGACCCGTGGCCACGCCTACAAAGAATAGAGGGGTCGATGTCGAGGGATGGAGGGGGAATGGTGGTTTGATGTTGTGTGGTTGTGCAAAAACTTCAAAATAACAAAGATAGAATAATAAAGGAGCAAACTTCCAAAGTTAGGGATCACCGCAACAATAAACATATGTGT
The DNA here is from genome assembly GCA_037127255.1 of Persicaria tinctoria. Classification (NCBI taxonomy): domain Eukaryota; kingdom Viridiplantae; phylum Streptophyta; class Magnoliopsida; order Caryophyllales; family Polygonaceae; genus Persicaria; species Persicaria tinctoria. The sequence continues at coordinate 29,220,683 of JBANSL010000001.1, forward strand.
AGACCATAAATCACATAAAGATACATGCTTGATATCAAATAACTTTCGTTATTAACAAATAGGAATATAGAGGCTTTCGCATAAACCTTAAGTGTTACTACCTTTTTTTAATTAGGATCAACCAACTTTCGCAAGCAAACCCTAATTACTATCCAAATTCATAATAAGATCACTTTCACTTCAATATCACAAATAAGGAATTTTTTCAACTCTCGCAAAGGATTAAGCACATAGGTAGATGATGATAAAGACATACAAATTCATAAATTCATAAATCAAACACACATATCTATGTTGGGATCACCCCAACCCTAGAAGAAGGAAATTAGAAACAAAACATGATAAAAGAAAATAACTTTGACATTAAATAAACTAAAACTTAAAAAACCTTCGAATCTCTTCCTCCTCCTTTCGCACTCGGCTCCTCCTCCTCCTCCTCTCTCTCTCTCTCTCTCTCTCTCTCTCTCCTCTCCTTGCGCCCGAAGACGACTTAGCTTGAATTGATTAAATGAATAAAATCCAGCCCCTAATGCCTCATTTATAGTGTTTATTCCCTAGCTAATCTAGGAAAGAAATATCTATCTATATCTAAACTTTCTATCTAAAAGATTAAGATAAAACTTGGATATAAAAGAATTAAATCTAAAAGGAAATAAAGCTAATGTGGATAGATCTCTTCCATCTTGATATATCTTCTCTTGATTAGATAAAATATCTTGTTCCTTTCCTTGCAAGTAATCTATCTTCTCCGGACTCCACTCAATTTCGACTCGGATCAACCACTGGATTGTCCTCGATGTCGACCAAAAGTCATCGACGTCGAGTAGAATTTCTCTCCCGGGGTTGTACTCGAGCTCGAGCAGGTTCTAGACTCGTCGGGTGTACTCGACGTCGACCACAACTCCTTGACGTCGAGTAGGATTGTTCTGCTCGAGTGACTCTTCTCGACTCCGCGTAGATTTCTGGGCTCGATGTACTTGACTTCGACTAGATCTGGTCGACGTTGAGTAGAAATGGTTCGCTCTCAACATTGTGCTCTGTTCTTGAAACGCACTTTCCTGAGTCCTCGTTCGTCCGCTTGACGCATATGAGCATGGCTTAGAAAGCTCTTTTCGAAGGCTAAAACTCTCATGATGACATCAAATCTGGATTCAGAACGATCAATGGTGAAAATGGGGCTTTTCTCTAGCTGCACCATCCTTAGCTTCTTCATGACTTTCCTTTAAGCTCCAAAGTGCGTCCGATTTCTGTGAAATATAACAAAAACTAGTGTAGACTCCATAATTTGGCAAATAAGTGTAACGTACATAGAATCTGTGCTATTCTAACCCAAATGCATAAATGCATACAGAAATCGATATAAAAGTAAGCGTAAAACATGGCAATTTGGGCGCACATCAAACACCCCATACTTATGCTTGCTTGTCCTCAAGCAATACTTTTAATGGTCATTCAGGGGAAGAAATCAAAACACTCAACATATTAGATTCATTGACATAAGTCTCTGCAATCATTTACCATCCTCGAAAAGGTACTAGTGTCACAAATCCATACATGTGCAATAAAAAGCATCATCTACTTACAAAAGGAGGGTTATGCGAAACAATTCATGTGACAAAGCATTAATAATCAAGAGGACTCTAATTAAGCTCAAATAATGAGTAGATTGGTAAAAGGATAAAGGTGGGAAATTTTTGGCAATGTGGTGCTCATAATCCGGGGAAATGGAGTAATTTCCAAACTTTCATACCACATTCCTTCTTCTTTTGATTTCTAACCTTTTGCTTATTGCTCATTGCTTTTTTCAATAGTATGATTTTACCTTTCTAACCTCAGCATTGCCTTCTCGCGAGTCGCAAACATGGGTGTCATGAATGGCCCCGGATACTTAGTGCTTTGGACTCCTCACCTTTATGTCCCATCTCGCCAAACTATTATCTCAGCGAGCAGGTTCGATCTACCTTTATCTCCTGAGGTGACCGAATTTTCTTTCACTCATTAAATTTTCCATAATGTTTCAATTTCCTGCCAAATTCCAATAATGATAATAACAACACAACAACCATATAATAATCTCTATAATGTGACATCATTCTCAACATAATCCTCGGATGGAAATAAGGTAAAGAATGGGCAATGTTTAGAACATGTGGATCATAACATGAAATAAGCCATAATATGGCTTTTGTGATGCATAAGCATAGGTATGGCTAGGATATAACAATATGAGCATATATGGAAATATAAAGTCCTCCATCCTCTTATCATGCAATATGTCAAAAGCAATATCAAATTTTACCTCCTTTCATGGTTTTCATAAAATATGCACTTCATTGTGACTTTCCTTTACTAGGACATTTCATGCTATATCTTTAATGAATCCAATTTTGCATCGTCGAGTTCAATAAAGCTTCCATGACACTAATAAAAAAATTTCAATGGGGGTGATAAAAATAAACTTTGGAAAACATTCATATGAGCACATGAATAGAATATGAAATTCAAAGTAGCCATGTATAAGCAATTCAAGAAATATCATAAAAATATGCACACATATTGTCAAATCAAATATGCACAAAATAAGCCCCCCCCCCCCCTCACTCCATACTTAAACATTACAGTGTCCTCACTATATAAAAACAAGGGTAAAGAAAGAAACTCACTAGAAAGATGTGAAGAACGTCGGAATCGAGTGCTGATATGGTTGCATAAGTGGTCGACGTCGATTACAGTTACTCAACATCAGGTACAGTAAAAGCCTCCAAGACAATCCTTGTCGATCACAGGCCATTTTGCTCGATAGGGGTAGTCGACGTCGAGTACTTCTACACTTTCTTCTTACCTGCAAAATTTTGTTAGAAAGACAAAATCCACAATAGAAAATCCAAAATAATGTTTAAAAACAGAAACCAACATTATCTAAAACCTAAGAAATAAGAAATAGCGGGTTGCCTCCCGTAAACGCTAAATTTTAAGTCTTTAGGTTGACCTACTTCCCTTTTAGTCTTAACCTGACTCATCTTTGTCCGGAGGTATAGGTGGATCTGGTGGTTCCAGCGGTGGTGGGAAGCGTGGGATGTCATTTGTGGGCATCGTATGAAGAAGCTTGAATCTCCCTGAGTGAACGCTCCATGGCTCCACCCATTCATCTTCCCTGGTTCCAGCTAGCATGCATAAAGGAAGACCTAAGGAAAAGATGCATACCTCGTCGTCATACCTCTTTTGACAATTTTGTACTTTAGCCAATAGCAAATTTCATTTTTTTAATATATATTTGAACTTCTAGATAATCAGACACAGTTAAATACTCCGGCCATACGTTTGTCCATAGAAAGAAAATACTGTAGTCACGTTGTAGTAAACCTAAAAACAAATAAAATATTGAATAAAGTGCACCAAACCAAACAAATTCAAAAAGCATATCCTCCTATTTATATATATAAAGAATAATGTTTATCGTTTGATAAGTGATAAGATATCATTATGGGTCTTCTAAAAAAAAAAGATATCATTATGGGTTTTGTGGACTACACATACCTTGGTCCTTTGTTTTTTTTTTTTTTTTCCTTTGGCTCTTAGCACATATCCTTGGTTTGAGGCCAATAGAAATCAATGGTCTTACATTCAGGCCTTATTGGGTGAGTGATTAATAACGAAAGTTAATGTTAAATAGTTGGGTAAACCACATAAAACCACCCCTTAAATAGGGCATATTACTCAAAACCACCCATTAAATTTAACATTACAAAAAACCACCCTTTATATAGCTTTTGTTTGCCAATAACTACCCTGCCTCTATGTGTCGTTATAGTTTTGTTAAATGTCCTTGAAAAAACCAAAATTACCCTTATACATATCATTTTCTAGTCACCACTCACTCTCCGCCTATCTTTCTGTACATATATACAACTCCACACACATTTTGTTACTTGAAATTATTCAACAACTCTTATGGTCCTATACTAGGCCCCTTCAATCCATGCCTCAATCTCTCCACAACTCTTATTCAAGATTTCTTTCAATATCGCCTCTCCAAATGATAAGGGTATTTTGCTAATTTATTGATTTTTTCCTCTAAAACATAATAAAATCGTAGATAGGGTGATTTTTTGCAAACAAAAACTATATAAATGGTGGTTTTCTGCAATATTGAATTTAAGGAGTGATTTTGAGCAATATGCCCTATTTCAGGGTTTTGCGGTTTACCCTAAATATTTTAAACAAAGTGAAAGTTTGCATGGGCCCGCATTTCTAACAGATTATTTATTTTTATAGATTTTACAGTTTTTGGGAAAATTCTAAGGCATTTTTAATTGGCAAAATTGCAAAAAATAGTCTAACCTATAGGGGTAGTTGCGCTTAATAGCCTGAACTATCAAAAATGCAAAAAATAGCCTCAAGTATTTAACTGGTTGCGGAAAATAGCCTCAAGCTACATTAAAATTCAAATAATTACCTTTAAATTCAAATTAATGATAAAAAAAAAGTCTTAAGTTGTCATTAAATTCAAATTAATTACAAACCTTCTCCAAAACAATTTTTATTTAAAAAAATCATCACTTCTTATATAAAAAAAAGACCTAAATAATTTTTATTCCTAAAATCTACCACTTCTCATAAATTTTTGTTCTCACTAATTCATTATTGGCTAAATTCATCATTAAATTAATTACAAAAACTACCTTATGCCATATAAATTGTGTAAATAAATAAATTTAAAAAAAAAATCTAAGTAATTGTGAATAGAAGTTATTAGATCAATTGTAAATAGAAGCTTAAGTATTTATTTACTTTTAATGATATGTAAATAATCTAATTAATTTTTTAGAATAATAAATTTAAATTATATTTATATGGTTTGAGATAGTTTTTATAATTAATTTAGCTATGAGTTTAGATAACAACAATTAAGTGTAACCTTTTTTTTATATAAGAAGTGATGATTTTTTTAAATAAAAGTTGTTTTGGAGAAGGTTTGTAATTAATTTGAATTTAATGACAACTTAAGACTTTTTTTTATCATTAATTTGAATTTAAAGGTAATTATTTGAATTTTAATGTAGCTTGAGGCTATTTTCCGCAACCAGTTAAATACTTGAGGCTATTTTCTGCATTTTTTATAGTTCAGACTATTGAGCGCAACTGCCCCTAAAGGTTGGGCTATTTTTTGCAATTTTCCCTTTTTAATTTAATAGATTTTTCATTTAATTCTTTAAAAAGGAAAAGCGGTAGAAAAAAATATAGAGTCTTCTTCCATAAAGAATGTCCTATGGTTTTAGCTTTGTAAGTAAATGTCCAAATTTTTTTTATAATACCAGTTTTTCCCTCCCCTTTAATTTATCCTTTCATTCGGTTGTTTTCCAGATCTGAGAATCGGACCTCTCTCTCCGCGCTCCGTCCAGAAGAAGAAGATATCGGCTGGTCAAGGTCTCCAATTGAGAATAAGAGATCTGAAATTCTCGAAGAGGAACCGGTCGATGTCCTTCAACATCGCCTCAACTGCCTTGTCACTCCGGCCATTGGCCAACTCCTGTGGCCGATTCCGATCCCTGTGGCTCGCTCAAGTTGCTCTTTCGGCGGCGGAAGTTGTTGTCCCTAGCCTCGAGGTTTCCCCCCAAAGATCAGGGGACGGCAGCCATGGAAGGATCGAGTTCAAAGATGCAGTCATGGTTGAAAGCGCAGATTGGACCGAGTGGCATCAGGTGGATCCGCCACAAATTGGATCGAGTGAGAAGTTGTATTGGACGTTGTTGCCGAGTACACCGGGTTTGTTGCGGGCCGAATCAACGGAGTTTATGTCTATATTCCAGTGACGGAGGCGGCTCAGGTGAAGAGTTTTGTGGATACTGAAGATCATAAATGGGTGTGGGTGAGATCTGTTACAAACCAGCCTGATTTTGTAAAGAGGTGAAGCTCAAGTTCGATCAATTCTCCTAGGCATCTCCTGAAACTTGGAGTTTTGTACGTGTGTGCTCTTATAAGGTCTTTTACTTGATGGAAAATAGTTGTGTAGTTGGTAGTGGACAACAATTGTATTTAGGGGTGGGCACGGGACGGGACGGGATTGAGCCGGGACGGGACTCGTCCCACAAAATTTTTACGGGACGGGATTGACACTTTTTTTTCGGGACGGGATCGGGACGGGATGGTGTCTGGACGGGACGGGATCGGGACGGGACGGGCCTTGTCCCGCATATAAAAATAATAAAATATTATATAAATTTGCAAAGTGAAAAATGCTTTCATAATTCATTAATTTGTATAATATGTTGAATACGGTATTATTCTCAACTATATTATTCAATAATAATAATAATAATAATAATAATAATAATAATAATAATAATAATATTATTATTATTATTATTATTATTATACTATTATTAATTCATACAATGATTGTATAATTAGTTATAATGTTGAACATATTTGGCTACATTATCTTACTAGATCGGGATGGAAAGGGATTGAGACGAGATTCACCAGATATTGTTTCATTATCGATTGATAATTGGAAAAAATACCGTATTTAGGTATTTGCTTCTTGTTACGAGGCTTCCAACTAACTTTATGTAAGCCATCTTTATAATAATAATAATAATGATTATTATAATGATAAAAAAATAATAATAATAACAATAATAATAATGCCACGTTATAATTAAAAAAAATAAAATAATAATAATAATAATATTACTTATTTTTATTTTTATTATTATAAAATAATTATACTTTACAGGAAAAAAATATAATATGATAATATAATAATAATAATAATTTTATTATAAAGTAATATTATTATTTAATTATATTATAATATTATATATTATTATTATTATAATCAACTATTATTATAAATTGAAAACTATTATTATAATTATAAATAATATTTGCTCAAATAATAATAATATTATTATTATTATAAATGGAAGATTATGATTATAATTATAATTATAATATTTTCTCAAAATAATAATACTAATAATATATTATTATTATTCTATAATATTATAATATTATTATTATAAAAAATATTATTATTATTATTGTATGCGGGACGGGACGGGATTTGCGGGATCCCACCGGGATCGTCCCGCATAATTTTTGCGGGACGGGATCGGGACGGGATTCGCTATTTTGTCCTAAATCCCACCGGGATCGGGACAGGATCGGAACGGGACCGGGACGGGATCGGGATTTGCGGGATTTGTGCCCACCCCTAATTGTATTATTGATCGAAATGCATTACATTTTTTTTTTTATTTTGGTATGATTGCAACATCTTCAATGTGGTGATATGGTTTATTTTAGAAACATTACATATATACCACAAATAATGGTGATAACAGTAACCTTATTACAAAACATTGTGCTTCCCTTCTCCTAAGTTTTCCTTTGATTACAGTGTCTATAACCCTGTTTTTATAGTGATGACAGTGTTTATGACCCTGTTTTTATTTTGGTTACAGCGTCTATATGGTTTTCCTTTGGTTAAAGTGTACATGACCTTGTTTTTATAGTGGTGATAGTGGTGGAGTTTGCTCTTACTGGGAGGCAAGAAGCTCTGTTTGCAAACCTGAAACTCCCTATGGCCCAACAATGGCTAAAGTCTGCCCCTATACCCGGTCTTGGTCGGGTTATGAACCCCGCCACCTTTCGTTCTATCATTAGGTATCGTCTTGGAATTGAGTTGTTCCAGGCTGGAGCCAAATGTCCTGCTTGTGAGAAGGGCATTTTGGATTCGTGGGGGGATCATGCCCTTGCTTGTGCTGCTGACATTGGTGTTAAACACCGTCATAATATGGTGCGAGATGCTTTATATGATGAGTGCTTGAAGGCTGGGATTTCGGTGCGTAGAGAGGCGTCGACGGGTATGACTGATGACAGGGGAGGTGAGCTTCGTCCGGCTGATATTTTGTTCTACAACTGGTTCCAGGGCCAAGACACTTGTGTTGATATCACGGGTACTTCTATCTTTAGCAATTCTGGTCTTTCAGTTTTCATCCCGGGTAAGGCGGCCAGGGTGGCGGCTGAAAACAAAAGGAAAAAGTATGAGAAGGTTTGTGGAGACAAGGGATATCACTTTCTGTCGTTTTCCTTTTCTACTATTGGTGACTTAGGGGATGAGGCCATGGGACTTCTCAAGCGGATATGTGGGGTTGCTAGAGGGCTACCTGGGTATAGTAGGGATACGTGTCATGTTTTGACTAGAATTGCTTTTAGCATTCAGAAGGGTTGCGGAGCTCAGCTTGTTAGCCGGCTCCCATCCAATTTTATGTAATTACTAGTTGACATAATAATAATAATAATAATAATAATAATAATAATAATAATAATAATAATAATAATAATAATAATAATATATTTTGAACATAATTAGCCCTCCGTGTCATACGATATATCTTTGGTGACAGTGTCACCACATGTTTTTTCACTGGATTTTCCTTTGGTTACAGTGTATATGACCTTGTTTTTATAGTGGTGACAATGTCTATGACCCTGTATTTATTTTGGTTACAGCGTCTATTAGGGTTTTCCTTTGATTATAGTGCATGTGACCATTTTTCATAGTGGTGACAGTGTCTATAACCCTGTTTTAATAGTGATGACAACGTCTATGACTCTCTTACCCATTCATATATTGAAGGAGAATTGTCTACCTAATATCTTTTGGCTTCTGATTAGCCCTTTTAGGGTTTGTGCTTACCTTGTCCTAAGGTTTTCTATTTGGTGACATCAATCATCTCTTAACGACGTACTGTACTTAATATTTTAGGGTTTAGGATTTAGGGTTTAGGGCCTTGGCCCTAAACCATACTGTACATCACATGTTCTTTTGGCATCTCATTAGTCCTTTTAGAGTTTGTGCTTCCCTTTTTCTTGGGGTTTCCTTTGATTACAGTGTCTATGAACATTTTTCATAGTGGTGAGAATGTCTATAAATCTGTTTTTATTTTGGTTACAACGTATATAGGGGTTTCCTTTTGATTACAGTGGCTATGACACTGTTTTTATTTTCATTACAGTGTCTACGACCCTCTTACCCATTCATATATTAGAGGAGAATTGTCACCACTTTTATTTTGGCTTCTCATTAGCCCCTATAGGGGTTGTGCTTCCCTTATCATATTATTTCTCTTTGATTACAGTGTCTATGACCATGTTTTTATAGTGGTGGCAATATCTATTACTTTATTTTTATTATGGGGACAACAGTAGTTACATTTTTAATTTTTTTAATTGTGGCGACACTACTTTAAAAAAATCTAGAAAAATAGAAATTAGAAATTAGAGAAGAACTGTCATCACATGTATTTTGACTTCTCATTAGCCCCTATAGGGTTTGTGCTTCCCATTTCCCAGGGTTTTCTTTTTATTACAGTGTCTATGACCCCCCTTTTTTTATAGTGGTGACAGTGTCTATGACCTTGATTTTATTTTGGTTACATCGTCTATGACCCTCTTAAGCTTTTACTCATTCATATATTAGAAGAGAACTGTCACCACTTAAATTTTGACTTCTTATTAGCCTCTATAGGGTTTGTGCTCCCTCGTCCTAGGGTTTTCCTTTGGTTATAGTGTCTACGACTCTGTGTTGATTTTGATTACAACGTCTATGACTCTCTAACTGATTCATATATTAAAGGAGAACTATCACCACATGAATATCGGCTTCTCATTAGCCCCTATAGGGTTTGTGCTTCCCTTTTCCTAGGGTTTTCCTTTGATTACAGTATCTATGAACCTTTTTTCATAGTGGCGACAGTGTCTATAAAGCCGTTTTTATTTTGGTTAAAGCGTCTATAGAGTTTTCCTTTTGATTACAGTGTCTATGACTTTATTGTTATCGTTGTGATAGTGGCTATGACACTTTTTATTTTGATTACAGTGTCTATGACACTCTTACCTATTCATGTATTAGAGAAGAACTGTCGCCACATTTATTTTGACTTTTCATTAGCCTCTATAGGGTTTGTGCTTCCTTTATTATATGATTTTCTTTTAATTACAGTGTTTATGACTATGTTTTTATAGTGGTGACAGTATCTATGACTTTAATTTTTTATAGTGGTTACAACAGTAGTTACATTTTTAATTTTTTTTTATTGTGGTGACACTACTTTAAAAAAATCTTGAAAACTAGAAATTAGAAATTAGAGAAGAATTGTCACCAGATGTATTTTAGCTTCTCATTAGCATTTTAGGGTCTGTGCTTCCCTTGTTCTAGAATTTTCCTTGGGTTACAATGTCTATGACCCTGTTTTTATAGTGGTGACAGCGTCTATGACCCCGTTTTTATAGTGGTGACAGCGTCTATGACCCCGTTTTTATAGTGGTGACAGCGTCTATAACCCCATTTTTATAGTGGTGACAGTGTCTGTAACCTTGTTTTTATTTCGGGCTCGATCGGCTCGTTTAAGCTGAAAATAAAGATCATAAGCTGAAAATATATATGTTTTTAGTGATGGTTTCATTTGCATTAAATTATGGCTTATTATATAACAATACTATTGGATTTGGATGCTTTTTTGTAACAAAGACTTTGACATTGTGACATTGGGTGCAGTAATGAACAGAGGTTTAAATTGCTCGCCAACTAGCGCCGCCAGGAGAGATCGGCGGTGGAAAGAGATGGCGAGTGAGATTGGCGGAGGGGAGACGCGAGAAACAGATGAACGGGGAGATGCGAACAGATGTGAACAATTTTATAAGGGTAGGGGCAAAGTTAGAAATTGTGGACACTCTCGTAATTTTTTCCCTTTTTTGTCACAGGGCTTAATTTTTGTCCAAAATATGAACACTTAACAAATTCACCCTTCCATAAATATGCAATATTCTCAAAGAATAAATCATTCTCAAAATATATCATATAAATAGAGAAGCTATTAGGGTTAAAACAAAAATAATTTGATAATAAACCAAGTTAGTAAATATTTTCCCTAGATACACCCGTTTTCACTATTTTTAAATTAGATTATAAGGTTCATTTATTTCCTCTCAAGGTTTTATTTCCTAATAAAGAATTCTTAACATATGCTCTTACGACACACAATAGACAAATCGATTTAAAAATACTTTTTTAAAATTCACTTATTTTTACTTAGGATTTTCTCTCTTTTTTTTCTCTAATAAAAGAATTTTATGGATCAAATTCGGAAATAGGACAGATAATCTTCATCGGATTCGAAACTGTACGAGTCTTGTGGCTAAATTGTACTGGTAAGTTCTGCCATGCGGATTGCGGATTGCGGATTGCGGATTGTGGGGGTTTGGAGGAATCTCCAAACACTGAAACCAAACACGCCTCATAGTTCTGAATTTCTGAATAATTATCTATATCTATATCTATATCTATACTTAAATGCAAAGAGTTTTGGCTGACATGGCAGCTCCTCCTTAATTCATTCCTCTTCGTCCAATGAGATTTTATTTTTCTTCCAATTATTTTTTGCCTTTTTTTTCTTTCAATTTTCACCCAAAACATACCTAGGTTGTGACTTGTGAGACCTCTTCCTCCGCCCAGCCAAACCTCCTACTCGACGTTTTGCAAAGTACCGCGAGGCAGCACAAGGTCTTCGTCTTCCTCCTCCGCCGAGGTTATGCCGCTCCTCCTCCTCCTCCGCCGAGGTTATGCCGCTCCTCCTCCTCCGTCGATCCTCTGTTCCTTCGCTCTTCCTCCTCCGCCGTCGGTGAGTTTATACCCCCTTCTCCTCTTCTTCGTCTTTCAGTGCTTCTCGGCTTGCCCCCTTTCTCCTTTCCGTTATGTAGTGTCTCTTCTCCCTCCGACACCCTCCGGCTTGTGAACGACATCGATGATTGTGAGTTCACACCGGTAGGTATTTGTCCTATTTTTCATTTCAATTTTTTGAAATTTAGGATTTAGGATTTGGATTTGGGGATTTTGTGAGTTGTTTTGGGATTTGATTGGATTGAAATTTTAAATTTAGGGTTAGAGATTGAAATTTTATATTTAGGATTTAACGTCTTATATTTGTTGATTACAATGGATTTTGATCCCTTGAGAAGTGATTTGTGTTAGCCCTTCTCTCTCCGGTTGATTTGTGTTAGCCCACACCACATTCTATATATATAGATACACATTTGGATTGGTTTCTACTCTTTACTGTCATGAAATTAACGTTATTTATGGTGATCATCATATAGCATCAATCACAATACAAGCTGGTAAGTATTTGTATGCATAAATAATTGCCTGCAGGTTGGCCTGTTGTGTTCGTTTAAGTATTTGTATGCATAAATAATTCATATATTAATATTTTATGTATTACTTAATGTAGAAAAATGAAGAAATTTTGTTGATGTGAAAAATTCATTATATTTGTTACTCTTGATCATTTCAGCTTGGATGTCCATATATTTCTTTTGAAGTAGCTTTTTTTTGGTCAAAATTGGGTCTAAGTAACTTGGAATGAGATCCAATGGAATTTGATTTTTTTAACTTCATGTGAAGTTTAGAGAATCTTAATCAACCACAAATTTAAAATAGATTCAGCTTTTTTTTTTAGGGTTTATATATAGATTTGGTATAACAGTTGAACTCCACAAATCTTGCTTTCAAATGTTGAACTTATAATTGATGGGTTTGGATTGTCTCCTATTGCTGAAACTTATAGGCCCATGAAATCAGTCCTTTGTACTGATACTAATTTCTACAATATATATGATATGTTTGACAACCGATTAAGCATGCGCCGCCGAGGGATTCCCACAATTTACAATGACTAAAGCGCGGAATCAGTGGATTCAGATTCAAGCGGTAAGATTGGCATAAGAACACTACATACCATAGATACCATCGTCTGTTTGACAATATATGCGATATCCGACAGCTTCATGTGTTCAATAATTGCAAATAGAGTACAGATTGATTTTCTTGAGCATGTTTACTTTGCATTCTCTAGCTATGCAAAGGGATAAAATTTTCTATCACTTATATATTTCTCCATTACTCAACTTAATTTTTAGAATAATAAATTTATGAAATGTCTTAAACAATCATCTAAAAGAAAAGCAATATTGAATAATTTAATGGGTTCTTTATCAACTAAAACATCTCCGACTTTATTGTCAAGATTTTCCCAAATTCTAGAATCATAGATATCCAATTAATATCTAATATCTTCATTATATATTATGTCATGCTTATTAATATTGTTAATCCCAACATAGATATTTTTTCAGCCCTTATATTGTCATTACATTGGCTTTACAATCATGTCAGTTGTATGCTGTTGTCTCGAGGGTTACAAGCAAAGTCGGCTTGAGTCATTTTGTGAATTTATAGCTAATATGTGGTTCAATGGTATTATGGAAGTTTACAACTGAGTCATTTTGTGAATTTATTCTTCTTTTTTGTCTCAATAGGTAATTGCTTTCAATATACGTGCAAGAAGGGTAGCTTCTCTAATGAGAGGTTCATTGGTATAGAGGTTGATGGCTTCTGGTAAGGTTCATGAGCTGTGTTGTTAGAATTGTTGTTGCTTATATACATTTGGCTGGATGGAGGAAATGATAAAGATTTGTACGTTGTACTTCAGCTATGCCAAGTATGGACTAATGTTTGAACAACTACTTGGCGACAGGTTTACAATTACATTAAGGTATTCTGGAATTGTGTATCCCATACTTACGTTCATTCCCTTATTCCTTATTAAGTTTTATCTGATGCACCCCTTGCTTGGTTGACTGTGCAGAGGGGTTGTTGCTGACTCCGAAGACACCATCAGAGCTTCTTTGTTTGATTTGGGAAAATATGGATTCATCAACTATTTTGGTCTACAGGTAGTTCTCGGTCACCCTTTGTTTTGTCATCATGAATTTCTTATTTATGTTGTTTCTTTTGACCAGTTTGTTTTTGCCAATGAGTGATAACCGATGAGCTTTTTGTGCTTTTTATTCTTATATTCAGTTGCTCAACATGAAAATTCTTATTTGTGGGATATTCTCTGGTAAATGGTAGATCTACTTTAGATAGTGGATGAACTACTTTAGATATTATTTGGCAAGACTTTTTAAGTGTTTTCATTTTTCTATAATCACTTTCAAATGAATTTTGTATACCTGATAAGAGAACAAACTGCAAATGCATAAATTGGCTCTTTAGGATTTAGTTAGTGATGCCGAGTTCTATACACCTGAAGCCATATCTTATTTCTGTGGTTCCATATTTGATCTGTTTAGGATTGATTTTGTTATAAAATTCCACTTAGTTAATTCAGTTTCATTGATTCTTTTCTATAATACATTCTTTGTAATTCATTATCTATAATTCCTAATTCTTTATTTTTTGATTTTGTAGCTGTAAATCTGTTTTAAATTTCATTTCGTTAACTCGGATTCTAAAATTCATTTCATGTAATTCGATTTTATTCTAACATTCAGTTTATGTAATTCAGTTCCTTAATGGCGTTTCTAAAATTCAGCATCTTCAAATCTTTCTACATTTCATATATGTAATTCAGCTTCCATGATTAATTTTCATCCTCATTCTTCCATTTTCTCCAGGATTTGCATGAACGAAGCCTACATCGCCTCGATCTGTGCCTTTTCAAAACACATGTCGTTCAATAACAATGTTTTTTTAGACTTTCCAAACATTTGTTTATATTGTATTTGGTCATTCCTTATAATAAAGATTTTATATTCTCATTTTTTTTCCATCGCATCCGCGCCATGGCGCGGGTATAACACTAGTAATATATTAATGTACATGATTGGTGTGTAACTAGACCTGTCAAAACACAACCCGACCCGGTGACCCGACCCGACCGACAAGAAAAATTCCCGACCCGAACCCGAAAATTTTGACCCGAATTTTTTTTTTCGACCCGAACCCGAAAAACCCGAAATTTTCCGGGTAATCTGGGTTTCGACCCGGTGACCCGATTGACTCGGTAATTTTGACCCGATTTACCCGGTTGATTTATAATTATATATAATTAATTTTTTTTATATATAATTAAAATTTATCACAAAATTATCAAATAATGGTTTTTTTAATTTAAAAAGGAAAAAATTGACAAACCCGAAATCGACCCGAACCCGACCCGAAACCCGATCAAACCCGAGTTCGAGTCAACCCGAAAAACCCGAAACCTGTTTCACCCGAAATCCGAAGTGACCCAACCCAAACCCGATCCGAATGACCCGTTTGACAGGTCAATGTGTAACACATTTTTTTGGTTATTCACTACTAGTCCTCGACGCACACTTAGTGCGATTTTTTAAAATTAATAAAAATTTGATATTTAAACAATGTATAAAAATGTTTGTAATCGTCCATTAAAGACTAATTACCACTATACTATATTTTAAATTTTTTAAATGAATATAAGTTTTGTATTAACATCAGTTTAACTAAATAATTTTTTTTAATATTTTTAATTGTTATATCAATTTAAAAAATTTAATAAAACAAGAAGAAATCAAAATATGTATATTCTTTCAATTAATTTTAATTAAGAAAACTTTTGCAATAAAACCCGTTCTATTAAATATAAACTTCTAAAATAAACCAAACTATAAAAAAAAAAAGATTTAGTAAAATTATATTAACGAAAGTTTATTAGATCATCTCCCACTTTCGGGTAAAAACTGAGTTTTGGCCTATTTTTGCTCCGCCAAAACCCAATTTGACATATTTCTTTTTAGCCTATTTCAAAATGAAATGCTAAATTTAACTTCTTCTTTTGGAAGGCCAAATGTAATTTTATTTTAAAATTATATATTTTAATTGATTAATATTTATATAAATCTATAAATAATACAATTAAATATATATTATATAATTATGATTTTTAATTAAAAATAAAAGTTGTAGGATTGTAAAAATATTCAAAACTTCTTCGATATGACTATAAAGATATAATGGAGTGATGGAAATGGGATGGGAAAGTGAAAATTTACATTAATATTTATAGGTAGTTTAGTTTAGTCTATCAAAATTGGCCTACAAAGAAACTATAAAATCATATAATAGGTCAAAAGAGAATATTTTATAAAATATTTTCTTTTGATAGAGTATTTTCCCTTACCGGTATGACCTACCTGGCGGAGGGTTCCCTTGGAAAGGTAAAATTGGAAGCAATAATTTTTAAGGCTTTTTGGTGGTGTTATATGATTAACAATTAATAGAATTAACATAAATTCATAGAATTATGATATTTGATGAAATTGGGTAATATCTTATAAAATAATATATCGATATCTAATGATACTAGTGTAGGTCCCATCCCGTGCACGCAGAATATATTAATACAATATTTTAGATAGATTTCAATAAATAAAAAATATAAATCATTTTTTCCACCAAAAAATAATATTGATATAAATAAAATTAGTTCGACAGATTATATATAATATATACATATCTTTTAGGGTAAACTGTAGGAAACCACCCCTAAAATACACCGTATTGCTCAAAACCACCCCTAATATAGCTAATTGCCGGAAACCACCCTTTAAAACCCTTCTGTTAGCAATCAACCACCCCTTTTAGACTTCCATCCAAATCTCAGTTAGATTTATGAAATTACAAAAATACCCCTGATTTTTTAATGTATTTTAATGAAGAGAAAGGATACCCAGTAACCTCCCTTCTTCCTTCGTGCCAAGTACAATATCAATTTCAAAGGGTGGGTGATGATGATTGAGGAGCATAAATCTCTACGATTTTTGTCCGGAATAAAGTGAGAAATTGAATATTAACACTAAAGGGTAAGAGGAAACTGGAGTTTCCATGTCATGTCAAAACTTTGAGGTTTTGTTGATTTCAAGTCGGGGGGGAATTTTAGATCTAGATATTTTGCAATTTAGCCATTAATAAGTCTTTGGGTTCAAGAAGATGCGTTGTTTGTGAGTCAATATCAGTTCTAGAAACTAAGCTTTTGGTTGTGTTTTGAGGGTTGAATCTCTACTGCGCTTTTGAAATTGAGGAATTGCATTTGAGGGGGGAAGGGGGTTTTTGAACATAGATTGAAAAGCTGCGTTTTTTTTATTGATGATGAATCTCTACTATTTTTCTTTTGGAATATGGGTTTATGTAACCATAATCTCTATTTGGTTTATTTCCTTCATATCTACCATGAAATTGATGGTTGTTTAGTTTTTGGGGTTGAAGTGAAGCACTAGCAGCTGTGTTCTCTTCGGGGGTTAATTTTCAATTGTGTTTCTTTTGAAATTTGGGTTTATGTAATATCTCAATTTACTTTGGTTTCTCTCCGATCTAGTATGAATCTTAGTATGAATCTGCAATTTTTGTGTGTTCTGCTTTTTTTCCCCATATTGGCTATGGTGTACAGGTAAAGGAGAAGAAGAAAGGCAGGAGGCATTAAACCCTTTCTTTTCATTAAATTAAAATACATTAAAAAGGGATAATTGGTTATATATCCTCACAAAATTTTCCAATTAGTTATATATCCCTCAAATATTTAAAATATGGTATTTATCCCTTAAATGGTAAAAAAATTATTTATATATCCAAATTGTAATTTCTTTTAATTAAAATTAAAATAAATCATTAAATCACCAATGATCATTCATCCCGATCTTTCACATCTCTCCTTCCTCCACTGGTCGGGTCTTGAACGACGGCCTCCGATTAGCCAATGTCGACGACTTGGATTTCGACATCTTTAGATTCAACAACGCATGTGTTGACTCTTTCCGCCGACGAAGGTATTGGAATTGGCAAATGGAAGACGACAAGAGGTCAGGCACTATAGGAGTACTAGAGTAGTCGACGTCGAAGGCGGAGTTTTCGTGGAATTCGCCGAGGAGTATGTTGGTCGAACATGAACGATTTCACGTATTGGGCGACAATAACATCACTTCCATTTCCATAAATCGACGAACTAATTGTTAATTGTAAGGTTTTAGTTTGGAAAATTTGATTAGGTTTTAGAAGAGAAAGCCAACGGATTAGGGAAAGAAAGGTTTGACATTCAATTCGCCCGATAGATTCTCAAGTTGAAGGAGACAGAATGAGCATTGCCAAAAAAAATGAGAGGGAAAAAGCAAGAATCCAGCCAAATGTGGCCTGATTTGGGACCGAGGAATGGCTGCGATTGTGCATTTCCGGTGTAGTCTTTTTCATTTTCCGGTGGCCGTCTTCTATGGTTCCCCTTAATTAAAGGTTAGAATTGATATTTCATATTCAGTGAGTCATTTTAATTGTTATTTTCTTACTTTTAATTGTTATTTTGAAGAAGAAAATACAATTTGGATACATAAATAGTTCTTTTATTAAGTAAGGGATAAATAACTTATTTTAAAGATTCTAAGGATATATAACTCATTTATAAAATTTAGAGGGATATATAACCAATTTTCCCTTTAAAAAAATAGGGGTATTTTGCACAGATTTAACGGTGATTTGGATGGAAGTCTAAAAGGGGTGGTTGATTGCTAACGGAAGGGTTTTAAAGGGTTGTTTCCGGTAATTAGCTATATTAGGAGTGGTTTTGAGCAATACGGTATATTTTAAGGGTGGTTTTCTGCAGTTTATCCTATCTTTTATTTAGATTATCTCCAAATATAAATAAAATTCACATTTATAAGGTAAAATATTTTTTTTTCTAATCTATTATTAAGTAAATATCATATAGTTTTATAGATAGCCGGTCTTTAAAACTATTTTAATCTTTTTTTATATTAAATATGTAGTATATATATTTATTTCGTTAGTTTACTAAAATATATATGCATGGATGGATTATGGCTACATAAAATTTTATTAATTTATTTTGTCCTAAAAATAACAGGGAAAACTAATTAAAATACCACCACCTTTGGGGGTATGGTAAAAATATATCCCCAACTTTCAAATGTAATAAAAATATCCCGACCTTTGAGAGTAGTGGTAATATATTACCACGAGTTTTTCACGAGTAAAAAATGATGACATAAGGCAGCCTATGTGGATTTTTTTAACAAGGGTTTTTTTGAACGATTTTCTTAGAAAAAAATAAAAAATTGGACTGGATTCATACATAACGCATTTTCCTCCCTCCTATTTTCTTATGTGGACGCTTCTTGAACTGTCTTCTAGGTCTTCCCGGTAGCTAATGGTTCCCTTTTCAAAGACAGTCTTCCTCCCTCGTGGTCGCTTATCTTAAGCTGTCTCTCTCACATCTTCTTTCTCTTTGATTCGTTCACGAATTTGACTGAGAGTAAGTTTTTTTCTCCTCTTCGTTGTTGTTGTCGGTTTAGTTTTGTTGTCGGGTTGGTGTTAGGAATAGTCATGTTTTGTTGATTTGAGGCAATTTTGACCGGATTATTTGCTTTGTTGAATCAATTTTGTTTTTCGGGTTTAATTTTGTTGTTGGTTTATTTTTTCCTATGGAAATCGTTCAAGAAAATCCAGTTTTAGTGCTATATAATTTGTAAAAAAAGCTTCCACGCATGCTGCCTTGTTAAAAAAAAATCCGCGTAGGTTGTCTTATCAACATTTTTTACCCATTAGAAAACTCGTGGTAATATATTACCACTACCCTTAAAGGTCGGGATATTTTTATTACATTTGAAAGATGAGGATATATTTTTACCATACCCCCAAAGGTGGAGATATTTTAATTAGTTTTCCCAAAATAATATAGATATAAGTAAAATAACAATTATTAAATAATTATTTTGATATAAGTAATTATTCCCACCATAAAGTAATCTAGATATAAATAAAATAGCACCTATCAAAATATTATGGGGGTGTTTGGGAAAGGGTGGGCGGGGTGGCGGAGGTTGCAAATTTTATCTCGGGAACCGGGTCTGTGTTTGGTGAGAGGTGGAGGGGATGGTGGCGGTGGGGGTTATTGGGGTGACGGAGGTGGAGAGTGGGTTGATTCTCCTATCTTCAATTCGAAGATGGAAGGGGATGGAGAAAATTATACCATGCAATTGGAAAACATTTGCCCCTGACCCTTGGACTCCCCCCTCCCCGCTCGTATATAACACGCCTCTCCTCTTCTCGCTCTCATCAGTCGTCCATTCTCGAGGTGTAGAAGTGAAGCTCCGTCGTCGATGAGTGGTAATGCCCTCAGTTTTCCTTCTTTCCTCCATCGATTTCCCTCCATTGCAGTCCTTTCATCTCTCATATTTGGGCTTGTGTGGAGATTTCGCAGGGAAGACAAAGACGATTTTGTCCGCTGCTACACCCTCCGGATCTCTCCTCTGTATAACAAGGTAATGGTTTTCTCAAAACACATCTTCTGATTCTTGCAATGGCTGATTGGGGACAACTGGAAACCCTAATTATTTTTAGATCTTGTGAAATCCTAAAGTCGTAGGGGTTTGTGGTTCACACTCGAAATAAACCCTAAAATGCAATTAGTTTTATGGATTGCTGAAAAATGTCGGGTCAAATGTGTAGGTAGTTGTCTTTATTCATGGTTTGGATGGTCTTTTGTTGGAGATTTGTTGTTTTCTCAATGTTGTTTATTTGTGGATTAGTCACATGTTTATTTCATTAAATGGTTTGTCGTCTACTGTGAAATTGTCTTCCTTATGGTTGGCCCCATGGTGCTATTTTGTCTTTTTTTCCCTTTCTGGTCGTGTTTGTTTGCCATGTTGCTTCCCACATTACTTTCTCCTCCCTCCATTCCGCTTTCATGCCACATAATCTTACTGCAGTTCTTCATTCTGTAATCATTATCAAGGCATATTTTCCATTCTTCATTCTTCCTTTTGATTTGATTTTGTGCCTTCGATTTTCTCCATTTGATTTCCAGTTTTTGGTTTGTTGAGTATTGGTGGACAATGTTTCAGGGTTTTTTTCTAGAGGTCGGGCATTTTTGTATCAAATGTTGGATTTGGGGGTATGCATGCAGTCTGTTTCATGTTTAGGGTTTGGTTGTTCATTGTCGAAAATCTAGGGTTTGTTGAGTCCGTGTCATCATAATTTGTTTTCTCTTTACCCTTTGTTCAACCTAAACAAGTAAGAATATTATTGTTATGATCATCATATATCTCTTTGCTATTTACTCGTGCTGTCATTCTTAATTCTGTAATCATGTTTGCCATGTTTATTTTTCATTCCTACATGTTTATTTTTCATTCTTACGATCCTAATAGTTCCAAGTTGATTGAATATTGTTGTGACCATCATTTGTTGGTAACAAATTGCACAAGTTATGACAATTGCATCAATAACATGACAATTGCTTCCGTTTTTTAGGGTTATGTCTTCAACCATATGTGCCTGGGTGAAGTAACTTACCATCTTTAAGCATAACACGCTACACAAGTGTCTTCTCTTTCCATGATTGTTACTCAATTTGTTTTTTGGTTTTTCAGTATGTGACAATTGTGGTTTTTTCTAGTATGTGACAATTGCATCAATTAATTATCTGTCTTCTCTTTCCTTGATTGTTATTCAACCATTTGTGCCTGAGTTTACAACTTCCCATCGGCAATATGATAATTGTGGGTTGTTAGTTGAATATTGTTTTCATGATCATTTCATACAAGAGTTGGGCTACACATTTCCTGTCATTTATGTAAGGTCTTTAGCTTCTGCATCTTGGTTTATGTTTGACACTCCATCTACGTGACAATGTGTTCTTTTGCCTTATATAATTCGTGTAATTTCTGCCTTGTTCTTTCCTTGATTGCACTACTATCTTCTCTTTCATTCATTGCATTAGTCCTACACTGAAAAGCATTGATCTATCATTCCAACTTTGATTGTGTTTTTGTTTTGCATCAATAGATGGTCGTATTCCGACACCGACTTTGACTCCAACGCCAACCGTCAATTTGAAAACCCTGAGAAATAATGGTGGATCATGGGTGACTTCCCGTACGGCGACCCATGGGCAGCCCAGGACGAGGACGATGATGAGGATGTGGTGCAGTCCAATTCCCACGATGGCCCTTTGGTAGAGAGGGACATGGACAAGTATCGCGAGCTAGTTCACCACATGGAGGATGAGATGAGGGACCTCCATGCGCAGATGGCCACCATAAGGGAGCACAATCTGGGACACAAGGCCCTGCTGCAGATGACCCAGGCAGACTTGGCTGGTGCCACTCATGAGCTAGCTCTCTCTGAAACGCGCAATGGTGAGCTCATACAGAGGGTGCCCAGCCTCTGCACCTTCCTTTGCGGGGTCTGGTTGACCAAGCTGTCCCAACCCTTCGGATCCAACAACTAGTTCGTAAGAGGGGCCTCACCCATTGGCTGCTCGTCCTCCTCATGGGTATCATTGTCAAGCTTGCTTTCTGCAAGTAGACGCATCTGGGTAGTGGGTTAAGTAGACTTTTGATAGCATCTATTTAGTGATGATTTTAGGGCATGTTTGCATAGGGTTTAGGGCCTTTGAGTAAGTATTATATGTATTTTTGGCTCTTTTTGGTTTAGTTTGGTGGAATCGGTGTCTACCGCTCGGTTGTTATGATTTCAGGCGTTGTGGAGTGGTTTTGGCGTCGAATCAAGAGTTTAAAGAGAAAGTGGTGGATCGATGATCTTCGCTACGCTAAAAAGTCATCAAAGATGAGCTAGGGGGCACGGGATCAAGGAAACATGCCAAATATAGTGAAGCAAGCTCGCAAAGCTAAGTTCCATAAACCACTCGGCCGAGTGGTGCCAGAGTGAAGTCAAGATGAACAAGTCAGAAGGCACTCGATCGAGTGCAGAAACCACTCGAGACTCACTCTGGTCGAGTGCTTCACAGTTATAGCTTTTCAGAGTCCACTCGACCGAGTGCAAAAACCACTCGGCCGAATGTTTCATGTGTTCCAAATTAAATTCGTTTTCTTTTCTAAACAAAAGGGGGGGTTCGAAAGGTTGGAAGGGAGGTCGGTTTTTGGAGTCCAGAATTCAGACATTAGAGAGGGTTTGAGAGAGCTTTAGGAGACTAGAGATTTTTGGGAAGAAAACCTAGTTCGATCTATCAAATTCCGGTAATTTCCGTTCCATCTCCGTTGTTCTATGTTTGTTTTGCTGAATTTGATTGAATCAAGCATGTACTTATTTATGAGTTGCTAGATTTCCCGTTCTAGGGTTGGGATTGTCCCGACGATGTGGAAATAGGCTTGTTCTTAGTATCTCTCGAATGATTCCCGAATTAGATTGTGGTTTAATCGTGTTGTACTAAATCTGATTGATGCGAGTCGATTAGATCCGATTTAGGGTTTGAAATCGAAAGACTAAAACCTTAAATTGGAATTTAGATGGTGATTCGAGACCGACATGCGATTAGGATCCATCGGAACTACATGATTAAACCCGAAGTTTATTGATCGAAAGTGAAACTAAACTTCTTGAGGATTTATAGGTTGTCATAGACGTTATGGGCAATTTTGATATTATTCGGAGCTGAAAGGCCATGTTAGTGTGATTATTGCCTAGAACTCTATGAACTTAGAGGGCCTGAATCGGTTGCTTGAGCCCGAAAGGAGAATTGCTAACCGATTTAGGCACATTCGTGCTAAACCCGAAAGGGGATGCGCGATTACCTTACATGACCTACCTCCACAATCTGATTTGGAATCACTCGAGCAAGAAAATATTTTATGCCTATTGGTGATGCATTGTTGGTAAATCCTTGTCCCTAGAACGGTTTCCCCATATATATTTCTCAACATTAAATCGATTTTTTGGTTACTTTATACACACTCTCTAAAATCTGTTTGTTTATTCTGAACTTGGTTGAACTAGCTTGAAAGTACAATCGATACTCCTCCGGTCCTTGAGGATAGGACACTTGATTACTACAACTGAACCCATACACCTGTGAGTGTAGGTTTTTAGCCTGTCAAGTTTTTGGCGCCGTTGCCGGGGACTGGTGCTAGTATCGATCGTCTTTTTGACGACTAGTTCACTAAGTTCTTTTTGTTGCTTTGATTTGTTTTTCTTTTTGTTTTTGGCCTCATGTTATGCTTTGAATGCGAAAAAAGAAAGACTCTACCAATCTATTGCCTTTTGATCCTGAACCTGAACGCACATTCCACAAGAGAAGAGCTACGATGGCTGATGCAATCGCCAGATTGGAAGAACTAGAGCGACAAATGGCTAAAAGAGATCAAGAAAATGCTGAACTTCGACAACAGCTGGCTGATCAACAATTACAGCTTGGCCAACCCCAAGGGCCGGCAACCCTAGGAGAGCGGATGGATCCAGCTCAGTTCCTACCACGACCAGGTGTTGTTTTTCCTGCTTTAACACCCGTTAATTTTGAGCTAAAGCCTGCACTGTTGAATATGATAAGGCAGAATATGTTCAATGGACTTCCTGCTGAGAGCCCTCATCAACACATATCCACCTTCAAAGAATTGATGGATACAGTGAGAGTTCAGGGTGTCGCTCCGGAAGAGTTGTTATTGCGATCATTCTCCTTCTCACTTGCAGGGAAAGCTAGACATTGGTACAACTCCATCCCTGTTGGCACAGTCACCACTTGGGAGGAACTGTCATCTGAGTTCCTGAATCAATTCTTCCCGCCAGCCAAGACTGCTGAGATGAGGCGGAAGATAAACTCGTTCGTGGTTGGAGATGGGGAGAACATCCATGAATCGTGGGAAAGATTCAAGGATCTTTTGTTTGAGTGTCCTCACCATGGGATATCTAAGCTGAATCTGTTGGAGATTTTTTACAAGGCTGTCAGTGACAACACTAGAGTGCTTATTGACTCCTCATCTAGAGGAGAATTTTTGGAAATGAGAGCTGAAGATGCTTGGGCGTTCATTGAGAAGACGGCTAAGAGATGTGGGAAATAATCGCAACCCAGGGCGCTCTCTACTGTAAAAAGGGGTGCAGGGATCTATGAGGTGGATGCTACAACTTATAAGGATGCTAGATATGACTTATTGGCTGCTGAAATTAAACGTCTAGCCTCAGTTATCGAGAAGTCCTTGTCCACCAAGGAGGTGAGTGTTGCAGGCTCTAGACCGGTGCCATGCCAGTTCTGTGGATCCCAAGATCACACTATCTCGGCTTGCCAGATCTACGCCTCCCAAGGTGATGAAAGTCAAGAGGCGGAAGTTGGCTACATGGGCAACAACTACAATAGGGGTCAAGGGTATAACCGAAACATTAACAACTACAACCCTCGAGCGAGGGACCACCCTGGTTTCTCCTATACCAACAAGTAAGCTGCAGAAGGACCACCTCCTGGTTTCCCACCAAAAGCCCCACCATAGAAGGACAGGATGGAGACAATGATGGAGCAGCTTATGGGTACCGTTAAGTGTCTAGCTGGAGAAGTGCAGAATCTCACTAGGGGGCAGAAAATGCTTGAGACTCAGGTAGCTCAGCAGGCCAACAACACCTCCAGGCCTATTGGTCAGTTTCCAGGGAAAACGGAAGATAACCACAAGGGAAATATTTCTGCTGTGTCCTTAAGGAGTGGTAAGCAATTACCAGATCTGAGATCCTCATAGCCAACTGGAGCTCAAGAGAATGCTAAGGAAGGAAAGAAAGTTGTTGAGTCGGTGACAGAGCCACCATATGTCCCACCTCCTCCTTACAAGCCATCGCTTCCATTTCCACAAAGGAAAGCTCAAGCTTAGATCGAGAAGCAATACGGGAAGTTCTTGGAGGTGTTGAAAAAGCTCTACATCAACATCCCCTTCACCGATGCTTTGTCCCAAATGCCCTCCTATGTAAAGTTTTTGAAGGAGATCCTCTCTAACAAGAGGAAGCTAGATGAATGTCAGACGGTGTTTCTTAATGAGGAGTACAGTGCCTTGATCCAATACAAGCTACCACCTAAGCTGGAGGACCCAAGTAGTTTCGTTGTCCCTATTTCTTTTGGTCATGGTCCTGATTATAAAGCTCTATGTGATTTGGGAGCTAGTACAAGCTTGCTTCCTCTCTCTATTTGTAAAAATCTAGACTTATGAGAGCTTAGAACTGCTAGGATGCAGCTTATTATGGCGAACAGGTCCGTAGCCCACCCCGCTGGTATCTTGGAGAATGTTCCTATAAAGGCGGGTAAGTTCTTTGTACCTGTTGATTTTGTTGTTTTAGATATGGATGCCGACATTCGTTGTCCTGTTATTCTTGGAAGGCCCTTTTTGGCCACTGCAGGTGCCGTGATTGATGTCCGGAAAGGGACTTTTTCCTTTGAAATATGGGATGAGAAAATTGTGTTTAACCTCCCTAAATCTTTGAAAGCCCCTGTTTTTTAGGATGAATGTCACAAGATTGATGTAATAGATGAAGGAGCTTAAGATGTTATGACGGAGGTGATTGAGCGAGACCCTCTAGAGCTATGTCTTATGGAGAGTGTGACTGGTGCTGGTGATGATGAGCTACTTGCTGAAGTAGTTCAGGATTTGGAGGCTGCCGTAGAAGACCCCGAAGCCGTTTTTGAGGTTTTGCAAAAAGATGAAAAAGACTTGGGAGGTGCACCTAAGCTGGAGTTGAAGCCACTTCCTTCTACTTTAAGGTATGAATTCTTGGGTCCTAATTCCACTTATCCTGTGATTGTGAGTGCTAGCCTAAGTATGGATGAAACTGAAAAGTTGTTGCATGAGCTTAGATTGCATAAGAAGGCTTTAGGCTACACCATTGATGATTTGAAAGGGATTAGCCCCTCCATGTGCATTCATAGGATTTTGATGGAGGATGATCATAAACCCACCCGAGAGCATCAAAGAAGGCTTAACCCTAACATGAAAGAAGTTGTGAAAAATGAAGTGCTTAAATTGTTAGATGCTGGTATTATTTTTCCTATTTCTGATAGCAAATGGGTTAGTCCTGTTCATGTGGTTCCTAATAAAGGAGGGATGACTGTTGTCAAGAATGATAGGAATGAATTGATTCCTACTAGGACTGTTACAGGTTGGAGAATGTGTATAGATTATAGGAAGTTGAATGCCTCCACCCGAAAAGATCATTTCCCCCTTCCCTTCATAGATCAGATGCTTGAGAGGTTAGCTAAGCATTTTTATTACTGTTATTTGGATGGATATAGCGGATTCTTTCAGATTCCTATCCATCCAGATGATCAGGAAAAGACTACTTTCACTTGCCCTTACGGCACCTTTGCATATAGGAGAATGCCTTTCGGTTTGTGTAATGCCCCTGCTACTTTTCAGCGTTGCATGACGGCCATATTTTCTGATTTCATTGAGGACATTATGGAAGTGTTCCTGGATGACTTTTCTGTGTATGGTTTCTCTTTTGATGCTTGCTTGTCTAACTTGTCTCGAGTCTTGCAGCGTTGTGAAGAAGTGAACCTTGTCTTGAATTGGGAGAAATATCATTTTATGGTAAGGGAAGGTATTGTCCTTGGTCATTTAGTTTCTAACCGTGGTATTGAGGTGGATTGAGCTAAGATAGATTTGATTGAGAAATTACCACCTCCTACCTCGGTTAAGGGCGCTAGGAGTTTTCTAGGCCATGCTGGGTTCTAAAGGAGGTTCATTAAAGATTTCTCTAAAATTGCTAAGCCTCTTTCTAACTTGCTAATGAAAGATGTTGCTTTTGATTTTTCTCCAGAGTGCCATGAGTCCTTTTGCAGGTTGAAGGAGGCATTGATCTCAGCTCCTATTATGCAGTCTCCTGATTGGGATCTTCTATTCGAGATAATGTGTGATGCCAGCGACTACGCAGTTGGGGCCGTGCTGGGTCAAAAGAAGGATAATAAGCTCCATGACATCCACTATGCTAGTAGGACTTTGGATGAAGCTTAGAAAAATTATGCCACAACAGAGAAGGAATTGCTTGCTATAGTCTTTGCTTTTGAGAAGTTTCGGTCTTATCTGGTGGGTGCTAAGGTAATTGTGTATACGGATCATGCTGCGATCCGATACTTGCTGCAAAAGAAAGATGCAAAGCCGCGTCTGATTAGGTGGATCCTTCTCCTCCAAGAGTTCGATTTGGAGATTAAGGACAAGAAAGGCGTGGAGAATCTGGTTGCTGATCACTTGTCTAGGTTACCGCCGGAGCAACTAGAGCACACTTCATCTGAGCCTCCCATCAATGAGTCTTTTGCGGATGAGCATTTACTTGACTTCGCCGCTGAGATCTTGAGCACCACTTCTGAGGTACCATGGTATGCCGATTTTGGGAACTACATTGTATGTAATGAGTTGCCTGGTGATCTGTCATTTCAGCAAAGGAAGAAATTCTTGAAGGACGTTGTGCATTATTATTGGAGTGAGCCATACCTTTTTAAAAGGTGCTCCGATGGACTTTACAGGAGATGCATTCCGAGGGAAGAAGTCCTTAGTGTCATCAAACATTGTCATTCTCTACTAGTTGGAGGTCATGCTAGCACCTCCAAGACTGTGGCCAAGGTATTTCAATATGGTTTATATTGGTCTACTATGTTCAAAGATGTCAGAGAATTTGTTGTTTCTTGTGATGAGTGTCAAAGGACAGGGAATATCTTGAGGAGAAATGAGATGCCGCAGAATAGCATTTTAGAGGTTGAGTTGTTTGATGTGTGCGGAATCGATTTCATGGGGCCTTTTCCATCTTCTGGGCCATACAAGTATATACTTGTGGCGGTGGATTATGTGTCGAAATGGGTTGAAGCTGTGACAACCCCCACCAATGATGCTAAGGTAGTCACAAAGTTTATCAAGAATGTGATCTTCTCGAGGTTTGGGGTTCCTCGATTTCTGATTAGTGATGGAGGTTCTCATTTCATTGAGAGGAATTTTGAGGCTTTGCTGAAGAAATATGGAGTTCATCACCGGATTGCAACCCCATACCATCCTCAAACGAGTGGGCAAGTAGAGGTCTCTAACCGGGAGATAAAGAGCATCTTGGAGAAAACTGTGTCTCGCTCCCAAAAGGATTGGGCAACAAAGTTAGACGATGCTTTGTGGGCTTACAGAACTGCTTTTAAGGCTCCGATAGGTACTACTCCATACAAGCTGGTGTATGGGAAATCTTGTCATCTCCCCGTTGAGTTGGAGCACAAAGCCTATTGGGCGATCAAGACACTAAATCTGGACATGAAGCTAGCAGGAGAAAAGCGGCAATTACAGTTGCAAGAGCTTGAGGAGCTGCGTTTAGAGGCTTATGAGAATGCCAAGATTTACAAGGAGAGAACTAAAAAGTGGCATGACAAGCACATCTCACCTAAGGAGCTTCAAGAGGGCGACCTCGTCTTACTCTTCAACTCGAGGTTGAGATTGTTTTCGGGCAAGTTAAAGTCGAGATGGAGTGGCCCTTTTACGGTAAAGAAGGTTTATCCACATGGTGCTGTCGATGTTTGGAGTGAAAGGACCGGTGAGTTCAAGGTAAATGGGCAAAGGTTGAAGAAGTATTTCATCGGGCATCCGATCGAGAGGGTCATTTCCGTCGACCGTCTTGATCCAAGCACTTGAAGGTGATGGAAGGTCGGCTTCAGACCTTAAACCAGCGCTTCTCGGGAGGCAACCCGAGGTAAGTCTTCTTTCTTGAAAAAAAAAATTGTTTCAAATTTTTCGGAAATGGGAGTGCAGGGTTCACTTGGTCGAGTGTAATTTCCACTCGACTGGAGTGTCTGCTCGAGTGCATTGCAGGGAGGAGAGGAAATTAGCCACTCGGTCGAGTGGGATCTGCCCAGATAATCCCGTTCCAAAAAAAAAAAATCTTTCTTTCTTTCTTCTCCCGTATTCCTGCTTGCGCATCTAGGCCGAGCGATTTTCGTTCTCTCACTCACTCGCCTCTCGTTCCCTCACTCTCGCCTGCACCACCATCGGCGCGCCTGTCGCCGCCACCTTTCCGGCCACTCCAGCAGACTCGCCACTAGCCACTCGCCGCTGCCCAGCACTCCAGCGCCGTCGCCCTCGCCGCCCTGCAGTCACCCTCGCCGCCCAGCAGCCTCCACTCCCATTCCTCTCTCTTTCTTCCATTGCTAGTCTCTATTTTCTCCTCTTTTTCTTCAAGAACTTGGTAAGTTTCCTCCTCTTCTAATCTCTTTTGCTCAGATCCGGTTACTTCTTCAACTAATTTGAGGTTTGAGTGGTTGTTTTGAGGAATTGAAATTATTAGGGTTTGTGGAGATTGAGTTAGGGGAAAATTGGGGTTTTGAGGATTGGATGAGTTTATGAGTGAATTTGCGCTTGTGCATCTCATGAGTTTGTTTGTTACTGGTTATTGTGGAAATGTGGTTGGATTTTGAGGAAATTTTGTTGAATGTGGTTAAATTTGATTGTTGGAGGAGATGAATGTGTTCTTGAATTTTTGCAAGTCATGTGTGAATTCCAATAATCTTGTGGCTTGTTTGAATTTTTTTTTGTTTTTTTTTTAAATAGCTCATCACATTGGCTTGTTGTGGTTTCATGATATTGTTGAAAATTTATTGAGCTTGATGATGTTCTTGGGTGATTTTGTACTCCATGGTTTGCTTGAGATTCTTGTTATGGGGTATGTGTGCATCAATTGTTATACTTTTGTTGGTCTTGTGTGAATTGTGGGAGTTCGATTTCCATGATAATACTTCTTTGTACTCCCTTGTTTGAAGTTGCTTGATGGTGTTCTTGGGTAGATGTATGGCTTATTGGAGCTTTGTGCATGGATGTTTATTTGATCATATATGTTGAAGTGCAAAAGTTCAAGTATGGGGTTTAGGATGTTTAGTCATTGATGATGTTTGCTGCTTGTATCGAGTTGGCTCACTCGCTTTGCTGCAGGTTTTTCCATGGGTGACCAACCACCTCTCCATCTTGCCACTGCTGAGCAAAGGAAGTTGTACTCAAAGGTGAAGAATCGGGACGTTCGTCCGACCCAATTCATGAACCCTAGAATCCTTGAAAGATTGGCACTGTTGGAGGACATGAACTTCCTCGTTGACAGGCTCTCCCTTCGGGCTATTTGGAACTGTCGGCTGCCCTCTTGCCCTCAGCTGATCAAGGAGCTTGTTTGCACAATCAAAAATGAAAGAGGCAATGTGAACTTTCGGCTGGGAAATGCAGATTATTCACTTACTATGGATAGGTTCTGCGCTGCGTTCGGCCTCACTAATGATGGCCCAAAGCTACCCTTGGGGAAGGGTGAGCGGAACAAATTTTGGTTCTCGCTGACTCGTGAACCTGTTTACCGGGCAAATAGAGCAAAATGTTCATCTTGTGTACATCCTTCTATCCGATTGTTCCACCGCTTCCTCGCGAGTACTGTTTTTGCTAGAGAAGGGAGTCAAGGGTGCTTGGGAGCACTCGAGTTGCGTGCTCTGTATAGCGCATTACATGACCAACCCATGAATCTGGGGTATATAATGTTGTATCGGTGGTTGAAAGAGGCCGAGCACACGACCGCTATTGCTCTCGGGGGGCTAGTTTCCATGTTAGCCATTGCTGTAGGCATAGACATTTCCGCATATGAGCAGATCGACACCACAACTGAGTGGTCCCTTCAGGAGCTCGAGCGCTGCCAACTACTTACTATGCGAGGGTCATCGGTCCTTTTCACAGATAGGTCTCTAGCCAAGCGTCATTTACCACTCCCTCTTCCACCGCACCTGACGGTCCAGAATGCACACAATTGGTATGAAGGGATTTCGGCCCACTTGGATACTCTCTACGGTGATGCAGTTGCGCAGCTATTTGATGATGCTGGGCCTTCCAGGACCTCCGGTGCTCCAGCCGTTGCTGACTACATGGACGCTGCGCCGAACGAGCCTCCTCAGTTTACTAGTGATAGAGCTTATTTCGATTACCAGTTCGGCCAGCTGCGATCTTACTTCGATGGGCGCTTTGATGCTATCGACACCCAGCTACGCCACTTGCAGTCTCGACAAGACGAGGAGCATCAAGAGGACTCCGAAGAGGATGAGGAGGAAGAGCAGAACGACTCGGATGATGAGGTTGTTGATGACTCGGTGGGGGGCGAGTCGGATACTTTCTAGACACTTGCCCTCCGCGCTAATCACCAAATTGTGAGTACCCTATATTTTTCTTGACTTTTTCTGATTTCATTGAGGACAATGTTTCATCTAAGTATGGGGTGGGGTGAACTCCACATTTGGTCTGCTAGATGACTGCTTGAGCATTGAGCTGCTGCCTTGTTTGACTAGATGACATGTATACCCTCTTGCTCGATTATGTGTATATCTCGTCTCATACTTGGATACTCGAGCTTGTTACCGCATTATGGGGTTTATGTGCACAAATTGAAATATGATTGATGCAGTTTGTCAGCCCATTTATCCTTACCTACCCTTGCACTTGACCATATGCTTGAAGCCTTCTGAGCCTTAGAAGCTTGTTTCTTTGCTACCTCCACAAGATTTTCATATCCCGCTATTTGCCTTTACCCAATCCGGGATTTTGGATCATAATAGTGTGTTTTGTTGTGTGGATGTGCTTCAAGTATGAGATGATTTCTCTTGATTGTGAAAAAAAAAAAAAAACGGGAGAGAAAGAGAAAAGTCTTGGGATAAGAGGAGGATAAAATTCACTCTTGTGCAAAAGTCAAGAAAGAAAAAATACGGTTAGTAACCGATCCTGCTTGTGGAGAATAAAATTCACACAAGGAGGAAGAAATGCAAAGTGAGTTGGTCAAGACACTTAGTAACCGGGTGCATTCATCACAAATGTTTGTATTCGCGTAAAACGGTGTCGAGACTAGAGAGTGAAATAAAAAAATTCTTGAAAAAAATTGAAAAGAAAAAAAAGGAGAATTTTTGAAGTGGTTGACAAGAGTGAAGATGAAAAAAATTGTTGTGATGGAGTTTGTTTAGTGGATTGGTATGAGTTTGATTCTTTGAAGTTGGTGTTTTTCCAATTGTCCTTGCATGATCCTTTTTCCCGGATTTTAGCACCACATGGCCTGAAATTTTCCATACCTAATTGTTTTCACTTTAGCCCCATCATAACCCTATAAAGCCCTCATGATTTTATTGTGTGCATAAATTCAAGCGGTGATTTTGTTGACGATTTTCAAGCTTTGTGGATGATGAGTTTTGAGGTTGAGATTTGAGCAAAATGCATTTTGAGGGTTTGGAAATTGATGAGCTAGTTGAGCTTTGGTTGCTGGCTATGATATGCTAGGACGGCATTCGTCGAATATTTTACATTAGTAGATGCTATTTTGTGATTATTGTCTTGGTCTTGCTTGGGGACAAGCAAGGTTAAGTATGGGGTATTTTGATAGCATCTATTTAGTGATGATTTTAGGGCACGTTTGCATAGGGTTTAGGGCCTTTGAGTAAGTATTATATGTATTTTTGGCTCTTTTTGGTTTAGTTTGGTGGAATCGGTGTCTACCGCTCGATTGTTATGATTTCAGGCGTTGCGGAGCGGTTTTGGCGTCGATTCAAGAGTTTAAAGAGAAAGAGGTGGCTCGATGATCTTCGTTACGGTAAAAAGTCATCAAAGATGAGCTAGGGGGCACGGGATCAAGGAAACGT
Organism: Persicaria tinctoria; assembly: GCA_037127255.1. Classification (NCBI taxonomy): domain Eukaryota; kingdom Viridiplantae; phylum Streptophyta; class Magnoliopsida; order Caryophyllales; family Polygonaceae; genus Persicaria; species Persicaria tinctoria. The sequence continues at coordinate 29,253,988 of JBANSL010000001.1, forward strand.
GCCAAATATAGCGAAGCAAGCTCGGCAAAGCTAAGTTCCAGAAACCACTCGGCCGAGTGGTGCCAGAGTGAAGTCAAGATGAACAAGTCAGAAGGCACTCGACCGAGTGCATAAACCACTCGAGACTCACTCTGGTCGAGTGCTTCACAGTTATAGCTTTTCAGAGTCCACTCGACCGAGTGCAAAAACCACTCGGCCGAGTGTTTCCTGTGTCTGAATTCTGGACTCCAAAAACCATTCGGTTTTTGGAGTCCAGAATTCAGACATTAGAGAGGGCTTGAGAGAGCTTTAGGAGACTAGAGATTTTTGGGAAGAAAACCTTGTTCGATCTATCAAATTCCGGTAATTTTCGTTCCATCTCCATTGTTCTATGTTTGTTTTGCTGAATTTGATTGAATCAAGCATGTACTTATCCATGAGTTGCTAGATTTCCCGTTCTAGGGTTGGGATTGTCCCGACGATGCGGAAATAGGCTTGTTCTTAGTATCTCTCGAATGATTCCCGAATTAGATTGTGGTTTAATCGTGTCGTACTAAATCTGATTGATGCGAGTCGATTAGATCCGATTTAGGGTTTAAAATCGAAAGACTAAAACCTTAAATTGGAATTTAGATGGTGATTCGAGACCGACAAGCGATTAGGATCCCTCGGAACTACATGGTTAAACCCGAAGTTTATTGATCGAAAGTGAAACTAAACTTCTTGAGGATTTATATGTTGTCATAGACGTTATGGGCAATTTTGATATTATTCGGAGCTGAAAGGCGATGTTAGTGTGATTATTGCCTAGAACTCTACGAACTTAGAGGGCCTGAATCGGTTGCTTGAGCCCGAAAGGAGAATTGCTAACCGATTTAGGCACATTCGTGCTAAACCCGAAAGGGGATGCATGATTACCTTAGATGACCTACCTCCACAATCTGATTTGGAATCACTCGAGCAGGAAAATATTTTATGCCTATTGGTGATGCATTGTTGGTAAATCCTTGTCCCTAGAACGCTTTCCCCATATATATTTCTCAACATTAAATCGATTTTTTGGTTACTTTATACACACTCTCTAAAATCTGTTTGTTTATTCTGAACTTGGTTTAACTAGCTTGAAAGTACAATCGATACTCCTCCGGTCCTTGAGGATACGACACTTGATTACTACAACTGAACCCATACACTTGTGGGTGTAGGTTTTTAGCCTATCAACTTTCTTTTGGGTAGTTTGTGCGGTTTGGTACCACTAACCACATTCCGACCTCCTCTATTTTGTATCGAGTGGTGTCACGAATGTAACGGTCGTTGAACAGCTACTACTATTAGGTGGGTTTCAGAGTTCCTCGATAAACCTCAATCTGTTTCATCTATAATATGTATTTGGTGTTGCATTCATGTACTATGGTTCTACGTGCCATGTATGTTGAAATTGAAGCTTTCGAATATCACATTCAAAACAAACTCAACATCATTTGCATCTAACCATACTTAAAGGGCAATTGGACCACAAAATGCTATAGGGTCATTCCCAATATTAAAATTGCAGCTACTTTCGATTTCCATTCAGAACATTGGAGCATCAATACATTCTTTACACATTACATTGTTTTTCATTCAACCATTCTTTGCACATTACATGCGATCTTCTCGACCCAAAAGGTTCCTACATTACCAAAAAGTTGCAATTTTCCTAAAGGTTCCTTCATGCGGATCACCATCGTGTTAATACAAATTACCCAAAAGCGTCATTAATGTAGTAAAACAAACACCCTAAATGCATCAACGATGGGGACGTTGGTCGTTTCATATCTTCTAGGCTATTATGTCTCGAAGGGCTTTCATTCCAATAGTCGGAGCATCCTCATCTTCAGGCTCGAAAAGCCCTTCGATCTCCATGTCCTTTGCGTCGTCGGGGTAGTCGTACGCATTGTCATCTTATGACCGCATATCATCAACAGTCTCCTGAAATCTTGTCTCATCGTTGTCCTCCTCGTTAACATCCTCCCTCCACAACCGGATGAGGTTGTGAAGTGCGAAGCAACATGCTATCAGAGCCACTTACTGAGCGTTGACGTATTTGGGCATCCACCTGAGGATCTTCCACTGGCTCTTTAGAACGCCGAATGCCCACTCAATTGCTCTGCGCAATGACGAATGGACCCTGTTGAACGCTTCTTTCTAGTTTCAAAGTTGCATCACCTGAAAGGTGGGGTGGTGGTACTTCACCCGAGAGTAGGGAACCATGTACCCATCTCGGTCTAGGTAACCTTTATCGCATAGGTAGTACCGACCCGCTGGTGGGTGGGGGAAGTGAAATCCCGGTTTCTGCAGAATGTAGTCAAACACACGAGCATCGTGGGCACCCCCCTCCCATTCATTAGATATAAAGGTGAATAGGAGATCGAAATCACATACAACCATGACATTGAAAGTGCATATACCTTTCCGGCCTCGAAACAGGATCTGCTCGTCCTAGAGGATGATCGCTTGGATATGAGTCCCATCTATGGCACCTATGCAACCCTGTGGGCATTTCGGGGTGCACAAAGGTTACCACTTGCATCTCAAGAACAATGGTTCATGAACACATCACATTGCCGTTTACCTTGAAGTATGTCCAATAGCGGTTGTCGTTGACGATTTGTTCGGGGATTCACCGAAAATGGGGATCCCTTGGACGGATGAGTTCCTTTGCTAGCCCCGTGAACCCGTTGGTGGGGCCGTCGTCTATTTCCTCATACACCTCTTGTATTGCCTCCGAGATGGTATAAGTGGAACGTTGGAAGTGTTTGCATGCTTGTCGTTGGCTTTGCCCCCATGCCATTGTGTTGACGGATATTGCAACCTTCTCAATCACAAACAACTAGTTGGACCCTCGGAGGCCATAAGGATGATGTAGAACCCCATAAAGCAGAAGGAACACACGCTTGTCCATTCGGAAGGCGTTGATACTTCGTATCTCCCCACGGTGCCTAAGTATGTTGCCAACCCATCGGGTGTCGCTATACTCCGATAAGTTGCATGACATCTTGTAAATGTGGGTGTAGTAGTGATGCACAGTGGGGATTGAACACTGGAATAGCTGGAGGATGGCGATTATGATGCGTTTGCGACATCAACGCGCAATGGTTTCAACCTCCTCAGCGCACCTAGTGCAACGCAGCAACACACATTGAGCAACTAGCTGGTTGATGAACCAAGCATTAATGCAAAGAACAAGTTTCCAAATAACTTCAAATACCAATTAGTATTGATGACAAATATTAAGCTGGTGTCTACACAAATCAAGAGAGAACTACCTAGCTTTAGCATAAGTCGAAATACAAAGCAGGAATGAAGAGAAATACCAAGCAATTCTAGAATACAAGGTCATAGGAATAACAACCAAATACAATAGAAACCTCCTGTAACCTTTACATAACAAGTGAAGCAATAGGAATAACAAGCAAACAACAATAACAATTATTGTATGTCTTCAATAACAACCGCAGAGCAATACAAATGATTATATGTCTTCAATAACAACCAAAAAACAATACAAATTATTGTATGTCTTTCGTAACGACCAAATGTGATAGGAGAATACCATAGGGAGTGTTCAACGCAAGTGTTGAAAACAACAAACGAACCAAATACGAAAAATACTAGACTACACCAACTTATTCCAAAAAAATAGTTAAATACGAACCAACCATAGGATACATTTCTCGTATTGGGAAAATGAAATGAACTGCGGTTGAGGGGTGTCATAAGGGTGTCGACAGGCAGGTCCTAAGGGCGACCTCCATTTGTATCATACAACCACTGCAACCATCGAACCCTCATATCATTATGCTGAATACCCAAGAACGGGTCTCTGAGGTTGGACTCCTACATCAACTCAATTGTGAAGCACCAAAGCCGGTCTAAGACGTCAAGTAATCCTTGTTGGACCAGCTCCTCCACAATTTCCAGCGCCAGGGTCGTGGTGTTCACTGGATTGTTGGTGGAGACCTTCTCTCGCTCGAGCATAACTAGGAGCTTCGTGCTTGTGTCCTTCACCATATTGACTTGTTGTTGGTACAACTGTGACCCCTCATAACTCCTTGTGTCCTTCATCATTATATAATTTATTGTTAAAAAAAGATTGGGTATTCGGGTTTTGATGGAATCTTTAGATATGGAATAACTCAATTTGATTTTCAGCATGATCCACCATAAGATCTGAATGTGTTCATATGTAGAGTTGGAAGAACCGCTCGCTTGGATAGACAAGGAAGTTCAATTGCATTCCTCTTGCCAAAGGTAACATTAATTGTTTACTACTACCTCCGTCTCGTAAAACTTGTAGTTTTGCTTTTGACACGTTTTTTGAAAACGGTAAAAACTATATAAAATATCAATAATTTCATACTTATCTATAAAATTATGGAAAAAAAATTATTAAAAAAATTAATATTTTATAAAGTTTTCAACTCTTAAAAAACTTGTCGAAAAGTAAAACTATAAGTTTTTTAACATGGAGGGAGTACTCATCAACGATTGACCTGTTGGCTGTTGTGTTCACTAAGTTTTTTTCTTCTTACTAATTAAATTTGTTTAAATTTTATCTCTACATATATAGGAGGATGATCATATTGATTTTTTTTTTTGGTGTAAAAAGGGTTCCTCTTGGAGAGAAGATTTGCTCAGATGATGCTCTTGATATTGTGTGACTTGTGCATGCTTGCGTCAATTATTGGGGAGTTGTACTTCCATGTATATCTATCCTTGATGGATTTTCACTTATATCTTTTTGCGGAAAGATGAAGCACGATATATTATAACTTAGCATGTGCAACTTCGTTCCACCTAACATAATGAACGCTTTTTTAGTTCTTGGTTTATCTTGAAATAATGTCAAATTTATTTCCGATCTAACAATTTTATTTAACTTTGATAAATATTTTATAAGTTGTTGGGAGAACTTTCATAGTTGTTGCCATTTGTTAATTCTTAGTATAATTCTTTTCTATATAATAACTACTCCGTATATTCTTATCATTCTTATAATAATAATAATTATATGAGTGATATTATGGATTTATAATCGGACGCCTACTTTCATAGTTGTTGCCATCGGCAAAGTAAATAAATGCAAAATAAATTACAAATTGTGCGATTCCCCGCGCCATGGCGCGTTTACATTAAAAAAATTACAAAGCATAATAAAAAATTCATAATAGCACGATATATTATGAATTTTTTATTAATTTGTAATTTTTTTAATGTAAACGCGCCATGGCGCGGGGAATCGCATTATTTGTAATTTATTTTGAAAAAAGAAAAGTCTTTTTGATCGGAAAGCCATCGGTAATTTTTCTTAAACTTCGGTTAAGACCATCTGCATTGCAAGTTTCTAAGGAGTAAAAACAAATATAAAATAGTAGGGGTGGGCACAAATCCCGCAAATCCCGGTCCCGTCCCGGGCCCGTCTCGCAAAAATTATGCGGGACGAGAATTTCGTATCCCGCAAATCCCGTCCCGTCCCGCATATTATATATATAATTTAATATAGTATATTTATTCACTATATATTCTACAAATATATGTACCTACAGTGTATATATACACACATAAACTCACAGTATGTAATGTATATATATATTGGTGTATTATGTATACATATACTCACGTTATACAACTCACTGTGCATATATATGTTATAATATATACTCACTGAATATATACTCTAAATTATATTAGTATGTGTCTATATATAATATATATTGTGTAATTATATATATAATACTATAATGTATCAAATGTGTATATATGACAAATATTGTAAGATATAAAAATATTATATATATGTGTTACGCATTTGAAAACCGTAAAATATATACTAATTTTAGAATTTTTTTTAAATATTTATTATTTGAGGGACAAGGCCCGTCCCGTCCCGGGCCCGCTCTGTCCCGCAAAAATTACGCGGGACGGGACGCGGGACGACCCCAATCCCGTCCTGTCCCGTCCCGCGCCCACCCCTATAAAATAGAGGTCGGAGAGAGAAATTTAAACTAAGAAACCCATGGCAGAGTTGCCTTCCACCAAACTCCCCTAAAAAGATAAAAAAATCCATTCAAGCCAAAATTTACACAGAGAAGTGGGGCCCTTTTTCTAAAAAAAAAACAAATTTGGGCAGTGAATCACGGGAATGGACATTGCATGCTCTTGTGAGCCTAAATTGCCATGTTTTACATTAACTTTTATATCGATTTCTGCATGCATTTCATACATTTGGATTAGAATAGTACATAATCTATGTAGTTTATACTTGTTTGCCAAATTATGGAATCTACACTAGTTTCTGTTTAATTTCGCAGAAATCAAGGCGTTTTACAGTAATTCGGAGAAAGGAAGGAAAATCACAAAGAGGTCGATATCGACTAGAGTAGGTCGATATCGAGTAGATCAAATCGATCAGAAACGTCAGAAATCGACCAGGGAATGGGAGCGGAGCAGAAGTGGTCGATATCGACCTATGTTGGTCGATATTGAGTCAACCCAGGTCGATTTCCACCTAGAGGCCAAGATCGAGTGAAGAAACAAAGAGAGGTCGATTTCGACCTATATTGGTCGATATCGACCTATATTGGTCGATATCGACCAAAGTCAAGTCAAAATTCCTGCCAGATCCGAAATCGATTTGTCAGAAGAAGAATCCGAGAAATCAACTCGATATCGACCAACCCCCAGAGACGATTTCGAGTCGATTCCGAGTCCGAGTGCTGAGCTGGCTTCCTGAGAAATATATGTTCGGTCAGGGGTTTTTGAAAAAACTCCCGAGAGAGTCTGTTTCCCCAACCGGCACCCCAATCCCACATGTTACGAGAGTTTTAAAAAACTCCTGAAAGAATATGTCGGGGGTTTTTAAAAATAACTCCTGATAAAGTGTAATCATATTACCCGCCTAATTTTTAAACTTTCTCAGGAGTTTTTGTAAAAACCGCCGAGACATATCTCTCCTTTTTTTTAAATACCGATTGCAATTTTGCTACTCCATAACCTGTCATACATGCACCTGTTTTTATTTTCAAACCTGTCATGTGATATTCAGAACATCTGCTACTATACCCAGGAAAAATAAGACCATTCAAAATCGTTCTTCATTGCAAAATCTAATCATCACAAAAGCAATGTTATCACGAACCGAAGTACACCACTAGCTAGCTTTCAATTCTCTAGCTAGACATAAATTTCTAACATTTCAACTATTGTCATAGTGGAAACAAAAAACTTCCTAGATAATATGCACTAATGTAAACCACTACTAAAAAGATATTTCCTAATTTCCAAGAGCTACCGTTGTGTGTCTAGATATTGTAGCCATTCCTCACGTAATTCATCGAGAGCAGGCTTGTCGTAGAATTCTCCCGAATCTCGAAAATACTACAAAATAAAACATAAGTATTACTTCTCAATATCTATACTACAAAATAACAAAATCATAATTCATGTAGGCAAAAAAAAGTATATTATATTCACGTACCGTGACAGGGACAACGGTGCACTCCTTATCTATAATCTCCCTCATATATCGACATATGTAATACCCGCAATCCACATTGTTTGGTTGCTTCGGACACTTTATAAATGAAAAGATAAAAAACACAAGTTATCTCAAAGCAATTACATGACACTAAATGAAAATATACAATAAGCTATTTCCACACTTACCGTGATTCTAAGCCAACGTGTATTTTTCCTATGTAGCTTGTACATCGATATAGCACTGAAAATACAGAAGCACATCATATTAGAATTGTACATTAAAATATTCACATGTAGCTAATTGAAGATCAACATATGTGAACGACTTACGTTTCAACCATAACTTTAAAATTTTCTTTAATAGTAGACCTTAATGGATCTAGCCAATATATGATATTGTCGAATGGATTTATAACTGCGAGCATCCAATGGAACCTACAACATTTTCAAAAGTTAATTGCTAATATTAGAGTAAATATAAATATACAGCGATAGTTTAGGATAATTAAATAATAATAACTTACGCTTCATGGTAAGCTGCAAACCATATGCGCTTTTCCATCCCTTTTTTTCCATACACATTGCCATATACTACTGTTTTTTCAACAATGGCTCTTTATACCCATGAGCAATATATTCAGGGCAAAAAAATGCATACTTTTCTGAAGGTCGCCTTTCGCACAAATACCTACAATTAATAATGTAATATAAATCTAATAAATTAATCAACACTTGACATATTAAATTTATCTCAAGCTATAAAACCTATTTTAGAAAAATATCAACTTACTTGATGTACAAAGCAACATGAGTTTGATCTATTTCCGTCTTATCAAGCCAGATTTGATAAGACGGAAATAGATCCTCTCATAATCCATCCCCAAAGAGCGAATAACTTTCTTTGCATCATAAGTGCAATCAGGAAGCACATTATTTTCGGGAAGCATCTCTTTCAAAAGTTCAAGCAAGGCTGTAAAACTCCTATCACTCCAGCCATGTGATGCTTTAAGATTATAAAGTTTTAAAACAGCGGACAATTTCTTAAACTTTGAGCATGATGGATATAGCGGTTCTTTAGCATCACTTAATAAGTTCTCCATGATTTGAGGACGATCAGTGAAGTTATCCTCGACTGCTTGTGACATTTCTTCTAGTCGATCACCCTCACTTGCGTACATTTCATCCACATCATTAGTTGGCATCTTCTTCTCACCATGCCATATCCATCGGGTGTAGGTTTGATCAATCCCACGCATTCTCAAATGATTTTTGACTTCAATAATTGGTAAACTCCCAGTGTTGAAGCATTTTGTACATGGACATTGTATTTTACTAGGGTTATTAGCATTCTCCGTCGCAAACCGAATAAAATCATTAACTCCTTCTCTATACTCTTTACTCATACGATTCATAGCCATCCATTTTCGATCCATCATACCCTTTTTACCATTTAAAAAAAAAAGGTAATCAATATACTACCTATAACTAATTCAAGCCAAAAAGTAAGAGTCATAGAAGCTCATAATAATGAAAGTATTCAATGAAACTAAAAAACCAAACAGAAGCAATCTACACAACGCAATAGTCATAGAAGCTCTCTCAAATTTCTATCTAGAAACTATAAAAAGTGTCATCCTAACTTCAAACTTTGTTCTCTTAGTTCACACCAACTAAAGTTTATTTCAACAACTTGCATAAATTTTGTTGAGCAAATTCATATTATCACTAGAATAGAACTCCACTTGTAAATTATGCTTCAAATTGACATTGACATAATAGAAATTTCAATTCAGAAAATTAATTTGAAAAATTAACCAAAAGATACCAACCTCGATCAGGCGCAAGAACAACAAATCAACAATCAAATACAAGAGCAATGTTTGAAGACCAATGAACCTGCGATACACGTACTACTTAGTGTCTAACCAAAAATGAATAAAAACACATCAACAATACTATTTGAGGGCGAAAGACCCTGCTATACCTTGCAGCTTGCTGTTGGATGAACCCGAAACCCCAACAGCTTATCTCGACAACCCCTTGTGCAACAGCAGATCGCACAGCAGCAGCAATCGACAATCGCACAACAGCACAATCACACAGCAGCAGCAGATCGACAATCAAACAATCTGTCAATTTGAACAACAGACTTGGTGAATACAAGAGCAATGTCAGGGAAAAGAAGCACAATGGAACAACAGCACAATGTATAAATTTCAGACTTGGTGAATTTCCATATAAGTAGACATGATCGTTTGAAATAATAAAAACATACAATCACCACTCCCAAATCGGCTTCTTAAATGATAAAAACATACAATCATGTAATTATAAGAAGAATAATTACATGCCACTTCTAACTATTTGCCAAAGAGTAACAAAAAAACAAGACCAAACTAAGGGTCTTGCGTAAAAGATGTATGACTACCCACAAAAGTAAGAGCTCCCAAGTAAGAGCTCCCAAGTTAGAGCTCAGCCCAAAAAACAAATAAGAGCTCAGCTCAAAACACAAAATCCCCTGAACTTACACAGTTACACCTCACTGTTTATATTACGAAAAACAGCAGCATTTTGGCATTCTCTAATGAAAAACAGCATTTTAGCATCTAAATATAGTGCATTTGATTTTATTAGCCACGTTTTAGGTTTGATTTAAAAAGTAGTTCTCCATGAATTGAAAATTGAAAGAGCTTTAGATTACCTGGAGATTATGCTTGTACAGTTTAATTTTTTATGAAAAGTAAGATTAATGTCTCAAAAAGGAAAAATGATTGTTCATGCATAAGCTACTCACGAATACTTTGCAGCTTAGAAAAGTGAGCCTTACTTTTGGAAAACTGACTTATATTTGAATTCATGTTTCATTCCAAAGAAAGATGGTAGAAGCATAAACTACTCATTTCAATGAAATAGGTTTTATTTACTCTGCAACTCAATGTAATTTCTCTTTGTTTTTTTTATTGGCACTTTTCAGGTTTGTATGAAAGAACTTCACTGGAGGAATAGCCCATTGATTATGTCACAATGCGGCTCAAAAGGTTCTCCAATCAATATTAGTCAAATGGTTGCTTGTGTTGGTCAGCAAGCAGTTGGAGGCCGTCGAGCACCAGATGGTTTTATAGATAGAAGTCTTCCACATTTCCCTCGAAAATCAAAGACCCCTGCTGTATGTTCTAATATCCTGAGCTTATTTGTGCCGAATATTATGGATTATTTCACTATTTGGTTATATCGGTTCATTTTTCAGTTAAGAGGTTGTCACTCTTGAAGGAAAAGGTTCTCGTTGCTTTAATACAGTGCCTTTGAATGTTAAAGTTTGTTGTGCTTCCCTTTCTCAGTGGTGAATACAAATGTTTTAGAGGTTTTGGGGGATCTCTTTTTTGCTACTATAAAAGCTTCCCTGCATTTACATTTTTCATTGTTTGAACCTGCGTATACGGATAAGTCATTCAATTTTTTTAATAGAATAATTTACTTTCGAATGCAGGCTAAGGGATTTGTTGCTAACTCATTCTACACTGGTCTGTCAGCAACCGAATTTACAATCATAAATTTGGCTTTCTCTAATAAAAAACAGCAGCATTTTGGCTTTCAAACACCAGCATTTTGGATAGAAAATCCCCTAAGACATCAAGATTTACTATTTTGGATGCTCCGGTGATTCCTCTCGATCTCTTTGTTGCATATTGGAATTTTCATTGTTCTTACCATTATACAGTGATGATGTCTGGCAGAGAAAACTTGGTTCATTTGTCCGGCAGGTTTAACTGAGTCATGTTGAGTGGATGGGTTCTGTGGTATTCTTGAATTAAGTTTTGGTTTTTGCACTAATGAGAACTCTGATCAAGTGTAATGTTGTTACTCTCATTGCTTGTAATAACAAGCAAATATTTGAGCGGGGTTTTCATTATTGGCTTATTTTTTTTTATGATTGTTTATTCTTTTGGGGTTTTGCCAATGGAGAGACAATAGATGTTTTATGATTTTTTATTCTTTGTTCTTTGACCAACCTTTCTATTTGCTAATTCTTCTTGCATCTTTTGTTTCTCAGGGTCACAAAAGTTATGTACCAAATATGATTAGCGGGGCATCACAAGCAGACATTGGTGTACTGGTAAATCATTTCACATGTTCTAACCTGTCAACGTCTTTGTTTTCTTTACTGTCTTTCTAACTTATTTTCACTTAGGTAATATCTGCCCGGAAAGGGGAGTTTGAAACTGGATATGAAAAGGGCGGACAGACCCGAGAGCACGTTATGCTAGCAAAGACTTTGGGTGTCTCTAAGCTGTTAGTAGTTGTGAATAAGATGGATGAGCCTACTGTGAACTGGTCAAAGTCGAGGTTCTAATAATCTTATCCCACTTATAAATTGATGTTAATATGATTTAACAAATTAGATGTGTTAATAGTACTTTGGTATTAATAGACGTGGCTTGTTATTAATAGTACTTTGGTATTAATTGATCTTAACTTTTCTAAGAGATTGCTATATCAAAAACTGCAGAAGACTGAGGATCTACTCAAAAACTTCAGGCAAGGGCTTTTAAATACAGACACTGACAGGAATAGGCTGAAAATATGTGTCAAGACTTGAGAATAACGAGACTATGACAAAATGATGCTTCAGGGCTTAGGCACGCTAGGGGAATTATAAATATATCATCAGGGAAACTCCTTCAAGCAACAACAGTATATTGAATCAGCATTATAAAGTATAAACTGTCTAATGTATGTGGCAAATGCCCTAGTCCATGTATGACAGCATACTAAATCAAAGGAATCATGGGCAAGGACGCAGATAAGTTTATAGTTCATCCATCATCTCAATCTAACAAGTAGACAGGAGCAATCGAACAAGTAGACATATACGCAATCGAACAAGCTGCAATCGAACAAGTAGAAAGGAGCACAATCGAACAACAACACAATCGAACAAACCGTCGAGTACACAATTGAACAACAACACAATCGAACAGCACAATGAATAAAAAGAGGGGTGAAGAGGCCGGACACGTACCGCAACTCCTATGGGTGAAGAGCTCGAAGACGAAACCTTTCGAGGCCACAGATTGTCACCACCGCGAACTGTTGGAGAGCAGCAAAACCGCCGAGCAGCAGCAAAACCTCCGATCGAGCCCTGCTGTCACCACCGATCGAGCCAACAGCAGCAAAAAACGTCGAGCCCTGGTGATGCGAACAGAAAAACGTCGAGCCTCCTTCGCAATTGACGGTCCAATGTCGAGATTGTCACCACCGATCGTCCTCTTCAAGCATCGATCGCCATGATCAACCTCCGACGAGAGCTATCCAGAGTACAAAATCAGTTTTTAGGGTTTTTCTGAGGATAAAAGTGAGACCAATCTAATTCGAGAAAGAACGCGGGAATTATTTTACAATATTTATCGGGCATCATCTTTCATGAGGTTTTAAAACCCTCCCGAGATAAATTGACGTTTCTAGTGGGTTAAATATTAACCCCTGAGAGAGTATATCCGATTTTTAATTAAAAAAAATCACACGCTTCTATCAGGAGTTTTTTTAAAAAACCCTGTGCGAAAATTCATCTTTCAGGGGGTTTATAAAACTTCTGACAATTTGGACCTGATATATGTTAAATCTGTACTAGTGGAAGATCTATCCACTTTAGATATAGTTTCCTTTTAGATATAATTATTTTATTTCCAAATTTAATCTTTAAGCTTTAGATAGATAAATTTAGATATAGATAGATATTTCTTTCCTAGATTAGCTAGGGAATGAAGTCTATAAATAAAGTCCTAGGCGCTGAGTTTTATTCATTCAATTTTAGTTACAATTAGTCACACAGAGAGAGCGCTTGTAGCCGAGAAGAGTTAGAGTTTGCGAGAGCGGCTTTGGCTTTAATCGGTTGTAAGTTTTATTTAGTTTATTTAATGCAATTTATTTTCCAGAAATTATTGATGTGTTTATTCATGATGAAGAGCGAGTAGTCACCCAACTTCTAGGGTCGGGGTGAGCCCGACGATAGCCATGTAAGGTGATGCGGTAAAGGTACCATCTTTTGATGCGAATTCTTCTTCTATCCCTATGAGCATGATTCTTTTGCGAAAGTTGAAGGTGATCCTTATTAGTGTTATTGAAGCGAAAGTGATCTTAATACAACTTGGGTTAATTATGTGAAAAAGGGTTAGTAACAATTAGGGTTTATGCGAAAGCCTCTATCTTCCTATTTGTTAATAACGAAAGTTATTTGATGAAAAACATGATCTTTTATGCCTTTATGTGTTATTTTACATGATTATCGGTGTGGTGTTGAAACCCTGATCTTGGAAGTCTTTAGTTTATTGATTTATTTCATCATTTTTGAGTTCTGTCTTGCAAAAAGTTTCGGTCTTTGGTTCCGTGATTAGTCGGTTTCGAGCATTGTTGGTCGACAGGTGAGGAGTTTAGTCGATATCGAGTAAGTAGGTCGATATCGACCAGTTTGTTTCTTTTCGTTTATGCTTGTGTTGTTTCTGTTTTACAGTTTTTGTCGATAGTGTGGTCGATATCGACTAGACAGGCCGATATCGAGTGCTCTTCTGGTCGAAATCTGCTGAGTTTTGGAACTGAAAGGGCGGGCTCTGACACGCTTCCTCGTGGATACGATCCTGACTGCCTTCTACTACAACGGGAGGAAGTCTTGTATTTATTTGCTGAGTTTCCTTTTAAGATGCTCTGCAGAAAAAACATAAAGTTTATGCGTTCAATGCTTTAAGAAGATGCTTTGTGAGAAGAAGTTAAGATATATAGAGGTTGCTCTTTGGATGCTCTGATAAGATGATCTGCGAGTAGAAGATAAAGGTTATTGTTTCGATGCTCTGACAAGATGCTTTCACATATCCCTCATGCAAATATGCTTTGCCAAGATGCTATTTGAAGTATTATAAATTCAACGTCATTCCTCCATTCACTATTATCCATTTCAACTATACTACTCAACTCACTACCATCCCTTTCATTTTCCTATCATTGTAAATACAAATCCTTCATGGATCCTCAAGAAATGCACGAGGTCCTTGCCCATTATTCAAGCTCATCTTCCGATAACCTTCAAAAGGCCTACACAAAACGGTTGTATTTAACTACAAAAAATAAGTCACGAGTCGAGGCTTCAATTTCTTTCCCAAGATGCCCACGTGCTTACATAGATAGAGAGCGTGATAAGGGTCATGATCGGCTAGTTGCAGATTATTTCTCGGAGAACCAACCCCTAGTGTATCCTAATGCTATTTTTAGAAGACGGTTCAGGATGCGTAGGCCATTATTCTTACGCATTGTGAACCAACTAGCAAGCAAAGTCGATTATTTCATCCAGATGCCCGACGCCACAGGAAGACTTTGGTTATCTGCACTACAAAAATGTGCCACATCTATACACATGTTGGCATATGGTGTGGGTGCAGATGCGGTCGATGAATATCTCCGACTAGGAGAAAATACAGCAAGGCTATGCTTGTCCAACTTTGTGGATGGTGTAATAGCTTCTTTTGGTGATACATACCTCTAGAGGCCAAACACAATAGACATACAACGTCTTCTTCATGTAAGTGCACAACGAGGGTTCCCAGGTATGATCGGTAGCATCGATTGTATGCATTGGGAATTGAAGAATTGTCCAACTGCATGGAAAGGTCAGTTCGAAGGCAAAGACGACAAACCAACCATCGTGTTAGAGGTTGTTGCATCGTACGATCTATGTATCTAGCACGCATTCTTTGGCACCATAGGTACGTGTAATGATATCAATGTTCCTGATCATTCTCCTGTATTCGATGATGTATTGCAAGGTATATCTCCACCAGTGTGCTTTGAAGTCAATGAAAATTAATATAATATGATGTACTACCTAGTTGATGGGATATATCCAAATTGGGCGACCTTCATACCATCTATCAAGCTTCCGCAAGGAGGGAATGCTAAGTTGTTTGTTACATA
Organism: Persicaria tinctoria; assembly: GCA_037127255.1. Lineage (NCBI taxonomy): Eukaryota > Viridiplantae > Streptophyta > Magnoliopsida > Caryophyllales > Polygonaceae > Persicaria > Persicaria tinctoria. The sequence continues at coordinate 29,269,447 of JBANSL010000001.1, forward strand.
TCAAGAGGCTACTCAAAAGGATGTCGAGCGAGCTTTCGGCGTCCTACAAGCTCGATTTGCCATAATAAAAAATTCAGCACTTGCATGAGACATTACTTTGGTGGGGAGGATAATGAGATCTTGTGTTATTTTGCACAATATAATAGTGGAGGATGAGAGAGAGAACTACAACCTTTCCTTTGATTTGTCAAAATTTGACCAAGTGGAGGGTAATGACACCACATACTCCAACCGACGACCAACCTCCATGGATGAATACATCGAAAACCGAACGCAACTTCGGAATAGGATTACACACTATCAATTGAAGGAAGATTTGGTTGAACATATATGGCGGAAGTTTGGAAATGGATCAATGCGTTATTAAATTTTCTTCTATGATTTCATGTCGAATCCCATGTATTTCGATGTTTTTCATTTTTGTGAACGACGACATGCATGTACTCCTTGTAGTTCATTTACGTTTCACTTCTATTTTAATGTTTTTTCGTTTCAATGAAAATGTTTACATTTTAAATTATGGTGTATTATTTACACTTTATCCTTTTTTTTTCAAAAAAAAATTAATTTCATTAAATACCATTATTATATTAATTTTTGTAAAATATAATACAAGTATAAATAATATACTTGTATTACCTAAGGTAAATTTTTGTGAACGACGACGTGCATGTACTCCTTGTAGTTCATTTACGTTTCACTTCTATTTTAATGTTTTTTCGTTTCAATGAAAATGTTTACATTTTAAATTACGGTGTATTATTTACACTTTATCCATTTTTTTTAAAAAAAAATTAATTTCATTAAATACCATTATTATATTAATTTTTGCAAAATATAATACAAGTATAAATAATATAGGTTATATAGTATTATGCTTAAACATATTATAATATACAATGGAGGGTGAAAACTAAACCTAAGAAACTCTAGAAACCCGTATTGATGTAGGTGAAAAAGTAAGTTGAGATTTTTAAGGAGAGAGAAAGTGATAAATGGAGGTTAAGAAACCCTAAAAAAATTCATGGATGCTATAGATTGAAAAATCAAGACATTATAAATTGAAAATACTGATGGAATATCACCGACAAGTTTAAGTCGGGACTTATCTGGTCGGTTGGTACCGGGTCCTTTATTAATTTTTGGACAGATAATTGGATCACAACCTCCTCCATCCTATCTAGGGAAGGCTGCCCTGTTATTAACAACATTGAGAAAATTGTTAGTGATTACATCCTATGTGGTAAATGGTGGGAGGATAAACGTTCAGTTGTACTATCAAACAACATTGTGGCGGAAATCCTTAACATTCCCCTTACAACTTCAAATTTTGAGGATAGATTGTACTGGTGGCCGGACCGGACTGGGTGGTTCACCACTTCGAGTGCGTATAAACTTGTTACAGCCGAATCTTCTATTCAGGTAGATAACAACGCGTGGATCTGGAGTCTATAGATGCTCCCCCTAAGGTAAATTTTTTTTTATTATGGAAAGTCTACCAGCTTGGCTTCCCAACGGCTGTTCGGCTTGCTCTGCGGGGTGTCCCTGTTCCTTCTACCTGCAATTTTTGTATTTGCTCAACAGATGACGATGTTCATCTATTGCTTGAATGCCAATTTACAAGCTCTCTCTTTCAACTCCCTGCACACATTAGATCTACTATATTCAATATAATTGCCCAGTCTAGAAATATAAAACCAATCATTAACTTCATTGGAACTAATCTCTCAAAGGCAGCACTAGCTAAACTTGCTTTTGCTTGGTGGTCGGTCTGGTACATTCGAAACCAACACGTTTAGGCTAGCACCTATCCCTTCAAGGGACGCCGCCTTACATCTTATTAAAACTCACGAGATAAACTGGAGTTACGCTCTTCGCTATGATAGCAGCCTTGACGAAGATACCCCCACCTCAATCGCGCAGACTCATCCAACCTAAAAAGAAGAAAAAAGATCGCCATATTTCATGGCGAAAACCGTCGGGTGGTACTTTCGAACTCAACTTTGACGGATCAACAATCGCAAATAACGTCAGCTCGGTGCGTGTGGTTATAAGGGACTGGAATGGAAGCCCGGTACATATAGGATATCAAAAGCTCGACAGAAAAAGTGCATTCAAAGCGGAGGCCCTTGCCCTCAAACTTGGGGCACAACACGCTCTTGAACTCCGTATTGATAAAATCCAGATTGAAGGAGATTCCAGTATCATCATAAACTACTTAAACAACAAATTCACATCTCCCTGGGAAGTCGAAATTATATTGTCTGATGTACAACACTTATTGTCGTCTATGAAAGAAGTCTCCTTCTTTCATGTACCCCGACTTGGCAATAGAGTAGATGATAAGGTTGCTCACATTTGCCACTCTGCCTGGGGTGCCGATATTTATAACATTTCTGGTCCAAAATGATGCCTTCGGGTAGGATGGTTTAACGACCATTAAACTTTAACTAATCAATAACTGTGCATAATGTCGTATTTCATCTAAAATTTAAAACTATAATACTATTAGCAATTTAGCACATGCCTCCAAAATCCATTGAACAACTCTGTTTATTTTGCTAAACTATAGAAAAATCTATCAAAGGGTAAATCAACAATTATACAAAACTTCGCCTACCTTCGATAAATTTCTGACTCCATCACTTCTTCTAGATTAGTTAAAGTTTAATGGTCGGTCCATCACTTCTTCTAGACTAGTTAAAGTTTAACAACCAGTCCAAAAAACCAGAATTTTTTCCTAATAAAAAAAACTTACGGAGTATTATTTCTTATTACTCCGTACATACAAATATTTGTAAAATCAAGACATTATAAATTGAATCACAAGGATGGTTTTTTGGACTGGTCGTTAAACTTTAACTAGTCTAGAAGAAGTGATGGACCGACCATTAAACTTTAACTAATCTAGAAGAAGTGATGGAGTCAGAAATTTATCGAAGGTGGGCGAAGTTTTGTATAATTGTTGATTTACCCTTTGATAGATTTTTCTATAGTTTAGCAAATTAAACAGAGTTGTTCAATGGATTTTGGAGGCATGTGCTAAATTGCTAATAGTATTATAGTTTTAAATTTTAGATGAAATACGACATTATGCACAGTTATTGATGGTAAAAATAACACTCCTACGCTTAAATAAAATTTAAACAAAGTTGAACACTTTCAACTTAATAGTTGATAATTTAAAATAGCAAAAGTTGGCAAGATGTGCATTCTTGACATTTGCATTTTAACATCTTGCAAATCGAAGATTAGCACAAATCTTGCAAATCTTGACATGTGCATTTTTTGGCAGGATTTGTGCTGATCTTTGAAGATTAGCACAAATCTTGCAAATCGAAGTAATTTTTTTTTTCCGTGAAGCTCCAAACTAATGTCCTAGAATACATTATTTGAAAGGCATTATCCTTATAACATTGTCAATAAAAAAAACTTCAACTTTGAAAAATTGCTTTCTACATATGCAACAATAATATGGAATAGTCAATAAAATTCTATACAATCATTCATGGCTAATGAAACTATACAATTGAATTGAACACTAATAAAAAGTGTGATAACGTATACTTTTATACTCCCTCCGTCCAACAATACTTGAACTTTTAGATGTAAATTTTTGTCCAACAATAGATGGTCTTTTAGGTTTTCTAGGTAAAAAGTTGTAATGATTTGTATTGGTTTGTGTGTTGTTGACTATTTAAAATAATTTGATTGGTTAAAATGTGTAGTGGGTGTTAAAAAATAATAAAATTTATGAAAAAGTTAGTGCAATGATGATGTTTTTTTAAAAGTAAGGTGTTTTATGAAAACTTGTGCAAAATGCTAAAAGACAATGTATTTTTGGACGGATGGAGTATATGTTTTAAAATAAGAAGTAATTGAATTAAAAATAAATATACCTAAAGAAAAGAAGTAAAAAAAAAATAGAAGATGACTATAAATTAACTTAAAAAGATTTATTGACAAACTATTATAGAGTAGAATAATAAATAAAAATTATTATAGTTTAAACAAACTATGAAAATAAATTGCAAAACACAAATAAATGAAACAAATCAATAAATTTGCACAAGTTAAGAGGCATCATAAACTAAAAGCTCGTCCGATTTAAAAAAAAAAGAAATGAATTGAGGGGTGCTTATTGGGATTCGAACCAAGGGCGAGCGGCAATGAAATAGCTCAGTCCCCCTTCCGTGTCAGGTACCACTACGCTAACGTGTATTAGATTAGTATTTCTGGAAAGTGTTTTTTATATAATAAGATTGACAATATGAGGCCCTATAAATAGAGAGGTCTTGGGTGAGCGCCCATCTCGCACTTGCCTAGGGCCAGCCCTGAAAATAAAACTACGATATTTTAGATTGAATGATGATATTTTATTTCCAGCCAACGTTTTTTTAGTTTAAAACATAATGTTTTTTTATTCAAAATGGTGGTGTTTTAGTTTAAAACCATGTAATCAGTTGTTATATATTTTTTTCTCTTTTTAATGAAAAAACGATGTCATTCGAATCTATAACAACATTCTTTTCGTCTAAAATATATCATTTGAAACTTAAAGTCAATATGCAACTTATTGTTCTATTAGCATATGAAATAATGTGTATACAAGATATAAAACATTAAACTTGCATAATTTCTTATATAATTATCGAATTTAGTAATATATCCTCTTGTTTCAAAGCACTTGATTGACTTGAATTATATTACCAAAATATCAAATTAAGTAAAATATAAAAGTATCGTGATTTATTGAAAGACATTTGAAATAATTAATATGTGTTTAACTTTCAAACGTTCATAACTGTTTACTCGGTTATCGAATTGAGGCTTATAATATATCAAAACGAAGCTATATATCAACGAGTAAAACAAATATAAGTGATTCGTCAACGGTTGAAAGGAGGGACGAATGTTCCCCTGTCCGTGCCGAGATCCGCCTATGCCTAGAAGTCTCGTTCGACAGTCCTAACACCATGCCACGAGAAAATTGATCATTGACAAATAACATCTACAAATATTCTTGATTGAACAACAATTGTGGACTAGAAAATCTGACCGATTTATAAATTACCCGTAGTAATTAAAGGAGGTTTATGCAATGCAAATTAAGGATGCATGACAGATTCAACATTTGAAAAAAGTGGCTGCTTCCAATATTCCAAACCCCTTCTTATCAAGTATAAGGAAGCTACATTCGTTGAACCCTTTACATATTTTTTCTGGAAGTTTATTTGACTTTTAAACCCTCTTTAAATATACTTCCATAAGTAATTTGCATCTGTCCAAATGGGTGTATGCAAATGGGAGTATAATATTAGCTAATTAATAGTACGGTATTACTATTAATACCACTCCTATATCATGACACGTTTTTATTTATTTATAAAAGACTAAAATATTGGATCAATAATATGAATTTCATTATGACTTCTCTTAGAGTGTATATCAGAAAATATCTTACAAATAAGGATTCTAAGACTATAAATATAAAATCGGGTAATTCTAATAATACCATATTAGATTGGTCAGAAGATCGAATTCAAAAAAAAATTATATAAGTTATATTTTTTTTTGGATCTTTCATTCTATTTAATTCCGAAATTGAAAATACATAAATTTATTTAAAATGGACTAATGATACTATAATTATGCAAAGATTTTATCTGAAATTGAACAAATGGATTTACTTGAATGAGAGAGAAAGATGAATACTCTCTCCGTCTCACAATAGATGTCTTTTACTATTCATACACGTTTTCTTAAAAAGCTAAAAATTATATAAAATATCAACATTTTATTAAATATTTTTAAATAATAACGTACATATTGCTAATAAGTATAGAATTATTTTAATAATTAATTAAAAAATAGATATTTTATACTCCATCCGTTCCGCAAAACTTGTCATTTTAACTCTCCACACAAGTTTTAATAAAACTAATAATTACACTCCCTTTTTACTAATTTACCCTCATTTATTACTCTACTTTTTACGTTATCAAAAACTACAACTCACAACACATCAATCAAATCAAGGGTATTTTAGTAAAGTAGAAACAAAAATACCTAAAATGACAAGTTTTTCCGAACAAAAACAAAACTCTAAAACGACAAGTTTTGCCGAACGGAGGGAGTATAGTTTTTAGCTAATTAAAAAACGTGCATGAATAGTTCAAATCTAAACTGGACCTAGGATTTCGGTTCAAGGAATTTTTAATTTTGATTTTCGGTTCGGTTTATTCCTGGTTCGATTAGACCGAAAAAAAAGGACAAAAAATGCTGTTGTAAATCCTCAATCTCAGTATTGACGCTAAAATAGACTCCTTTTAACGGAAACGAGTCTAAAATACGGGTGCATCCATTACATACATATATTGGATACACCTTCCATTGTTCGATTCAATTATGAAAGCTGGAATCAAGGAGAAAGCAAATTAAGCAAAAAAAAAAAAAAAAAAATTGATTAAGAGGAGCAAACTTGAAGATATTGATCAATCAATCAAAGAAAAGAGAAATTTATGGCAGAGCTATAAAGCGCCATTATATTAGAGCATTCGCATCCACGGAACCCGATTCGGTTCCTTAACTCTCATTTTTATTTTTCTCTCTCCTTAAGAAACCCAACATAATTTTTAACTCACATCCCTACAACCTATTTTATTATAAACAAATAATATAAAATTAAAAATAGCCCTACCACTTACCCTAAACCCCTCTCTTTCTCTTTCCTCCTCTCTCACTTATGTCTTTTTTCTTGAGTTTTTAAGGATTCTTTAGTAGTGAATCCATCCCATCATTCCTTAACAAAATATATCTCTCCTCTATTATTTAATTATTAAGTTCCTTATTTTTCTCTTTAAAACACCCCATTGTGGGTGCTCTTAATGATCTCAGCTCGATCGCCAGTTCCCGGTGAGTATTTACTTACGAGAGGGGTTTGTTGCGACCATCACAAAATTATACGATTCTCAGGACCGTTGCAGCACAGACTGCACAATCAAAGAAATTTGCGTTCAGGACGTTGGCTGCAGCATAGTCTTAAAATTTTGTACACGACGCTACTCAAGTAAAGGGGTGTTTATTACATATCCATATTTTTCGCTTTTATTAACATTTTGTCCACCAACCTATCCTTATTAGCTAAATGTCCAATGTGTTGTTGAAACCGGAGTTGCTGAAACCGAGATTGCTGACATCGGAGTTGCTCAATCACTAAATTTTGAATATATTTTGCCCAATTTCTGATGCAACCAAATTGAATAGATCGAAGAAAAGGTTCATCCTTAAGCACGGACCACAATCTTCTCAAACTCAAGCACAGACCACAATTTTCTTAATTTCAACAACAATTTCAGCAATTACAACAACAATTTCAGCAAACTAAGGGTGTGTTTGGCAAAATGGTAGCTGTTGGAGAAGCTGAAGCTCTTGGGTAGCTGAAGCTGTTGAATTATTTGAGTTAAATATATGTTAATAAGCTAGTATAGTGTTTGGTAAACCTAGTTGTTATGGTAGCTGTTGAAAACTTGTGAATAAAAAACAAAAAGTTCCGAAAAGCTTGGGCGAATAGCTATTGAAAAGCTTAGATTTCAAAAGTTTTCAAAAGCTAATTAAACTAAAATCTTATATTTCTTTTATTTAAGACTATAGAATATCAAAACTATAAGCTCCGAAAAGCTACTTGCTTTTGCCAAACATACCCTAAAGATTTTAGCAACAACCATTCCAGATCAGGCAATAATTACAACATCACAAATTAAGAGATTTTAGCAAATTAAGAGATTTCAACAAGAGCGCGAGGCAAGAGATCTTCATTGACATAATCGAGTCGCTTCCATCTAAGGCGAAGGCAATCAAGAGACAACTGCAAACAATTTAAATTAAGAAGATGATCAGCTGTGTGAAAAACACCACCCAAGCAGAACCTAATTCAACAACAAATCAAAAGAGTTTGCCCTATAAATTGAAATTTAGGGGAAATCATAAGGTATTATTGAATATGAAAAAAGAGAACTGAGGAGTGAAATATGCAACTGCTGATTCAATTAACGAAGAATTAACAGCGATTTCATCAAGATGCAACAGGTCGGCAGTAATTTTAGCAGCAATCAAAAAAGCGATTTCACAAAAAAAAATGGCGATTTCAAATACCCTGGACCGGAAGCCAAGATCGGCCTCCCCCTACGTACAGAACAGACGACTGTCTTGCAACATGTTGCCGGATGTGGGCGAGATCTAGTAGAAGAACAGGATATATGCGCGACTATGGGCAAGATATAGCCGGGGAGAGAGGGTGTACAAGAGAAGTGGGCGAGATCTAGCCGGTGAGCATCGGACCACCTGCGTCGCTGGATCTGAATCACTAGCTCCGCTGCTTTGGCTTCAATCTTTGTTCGAGAGGGGGGTGAAGAGCGGATTCGTACTCAACCAATGGAGGCGCTGCCTTCGGATTTCTACATGCTCAGATAGTGAATCTGTGGTGGGGGAGAGGAGGAGAATGGAGGGCAGCCATGAAAAAGGGCCGGTTTGGGAGCTGTTCAGAAGAGGCAGATTAAAATTTGGGGTGTTTACTAGAATGTCCATATTTTCAGGCTTTATTAGCATTTTGTCCACCTACCTATCCATATTAGCTAAATGTCCACCTATTTTGATGAAACTGTTGAAACCGAATTTTCTGAAATTGTGCCCCTGTGCCCCCCCTCCGATTTCAACACTCTTGTTGATGCTGAAACCCCGATTTCAACAACGTTGTTGATGGTGAAACTCCGGTTTCAGCAACGTTGTTGATGCCGAAATGGTTATTGCTGACACGCTTGAAAATGTTATACATACAAGCTACTGAAATACTGAAAAGCTGAAATGTTGAAAGGCTAAAATGTTGTCATATATGCTTTGTAAGATAAAGTAGCTCATACAATTTTATAAGAATTAATTACAGCAAGACAAAACAAATTCAATAAAATTACCAATATCCAAACTCTCAGCAAAGCAAACTCAATCACATTAGCAAACTAACCAACTGCACCAAGTATTCATCAATTTAAATCCAATTCAAAGAGCAAGAATACCATCTGAACGTATAGATAACTACAAAGTACAAAACAATATAGCAATTAATTCAATACCAATTCACATAATCCCTTTTTCAGTACAATCAGCAACGCGGAAGCAAATTACCAATTATATCGATTCCTATTCAATACCAAGGATATCGATTCCTATTGTTGCCGATTGTAATGAAGTTGGTAACTACAAACTACAAAGAATAAGAATACTGAAATGCTGAGATGGCCGGTTGCTAGGAGAAAGAGAGAGAATGGAGTTCTGATTTCAACCATCTGCGGAAGCAATTGATCGAAGGTGAATTGATGTCAACAACGTACCTCGCTCGATCGGCGACGAAGCAATCGATTCCTTGCTGAAATTGTCGGATACGCCATTTGAAGTAGAGGATGGAGATGCAGATTCAGAAGAAGGTGCAGTAGTTCGACCGAATCTTCGGCCATCGTCGATCTTCGTCGTCATCATCTAGATGCATCGAAGCCGTTGCAGCAGATCTGGATGCAGGTGGTGGTGAGGATGACAACCATCGAATCCGGAAAGAGGATTGGTCTACCTATGGAAATCGAAGAAAGAAAGGGGACAGAGCCTGTACAGCACTGGTCGGAGAGATCAAAGAGATCTGAGGGAGGCGGCGGTGTCGGTGGCGGAGATAGGGACCTGAGATTGATCGGAGAGGGAAGCGAGGGTGTCGGAGTTGTTGGGCAAGAGCGCTGAACTTCCATGGCTTTCAGATCTTGAGGACCAGATCTAGGCGATGAAGGAGGACAACCGACGGAGGAGGCGGAGCGAGAAAGGGCGAAAGAGGCAAGCGAACAGGTTCCGATGGATTCCGAAGTTTCGTATGAGGTATTGAAATCGTCGGCGACTCCATGGCTATGGAAGCAATAGTCGGCGATGAATTCCTCTGGCTATGGAATCGTCGGTGAGGAAGAGAGCTTAAGATTAGGTTTACCTTTGACAGGTAATTTTGTCCATAAAATTTTAGGTGGACAAAACACCAATTTACCACACTTGGTGGACACTCTTTTAATTAGGTCGAAAATTTGTGCCTTCGACCCAAATTTTCTCTTAAAATTAAAAGAGTCAGTGGACAAAACGCTAATTAAACAAGCATGGAGATACTCCTTCAATAAGGGCAAAAAAATGTCATGTACCACAAATTTATTCTCAAATAAACTCATTTGGTTCATTAGCTTCATAATCGAACCGAACCGAAGTCGAACCGGCTGAAAACCAAACCGAACCTATTAGTTTCAGTTTTACCTTCGGTTTGATTTTTTTTTTTGGGAATTTCGGTTTTCGGTATCCATTGTTCGGCTCGGTTTTGGGTGGATGAACTGACCTAGCTCCGATCATAGGTAAATGTTGCTTTTCATTGTTTGTCCCACAATTATTTTTATACTCCCTCTGTTAATTAAAACTTGTCGTTTACTATTCATGCACGCTTTTTTAGAATGATAAAAACTATATAAAATATTAACATTTTTTTATATTTATTTTTATAAATCCATACTTAATTGTAATAAGTATGAAATGATTTTAAAAAATTATTTAAAAAGTTAATATTTTATATAGTTTTGAACACCTAAAAAAGCGTGCGTGAATAGTAAAACGTCAAGTTTTAATTAACGGAGGGAGTATAATAAAATCACTTCATATAACTTGTATTAAAATCTCAAAAAAAAAAAAAGTGTATAGAAATAGCTTTTTTTTTTCTAAAAAAATATTCTATCTTTAGATATATTATCAATAAATACTATACTAGGTAACACCTCACAAGAAAGTCGATCTCTTAACAAATCTTACCGGCCGGTCGATAGACTAATATACTTGGGATTATTAGTTATATTTATAAAACTTTAGGGTACTTGGTGCAATACCTCACAAAGGTGAGCTACTTTGCAATTTTCCAATTCTTGTAAAACAAAAACAACTCATATAGTATAAACTGTAAAGTGAAAAGTAAAGTCTAAACCCCTTGTCGGCAGACTCTTTGGCATTACGTGATTCCCCTAGACTCCAACTATTCGCTTATTTTTTCGACCAAAAACTATTCGCTTATTTCCCCACTTCTGATGTCTACAGTACAGTGTGAACTCTCTAAATACTGTCAAAGAACACTTAAGAAATTGAACTTTTTTTTAATCGAGAAGGAATAGACAACAAATTTTACGTGTAAAATTTACATGATTATAATTTTTGTTAGTCTAGAGAAGAATAGAGAGAAATGATGAATCAAATTAGATAATTAAACGAGGAAAAAGAAATAAATTTTGTACGGAAGATGATGGAAGAGTAACGGTTATAATATTTATCAATCAATGAATCTTAATTAAAAAATGAACTAGATTCGAAGGGTGTTAACCAACAAACGAGCGGTAAATATCATATTAGTTTGATAAACAGAGATATTAAAAAACACAATAACTATTAGTAAGATTTTGAAATGAATATTAACAAAATAAATTTTTTTAAATTACGTCACAAGTCCCTTCCTCGTAAAAACAGTTATAGATTGACCCGAGAAATGAATAAAATTGGTGGATGTTTATAATTTTTATTTGATTGTTGATTGTTTGTTTGTTAGGTGTATTGAATGATGGTTAAAAATAGGAATTGAAATTGAGAAAATGGGTAGATCTTTGAGATTAGTATTGTTCTTCGAAACTAGTTGTCGGGAATGGGGCTCAATATTGACTGACGAGGAGATAAAGTAGCATCACTTAATCTGGCTGAAGTGAGGAAGTAGTCTATAGAGATAGTTGTGTGTAGTTTAGTTGATAGAGGTGCTTGTTAGCTTAGTGTTAATTAGAGTTGCTAGTGTAAGCCGATTAGTTTTGCCTATAAATACTGCTTGTAGTCACCTTTTGTTGGTAATGCAATTCATACAGAAAATTCCCACATATTGCTCTCTTCCACACATGGTGACATGAGTTGCAAGTCTATCTACATTCTCCATAGCCGGATTGTGACCTGATTGAGCTCGTCTACATGGTATTAGAGCTACAAGGTACTGATCTGCATCAATTCTCTCGTTTCTGATCGTTCTTCAGTCTCGATTTGATATTTTTATTTGCGCGTTTCCTCGCTGTTCTAGATCTGCGTTTTTTAGGCCGATCTGGTGATTTTGTGCTTTGTTACTGCTTGATCTGCTGTTTTCTCAGTGTTACTTTCTAGTGACTGCTATTTTCGTGATTGAACTGAGTGTATTAGTCAATCATGGATGATATTGAGAATTCTGATGCTCGTACTAAAGTTCGGAGAGAAAGTTCTAGTGATCGTGAGTTGCGAGCAAATAATTTTGATCCATTGTTCCTTGCTAACTCTGATCATCATGGAATGATTCTGGTTGCAAATCAATATATTGGTTATAATTTCCTAAGCTGTAGTCGTAGTGTTTGAATGGCGCTAGGATCGAAAATGAAATTAGGCTTTATAAATGGAGGATGTAAGAAACCTCATGATGAAGGATCTGATGATTTCCAACGATGGATTCGTTGTGACTTCATTGTGACGAGTTGGATTTTGAATTCCATGAAGAGTGACATAGCTGAAAAGTTCATGTACGTGCAATCTGCAAAAGAATTATGGGAAAAAATTAGAGAGCGATTTGCTGAATCCAATGCTCCCCTGATCTATCAGTTCCACAGGGAATTGAGCATGATTGGGCAAGAGAATCTTTTTGAGGCCGTTTATTACAACAAGCTGAAGAAGGTGTGGGATGAATTACAGGCTCTTGAAGGTTACCCCATTTGTCGATGTGGTGTCATGTCTAGATGTAGTTGTGCTATTCTTAAAAGGATGCTTGAGAGGGAGTATATAGCGCATCTGATGCAGTTCCTTATGGGACTTACTGATGGTTATGGCACTATGAGAATCAATATTCTCTGTATGGATCCATTACCTTCCGTCAACAAAGCTTATCATATGGTAATGCAAATTGAGAGACAAAAGGAGATAACTGGTGGCAACAGCTCTATGTCTCATGAGGTTTTAGCAGCTACTGGGAAGTTTTCTGGTGGAGCAAGTAGCTCTGGTGGGAGTAGCTCTCAGAACAGGTCTAATGGAGATTTTAAGAGAGAATCCAAGAAAGCCAAAATTGACAGGGTTTGTGACTTTTGCCATGAGAAAGGTCATGTGAAGGATACTTGCTTTAAGCTCATAGGTTACCCAGATTGGTTCAAGGGGCCTAAGAGTAAGGTTGATGGTAATAAATTTGATGGTACTGCTCATGATGTTGGGGCTTTTGACTCTCCCTTTAATTTTGAAATGATTAACAACAATGAAGTCCAAGACAAGGGAGATGCTAAACCTGATTCAGTCTTGGTTAATGTTGTTTTCAAGGAGGTTATTCGTATGTTGAAGGGCAAGATGAAGGTGGATGAAACTTCTTCAGGGCCTGAGCAGAATTCTGTGAATTTTGCCAACTTTGCAGGTATCATCTCTTCTTCCTCTTCTGTCAATAACCATATTTATTTTTGTGAAATCTGCGAAATCGATACGGGAGCAACGGACCACATTGCATTCGAGAAGAGTGTTTTGGTGGATCTAAGGAAGCTCAGTAAACCGATTATCATAGGGACACCTGATGGATACACACAAGCAGTCACTCATGCTAGGACTGTTATTCTCAGTAAAGAGTTGAAGCTTCTTGATGTATTGTATCTTCCATCATTCACCCACAATATGATGTCAGTTTCCAAGCTACTGGACACTGATTCATTGATGTTTGCTTTCTTCTCCAAATATTGTGTGCTCCAGGACATTTTAACTAGGCAAGTGTTGCTGTCTGGTGGTCGAGTTGGTGGACTTTACAAGTTTCAGGGATTCAAGTGCTTAGTCGAAAATGAGGTGCCTGGCTACAAGTCTCCTATTCGGCTACCAGTGGGTGCAGTTTCTTTCATTTCCAATAAAGAGCAGATGGCTAATAATCTATCTCTGATCCATGCTCATCTTGGACACATTTCAATTTCCAAACTGCGGCATTTGAATGCTTTTAATCTGGGGGGATACCAGTGGTTTTGTTTATGATACTTGTGAACTTGATAAATTGCATAAACTTCCGTTTCCTGTCAGCTCATCTTATGCTTCAAAATTTTTTGAACTAGTTCACATGGATTTGTGGGGGCTTTACCGGACCCATTCTCTTTATGGAGCCAAGTATTTCCTTACCGTTGTCGACGATCATAGTCGTGCTACATGGACTTTCTTACTCAGGCAGAAGGATAAAGTGTATTGTATTATATCTGTTTTTTTTTGCCTTCGTTGAGACACAGTTGGGCACCAAGGTCAAGGTGTTGCGCACCGACAATGGTACTGAATTTGTCAATTGACAGTTGCAAGAGTTATTGCAAAAAAAAGGTATTGTACATCATCGTTCTGTGGCTAATATCCCTCAGCAGAACGATAGAGTCGAGCGTAAACATCACCATTTGGTATAGATGGCTCGAGCTCTTCGGTTGTATGCTCATCTTCCTATTTGGTTATGGGGGGAGTGCATTCCAACCGCTACACATTTGATCAATCTTCTACCTTCGTCTGTATTGGGATGGCGTACTCCATATAAGGTTTTGTTCAAAAGGCGGGCTTCATACACAGACTTGAAGGTCATGGGATGCCAGTGCTTTGCTTTGGTCCCTTCGTCTCAACGTCGTAAATTTGATGCAAAAGGGGTTCGTTGTGTGTTTGTTGGGTACCCTCCAAATAAAAAAGGATTTAAGGTCCTTGAAATTACAACCAAACGATTGTTTGTGGCCAGACATTTACTTTTTCAGGAACAGGTTTTTCCTTTTAAATCTGGTTCTTCTAGTGTTCCTTCCACAGATTTTGTGCCTCTACCTTGGGTTTCCATGGGCAATGACTCGGATGATGGTGCATCGATTTTCCTTCATAATAAATCCCAATCGCTTGATTCTCATCGGGGTGCCACGGAAAGCCCTGCTATTTCTAGGATTGTACCTGATAGAGTTGACAGTACTGGTACCACTCCTCCATCTATTGATTCTCATGGGTTGAATCTTGATTAGGCGCTTGACAGTATGCCTTCCTCTGCCGATGATGGCGATTCTATCAGTCATACTCAACATTCTCCTCGTCGTAAGCCTAGGGCAATTCGTCGTCCTCCTCACCTCCAGGACTATGTGTGTGGAAATTTACCCAATTGATGTAGCAGGGACTCTTTCTCTAGTGCCTTTCATGTGATTTCCTCTCATGATTTGGGTATGTATTCGCCTGATTATGTTGCCTCTCTTTTTCATGTTCTTTCTACATATGAGCCTAATACATATGCCCAAGCTTGTAAGCATGAGGTGTGGCAGCAAGCTATGGCTTCTGAGGTTGAAGCTCTTGATAAAAACTCAACCTGGATCCTTACACCCTTGCCTCATGGCAAGAAGGCAATTGGGTGTAAGTGGGTGTACAAGGTTAAATTTCTGCCTAATGGTGAGGTTGAGAGGTATAAGGCTCGATTGTTGGCGAAAGGTTATAGTCAAGAGAAAGAGAAAGATTATAAACACACGTTTTCTCCGGTTGAAAAGTTTGCAACTGTTCGCACTTTGCTGGCTCTAGCTGCTGTTAAGGCATATGAATTGCATCAATTGGATGTTCACAACGCCTTTCTCCATGGGTTTTTGGATGAAGAGGTGTATATGCTTCCTCCCCAGGGCTATTCAAAGGCATTACCTGATTAGGTTTGTTTGCTTAAGCGTTCTCTTTATGGCAACAAACAGGCTAGCTGACAATGGAACATTGAGCTTACAAAGTTCCTGGTCAGTTTAGGCTATGTTCAGTCAAAGCAAAATTACTCGTTGTTTGTTAAACGAACTGGTGATCTGCTTGCTATTGTACTTGTGTACGTCGATGATATGTCGGTCACTGGTGATGATGTGTCTGAAATCCAGAAATTGAAGTCAGCTCTTGACTGTAAATTCACCATCAAAGATATGGGGCTTGCCCGTTACTTCCTTGGTATGGAAATCTCGCGGTCTTCTGATGGGATTCGCTTAAATCAACGTAAGTGTGTTGTTGATTTGCTTCATTGCAAGGCGACTGATTTTCCTATGCAACGAGGTTTACATTTGAGTATTGATCAGGGTGAACCTATAGCCGAGCCTGAGATGTATAGACATTTGATTGGGAAGCTCTTGTATCTCACTGTGTCCCGGCCAGACATTTCTTATAGTGTCCAATATCTCAGTCAGTTTCGCTCGTCCCCTCGACAACCCCATTGGCAAGCAGCCCTGTATCTCCTTCGATATTTGAAAGGCTCTGTCAACTTGTGTCTGTTCAATCCTCGTTCTTATGACCTCTCTCTTAAGGGGTTTTCTGATGCAGACTGGGGAAGGTGTTCTTTCTCTTGCCAATCTGTTACGGGTTATTGCGTGTTTCTAGGTGGGTATCTGATTTCGTGGAAGACAAAGAAACAAAAAATCGTGTCTAAATCTTCAACAGAAAGTTGTGTGTAGTTTAGTTGATAGAGGTGCTTGTTAGCTTAGTGTTAGTTAGAGCTACTAGTGTAAGCCGGTTAGTTTTGCCTATAAATACTGCTTGTAGTCACCTTTTGTTGGTAATGCAATTCATACAGAAAATTCCCACATATTGCTCTCTTTCACACATGGTGACATGAGTTCCAGGTCCATCTACAATCTCCATAGCTGGATTTTGACCTGATTCAGCTTGTCTACATAGTCTCACCGAATCTAGTCGAGGTGACGATGTAACCTCAATGAATCTAGTTAAGGTAACAGCGTAGCCTCATAGAATCTGGTTGAGGTGATGATATAGCCTCACCAAATTTGCACGAGGTGACCATGTAGCCTCACTAAATTAGACCGAGTTGACGACGGCCAACAATCCCACTAGTTGAAAGGCCAAATCAAAACTAGCTGGATCCATCTTTCATACCATGTTAAAGTTGGCTAGGCCCGGTAAAGTTAAGATGCTAGAAAAGGGTCGTCTTCAGGACAATAAAGAGGAGACATGAATAACACATAAATCCAACGGGGTTCCGTCTTAAATAATTGACAATCGAGAGGAATAGCCTCCAACTTTATATGTTGCTCAAAACATTTCAATATTTGTCCATGTGAAACAACTCCATCACTTACACACACACAAAAAGCAAACAAAAATACGGACAATTTAATTAAGGAATTAAGCAACAAGTATATTAAACCGATGTAAAAGAAGAAAAAAGACTAAAAGATGGATTACATATAGTGAAAATACAAGTTAAAAAAAAATATCTCAATGCTAGGAAGACAGATAATATAATCCCTCAAAAAAATTAAACAACTTCTAAAAAAATGTGACCCATACAACGTTTGTCTCGCCCAAATAAAAGATTTTAAAAAACTATAAACATTGTTACGATCTCAATCAACATAATCATTAAGACTTAACAACAAAAACAACAACAACATGTCCATTATATCCCGCTCAGGCCAAGGTCTGGGGGGTCAAAATGTACGCATATCTATTAAGACTCAAGCAAACCAAAAAAATTCTTGAAGAGATGGTTTGAATATCATTTATACAAATCATGATTAAAGAATATCTATTCCATCTAAAAAACTATAACTTGTAAATTAAATCAATCCGTCACCACATCTTAACTTGACTTGGGGGAATCTTCACATGATTGGCTAGTTCATTTATACAAATCATGATCAAAGCATATCTATTCAATGTTGATTTTTTCCAACTGTTATTCTTGCCACTTGATAATCATAACTCTCTATCTCCCTTGTTTGCACTCACTAAAATAGACCAAAACCTCTTCTTTGTAGGCCAAGTAATTACGAGTTAACAAGATCTACCTTCATTAGATGAAAAAATTGTCAAACTTAAGACCATCCCAAGTTGTGGCTAACACAATGTCCCTTAGAAGAAACCTTAGTTGTTGATCTATCCCAAACTGGGACAATTGTGCTAGACCGGTTCCACACTTTTTCCCTCTTATAATTGAGCTATTATGTTATATTTTAGAATACTCACAAAATCTTTGCTCAATTATGCAACTTTAATCTGTCACGGTGGCAGATGTTTGAAATGCTCTTATTAGGGTCCTGAGTAACATCTATATGATACTCTTATTATGCAACTTTAATCAAACTGTTTTTATGAACGAAGTAGGGGGAAAAAGAAGAGAGAAGCATTCTTGACATGGGACGAACGTCGTTCGCACTTTCGCCCCTTGTCAAATAGTAATAATATCTAAACTTAAACACACAACCAATAGGTTAGGCAATCAATCACTTGATAAACCAAATAACTACTAGTATAGCGATGAAGTCCGGTGTTGATCCCACAGGGAGAAGCGATTTCCTATTCAATAACTCTTCACAAGCACTCTTAAAGCAAAGCAATGATCTTGGACAAATAACAAATATGTAAAAGTTACTTGATTGCAAATCACAAAGCAAATTGATATCAAAGTGGAAAGACCATTTCACCTGTAATTCTATGAAAATGGTTGGCATTCATGGTCCTAGGGTTGATCTATCAATTATTCATATTCCTATATATGTCTACTTGACTAAAGTGTCGAGAGATCCGCAGAGATTCACTCATCTTATTCAATATCACTAAGGAATAGCATTAAGAACTCAAGTAATCAAGACCAATTGGCACATTGACTCTACACAATCAAGATAGATAGGTGCATACAGAACTCAATCCTAATCGCATATCCTCAACATAGATCAATTGAAATCATTCACTGCAAAGACAAAGAGACATCACTATCATCAATACCTTTGTTTGCTATCGAGAAAACAACAATGAATTCATAGCTAGAGATGCAATTCCTAACATGTTGATTAGGCATAGAAAGGAACACAAATATAAATTAAGCACAGGATGATAACTAAGAACATGAATAATCAAATAGAATCAATTCCTCACAATCCAAACAACCATATCTTCGAATCACAAGCAATACTATGAGTTTAGCAACTCATAGGCCAATTCTCTCTCTCTCTCTCTCTCTCTCTCTCTCTCTCTCTAATGGTGTTCATCGTCTCACAAAAAAACCACAAACTTGTGAAATAAACTGAAAACAACCTTAAATGGTCTCTCAAGGGTCGACATATCCATCCATTGCATCTATCGATTCCTTCTTGAAATAAGTAACTCTAGGAGGTTGTCCTTGTAACACCCCCTTCTGTGAACGAGGGAATGTTGCAACGCCAGTGATTACTCGGACTTTAATGTCTTCGTAACCACCTTAGGCTTATAGGGACATGCTACCATGCTCCCATAAACAAGATGATAATAAAATTAAATGCAAATAGCGGAAGACTTAGAGTATAATAAATCTGTTTTTATATATAAACCCAAGATTCAAATTACAATATCTGATACATCAAAACATTACAGCGGAAGACTTTGTAAAAATAAAGACATAAACGTTTATACATTATCTTCTAACAACTTTAAATAATTAAATCTTGAAAATAAAATGTCTTCTTACTCTTCTTAAACTTCTCTTCGGAGACTCGACCTTAACCTGCGAACTGGAGACTGGGGTATTGTATGAAAACAATGAACCCCTAGCTGTCCAAATTAACAAAGGACGGTTAGTTCGCGAGAACTAGCAAGTGACGGCTCGAAAACTGGGACTACTTCAGATTTATACTCATTGACCTTTAATGGTATGAATTAAATCCGAATGCGATTATTAGAGTATTTTCGATGGGCTAATAATTTAACGGCACAACTGTTATGACACGGATAATCCCGAAGGATTGAATAACATAAGAAGTGGGTGACAAGCACCCTTAGGAACCATATCCTGAGTACGGATAGGATATGATATAGCTTTGAATTAATTGTGATCACTATGAAACCAAATGTCTATCATACACTTCACTCACTTTCCTCACATTGAATAATTTAAACACAACTTTACACGACGTTACACATTTTATCACTTTGATTTAGTTTACACGCTTCACAACACACACTTTGATAGGTTACACATTTCATTCGAAACACACCTCTTAATTAATGATTAATAATTAATCATATCTATGATACCGGTCCCGCTCTCCATGGCAGATAACGACCTACTACCTTTTTATTTGGTAGTGTAACATTCCGTTAGATAATATATGTGCGTTCGGAATGTTTGAGTTTCATGAAACTTTAAGACCGGAGAATAACGGCTCCGACCTGACTCTACCACATCACTTTCTCTTTACTTCTTCACACATTACTTTCACTTTGCTTTGCATTGATTGATACATTTTACTTGCACTGATCTTGATTCAATTGAGTTTCGATCGTAACACGCAATCCTCACTTTTTCACTATTGATTAATGACATATCTTAAGTGATCATACAATACAAAAGTAATCCATATTATTTAAAGGTAACATGGATGCCAAATAGAATAAAATAAAACAACGGATGGAAACATCAATGAAATAACATGTTCCATACCTAGCCATTTTAGCATGAAAGGACAATAATAAATCATGCTTTAAAGAACGCTGGGTAAACTATGTTATTATTTTATATTAAGGTCAAATAATAACTTTACCCAATTTTACTTGCCAAATCCAAACTGATTGTTAAATAAATTACACAAAACAGGTGAATTGTAATTTATTTCTTTTATTTAACTTGGCAAGCAATCAAAGAAAAGAAAACAACTAGACACGAAAGCACCAAAGTGAGCAGAAAGGCTCGGAAAGTCACTTGCCTTTTTCGCCTTGTTGGATTTCGGTACCAACTATGGACTTCAAGGAACTCCGTGACGGAATTGAATAAATCGATAGACGCATCTAAACATAAAATACGAGACACAAAGAATAGTTTAATAATTGGTATTTTATGCACATACTTGACTTATTAATTCAAATAAAAATTGAATTAATTACAAAGTCAGAATTTATACCAATTATTAATCCTCTCAGGAATCTTGTCTCGGGATGGATGTGTAGGGATTCGAGATTATCTCTGCGAATTAAAGAATTTACGCAAGTTAGAATACATTCTAAAACTGCGGGTTACTTTTTATTATTTAAGAATTGAAATAGGGGCATATCATAATAAAATAGAAAGTGGGGGAGGAAAGTGTAATTTCATCATCACCTTCCTCAACCCGTTTACTGTGTACGCAGAAGGGGTTTTATTTCCCTTTTTAATTGCAGAGGACGGTGGTGCTTCGGTGGCTCACAACAGCGGCGAGGTGCGGCGAGCGCTGGCGGCGGTTCGGGTGGCTTAGACGTCACCGATGGCGGTTGCTGGCGGCGCGAGGCGAAACGGCGGTCGGAGGTGGTAGATGGTGAGGCTAAATTCCGAATTTGGGGGTTGTGATTTTGTATCAATTTGTGGAAAGATTTTGAAGGAAATTGTTGTCTAGGGTGTTTAGAACTTGACGAGGTAGTTTAGGAGCTCGGTTATCGAACAACCATGGTGGATTGCTCTCCGAAAGGTTCATTCCCGTTTTTATAGAGTCGGGCTTGGAGTGTGAACGGAATCCCTAATTAAAGTTGTAATTGAATCTCCATTGATGAGACAATTGAATTCATATAATCAATTGGGATGAAACTGCTTATCCTCCAGGTCAATCCGAAGAATTCTCAAAATTAGGGATTTTGAATTTGGATGCAATTGAGGGCAAATTCTTATTCAAAATGCGAATTGATGACACATTAATATTTTTCATTCAATTTGTGATGTAATTCGTGTTTAAAGCGTGGAAAAATTGAAGCCAGCAATCAATTGAGTCCACCATGGGAGCTCCATGAAGCTTTGGAGGAAAAAGGAAGAAGAAGAGGTACTGTGCCTCTGTTTAAAATTTAAAATTCAAAATAATAATAATAATGATAATAAATCTGGATTTATTATGGAGTATTAGGATTATTATTATTATTATTATTGGTTAGGCCCACATTAATTAGATTTAAACAAATCTCTCTTTCTATGTGATTTTATTATAAATCCTTAACAATCAAATAATTGGTTTTATACAATACAAATACACCCATAACTACGGTATATTAATCAACCTATTAATATATGATTACATATTTAATTTTTAAATAAATTTTAAAATCACATTAGATAACTTATCACTTTAAATAATAAGCACACATTATATTTATAATACATCTTTACAAATCTTATCCCACGTACATACATATTATATTTTATGCTCTCCATAGCTATTATAATTAACTACTTGTTACTTTATTAAAAAAAATCCTAACATTGAATTAATATAGATATCAAAGAAGGAAAATAATAAACTCACATCAATATTTATATATATATTTAAAACAAAAGCCATGCTTTATCTTAGTTAAAATAAGGTTCACTCTTAAAATCGTAATGTTCAACCGAATTTTATGTTCGAAATAACAAGAACCGAAATATAAGATATGTATTCCATAAAAATATTATAACTTCTTTTATATCAAAATTTTAACCTTGTTTTTATTTAAATTAAAACAGAAATACCCAAAAATACTTTGGGGTATTTCAGTCCTGCAATTGCAAAAACCTCAACATTATTAGGAATCGAATTTTCATAGGGAATAGCAATAGAATCATTCGAATGAGGCACATTTTCATGTGACTTAAACAAATTCTCAGTTTTCTTCTCAATGTCATATTTCCCTAAACCAATTTCATTTTTGTTAGAAAATTCAAGACTCATAGATTCATTTTCAACAGAAGCATCTAAAAAAGCATTTGATTCATTCCTGTGATTAATTTCATTAGAGTCAAGAACATCTACGAAATCATTTGTAGAAGAAATAATAGGCTCAAATATAGAAAACTCAATCTTTCTACCATCAAACTCCATAGTAAGTAAACCTTCAAAACAATCAATCTTTGTCTTGGCCGTTCGCAAGAATGGCCTTCCCAAGATAATAGGAGTTTCAGGCTTACCTTGTTCCATGTCTAGGATGAAGAAATCACCTGGAAAAATCAAATCATTTACCTTAAACAAAACTTCTTCAACAACTCCTCTTGGCTTAATACTAGCACTAGTACAAAATGTATATTATAAGACGCCACATAGACAACGGTTTCTTTAAAGATGGTGTCTATGTTTAAAAAAATTAGAGATTTTTGGGACGGACAACGGTTATGAATTTGACCGTTGTCTTTGGGTGTGTTTGTATTTATAAAGACAACGGGTATTTAAAAAACCGTTGTTATATATACAGAAGATTTCTCAAAGAAAACGGTTCATAAAACCGTTTTCTTCATTTTGAGAATTCGAGCAAAAAAATCTTGATTGAAGCACCTAGGTCTAACATAGCTTTGGTGAAGCTAGCATTACCTATTGCACATGGTATAGTAAACATACCTGGATCTCGACATTTTTCAGGCAATCGTTTCTGAAGCAAAGTAAAAACATTCTCACTTAAACTTACCTTCTCTTTCTTTCTCATCCTTTGTGCATAGCTCTTTCAAGAATTTCAGATAGCGAGGCACAGTTTTAATCAAATTAAAAAGTGGAATATTTACCTACCAATGAGCAAAGGTGTCATAAAGAATTTGTTCATCTTCCCACTTACGATCGGATCTTAAGGCGTGAGGAAGGGTGGTACAGGTCTTGAAACCTCAGAAGACCACTCTTTAGAAGCTTCGTTCGGGGATTGAACAACATCAGAAGTCAGATCCGTTAATAGAGGTGGCGGCGGGCGCCGTCTATGCAGTGCGTCTCCAATTCCGTTTCTTCCTCCTTATTTCCCAAATCAACTTCCTCTCTATGCATTTCTTCCACATTCCTTGTGGGTATATTCACTTGCTTACCTCATCTAAGGGTCATGGTGCTGACATTCTCATTCGGATTCACTACCATCTGCGATGGCAACTTACCCGAATCTTTCGCTTTCAATTCACCAATCTCCTTAGCCATTTGACTTAGAAACTTTTCTTGAACACTCATCTTGTCCAATAGAAATGTCAATGTCTCATATTTGTCATCTTGTTGAGTGTTTCTAGGATAATTCTCATATTGTCCCTTTTGAAAAGGAACTTTTTGCTGCTGGCCTCTTCCGTAGAATCCACTTTGGTAGTTTGAATTTTAGCTCTGATTGTAATTGTTACCAAAGTTGCGGCGAGGTCCATAATCCATAGCATTCACTTCAGCAGTGCCCTCTTGAATCAATGGACACTTATCATTTAGATGAGTTGGATCTCCACTAACACCACAAGGTCGTCTAGGCTGATGGGGTTGATTCATTTGCATAGCCATCTTGTTCACGATCTCCATAAGCCTATCGATATCATCCTCGTGTCCATCTCTCGAACTATCCAACTTATGAACTCCTCTAACTCCTTGGTGTCTCCCATATTATTGCGATGCATTAGCCAACCCTTCAAAAATCTGCATTGCTTCCTGAGGTGTTTTATCCAAAATATCTCCTCCGTTAGTAGCATTGATGAAACTCTTGTCGGTGTCAAGCAAGCCTTCATAAAGATATAACACTAGATCATCATCGGGTATACCGTGTTGCGGACAACTACCCTTAAGCTTCTTGAACTGCTCAACATACTCATAAAGACTCTTCGTAGGTGATTTCTCAATACTGGACAACTCCTTCTTAAATTTGTTAGGGTGAGTCACAGGAAAGTACTTTTGCAGGAAAGCTTTCTTCAATTGCACCCAAGTAGTAATGCTTTCTGGGGGGTAGGTAGTAAAGTCAATCGCTTGCAGCTTCTTTGAAAGTAAAGGGGAACACTCTCAGCATCAATTGGTCGTCAAACAAGCCTTGGGGTCTCAGTCTATCACACACGCTCACAAAGGTAGCAAGGTGCTTGATTGGTTCCTCCCCATGCAATCCATGGAGACCAATTCGACTTTGAACTCAAATCTTGACCCCTCAAGGAGATCCGGAAGGCTAATTGCAAGTGGTTGAGCACTCAAATCAGCTTTCTCAGGGTCATTCTTGGTGGATTAACAACGGTTGCCATCTCTTCGTCTATCTCAAACACAAGTCTCCTCTCCGACCGAAAAGATCTTTCAACCTCGGGATCAAAAGACAAAAGTGTTGAATTAGAAGATCTAGTTTGAACCATACAAGGACACAACAAACTCAATGTAAAGAGTAATTGAAAAAGTTAAAGAAAAGAAAACTCCTTTCTTCTCCCCAGCAACGACGCAAAGAATTTGACGCGGGACGAATGTCATTGGCACTTTCGCCCCTTGTCAAATAGTAATAATATCGTAACTGAAACACACAACCAATAGGTTAGGCAATGAATCACTTGATAAACCAAATAACTACTAGTATAGCAATGAAGTCCGATGTCGAACCCACAGGAAGAAACAATTTCCTATTCAATAACTCTTAACAAGCACTCTTAAAGCAAAGCAATGATCTTGGACAAATAATAAATATGTAAAAGTAACCAGATTTCAAATCACGAAGCAAATTGATATCAAAGTATAAAGAACATTTCACCTGTAATTCTTTGACAATGGTTGGAATTCATGGTCCTCGGATTGATCCATCAATTATTCATATTCCTATGTCTACTTTACTAAAGTTGAGAGATCCACAGAGATTCACTCATCTTATTCAATATCACTAAAGAATAACATTAAGAACTCAAGTAATCAAGACCAATTAGCACATTGACTCTACACAATCAAGATAGACAGGCGCATACCGAACTCAATCCTAATCGCATATCCTAAACACAGATCAATTGAAATCATCCACTACAAAGACAAAGAGACATCACTATCATTAATACATTTGTTTGCTATCGAGAAAACAACAACGAATTCATAGCTAGAGATGCAGTTCCTAACATGTTGATGGGCATAGAAAGGAACACAAATATTAATTAAGCACAAGATGATAACTAAGAACATGAATAATCAAATAGAATCAATTTCTCACAATCCCAAACAACCATGTTTTCGAATCACAAGAGAAACTATGAGTTTAGCAACTTAAAGGCCAATTCTCTCTCTCTCTCTCTCTCTCTCTCTCTCTCTCTCTCTCTCTCTCTCTCTCTCATGGTGTTCATCGTCTCACACAAAAACCACACACTTGTGAAATAAATTGAAAACAACCTTAAAAGGTCTATCAAGGGTCAGCAAAACCCTAGAAGAATTATTGGAAAATAATATAAAATAATAGTCTTCAGATCCAAAACCGCGTTTCCGGGATCTGGGCGAACAGTCGGCGCCGTGCAAGGGGCGGCGGGCGCCGTCTTTGCAGTGCTCGACGTTCCTCAAATTCCTTCGATGAATTCCAATGTCGTGTCTCCTTGCTCCTCCTTAGGTCTTCCATAGCCTCCATATCCTCCAAAGTATACTTCTTAAGCTCTTCCAAAAGTCCATCCAAGTTCGGAATGTAAATTTGTAGAATAAACACTAAACACGCATAGATTCCGAACTCAAATGCTTTACAAGTAATAAACAGAACTAGACTCAAAACATAACAAAATCAATACCTAAAAGCAATAAGAAACACCTATAGTGTCTGTATGAAATATGCATTATCAATTTTATTTGGCAAGATTTGTGTTGATGGTTGGTTCTTGGAAAAGTGACATCTAGGGTTTTAGCAGGATTGTTGACACAATTTCACGTGAGAGAAAAAAGATTACATATCCTTTTTTTATTGAACATAATTAGTGGATTTTTGGAAGGTAAGTTTTGTTGTAAACACTTAAAAAAGGAGAAAAAAGGAGAAATGAAAAAAAAAGTCAATGTGTTGAGGATATTGTGGTATGATGAAAATATTCCTTGAGTCTGGAGTGAGGGTAATGTGACCAAAATTAAGGTCAACGATCCCAACGAGCTCCATGGACTGAATCTGTAAACCTTATAGAAATTGTTTTGGGAGATGATATGTAGTGTGGAAACCCTAAAAAGGGAGTTGAGAAGATTGCAGGGAGACACAAGACCTTCTAGGATAGCAGTGTAAGGGTCCTCAAAAGATGAATCGCCAACCTCAAACTCAGACGACGAGAGCATCTCCGACTAAGTACTCACCATGACCGGATCATACCCTTCTCCCTTAATCCCTAGCAGTATTACCCCTTTTTTGAACTATTTTATGGTTTTGGTCTTATTTTGGTGATGTCATGAACTGTTTTCTCCTCAACACTTTGATTATCTTATGGGATTGAACTTGTCCATATGTGGCTCAAGGACCTTTAACATGTTTTGACACATTTCACTCTATATTATATATAATATGCTCATGTTATTAACTATGTTTCTATGATGAGCTAAGCTCATGTAAGTACATATGAAAATGACCCACGACTGTTGAGTTAGTCAAAGGTCCAATATGATAAATGGCCTTGAGGATTGTTAAACTAGTGTCCATAGTAAGGGGAATGAGGGAATGGGCTATTTTTCTAAGTGTGGTATCCATGCTCTTTGCACGTAAAGCTCTTATTTATACTCTTGTTGTGTTTTGTATATCCTTGAAAAAAGGGGGGAAATTGTTAGAGGACTTTGTGACCTTCATGTTCTCCTAGTTTGTCAAGAATAGGTTGTTGTTTATTTGATGTGTGTCTTCTTGAGCATGTTTACAAGTTTTATCCAAGGCTAGGATTAGTTGTCAAGAGGGACCTTATAAGAAGATTGCTTACGATGAACAACTAATTTGAGAGCTGACACGACCTCAAAAATGAAGGTGTATTAACATGGATCCTGGGAAGATATGGTTGGAATTACTCAAAATGTTAATTCAACCTAATGAATGAGTTATAATCAAGTGGGATTAAGGTTAATGGCAGAGTTAGAATCCGGTGGAGGTATCTTGCATTTGTCCTTGCAAGAAAAGAAGGCGATATGTCTTTGTCTATGTGTGGACTTGATGTTATTGTAGTCTAGAAGGCCTTAGTGAACAAGTTGAGAAGTGAATATAATGTTAACTATAAGAACAACTTATAAAGGTTAAGTCTTTTAGTGCTTGTAAAGCTTTCGATGCTAAATCTTTGTGTAAGTGGTTGTTTCACAAGTTGACAAGTTAAAAAGGCAGTCTTAAAAACCTTTAGAAAGAACATTGAAGGAGGTCTTGAAGGCCCTTGTTCACCAATGGGATTATCGAATGAAGAGATTGATGAAATCCATAATGGCCTCCACAAGATATCTTTATCATATATATGGGAAGATCTAACTAGGGCTAGATATAGAGAAGATTGAAGATATTTATGTTGATAGAAAATATCCTTTTGATATTGGATTTATTTTGAAAGGAGAACATATTATCTTCCTTTCTTTTTTAGAGGCTTTTATATGGTGAGTTTATTGGCAATTGAGAATATTTGAAAAGGCACATAATTGAGAAAAGAAAAGATGTCTTATTCAAAGTAGAATTCAAATAAAGCTCAAAGAAGAAAGAAGAGAAGACTGAGAGTGTCTAAGAGAAGAATAAGTGTTGTGTAGAGTACTAGTCGTGGAGAACCCATAACAAATAGGTTTTGTGGTAGGAAAGTTTGAAGTCATGGTTATTGCATGCATTGTGAGACTTTAAGGTTTCGTGTTTCTCTCTTTGATTTAGTTATTTGTTTTATGTTTGTTTGTTTTAGTGTTTTAGTTCTTTGATGAGGGTTGTGTTTGGGTAGGTCTGGTTAGGGTTATTTTAAGGGTTGTAGTCTGTTCACCAAAAAAACGGGTTTTGTTGGGTGGAGTCTTAGGTGGTCTAATTAAAAATAGAAGTTGACCTATTCAAAATTCTCCCTAAGGTAAAGAGAGGTGGCGATTTTCATCTCGCACTACTTGGGTGTAGTACGAGGGTTTTCACTATAAATTGCGTGTCTTGCAATTTTTTATTGTGCACTGATGAAAAGATTTTAGCATCTCAATCCATAAAAAATAAATCCAAACTAACTAAGCATAGCAAACAAGTAAGGAGTCGATCACAAAGAGAATCTAGTTATTTCTAAGCAGTGTATATTTATCAATTAATAAGAAAAAGAAAGGATGATATGAATATGTGAGATTAAGTATGAATGCAATGTGAGTAGGATTTAAGTATGCGAGTGGGATACATTTTATTAATTAATATCCATTTTCAACTCAATACTGATCTTTGAAATTCCATAACCTTATTATTCATGTGAAATCTATCGTGGTAATCGACGGCACCTGATTGGCAAGACAAAGTCGTCGGTGTCATATCAAAAGAATATCAAAACTCACGAAGTACAGTGCGTAAATCCGGATTCAATCCCGAGGGAATTCTACCTTTACCTTATGTGTTTCAATCGCCAACAAGTAAAAGTAAAGGATGCAAAGATGAGAAAGTAAAGTAAAGAAACAAGTATTGTGATGGTTGTAAACAATGAAGAATGAGATGTTTCACCTACAATTTTCAACATTGATTGGTGATAACGCATATTCTATAGAGGAATTATAGGTCGTCTTAGGTGCATCAGAGTGTCCATATTGCATGTTTAATAGCTAGTTTGTATTCTTAATCCTTTGGTATCCGAAGTTCGAAATCTACCGTTTTTAGTGTTTATTTGTAGATCATAAGGTCCGAGCTTAGAAGATGGATAAATTATATCAAATTGAGCTAGGGAAAGACAAGGAACAAGCCAAGACAAGCCGAGGAGCAATAGAGTAAGGAATCAAGGCATAAGAGCTAAAATGGCAGCGAGTTGCAAAAGCTGTCTGCACGGAGAGCTCAACTTAAAACGCGATTTCCCAGGGCATCAGATGTCTGATTGCCTATTATGACCATGCATTGGAAAGCTCTCGACGAGCGATAGAGAGGAAAAAGAGAAGAATGAGAAACAAATGGAGTTACTTAATTGCCTCTATCAATCGATTACATTATACAACAAAGACGCGACATGATTGAAGACCACCCCAAGACCTGATCGAAGACCACCCTCGACACCTTCTCAGACAGTGAAGACGCCATCTAGGTGAAGACAACCTCGATACCAACCCTATACATGGTCCAATACGTGACGGGATCGAATTATCGAAATAAGTTAATGCCAAATTGAGAGAGATGAGAGGTGATAGATATGATAAATTGAGGAAATCAGATAGAGAGAGAAGGAAGAGGGGAGGAAGTTGGATATCGAGGAAAAGTTCATGGGTTTGTGAGTCTATCCAGATCTAGAGAGGAGGGATATATCTTTGAACCCGACCGACTTGTTTAAATTTTGGTTTTAAAATTTAATTTTGACGTAGAGGGAAAAACCGTGGTTAATCTGTGAGCGTTACAAATTGACCCCATTTAGACACACAACCGAAGTAAATTGATG
Source organism: Persicaria tinctoria (assembly GCA_037127255.1). NCBI lineage: Eukaryota > Viridiplantae > Streptophyta > Magnoliopsida > Caryophyllales > Polygonaceae > Persicaria > Persicaria tinctoria. The sequence continues at coordinate 29,299,733 of JBANSL010000001.1, forward strand.
TGATAAATACCACGGTTCTACCATGAACCGTGGTAAATTTTCCAGTTTTACAAGTTTACCGGCCACGCCTATACACTGAACCGTGGTAAATCTACTGATTAATTACTATGGTTTTGTATATAATCATAGTTGTATTGTCAATTATACATATTTACCACAAGAGACACGAAACTGTGGTAAATCAACTGTAGCCAAAGCCCCCTTTTCTACTAGCTAGTGACCCTGCACAACCAATTGATTCTTTCAATGGACCAATTACTTGTGCTTGTTACTACAATCTCACGAATTCATTAAAACCTAACATGAATGCAAATTCAATAATATAAGCACAAGGATAATAAAATAACTAAGGAATAACAACAGAAATCAAGTCTCACAATTCGACATACTAAGTTTTCAATTGCAAGCAAAACCACAAGAATCCTAAGTACTCATAACATACCTTGGATTTCTAAGCTTCAATCGTCTAATCATCTCTATGTTATTGAATGCTTGAATCAATCCTAAACTAATGAAATTATGTCTAATAAATAGCCTCATACCGTCGGCGAAAACCCTAGAAAGCTTAGATATATAGAGTTTCCATAAAGATAAGATTGGACTGCTTTCGCATATTCAGAAAACAGGAAAACTGGCTGGCGCTGCTATAAAACCGACAGGAATAACTTTTCCAAAGTTGTAAGGGCCACCACGATCACGGTTACTATTCATGCGAAAAACCTCGGTCAAATTTTGTCCTAACATCAACATGAAAGTTGTACGTAGTTCTCTGAACGAGTTTTCGAACATATACACATAATAGTTGATCGGACCAATGAGATGCCTTTAAAAGTGTGTTACAAGTTCAGCTTGGCCAAACAACAACTTTAATTTTACTAACTTGTTCTCCATTTAGGTTGAACATTGACTCCAGCTCCGAGATCTTCACTAAATTCACTTATCCTCCATCTCTTGACTTTTCCTTCATCACATGCATGCTTTGTACCTCGTTGGATCCACATCTTCCTAAAATAATAGACTAAAACGTGTATATTTCTTGATTTTGGTAAATATATGTCAAAGCGGCCATCCGGGATTTGAACCAAAAACATTTAGGTACTATCCGCAAATCCTTTCAGCTGGTTGGACCATTCCAAAATGGCTAAAAAAACATGTATATTCCGATTCCACCACCAAAACTAGTATAAATGCAAATCTAACCTAACTCGTTCATTATATACATCCAATTCTCATGCTAAAATCAACCTAATTGTTCGCTTTATTATGTCTAATTTACTAGGAGATCCAACATAACCTCCCAAAGAAGTCCTACACTCTTTGAAGTAATGCAACGTACATCTTAAAAAATTAGAGTACTGGAGGAGGAATAGGATGTTCACAATTACCATCTAGATCTAAACCTTGATTATTTTATAAAATATTTTACTAAAATAAATATATTGATATTAATATGTACGTTTAACATTAATTATTTTTTTTTTAAAAATCGATGTTGAATTTATACTTGAAACAATTAAATGGTGTACCACATGTTAGAGCTGGCAAAATCTGACCCGACTCGAGAAACCCGACCGACCGACCCAAATCGAAACCCGACCGAACCCGAAAATTTAAGGTTATGCATAACCCGAACCCGAAACCGAGCCCAACCGACTATGACCCGAAACCCGAAGTGATCCGAATACAGACAAATTCGACTCAAATAAGACCCGACCCGAATTCCAACCCGACCCGACTCCCAACTGACCCGAGTCTCAACCCGACCCAATTTTAGATAGGGAATCAAGTATGATTTTGATAACAATATATTGCCAAATTTCAATGAAATTAATCATAAATAGAATGAGCTTACCAATGTTATAAAAATTGGGATTCTAATTTGGATCGGTAAAAAGGTGGAAGGATCGGATCGTATAATCGAATCGTAGGATCGTAAGATCCCACCTTATGGATGAAATTTCTTTTAAATGTAGTTACTATCTTTAATATTAGATAAATATTATGTTAAATCATAAAAAATACCCATAAAGATGTAAAATTTTAAAAATAAACTAAATATAATATATATAAAGGGTAAATATTAGAAATTTCTTATAATATAGGATCGTTATAATCGCAATAAAGGACCGGGATCATTTTTCCATTTTTAGATATTGTAGGATCGAATCGACAGTTTAACAACATTGAGTTTACGAGCCAATGAATAGATTATTTATTGAATCATATTTAATTTTAGTAAAATGTTTTTTGAAATCCATAAATAACATGAATTACATATTCAATTTAATAAAATTGATTACCCAAAATCAATGTTCTAACTTCTAAATATCGCTAATTGGGGTCGTATTATATTTATACTTCAAAATTTAAAAATAAACATGAAAAATTAATATTTAAATTGTAAAACTACCCATAAACTGTATAAAATAAAAAGTTTAAATTTTGATCCGATATACCTAATACGGTATGATATATGGCAAATTGGTAACGGATTCTAAATATCTCCGATATATCGGGGACCGACCCGAGTACCGACCCGAAACCCGAAAGAGACCGACCCGATTCTTACCGAAAACCCGAATGGGTCCAACCCGATTCTGACCGAAACCCGACCAATCTGAATTTCATTTTGACCGAATCTGACCCGACCAAGTCCGACACAGAAATTTTTACCGAGTTGACCCGACTCATCAGTGACCCGACCCGAATGTGATCGACCGGATAACCCGAATTGCCAGCTCTACCACATGTTGCACCATGGAGGTTTCGATATTGTACCCGGTATAACCTTAAGTGTTTCATTTAATTATTTTGGGGATAAATCAATATCAAAATTTTATATAAATTGTTTATTTATGCTTAATTTGTATACTTATTGATATATGTATATTTTTACAATCAAAATTCATGTTTTAAAAAATATAACTAAATATTTTTTATATAAAATAATCAATCTTTTAGTCACGCATATTTTGTAAAACATGAATTTTTTTCATGTTAAAATTTATAAACAATATATATATGTATATATATAATAATAATAATAAATATGATTTTTTTAACAAAACTTCGGTGTTAATTTATACTCTAAATAATCATCCTGTAGAATGATAGAATTGATGTAAAGTCCTCCTTGAGGGTTTTCATTCATTGATATAACATATATATAGGTTACAAAGGTATTGAGCCTTAATGAGCTTTTAGCCCACTATACAATATGAGACCTATGTAATCTATCAAACCCCCGCAGTTGAAACGGGAGGGGTCCGTACAGTGAGACTGGAATGAAAATCAATGAACAACTGTCTAGGTAAACCCTTGGTGAATATATCAGCGTACTGATAAGAGGACGGGACATGTAGAATCCGGACATGTCCAATGGAAACCTGCTCCCGACAACACCGCGCCCAGCGACACCGCCGCCTTCTCCCTCTCCAAGGCCACCGTCGCCGGATCCGCCCTCCTCGGATCTATCGCCGCCGCCTATCCGAGCCCCTGCACCACCATCCTCTTCATCGCATCTCCCTCCTCGACCTGGAAAACTGCCCATATCCGGCATACACTCCGGCATACACCACCACCACCCCTGCGACCGGATCCAACCAGCGTCGCTGCCCAGATTCACCATCTCCGACCACCTTAACCACACCTTCGCAGCCCGTCTCGCCGACACCTTCCCAGATCCGGCCTCCCTCTTGAGTTCTCCTTCCGCCTCCGCGGTTCTCCCCTCGTCGTCTGTGAACCCTCCGGCTACCACCACTACAAAAAAAATGAAATTTGCTTCGGCAAAAAGCCGTGGCAAAAGGGCTTCAAAAGGTGGCAAAAGGCATCTAGCTTTAGCTAAGCTACGGAAAATGTGGGGGGTGGCGAAATTTGGTAGCTTCGGCAAATAGCCGTAGCAAAAAAATTAGCGACGCCAAAGCGACGGCGAAGCAACCCCTATAAAACACACGACACATTTGCGACGGCAAACTGCCGTAGCTAAAGTGTGGGTGGAAATTTTAAAAAAATCAGCTTTTTAGCCCGGATTCTTCAGACCCGGGCTAAAAGGTCCAATATTTTTTTCAAAAATAAAATAAAATAATACACACACATATATAATAATAATATTTCATTAATTATACAAAATTTACATATATAATAAAATTTCAAAAAATACATAATTTATATACAATGGATCCTAACAAAGGCAAGACAAAAAATAAAACAAGAAAGGAAAACTCAAAAGTCACAAGTATACTTTTTCCACTACCACTAAGCTCAACCTGATTAAAAAACTAGTGTCAGCACACGACTATAACTTGCATCTGTTAAACTATATTGTAGCAGTCCCCTAGTTCCTGAATGAGTCACCTGCAATTTAGCTGGCTCAAGTTCCTGCTCTAATTGAGCAAAGCTTCAAGCAACTAGTTTCCAACTGCTGAATATAAGCCTATGGGTGATGGAAAACAAGATAAAGCTTGTAAATGCTAAATGCAAAGAAGTTTTTGAATGCTTGATTCTTGGTCGTTATCCAATTGTCCAGCTGGGTTCTCAGATGCATATTCACCCTACAGAAACAAATTCATCAAAATAAGGATAGCAAGTGAAGGGATCAACGAAGATTCACAACTGTATAAACAACAAAACAGAAATAGCTCGTTGTTGTTCAAACCTGAGCTTTTGCCTTTTTCTTCAGACATCTGGTTTGGAGAATCAACCACAGTTCTCTTTGCAAAACGGACTCCAGAACCTCTTGTCCTTCTTACAACATGTTGATGACGAGATTCATGGAGGTATGGCTACAAAATAATCTAGACCACTTACAATTACGCCACAAACAATTCTACTGAGGATTGATTGTGATTGACAATTTTTTTTTTGGTGAAAACAACTTCAGCTTATGTTAAATTGTGTTGAGGATTGATTGTGATTGTCAATGTTTCGGCCAAGAATGCAGGTCATGTTGATTCATTGTGGATCAAATTTCTAAAGGCTAAATAAACCCATTTCGGCATATGTAAGAGGAGCAAAGTGGGTTTTCATTCATTTTCCTTCAAATGTTCTTGTCCCTCTAATCATTATAAATCGAAACAGAAAAGGGAAAAAAGGAAAGAGTGTCAAACTCGTATAAGTATGGGGCGTGTCAAAATCAGCTAACTCCACTGTGATAACAAAAGCATCCAAGTACTCATTATGGGGAAGAGTATAAAAGCAGAAGCTTGCGACAACTAAATTAAGAGGGAATCAGCATCACTGGTATGAAAGTTTAAATAGCTATGGCTTGAATCGGTACTCAAACATACCATAACAAAGACCAGGTCTGCATTGGCAAGAGGAGCTGTGACAACATGCCTCTGCATCTCTAAAGGAGAGTGTATTGCCAAAGGATCGGAACCCTGCCATCCTGAATACTCATTACAAAGGGAAAAAAGGAGAATGTATTGCCAAAGTCTAACAGGGAATTGAAAAGGCATTGGAATAAAAAAGAAGAAGCAAAATTAGGGATCCAAATCCCATTAAATCGAACAAAAGAAATTGGAGTATAGGAGACGGGACTTACAGCTGTGAGATCGAGAGATGGATATCCAAATTGCACAAGAAAGAGGAGGAGGCAGCAAGACCACGAAAATCACAGCAAAACCCGATCTACAAGCTACCCTAATCCCAAAATTGAAATCTCTCAGCCCTAGATCTACACAAATCACAAAGAAGAAGATGAGAGGAGAAGAGAGGAACTAACCTGCGAAACAATAGATCTACATAAAACATATTAGATCTGTTTATTGCAATCGATGTCGGACATGAGAGGAGGAGGTGATGTTGTCTACAACTGCCGCCGGTGGACAAAGTACAGATTCGAGAGAGAGCGCATAAAATCCAGGGCTTTGTGAAGGTTAGGTGTTAGAGAGGAGAGACAGGGTCGAGATCTGAGAGAGCTATAGTAGAGATGCAGGATGAAGCGGAGAACTAGAGATTGTGGTGTTAGAGATGGAGATTTGCGAAGACATGGGAAGAAGAAGGAAGAAGGAGCTGAGAGAGGAGCGGCGCTTAGACTTCGACGAAGTGAAAGCAGGCGCTCGTGTATTAGGGTTCAATTCATGTACTCCGTTTTATTTTATTTATTATATATTTTTTATTAAAGAAATCAGCGACGACAAGTATGTGCTGTTGCTTAGTCATGGCAAAAGACATATCAATAGCGACGGCAAGCCTGTGCCGTTGCAAAATGTCATGGCAAATTGAATTTTTTTTGTAGTGTAGCTACGACAACCCCTGCCGAAGCTACCATCGGTGGCAAAAGGGTACCAATTGCTACGGGAAGCCCCTGTCGAAGCTAGGCAGCGTGGCAGATTTCATTATTTTTTGTAGTGCACGGCCCTCGCTCCCTCTCCCACGCTGTCGCCCTCCCTCTCCCAGCCCTGTCCATGAAAGCTCCGATTGAAACTAATCGAAAGTTTCAATCTTGTTTGGTAAATATAGCAGCAATTTCCCTTGTTTTTCTACTATTCTCCCTTTTGGCCCAGAGTTAATCATTTATTAATTCAGGTTGCCACTATTCCAAAAAAAAAAAAAAACCTTACCATGGCCTTCTACGATCACCAACAATCTCTCATCGGGATTATCGCCCCTCCAAGTCATTTACAGAGGGGGTATTCCCCCATTCACTATGCCAGATTGCACCTCAGGCGACGGACCCTTGATCTTCCGTCGCCTGAGTTCACTTCAGGCGACGAATTTTTAAGGGTTCGTCGCTTGAATCACCCAAGACCAAAACCCATCTGAGATTAAATTTAGGCGACGAATTAGTTTCAAAGTTCGTCGCTTGAACATATTTTAGGTGACGAACTTATTTCAGGAGACGAACATTTATATAAATACGGTCGCCCGAATATAGGCCCCAATTGTGGTTGTCAGAAATGACCCATTTAGGTGACGAAGATATAAATTCCGTCGCCTGAATGATATTTCAGGCGACGGACATATAAATGTCATCGCTTGAATGGTATTTCAGGTGACGAACATAGATTTCCGTCGCTTGAATGATTTTTCAGGCGCTAAGATTTTCCGCCTAAATTTTTGTGAAATTTTGAAATACATTCATGCAACCAATATTTATTTCTAAGTCCGTCACTTGAGAACTTATAATCTTATTATATTTATAATAGTTTAATACAACCATATTTATTAGGTAATATTCATAATATTTCTATAGAACAATACTAAACTATTTAACTAGAGATATATTTATAATGTTTTTATACGAGTTCATGTATTTGTTAATATTATATTCATATATGCTATGAATATAATATTTTGTAATAAAACATTCAAATATATCATGTTATAATCAATAAATTTGTAATGTTATAATCATATTGTTTATAAAATCATAACTTATAATGTCATAAATTATAAATTAATTATGTAATATTTTTATAAAGTTAAAACCATAGTATAACATTAATTAGGTAATTTTTTATTATAAAACCATACTAACTAGCGCTATATTTGTAAAAATATTTTGTAATGTTATAATCTATATAGTTGTAAATTAAATTTCCAAATGATCATTTATTCTTGATTTTTTCTGCTCTTAGCTCCTAAAATGTTAATTATTTTTAAGAAGTCTAAAATAAATGTAAATTTTGAAAAGTCTACTTTTTTAACAAATCTAATGAATTTTGATAAACTCAAAAATCTTATAAAATCATACTATTGCTATATTTGTATAAAACCATATGTTATATTTATATATTTTGTATGACTATCCAATTTATGTCTGAGATCAAGATTGAGATTGAGATTGAGATCGAGATTTTGGTTCCTATATATAGACTTTCTGATAGATGTTATACATGAATTTCTAATTTTCGTTTGAGATTGAGATCGAGATTGATATTGAGATTTTAGTTGTAAAATATAGATTTTGTGATAGATGTTATATATGAATATCCAACTTACTAACATGCATAGTCAATGAAAAAATTGAAATGCTTTTAAAAAAATTTAAGATATTGATTTTATTTAAGGCAATTCCTTTTTATTTAGCAATTGAGATTAATTCAAAACTTTTTTTAAAAAAATTATGTTAATATTAACTATACAATATTATTTTATTTCATATTAATTACACATTATTATTTCCATTTATTTTTTAAACAATCTATATTTATCTATATATCTATATATCTATATATCTATATATCTATATATATTACTTAAAACCAAAGCCTTTTGGCCACGTGTCGCCTCATCGCGCGAAGTTATTTAAGGCAATTCCTTTTTATTTAGAAATTGAGATTAATTCAAAACTTTAAAAAAAAAAAAATGTTAATATTAACTATACAATATTATTTTATTTCATATTAATTACACATTATTATTTCCATTTATTTTTTAAACAATATGATGAATTCAAAAGCATTTTTTTATAAAAAAAAAAAATTTAGTTCCAAATATATGATTTTGAGATTGAGATTTTTGTTGATAAATATAGATTTTATGATAGATTTTATATATAAATTTCTAATTTTCATTTGAGATTGCGATTTTGATTGTTATATACAAATATTGTGATAGAGATTATAAATTTTCAATTTCCAATTGATAATTTTTTTATAAAGTCATAAAGCAAGAATTGAAGATCTTAAGATGTTAAATTTTATAATAATTACTTATACGAGGTATAAATTTAATATAGATGTAATTTTTACTTAAGTTTTGCGAAATTTCCACTCATTCCGACGACGAACATCTATATAAAATACTAAAGCAGAGACCGCTGGCGCGACCTCACGGGCACGGAATTTTCTGGATTAAACGGGATTATTTTTGCCTGCGTGGCATTTTCTAAATTAAAGTGGTATTATATTCCTGGGCCACATCAATTAATAAATGAATATAGTTAGCTACAGACTTATCTTTTTAGACTAATATATCAAGTGGCTATATATAAAACTATAAAATCTATCATTTAGTTGACATAATCTTGATTGAATACATGAAGCTAATTTTTTCATCCGGCCCATATCTTGATTGAATACACAATTTATATCTTTTCTTTTTTATCAATCCAAACTTAGAAAATAACTTATTTCAATGACTATATTCTACTAATTAAAATGCAAATTTGATTGGATTCAATCTCTTCATTAAATTTCCCGCAATATGGTGAGTGGTGATATGGAAATCGAAGGGGAAAAAATACTTATCAATGTGACAATACACTTCATTAAACTAAATAAAAATTTAAAATTAGGGTATTAAATATACTACGTAATATATTTATTGCAAGACGGCACCTTACATGTTACTACGTAGTATATAAATATACTAAGTATTTTTATTGCATGAAATAAATTGAATGAAATAAATATTTTAAAACGTATTTTTTTCCAAACAATTTTAAAATGTTTTCATTTTAAAACTTATCTTAATTCCATATTATCTTTTTAAATCAAATAATTCCCTTCAATATAAATTCAAATTTGAGAGCGAGGCGTTTTTATTTTGTTTTACCCAAATTACAATTCGGTGGGAATAAAAAGATTACACAAAATACATAAGATAAAATAGTTTTATTTTTACCAGATAAGATTTTGGTTTAAATAAGTAGTTAATACAAAAATTTATATAATTAATAATCTATATATATTTTTACTTACGTGACATTTTCTGAATTAAAGTGGTATTATATTTTTGGGCTCACATCATTTTTTTTATTAGTTATAAAACCTTGATATTAAATGGGTCATACAGTACCCGATCCAGATGTAAAGCGACTGAGTCGATCGAACTGGATTAAGATCAAAAAATAGGTTGAAAACATATCCAATCTATCAAATACAGTATATTTTAAATTTTTTTCATTCTTCGCAATTCATGATTTTTTTTTGAAATGAAGTTAAACACGTACTTAAACCTATGTTATTGTTATTGGGATATCATTAGAAAATACTACCGATGGAAGCCACAACTTTATTTTATACATGCTATACACACACACTAAAATAAATACCCGAAACGACTTTTGATTTATTTAATACGTGTCATATTCGGATTTAATTTTGACTACAAATTATAAATATGCAGCCTTATATTTTAATTAATTAAAAAAACTTATCTTTTTATACTTTAATATATAAGAAATAATATTTCCAATATAATAAATTAGATTTTTATAATTTTATCTACGTCTTAATTTAAAAAATTTGGTTTAAGTAAAAATACATTTTTATAAAACTCGATACAATACAACATATCTTTTGAATTGGATATAGTATAACTTTTCAATTTCAGGGCATAATGTTTGTGCATGTGTGTTTATATACACACACAATAGATAAGTGATTATGAGTTTTAAGATAGACTATTCCAATCATTCTTTTTTTTTAATATCATGATGAAGTTGTTGGTGTTAGTTTATCTTGATTAAAATGTTATATTAAAATTTAATATAAATATGAAATCTCATATCTTAAATTGTTATAAAACATATTATCGATAGAATAATTTATCTTAGGTTATTTTGTATAATCTTTTTATACTACGATGTATTAAAATATCTAAAGATTTTTTTTATTGAGCTACTCCAAAGATTTCAACCAAACTATTATAACCTTTAGCTTTCAAAAAGAAGATATAAATTAAATATTATTTTGTTTATTAACAAACCGCACAACGGGCGGGTACCGAATACTAGTAGTCTATAAAGTGGTCACCTTAGTAAAAGGCGCCAATATTTCCGCGTTAAATTTCACGAAATTGTTTAAAACTTTTCAGGCGACGAGAGTTTTTTAGTGAGTTCGTCGCCCGAGTAAATTGGTATAAAAGCGAAAGAACAGCGAACCCTAAATCGCCTCTTCATCTCGGAGCAGCGAAGAACAGGAACCCTAAATCTCCTTCCCCTCTTCGTCTCGGAGCAGCGAAGAACAGGAACCCTAAATCGCCTAATTCGTCCTCAGCCCCCTCTCAATCTCCCCACATTCATCCCCTCAAACCAAAATTTCCCATATTTGTGCTCGAGAAACCCGAATTTCATCCCCACCTTCATCCCCAAATCGCTCAGAAACCCTAAACACAACCCAACAGGCCTCGTCGTCGTTACAACGCCGCCGGAGCCACACCTCTGACGAACACCCCTCCTCTGGAGTTGAACGAAGCGAGGGATCCTCCGGCCTCTGCAAACGTTGTCGATTCCTCGGCCTGTTTTCCTTCCCCAGGTCAGCACAATCCACTTCTCCTCTGCTTCTACTGCCTGCGCCACCAACCCTAGCCACCCATGTCACAGCCTGGAATTGACGAGGAGGAAGAACGACGTCGTCGGTGGTCACCACGTTCACTTCTCTCCGGCAATTCAGCGAAGAGGAACTGGTGTGTAGGTTCTACAAAAACGAACCCTAGCTTCTCTCCATTTCACTCCCTCATCGTTCATCTTTTTTTATGGTAGATCTAGCCACTGCGGATTCATGTGAGTCTCTCTACATCCCTTTATTGTTGTTTCTTAGCTTATAGGTTTTTGAATGATGAAATTCGTTAACCGGATGCCTAAGAAAATAAACTAAGAAGACAATGTGCTTATGTTTTTGGGTACTGAGCAAATGGCAGATTCATTCATAAGTATGAAAGAGGAGATGTTGGAGAATGTTTTAGGCCATTAGAAGGGATCTGTTCAAAAGAAAGGATGATTAACAAAAGTTTGTAAAGCTGATTGGAAAGGATGATTAAAAAAAGCATTGACAATATTAACTCTTGCATATTGTGTTATCCTTAGGATCAATAAAGAATCAACTCTACAAGTGGGTACTGGCCAATTGATTACTAGGAACCGAATGAATAATAAGACCTTTGTTTATGTTGAGATGTATTTGATGCGTTAGTTTAGGCCTACAAGGGCAATAATGTTTGGTGATCTTATCAGAACTTTTCCAAATAACAAGGTAAGCAATGTACTGGAAAGTGGAAACTTAGGTGATGAATATGAATACGATCTTTGCTGAGAAGATTCTCACTAAGCCTATTAAAGAAATAAATAAAGAAGAGATTCGATCTTCAATAGACAATTTTAAGTGGTTTATCAGTAGTGAAGTTAAGTAGCCCTTATAAGGGATTTGTGCAATAGCCATTGTTGTACTAAAGGTTTTCAGGGATAAAAAACACTTGAACGCATTTAAGATCAAGGAGACTAGCTTAAACAGATGACAAACAAAGCAACAGACAAAAAAACATAAGCTCGCCGCTAAGGTTGAACATAGATGACAAACAGGTGGATGACGAACCCTTTCGGGATTAAAGGGAAACTCAAAGGGATCTTTCAAGCCAACTTTGCTGACATGGTGTGTCTAGTTGTTACTTTCTTGTTCATGTACTTGCCTTAATTTTTTGCTTGTGTAAGTTCATATTGTGTTTTTTTTTACTCTACACACAGAATCACGGGTACCCCAAATGAGGATTCATGGCCTGAAGTGACTTTCCTACCTGATTTTAAAACCTCCTTCCCAAAATGGTCTGCCAAGGTACTAAAATTGTCTATTATCACCATAACGCATCTCTGTTTTTGCTCTTCTTTGGGCAAATTATTTTACTGTTGACATTTTCACCCTATCTTTCTAGGACTTAAACAACTATAGTCCCAAATCTTGATCCAGTTGGCATTGATCTTCTCACTGTAAGTTCAGAATGTCCCTTTGGAGATTAATTTTAGCATCAACTTGTAAATTTGTTTGGTGTTAGGAGTGAACTATAAAGATGTTTGTGTACAAGAGGGAACAATTATAACTAAAAGGATAGATGGAAGCAAACATAAAGAAATAAATTATCCATAAGTGAAGGTTTCTTTCCTATTGACCCCAAGTGACGATTTGAAAAGGAATCATCACAAATATAAATGTATGAAGAGTTTATGAATTTTTTAATTATAACTTATAGCTACCTATGACATGATATGACAACTTATATATCATATTTTATCTTAGTTCATATTTTAGAGGAATCTTATTAATTTAGAGAATTGAGTGACAATCTATCTAAAAAGGCTATAATGCATAAAACCGCTAGTTTATATAGCACGCTGTCATTAACTCAATCTATCTAACCACTTGATATGAATGTATAAATAGAAACTTAGATCATAATCTATTTTAGAGGAATCTTTTATAAAACTTAGATCATAAATAGAAACTTGGAGACTTCTTTCATAATTTTCCATTGTTTGGATTATAAAATAAAGAATTGATTATTTTCTCAAATTAATAATTTTCTCAAATCACCGCTTCATGTTTCTTGAGTTTCTTACTTTCCTTGGCCAACTTGTAACATATCGTAATTTTGCAATTTGAAGCTCTTTACTGATAATTAAATACAGGTGATTACTCCAAATGGTAGAACTTGTAAGATTGGACGTGAATTAGAATGGAATGTTGTCTTCTTGTTGAACTTTCCTTGCTTGATTATAGATAAGTTCAGTGATTGTTACTCATATATGAACTATTGTTTATTGTAGATAACTTTAACAGTGAGGAGCTTCTTAAGGAAATCATACAAGTAATGATCTCGGCTTTGGATACGGAGCCTTCGAATACGCAGGATACTTCGGTTTCTCAGCCCTCATCTGCGCAGCAGTAGCTGGTATCTCCCAGCACTCTTCTCCTACTTCCTCTTTAAGTAATGGACTTGGATTTGTGAATAGTTTTGTATTTGTGAATTTGTATGTGATTGCAAATTTGGATTTGTGAATTTGTGTGGTTGTGAACTTGGCACAATTTTGTGAATAGGTTTGTGTTTGGTGTGTAATGAAACAGGTTTGTGCACAATTTTGGTGCACAAAATATGCACAATTTTAGTGCACAAAATATGCACAATTTTAGTGCACAAAATATGCACAATTTTAGTGCAATTGCAAATCGGGCATCAATCATTTTTCATTTTTTTTTAAAATCAAACCATACTCAGGCGACGAACATTGACATAACTCATCGCCTATTTTTTTTTTTTAAAAAAAACTAATTCATATTCAAGAGACCGACATAGCTAATAGTATGGTTGTCTGAGTCACATTTTGTATTTTTATAAAATTCTAAATCAAATTGGGGCGACGAACATAAGAGGATAAATCCGTCGCCTGAAGTGTAGCCGGCTCGGCTCGGCTTAGAAAGGCCTTTTAGGTCTGACAATATATTCAGGCGACGGACATGTTTTTGGTTGCCTAAGGTTACTCAGGCGACGAGCAACATGGCATCCGTCGCCTGAATACTCTAAGGACAACATCGAGCCGACCAAGGGTCAGGTGACGGATGTTCGTCGCCTGAGTGGTCAGGCGACGAAAAACCCCTCTCAGGCGACGAAATGGGTCCGTCGCCTGAGATGTAATTTGGCATAGTGATGAAACAGTTATTTATATTTGAGTGTGATTGGAATTGAAATCAACCAAAACTTGTAAGAAAAAGAAAAAACAATTGTTCCTTAAACTTCTCAGTGTACTCCATCATTGTAACTCTTAAGTTGATTGGTTATATACAAACGTGACACCCATCCCCGGCCATTAGTATATATATATAATATCAGATCGACCAACGGACTAATAGCTTACCCCTAATAATACTTCCCAATCAATTAAGGCCCCTCCTCCTCATCCATTCACATCTCTCTCTTCCTTTTCTTCTTCCCACCCCACCGTATGAGACCTCCCTCTCTTACTTTTGCTCACTTTTAATTTTCTATACATTCCTTCCTTATATTTTTCTCCTCTTTTCCCAAACCCAAATCGATCGATCTACAAGATCGGTCTCCACCATCTCATCAAATTTGCCAATTTTTCAGGTATATGACTAACATTTTTAGTTCTATAGTTATTACTTTTTTGTATTGATAATCAATTTTAATAGATCAAAACTGTCGACAGAGAGTGCGAATGGCGCAGATTTTACTGCATGGGACTATCCATATTACCATCTTTGAGGTCGACCGCCTTGCTGGAGGCGCTGGCCGGAAGCTCCTCCACCAGGTACCACCCATCAATCCTTCTAGCCTAGGATCGATTCCAGTTCTGTTGTCCTTCTTACTTTCTTGGCTAGCTACCTATTTCCTCCTCTTTAATTTAATTATCTTCTTTTTCTTTTTCATTTCCCTTTTTTTCCTTGTGGGAAAAGGCTGGACCATACGTTGTGCATTTACAAACAGCCACCAGCTAGATAAGCCCCCCCAAATGGCAGTCCAATTATATTTACCGTGTAGTAAAACACTTTAGGACTACTGTATCATAATTTTGATTTACCCGATTGATTTTTAATTTTTTTTTTTTATATATTTATAAAAGGTTTCCCTATTTAATTTATGAATTTATTAACTCATTTCGGGATGGTATTACATAAAATGTTACGCATATTACACCGGGTACGGATCTAAACTGTTTTAATTCTTAAAAAAAACTAAGGGCCAAGTTGGCATATATCATACTACCTCCGATCCAAAATGTAAGTCGTTTGACTTTTTAACACGTATTTTAAGGAGCTGAAAACTATATAATATATTAACTTTTTTTTTTTTTTTTTTACAATTCAATACTTATTACCAACAAATATTAAGTTGTAAAAAAATAATTTTAAAAAAGTTGATATTTTATATAGTTTTGGGCTTCTTGAAATACGTGTTGAAACGTCAAACGACTTATATTTTGGATCGGAGGGAGTATCTTAGAATTTAAGAATATTCTTATGCATTAAAAAAAAAACAATTCAAGAATATTCTTTATTATATAAAAAAAGTTTATTATTATTATAATTATTATTGTCATCTTTATAATATTAAAAATACATATCAAAATATTATATATTTAATCATATAGTCCTATTAGTAAGATAAGTTATAAAAGCTGATCATCTCATGAGCTAATAAAGTTTATGAAGTTGATGAAGTTGATTAAAGGGAAAGGAGTAAGTAAGATGTGGCACCCACCCCAACAGTATTGGTTGGCCTCATAATCTGCACTAGTTAAATTACAAACGAACAACTTATCCGAAAAAAAGTGTGACCCGATTACGAAAATATATCCAGTAAGAAATATTCAGCACAAAATTAATGAAAATATATAACTTGAGCTAAAAAGAAATGTAAAAGTCAAAATTGTCCAATCGCTATGTCTGGTGTTGGAATAGTACCAATTTAGGTGCAATAAAGATGAAATTGGTTTGTTTGGTTGGACATTATGGAATGAGATGTTGGAATATGATTTAAAATTAATTAATTTAACTAGTAGATAATCTAATTAGGTGGTAAAAGATTTGATAAGGTTAGATTTTAGGGCTAGTGGTTATAGATATTTTTAGGTTTAATTAGTTATTAGATTAATAGGTTAATTAGTGAGGATGAAAGTGTCTCAATGGTCCAATTTGAGGATTTTTATAAATTATAAGTTTGTTTATCAGACCATTAGAATTGAGGCGAATTGAGAAAACGCTCGTCTCTTCCAACCAGAGAGATGAAAAATAAAAGTCTAAAATATCCAAAAGTTTACAATAAGCGAAATTCAAAATACAATAATTAATTATTTTAACATAAAATTATGGAATTTTCTCTTCCAACCAGAGAGATGGAAAATAAAAGTCTAAAATATCCAAAATTTTACAATAAGCATAATTCAAAATACGCTAATTATTTATTTTAACAGAAAATTATGGTATTTATTTATTTATTTTTCATAATATTAAAAATCTACAAGATTATCTCTTTATATGATTCAATGCAATTTTACATCTAATGAAAACATGTTTTCCTTAAAAATTATATATGATTCAATGTAATTTCACAAGATTATCCCTTTCCGTCCAAGAATTATTGAATTTGTGATTCAATCAATTTCTTAATTAATTGTTTTGCTTTCCTGGAAAAAAAAAATGCATTGATGAAATCAGATTACAACAAGCTCTGGTGGGAAATGGTTACAGGTGGAGATGGTGATTGGTGGTGATAACCATGTGTTCCCACTTCACTATGATTTTTTTTAGTCCATAGATCCAGTCGGGCATTATGTTTTATTTGCTTGTCGGTCTATAAAGTCCTTTTCATAATTCATTTTTGGGTTCTCTTCATCTCTCTCTCTCTCTCCTCGT
Organism: Persicaria tinctoria; assembly: GCA_037127255.1. NCBI lineage: Eukaryota > Viridiplantae > Streptophyta > Magnoliopsida > Caryophyllales > Polygonaceae > Persicaria > Persicaria tinctoria. The sequence continues at coordinate 29,316,820 of JBANSL010000001.1, forward strand.
CTTTAATTATTCTTACCTTCTTCTATTACATGATGATTGATTGAAGTTGCAACTACAAGTCTACATAACAAGTATATGACCGATTAGTTTTGGGTCGGATTAAAATTGGTTTAAGATAATGATATTTCCGGTAAATTTTGCAATACCATTTAATTTCGAGCTAAGAAAACCGAGTCGACTTTTTGCCATGTCTAGTTGGTTGTAACTCCTCTCCTTTAATCCGAATTAAGACTCGTATTTGGAGTTTGCTAAATAATAGTTGTTCGGATGAAATATGAACAGATTGAGTCAGTAGTGCTCGGGAAAGGAGGGTCGAAGCTCTACGCAACAATTGACTTGGAACGGGCGAGAGTAGGGAGGACAAGGCTACTTGAACACGAGCGCAATAACCCTAGATGGTATGAGACTTTCCACATATACTGCGCTCATTGGGCCACCAATGTCGTCTTCTCCGTCAAGGAAGACGATGCCATTGGTGCTCCTGTCCTCGGAAGAGCCTATCTCCCCGTCAAGGATCTCCTCAATGGCGATGAAGTCGACCAATGGCTCGACCTCCTTGACAAGGTAAACCCTCTTAATTACTATTACTTTCTTGCTTCACGCTTCTAACCTTCAATTGTCAATGGATTTCGATGTCAATTTGTTACAATTTTTTGGTAATGTAGGATCATAACCCTATTCACAAGGGTTCAAGGATTCATGTGAAGGTGCAATTCCTAGATGTGACGAGAGAGATAAATTGGGACAGAGGGATCAAGAGCGCTAAGTTCCCTGGCGTCCCCTTCACCTACTTCACCCAAAGGAACGGCTGCAAAGTCACGCTCTTCCAAGACGTTCACGTCCCAGACAACTTCGTCCCAAAGATCCCTCTCGACAACGGGCAGCTCTACGAGCCTCACCGATGTTGGGAGACCATCTTCGATGCAATCAACAATTCCAAGCACATGATCTACATAGCCGGGTGGTCCGTCTTCACCGATATCACGCTCATCAGGGACACGAGAAGGCCTAAACCAGGGGGAGACATGACCTTGGGGGAGCTTCTCAAGAAGAAGGCGAACGAGGGCGTTCGAGTGCTTATGCTCGTGTGGGACGATCGCACTTCGGTTAAGTTCCTTAAGGAGGACGGCTTGATGGCGACACATGACCAAGAGACGGAGGCGTACTTCCATGATACTGAGGTGCATTGCGTGTTGTGCCCTCGGAATCCCGATAGCGGGAAGAGCATTTTCCAAGACTTGGAGGTCTCGACGATGTTTACTCACCACCAAAAGATTGTTGTTGTGGATAGTGATCTACCCAGGGAAGGCTCCGGCAAGAGAAGGATTGTGAGTTTTGTTGGTGGAATCGATCTTTGCGATGGAAGGTATGCATCTTTGTGTAATAGAATGTGATTCTATTCAGAATTAATTCTAAAACATGAAATAACCGAAACATACCGCAGGTACGACACACAGTTCCATAGCCTGTTCCGAACGCTAGACACCGCGAACCACAACGACTTCCACCAGCCAAACTTCAAGGGCTCGTCGATCAAGAAAGGCGGGCCTCGAGAGCCATGGCACGACATCCACTCCCGTCTCGAGGGCCCCATCGCTTGGGATGTCCTCCACAACTTTGAGCAGCGGTGGCGGAAGCAAGGTGGAAAGGACATCCTCCTCAACCTCCGTGACCTCGACGATACCTTCATCCCACCCTCCCCAGTCACCTACCACGATGACCCCGAAACATGGAACGTCCAGCTCTTCCGGTCCATCGATGGTGGTGCTGTTTTTGGTTTCCCTGACTCCCCCGAGGAGGCCGCCAAGTCCGGCCTCGTTAGTGGCAAGGACAGCATCATTGACCGCTCCATTCAAGACGCATACATCAACGCCATCCGCCGAGCCGAGCGCTTCATCTATATCGAAAACCAATACTTCCTTGGGAGCTCGTTTGCTTGGAACCGAAATGAGGATATCAAGGTGGAGGACGTTGGTGCTATACATTTGATCCCGAAGGAGCTGTCTTTGAAGATCGTGAGCAAGATTGAGAAAGGGGAGCGCTTTGCGGTGTACATTGTGGTACCAATGTGGCCCGAGGGGGTGCCCGAGAGTGGCTCAGTCCAGGCAATACTTGATTGGCAGAGGCGGACATTAGAGATGATGTATACCGACATTGCTCAAGCTTTGAAGGCTAAGGGGATTGAGGGAGTTAATCTTAGGGACTATTTGTCCTTGTTTTGCTTGGGGAATCGAGAGGTCAAGAAGGCTGGCGAGTACGAGCCCTCTGAGAAGCCGGAGCCTGACACTGACTACTCGAGAGCTCAGGCGGCTAGGCGATTCATGATCTATGTCCATGCCAAGATGATGATAGGTAACTAGCTAACTCAATTATGTCTTAGTATGATATTTGTTCTATGGTTTGTTAACAATTCACTAACTTTAATTTGTAGTTGACGACGAGTACATCATCATCGGATCAGCCAACATAAACCAAAGATCAATGGATGGGGCAAGGGACTCAGAGATAGCAATGGGAGGGTTCCAACCACACCACATAGCGTCACGAGAGCAGCCTTACCCACGCGGCCAAATCCATGGATTCCGAATGTCGCTATGGTACGAGCACCTTGGGATGTTGGATGAGACCTTCTTGAAGCCAGATACAGTAGAGTGTTCTAGGAAGATCAACCAAGTAGCCCAGAAGTATTGGGATATGTACTCAAGTGAGACCCTTGAGAGGGACTTGCCGGGCCACTTGCTGACCTACCCGATTGCGATTACCCCTAGTGGTGAGATCACCGAACTGCCTGGTTTCGAGCACTTTCCGGATACTAAGGCTAGGGTTCTTGGTGGCAAGGTTGATTACCTCCCTCCCATTCTTACTACTTGAGACTTTGAATATAGAGCAGAGCTTCAATGCTTGTGGTGTGCTGTTGAATGTTGAATAAGTGTTTCTTGAATAAAATGTCTACTCATGGTTTTGCATGAATGTTGTATGGTTTTGATATATTATCTGAATTACTTGTACTTTTGTTTGTAAACATTAATAAAGTTCTATTAGTACGTGTGAGAGGTTTTTTTTCTAATAAAAGTTTATGTCAAAGTTTGATGGACCAATAATAAGAGTCGTGTTTGTTTGAATATATTCAACACACTATAAATATAGTGTATAACCCTTTTGTTTTTTTAGTGTTCTAATATGAACCGAGTAATTCGAGCTCGCCTCGAGCTTGTTCATTTACGAAATGAACCAACTAAGAGCACATTTTTCACCTCGATTCAAGGCTTAGCTCAACTTGGTTTAAGCTGGAATAACTCTTGTGAAATTTACACATTTTCTTTAAAGTTACTATTTCATGAGCAAGTAGGGTTATTTAATACTCGAAAAAAGTTCACTTCGAACTTATTCCATTAAACAAGCCAAGCTTGAGCACAAATTTAAGCTCGAGTCTAAATTTGGGCTCGGCTTATTTCTAAACACTCCGAATATGAACAAACAATAATCGAGTCATTCAACTCCAATAACAACCCTGTGACAATCTAGGGTTATCTCGCTCAAATATCAGACGAATAAAATCACAATAAACATACGAACAAAAAATGAAACAAGAACACAAAGACTTTGTTTACGCGGTTCGATTTCCCTACATCCGTGGAACCTCGGGAAGGGAGGTTCACTGAATCCACTAGACATCCAAGTTCAAAATAGGTTACACATGTATTGTATGTATAAGTACTAGAGCAAGCGATTCCTAAAATACACAACTATGACGACAAGAAGAGAATGGGGTTTAAAATCGTCGTTTAGAACACCGAGAAATCTCAGAGGAGATTTCTCAACACCAAGAACCCTTTTTCATAGCCTTCTACTTCTTTGTGTGAGTAGGGACTTAAGTAGCACCCAACAAGACGAGCTCTCTTGAAGAAATCGCCGCCGACTTTTAAGCTGTCTAGTTAGAAACGCTAGCTTTTCTCCCAAACCCTAGCCCCTTGGGTTACCTGAGAAAGAGAGAGAGAATGTTGCAGTCTGCTAGGTTTCCAAGAGAGCATATAAATAGTCAGAGTCACAACGGTCAGTAAACTAGGGAGAGTGGGCTGGTGAGTGGGTTGTGTTGATAAAAGCCCATATCACAAATAGTCCATCTAAGATATAAATCCACTGATGTAATACTAATCCCCTACATAGGCATGTGTACTAGTTCTTAGCCTCACCAAATGGATCAAAGCTATAGCTATTGGTACCACACATGGTCATACCATGTATATCATATGTTTATGTCACATCACAACCACCACTGTTAAATAAAACGTGTACTCCGGACAAAGTTACACGAGTTTATAACCCATAATATAACTTAAAGTCCTCAAATGTCCTTAACCCTGAGTTTATAACTTTAAATCACATTAAAGTCCAACAATCCAACTAATGATAACAAATAGGTGAGTATTCTAAACTCAAAGCTTTGTTTTAATAAATAGAATTACCAGTTCATCAAATCCACTTGTATATGAGTTAAAAGTTCAATCGTAACTCAAGATTCAACGACAACAAGAACGAAATCAAAAATCAAAGGCCAAGAATTCCACGTAATCAAAGAAAATCTAACATCAATTCATAAGAACAATCTATAAGTTAATTTAAACATCCCAAACCCCAAGGGTGTATCCTATGTAGGTCGATGAGGCTCGAGGGGTTCAAAGGGCATGATGTGCGGGTCTGATAGGGACGTGAGGTCGCCGATCTGGATCGAGAACGAGAGATGGGGCAGGATGGAAGTGAACAAGGAAGGACGAAGGTGGAGGTCGAGGGGACGCCATATCTGAAATGTTGGAAGAAAGGGGGTTGTGACGTGCTTGGGCCCGGGCTCGAGCAAAAGGACCGACGACGAGAGTTTCGAGGGATCGGGAAGTTTTTGGCAGTTTCTGGAGCAACATATCAGTCGACAAAGAATGCCGATTTACCATCGATTGGCTTGGCTTCTAGGGATTGTGAGTACTAGCTTTGTATGTCTTGAAGTCACAATCGTATATTAGGGAAGATCTCATCAATCAGAGTTCAAACAAACTGAGAAACAGAGTTTTACCGAGACGTCGCCTGTGTAGAGACGATTCCGAATGGGGATCGTTTGAGAGGTATTGGGGGCTGTTTTGGGAGTGACGTTTTATGGATGATTAAGGGAGATGATGGGGTTGTGGAAGGCCTTAGAATGATGGTAAGGTAGGGGATGGGGTTGAAGGATATGTGATGCAAGATCGCTCTCGGCCTCGCACTCCGAGCTCAATCCAACACTCGATCTTCCGCACACTCGGCCTCACACTTCGAGTGTTTTCGACCCTTTGATTCCGTCGTCTCTCACTAGGGAATCACTCTTAGCATCTCACCAAGAGGTTTTATCTGGCATCTCACCGAGATAGATTTTGTTTCTTAACCCGAAACGAATGAAGCACAAAGCTTAGTTTTTTCTCAAATTCAACTTGTCTATGAAGAAGTTCTTACATCCCTTTATATACGAAAATATTGATGCTATGAAAAATAAAATAAAATAAAATAAATTGATAAACTAATGACGGATAATACGAAAGGGTTTATGAGATTTATGACGCAGAGATGGATAACCAAAATGGGGAAAACGAATGGTCTTGGTTTCCATCAATGAGATGGAAGTTCGGAAATCTCTAAAGCCCCATCATTTAATCCGATTTAATTGAATGCATTCCGTCTTCGTTTATTGCATTACCGACAAGCTGCCAGCTTTTTGAACTGCTGCAAAGATCCCAAATTTCGGCCATTTTCCAAGCTGAATTGATGATTGCATCCTTCGATAAAGTTGTAGCCACTTAAAATACCTTTTCAACAAGTTCTCATTGGCTTCAATTAAAACTTTATACAGCCAGAACGAGCCAAAATACCAAGATGTCGCCAAACAGTTTTCCGAAATAAAAGTTGATGTTCAGCTCCGAAGACAAATCTTTGTAGGAAAAAAGAGTCAAGCTCATGGGCGACTATGATCACATCATCCTCCTCCCCTTGAAGAGAATTCATCTTGGAATCCGTGATGGAAATGAGTGACTTCTTTGGACACGTGGCATCTTCTTTGAAAGGATGTTTAATCTTCTCTTCTTCTTCTTGAATCATGAAAGGCAAGTAAGACAGAATGAAAGAGGTCACATCCAACCACTTACATGACATGGAATTCAAAAAGCTAGGCATGTCGGTTGACATTCGTTTCTGCTTTATGGAAAGTTCAACCTTGGGAAGTTCGATGATTTCTTCATCTTTCTCAAGCTCAAGGTTGACCTTCACAATCTCAATAGGAACATCCTTGGACTTCCTTTATTTCATCTTAAGTGTCTCGCCCATGGCTGTAGAGCATGTAGTCTTTAAAGAGGGAGGTGGGGCTGTTGTGGGTTCCGATAGCTTAGACCCCAACGAGATGACGACTTTTCGAATTTTCTTTATTTGTTGCATTGAGTCTTCCGTGAGCTTGCGAATCTTTTGCCAAGGTGGTTTAACCTTCTTCTTATGTCGAGCCTCATCCTCTCGAGCCCTTTTCTTTCGATATCACCTCCAGAGCTCGTGATGAACTACATCATATGTATCACCATCCATGTCACTCCAACGAAGATACCCATCATCATAGGCTCGAATAGCCCATCGGATGTACTCTTTGGAAAAAGACTTGGAACTCGTATTCTTGAACATTTTGCCCCGAAAACTTGAGGAACCCTTGTCGTTGCTCTGATACCACTTGACGTGTTTGGGCCCGGGCTTGAGAAAAAGGACCGGTGATGAGAGTTCCGAGAGGACATGAAGTTTTGGGCAGTTTCTGGTGCAACAGATTAGTCGACAAAGAATGATGATTTCCCGTCGATTTGCTTGGCTTCTCGAGGCGTGCACATACTAGTTTTGTAGATCTTGAAGTCACAGTCACATATTAGGGAAGATCTCGTCAATCGGAGGTCAGACGAAGTGGGAAACAGAGTTTTACCGAGACGTCGCCTGTGCATAGACGATTCCGAATGTGGCTCGTTTGAGAATTATTCAGGGTTGTTTTGGAAGTTACGTGTTCGGGATGATTGAGGGAGATGATGGGGTTGTGGAAGACCTTAAAATGATGGTAAGGTAGGAGATGGGGTTGAGGGATATGTGATGCAAGATCGCTCTCCTCGCACTCCGAGCTCTCTCAAACACTCGATTTTCCGCACTCTCGGCCTCGCACTCCGAGTGTTTCCGACCCTTTGATTCCATCATCTCTGTAAGATTGTATTGATCGATATAAAATCCCCCTTAGGGTTTCATTCCTCATAATGCCAATATATATAGATTACAAGTGAGTAAGACTGGGCCTGAGCCAATAGGCGCATACACTATACAATGTGTAAATATTTAATCTATCAAACCCCCGCAGTCAAAAGTGGAGGTTCCCGAACAGTGAGACTGGACCGAAAATCGAGGAATAATTGATGAGGTAAATCCTTTATGAAGATATCAGTGTACTGATAGGAGGATTGGACATGAAGAATACGAACATGTCCATGAGCAACCTTGTCCCGAACAAAGTGGAGATCGAGCTCAATGTGCTTGGTTAACTAATGTTGGACCAGGTTGCGGGCGAGATAGATGGTAAACACATTGTCCGTGTAGACTAGGGTGGCCTTCTGAAGAGGGTAGCGGAGCTCAAGCAAGAGATTACGCAGCCAGGAGCATTCGGAGACAAAGTTGGCGACACCTCGGTACTGAGCCTCGACGTTGGAACGAGAGACCATAGACTGACGGTTCGCGGACCAGCACACAAGGGTGTCATGGAGGAAGACACATTAACTAGACATGGAGCGGCATGAGTCAGGACACCCACCCCAATCCACATCAGTGTAGGCGATGAGGTCATGTCGAGAGGAAAGGGAGATCGTGGTGCCTATGTCCATCGTACAACTGATATACCGAATGATCCGCTTTAAGGCCTGAAAGTGTGACTCCCTAGGCGCGTCCATAAACAAGCAGATCTGCTGAACGACATAGCTGATGTCTAGCCGAGTAAATGTAAGATATTGTAAAGCCCTGGCAAGGCTCCGATACATTGTAGGATCATCAAACAGTGGACCAGAGTTAGCACTGAGCTTGTTGGAGGAATCGACAGGAGTGGCGACAGGCTTGCAGTTGCTCATCTTGGCCCGAGCAACAATTTCTGCAGCATACTTACTCTGAAAGAGAAACAACCCAGACGCATGACGTTGCACGGAGACCCCTAAGAAATAAGTCAACGGCCCAAGATCAGACATGGCAAACTCGGAGCTCAACTGGGCGATGATGGATGTCCGGAGTGCATCAGAGGAGGCAGTGAGAATGATGTCGTCGGCATAAAGTAATAAAAAAGCCATGTCTGCTCCTCTGCGATATATAAACAGAGACGAATCGGAACGGATGCCAACAAAACCCAACCGGAGCAGATGAGATGCAAAACGCTAGAACAATGCCCGAGGGGCCTGTTTCAGACCATACAGAGAGCGCTTTAGGAGATAGATGGACATGCAGAAGGGCATTCTTGACATCCAGATGATGAATAGACCAATGTCGTGATAAAGCTTGGCTCAGCACCACACGGATAGTGCACTACTAGAATACGACAATTAGACATCATATGATTTAAGTTTGTCAAAAAAAGAAACAGATGTTAAAATTCATATATTACATCAATTTTTTTTTGATGTTTTAAAAAGTTTACACAACGGTCAAATATTTTGACAGATATAAAATTATTGGTTCCGAAAAAAATTAAAATGAGCGTGGATTCAAATATTCAAAGTTCAAAATTGAAATACACAAAGGGATTTCAAAATTTGGGGAAAATATTAACAATTAGCAAAATTGCCCTCTCTCCACGTTCATTAGTCCAAAATCACTCTCTTCTCTCCCCACTATTTTTCAAGATCCTCTCTTCTCTCACCGGTTCTCCCTAGATGTCCTCGCCACTGCCTTTGCCCCTGTTGCCGCCGCCACCACCGCCGCCACCTCTCTTTTCTCTCCCTCTTCAATCTGCCACTTCTCCTCCTCCTCCTCCCACAAATCTGAGATATGAGATCTCATCAACCCTTATTGACCTATTATCGTGACTTCTCTTCCCCTCTATCCCTCACCCCCTTAAAACCCTCACCACCATTCGAGTCAGCGCACCTCCTCCTTTTCCATCGTAGGGGTCTTCTCCATCACCATATCTGACAAAGAGGGTGACTCCACCATGACTCCGTCAGCACCGTGACTACGTCGGGCTAAATTGCTGCTCGTTAATGTCAGATCTCCAGCATCTTCAACAAAAGTAGATCTCGAGCACCTTTGACATAAGTGGATCTCGACCAACATTCTCATATCTCCAACATATCCATTATCCGGTAATCTCTTCAAGCCCTTTTCATTTCAATTCAAAATCTTGATTATTGTTTAGTTAGGGTTTTATTTCGAGGGCCATTGAGGTTTGTTTAGGGTTTGATTTTTTGGATTCTAGTAACTTCTTTCGTTCCTGGCTTTCTTTTCAATTTTCTTGAGATTATGTAGTTTAGACTCTCGGATTCTGAAGTTTGGACTCTCGAATCTAATGTGTGTTCTCAGTTCAGTAAGATTTTGAAGAACATATAGAGAAGGGAGAGGAGATTTTGAAGCCTTCTGGGGTGCTTTTGGATGCTCCTCTCTTTCAGGTAGTAGATGCTTGTTCCAAACAAAAATTGAGTTAATTCTTTTACAATTCCCCTTTTATAGATTTCTAGCTTTGATTTATTAGTGTTTCTAGCTTGGTAGCTCTACCTCTATGGTTTTATGAGTTCAATGTTTTATTTTCTAGATCTAGAATAGGCTAGATCTTGGTTTTGAGTTTTAGGGTTCCCATCTTTCCTATTCACGACATCAAACAGGAGAATTAACCTAGTATTAATGCCTATAACCAAATTAAGGTAGTTTGCCAACAAGGAGTGCTGAGAATCTGTTTATGGAGTAGCAAGTTACATGATTATTGTGTTGTTTACATGCTGAATAAAACTCCAAATTTCTTAATTCATTAACCTCATTGGGTGCAAGATCCAAGTTTTTTACTTCCACTCCATCGTAAGCTTTTTATCTTCCTAATTTAGCTTATATTAATTCTTAATCGAGAAATCACAAACAATCAATTGGTATTTCGATTGTTTTAGTTTGTGAATCAACCCTATGATTGAAGTTTTTATGGAATCTACTCTCTTGGAAAGTCCAAGAGTCATTTCCACATGAATCATTTTTTTTGTCCAAAATGATGGGCGGCTAAGAAAATCGTATGACCAGGCAAATGTTTATATTTCTTTTATGAATCTATGCTAGCCTTGTATCTCTCATATATAGTTCTAATAGCAAGTTTCAAATAATATAATATGTCACAAAAAAATATATAAATTGATAATTGATCATAAAGTGCTATTCACACCATAGAAGCATCATTGACAAGAACTCACTTGAGACTTGAACTCTAAAAAATCTTATCCTTACACCCCACAACCGATTAGTCACATAATTAATTAATCACTAACATTCCATAGGTACTGATGCATGCACTGGAGTAGTTTAGAGCTTTCTGAAGGTTGCTAGGTAATAAGCATCGTAACATTATGTGGAGCAAAAGAACTGTTACTTGACGTGGAAAGAGTTGCACTTTTTTTTTTTTACTCATTCATCATTTCTTATTGGACTGGACATCAAAGGTCAACTGATCAAGGCATGTAGGTACTGTTGTAACTTGTGTAGTTCTTATGATTGATTTAATTGTTTTACTTTTGTAACGGACCGGGATTATGATTCCCGGGTTACGTTTCGAGGGATGAAATCACTCGTTAGGATCTTGCGCCCCGAGTACAGGTTGAAGGTTTGAAATTCTACTATAACGTTTTCAAATGGGATTTCATACCCAAAATTCGAAAGGATCGTTGGAATCCCTGGGGAAGTCCCCTGTACATGTCGTAAGTCTAAGCGTGGAAAACCAGTAGTCATACAAATAGCGGAATCAAGGTGTAATACAAGAAGGTACCACGGCAGAGCCGATTCAAAACCAAATCAATAAGCATATTTATCGAAATCTAATAGGCAATATTAGCGGGGTTAGACCATTCTTTGCAATCACCCAAGAGAGTTCCCACTTCACGGAAGCAATGAACAATCCTGCTGCAAAACAAACCTAAAAAAAATATGTATGCGGGTCAGTGTCAGATCGAAGCCCTACGCAATATAATCCCAAACAAGCAAACACATACACACGCTAGTCCTAATAAAGATGCTTCTAGATGCAAGACGGAATATTAACACACTAACTTGCTCCTAAGATCAAGTGCGTAAATATAATAAGGCATTAACACCAAATACCAAGTGGTATATCCCTCTCCTACCCCCACCCCCTTCCGATAGGGAGGAGATTGGCCAGCTCGTGAATGCATTCCATTAGAATCGAGCGGCACGCATGCCCAACCCGTATCCACAATAAAGCCCGCATGCAGATCATAATATAAGTAAAGGAAGTTCCATGACTCGATTGACTCAGAATGGGACCCGATGGGACTGGGCCATCCTATAACCCTAGCAAAGACTCTAGTTACTTCACAGATAACAACCGTTTTATTTACAAAAGCAATGAGTAAACGAATGCTCAATCATGAGTGCGATCCTAGCAGGATACTACATGGCATGCTTTATTATGAACACAAGCACCTAGTATGCACATGGCTACAAGCAGGGAGATCTCTTTTTCAAATCTGAGTGAGCTCATATAGGAACTCACCTGGCTACGCAGAACAGCATAATAGAAGATCCAACATACATCATTCATAATCACAAGGTATTAACTAGATACATATCAGAACATATATATAAGTATACGTCTAATCATTCCAGAATTCAAGCACACATCATTCAACGAGAATAGCACTCATATCGCAATCATCATCACATCAAGTTCAACCACTCATCATGATGCCACATTCCATAAGACCACATCATTATCATCATTCCGTTCTACCACATTCGTATATTCGCAATAATACTCATAAATTCGCATGATCATATATCTCCAAGGTTCATCATATTAATCATAGCTCACAAGGCATAAGTAAAATGATACGAAATTCTAACACCTCATCATGTCGTTAGTCATTCATTCATGCCATTAATCCACACACATCATGCTATTAGTCAATTAATCATATCAACATTCTAGTTAGTCACCGATCACATACTCCCAAGTTAGTTCCGAAACCGTTTCAAAATCTGAATCATCTAGTTAGACATTCCGACCTTTTGAAAATGCTCGTCAAGTTCCTGTTTTGATTTAAATCCAATAATAACTTTTCAATCTCCAAGTCTCATAATATTTTATTCCTTTTAAATCACCATGATATTATATCCTTAAATCTTACTAATAACATTTTATATTTAACACTCAAGCATTAATATTTAATATTTTAATTATCCTCTTACATTAAACATTTCCAAATCCTTTAAAACCCCAATCATATTTATTTAATAAAGTCAGCCCCTTATTTTATAAAAATTATAAACCGACCCCTTTTATTTTGTAAACTCAAAACCGAACCCAACTCTTCATAATTTTGAGGATTAACAAATAAATTTGCCCACAATACATTTTCATTTTAAACCCAAAAGTCCGGCCTAGCAATACCAGGCCCAAACCCACCCTTTCTTGCATCTATTGAATCTGAACCCAGAAGTAACATAAAAGAGATGGGCCCACGTTGATGTGGCTGCTGATGTGGAGGAGGCGGGGCCAACCAGTTCTTCTTCTTCCACATGTGGCTTTCTTTGTTCGAAAGAACACCGGCAGACGCTATTCGAAGCCGGAAATCCCGCCTGCCTGCTCTCGCTCACTGCTCTTTCACGCTGCCCTTGCTCTCGAGCTCTCCCGTTTGACCTCGCCTCGCACCCCTGTCCTTCCCACTTGCTCTCCCTCGCCGCTCAATCTCGCCGGATCTCACTCGCTCTCTCCGGTCTCGCACTCTCGTCTCTCTCGCACACTATCCCGCCGATTAGTCAATCAGAGATGGGATGAAAAGATCACACATGTATTCATAAATAGAGGTAGGTGGAGGTTTAGGTAGCTCACCGGGGGGTTTCGCCTCACCGGGATGTGTGGAGCACCGGGGAGGTGGCGTCCCGGGCCTGTCGAGGTCGGGTTCTCTTCGGAAATAACCTAAGAGAGATGGGGAAGGTTAAAGGTGGAAGCTTTATTGCATTTGGAGGCGAAAGGAAGAGGAAGGAGCGAGAATCGAGTCCGTACCTTCCGAAAACCGAACAGGGGAAGCGATGTAGGGGCTGCGCTTGGCTTCGGGGAGCTCCTGGGCTCATATGGATGCCTGCGGATGTCGAGAGGATGGAGGAGTGCTCCTGCAGCTTTTCGTCGAGGATGGAAGGAGGTGGAGCTTGGTGGGGTGCTCTGCGCTTTCGAAAGGAGACGACAATGGTGAAGGATGCTGGCGCGGTGAACGACGAGGAGAAGAGAGGAAGTGCTGGTGGCCGACTGACTTGGCAAGATAGAAATGAAGTGGAGGGAGTAAGGTGGATGTGCTTGGAGTGCTCCTCTCGGCAAAACAAGGGAGAAGGATTGGGGGATGCGACTTCAGTGGGGGTGACGTTGGTGGTGGTGTGGCAGTGGTGGAAGGGTGGCACCAAGGAGGTGAAAAGTGGAGCTATGCTCTTCGGCAATTCCTCAAATGGGAGAGGGGGGTGTTTGAAGTTGAAAATGGAATGTGGGACAATGAGATGGGTTTTTGGTCAAAATTGCAGGTTGTTGTTTGTCCTCTTGTGTTTGTGTGGGTGTGAAAGGAGATCTTTTTCAATGGGTCAAAGAATCTGATTTTTTGTGAGGAGGGAATTGTTGTTTGTTTTCCAAAGAAAGGGGAACCAAGGAATGAGGGAGGGTAGGAGAGGATAAGATTTGTCGAAAAGGGGAGGAGATGAGTTGGAGGTTGAAATTGGATAATAAGAATGAGTAAAAATGATGGAAATTGATCTTTAAAAGTTTAAAATTATGTCGGAATTCGATTTAAAAGTTTTTATTTTGATTCATTAAATTTAGAACGAGTTTTCCCTGAAATATCCGAATTAAATTCGTTTCAATTACAACTTTTCTGTTTGGATCTTCTAATCAGCCTATTATTGGTGCATTACTAGTTTTGTTGTCCTTTGAGGCATTTGAGTTTTAGGGTTAGTAGGTCTCGTTTTTGAAAGTGTGCGAATTGCAAATTGCAAATTGCTAGTCAATCTTCAGTTTTATGCTTAGTTAGATTGGAGATTTGCGAAATGTTTTGCCTCTTTCGATTCTTTCAGTGATTTGGCTTTTAACTTATGGTATTGTTTACAGATGTAGAAACTTACCATGGGCCATTTTTTGGTATTGATATGTCAATTAATGTTAAGGTATTGTTTCTCTTTTAATTTCTTCTTATAAATTTGAATGGAAGTTCAAGTTACATGAATTCGTTGCTGAAATCATTCTGTTGATCTAGGGGTGAGCATGGAGCTAGTATCTAGAAGCCTTTAAAACTCAATTCCCAAATCTGATCCAATTTAAATTGCCCGTATGAGTGTTAAGTTTAGACTAGATATAATCTCTCCTTCTGATTAGTTTTTTTTTAATAAAGATATCATGGCTTACAACAAATATATTTATGCTAGACCAGTGACATATTGGGCTCAATAAGATACCTTGAAATGATCTAGGTTGGTCTCCAAGCGTTCTACTTCATCCTGTAATAGTTTGTTGCAATCCTTTTTTATTACTCAGATCATTTATAACAATTTTCAACTTCGTGCATTTTCCTTTTCTGTGATCTGAAATTAATGAAAGAAATAAGATAAGGAAACAGGCATCTAATTTCCATCACAAGCCGAAGAGAGAACTTGCTAAAATAGGCTTTAGAAACAGACCTCAGACCTTGCAACTAGGCTGAAGTGCGGAATAGGCAGATAAAAGACTAACAAATACTCTAGCAAGGGGGGAAGAATAGAGTATGACAACTTTTCGCACATGCAGAAACTGGTAAGACCTTACCGCCAGAGGTAAGACCTTATCTGAATCGCAGAAATAAGTTAAGATAAGAAATAACGAATAATAAGCAAGGCAAATGTAAACAATAAAGATAAAGCGCATAAAGCAAATGACACACGAATTGTTGACGAGGTTCGGCACAACCTTGTGTACGTCCCTGCCTAGGGTTATCCAACCCGTAGGATTCAACACAACTTTATTTCACTTTATCTTATGAGCCCTAGATACAACCTCTAGAAGACCTCCCCTCTTCTAGACTAACTTTCTCTCTAACAACCCAAGCACACTAGTGAAACAAAGTTCTACGAGTACCGGAGTACCATATACGTTTGGGTAAAGAACCCTTAGTATAACCCTAAATGAATTGTACGATAAAGCTCAATGTAAACCTCACACTCTCAATTAAATAAAACGCTCAAACCAAAGAGAGATGCGAGATCGATGTTGTTGCAGGAGACGAGATTGCTGAAATCTTTAAGCGTTGTGTAGATGTGTGTCGACTGCAATCCTTCCCTTCTCCTTATAAAGGACAACTCGTCCAATCCCTAGAATTGAACATTTTAATGTTTGTTGAATGACGTTGCAAAAGATCCTCTTGAGAGGAGCGTAAAAGCGTTTGAAAATTATTCTAGAAGCAACGTCAGAGATATGCCTGGGATTTGATCAATTTGAAACTTTGACGTTGAAGACTCATTCAAAAAAATCCCTGGAGAATCCCAACAAACCAAGCTACTGTATATTTGATTAGATAGGATATGAAGAATTGAAATCAAATATATATCCACCGTGGTTTGATCATAAAATCTGGCCCAAATACATTAGGCCCAATAAACTATTGACCCTAAAAACCAGGATTTTAACCTTAATGGAAAAGGCCCATTAATGTTAAGCTTGTAACCTTAATGGAAAAGGCCCATTATTAATAGGCCCATTAATGTTAAGCTTGTAACCTTAATGGAAAAGACCCATTATTAATAGGCCCATTAATGGTAAGCATGTGAAACACAATGCTGAGCCCATGTAATACTTAACATTTGAGCCAATGTGGTAAGATCTTACCAAACCCTTGAAATCAGGGTTTTGGCTTTCATCAGAACCCGTAAGGTCTTATTATAAGCAGTAAGGTCTTTCTTGCATTCCAGGAGCTACACTTGGAATTTGGTTTGTTTTGAAACGTTGTGTTCGGCTAGAGATTGGTTCAACCAAATCTCTTGAAAATCTCAACAAACCAACAAACTTTTGACTTTGAAGATTGCTCCACAAGATCTTCAGAGAAGCTTCTAGAAAGTCAACCTCAAATCTTCAACAACCAAATCAATTCCTGCGTAAAATCTCCAACATCTAATTTAAATATAAATCCCAATAAATAATCTAATTAATATTTTCATAAAATAAATACTACCTTTCTTTGTCTTCCATCATACTAACAAACATATAATATAACATCAAGGTGGAATCAACATAGGCTTTTTTCTGCCTCGACAAAGGAATGCTTACACTCGGAAATAAATTAACTGGTGTTTACAAATTAAGGCCTCAAAAATAGACCTCGTACCTTGCTAAAATTGATCATGCATTATAAGGAAGTTATTTGAGATTGACTCTTTTTTTTAGGCAGCTCATTTGTCAATCATGTTTTTATACCTTTTTTTTTTAACATTAATCAGGACCGTGCCATAAATTGATGGCACACACTATGTATTTCTTTTTATGTTATATTAACTTGAACCATTTTTTTTTTGTAGCTAGATCTTAAAGTTAATTATACTACTTATTTCTCTGGCAAATAACACTATTAGAGTTTAAGGTTAGATCGTTTCCTTGCTTCATCTTTCGGTGCTTTGCATTGGTTTTATTTCTCTCTTATCACTATTAGAGTTTAAGTTTACCTTTTCATTTATTCTGCAAGTCTCATTAGACAATGAAGTTTAGTTTATATTGTTTATAATGTTTTATGAAAATCCTAACTATTTAGTTCTTGTGAACACTATGAGAACTTTAATAGGTTGTTTAGGGAGAACCTTCATTTTGCACCTCTTTCCATCTTTGTTAGCTAAACCAAAGCAGTAAAGAGATTTGAAGAGTGTAACAATTACAATTAATTAGTTTAAAACCTGAACCTTGTCATGATGGTTAAATGCTTTTTAAGATAAATCTTCTGATATTAGCAAAAAGCAGCTCCAATATTGTTTGTAAATATATGCTAAAGAATTGTATGTTTGTTGCTCCAATATTATCTCTTGAAGCTAAATTGTTTACTTTCTTCGATGATATTTTTTTTTAAAAATTATCAGGCTGAACATACGGGCTCTCTTGAATGTATTTACTAATATGAATGTTGCTTTTACTTTTGTTACACATTGAGATTTGATGGACTGTTACACGGTGTCTTGAGTTTATATAGGCTGCTTACCAATTATTTCCTTGATGGAATGTTGTATGATTTTAAAGAAACACTTCGAGAGGATAATTCTAAAATTTTATATAGGCCGCTCATCGATTATTAACTTGATGAACTCTTATATAGTTTTAAATATTTTAGAATTTGATCAGTCTTTGGTCTAGGGAAATGCCTTCATTTTCTATTAGCTCTGTTTAATGTGGAAGGTCAAACTGTTTGCTTTATACACTTCCAGTTTTAAAGCCTTTCTATTTAAAAATGTTATTTTTCTATTATTGATAGTTCGTGCAATGTTCTTGTTCTGAATCTCTAGAGTTAAGCTCCCTATGTCCCATGGGCCATTTACTTTAAAACACCAATTTCGATAACTTATAACTCATGTTGTTATGCAATATACCTTTTTTGTTATTTTCATCCCTCGGCACTTTAGAATCTAGATACTAGTATGGCCTTGGCTATAAGGTATTAGCTGATCACGTAGTGGGCACACATATGATATATCTACTGCTTGGCAAACTTTACTTGGTTAATGATCCCGTGTCCAATCTTTTGTCATTTTGCAGATAATTCGGTTTAGGTCTTTCACTAATGCCGAGATCCGATCACTTTTAAAAAGGTCATTTGGCAATGTTGTGCCCATAGAGAAAGCATTACAGTTTGGTTCATTTCCATCTTTGAAACTTAGTGTTAATCTGCAACTCTTGCTTCAATTATAATTTAAAAGTCCCTTTCATTTGTAAAAGTGTATCTTTCAAGTATCTATCATTTGTAAGACATTTGTAAATGTTGATTTCGCATTTATCTACATGTTCATTTGCAAAATCTTATTTTATGAGTAAAGGGTGTTGTGTATCAAACGAAAAAATAACTAATTTTAGATGAAAAGTATAGTGCCTCAATAGCTATGAAATCGAACCATTACATAAAAATGGATGATATTATTATTGTAGACATCATCTAAATAATTTAAATCAATGTGTAAACTAGATTTTTACATCACAATGGTAATATAAATTGATATATATTGCTAACAACAACATCTTTACAAAAATATAAAATGATTTCTATATTATGTTAATACATCGGTTATGCACATATTTCATGTGGTATATTATCTGAAAACAATTTAAAATCACAAATTATATATATGAAATTAATATACATGTAATCAATATACTACCTCCGTTCAGAAATAAGTGACGTTTGACTTTTTGACATGTTTTAAAGGAGTTAAAAACTATATAAAATATAAAGTTTTTAATTGATTTTTTTTTATAATTTTATACGTGTTAGTTATACGTTTAAAATTATGTTTTAAAAAATTAATAAAAAAGTTAATATTTTATATAGTTTTTAGCTCCTTAAAAAATGTGTCAAAAAGTCAAACGACACTTATTAATGAACGGAGGGAGTAATAAAAAAGATGTTTATTTTATTTTAATACGTTGGTTATTTAAAAAAAAAAAGTGATTTAAATGTAAAATTTAGGCATGGTGCGGACATCTTCAAAATATTATAAATGAAAAATAACGAGGTTTTAATAACAATTAAAAATGTAATAAACAAAATTGAGGGGTTGATTTATATCTATATTCAAAATAAAATAGACGTTTTAACAAGGAAAAGACATCTGCTTAGCTTTGATCTTTTACTACACGCACATAGAGATTGGAATTTTTTTTTTAAGACATCTCTTGTAGTGGTGGCAGACTTGACCACGGGGCTCAATGTCTCATCACAATCAATACCGGGCTGTTGAGCTAGACCATTAACAACAACACGAGCTTTGTAATGTTCCAAAATCCCATCAGAGCGGAACTTATGTCTGAAGAGCCACATGCAGCGAATGACATTCGCCTCAGGAGAGCGGGGAACAAGAACCCAGGTACCATTCCTTGTAAGAGCCAAGAATTCATCGAGCATAGCTGCATGCGAATTAGGGTCAAGGAGGGATGTTTTGTGGAAGGTGGGGATTTGGGAGAGCGGGGATATATTGGGATCGAGGGATGCAGCGGGCGCAACTGAGAGCGGCGGCCGTGGCAAGTGGGGGACGATGGATGTTGCGGGCGCAGCTGGGAGTGGCGGCCGCGGAAAGGGGGGAGGTGTGGTTGTCAGGGTGAGTGTGGGGCGATGTGAGGCTTGCATTGAGACAATCTGTCTCGGCCAAAATACACCGGAGATGCTACGGGTGTGAGTCCGGGTGGGAGGTGGTGGTGGCGGTGGAGGCGGAGAGGGGTTGGGTGTCTCTGGGACGGACTCAGGTGGAGAGGCAGCATCACCAGAAGAACGGTGGTTGATGAAGATGTTCGGGAAGGGGGTATCCGATTTAGACGGGGAGACTGTAGGTATGTGAGATGTCACAGGCGGTGAAGAGAAGGGGAAGCGGGACTCATCAAAAGTAACATGACGTGACAGTATGAGGTGATGGATTTGGAGATCATGACAAAGGTAACCGCGATGATCAAACGGATAAACGATGAAAACACATGGGGTAGATCACGGGTGAAGTTTGTGTGGGGCGGTGGAGGACTGATTTGGGAAGCACAAGCATCGAAAGGTACGAAGGTGATCATATCTTGGCATGGTGCAATGTAACGCCTGAGTTGGCGAGTGATGTTGAAGGGTAGTGGAAGGGAGGATGTTTAGGAGATAACATGTCGTTGATAGGGCGGGAGGCCAATAGACAAGGGGAACAACAGAAGGGTACACATCATGTTGGTGATGGTTCGAATGATATGTTCGGCCTTTCCGTTTTGCTAAGATGTGTAGGGGCAAGACAACCGTTATAGGATGTCATTTGTGGTGAAGAAAGAGTGAAAGTCCTTGTTATCGAATTCACGACCATTGTCACATTGAAAACAATTGATGGATTTACGAAACAGTGTTTTAATATAGGCATGAAACTTGACAAAAGTTGGAAACACTTGGGACTTGAATTGTAAAGGAAAAACCCACAGAAAATGAGTGTAATCATCAAGAAATAAAAGGTAGTAATTGTGACCATCCTTGCTAGGCACATGAGAGGTCCAAATGTCACTATGAATGATATCAAATGGTGCAAAGATTGAGTTCAAAGACTGTTGAAACGGTAGCCTTGCATCTTTGCCTAACTGACAAGAAGAACATAAACCAGAGCGAGGCTCTTTATTACATTTGACAAGACACTAAGATCGAAGTAAATCTAAAGTGGCAGCATTGGGATGGTCAAGGCGAGCATGCCACAGATTGGACGAAGATGTCGAGAGGGCGACCAGACACAACTGAGGAGATGATGAAGGCGATGAGATAGGATATAGCTCCCCGGTGCGGTTACATCTCAGGCGAGTAACGCCCGTAGTAACATCTCTTACAGAGAAACCAAAGGGATGAAACACAAGAGAAACGGTATTGTCGGTAGTGAACCGACGGACAGAGATAAGGTTTTTGACAAGCTTTGGGGCAATCAGGACATTATTAAGGTGTAGAGGGTGGGTTGGGGTCTGTAATGTGGCGTGGCCAATCCCCGAAGTAGCAAGGCGACCACCATTGCCAACGATAATGGAGTATGCAATACCTTTAAAGGAAATAGAAGATAGGGTACCTGATGAGTTCGTCATATGGGCGGTGGCACCAGTGTCCATGTACCATGAAGAGTCGAGAGGTGCCAGCTGCATAGAGAAGAAGGCATGATGCACATCAGTCGGAACATCAGACGATGATAGATAGGCCTGATGACCGACATGTCGAGGAGGGCAGTACGTCGGGGGCGGGTAGCCATAGGACATCCATTACGGGTTGAATCCAGGCACAGGGGACCAGCTAGGCCGAGGGCCATCCTCCCACCCTTGCTGCGGCCGCGGCCCAAAGTTGTGGCCGCTGCCGCTGCCTCGCTGAGAGGGATAGGGGCGGTGGAAGAGGGTGGGTTCGACAGTAGGGAGTGCCGAGAGGGGGAAGAGGGGCGGCAGCCATTGTGCCGAGAGGGAGAGGGTAGGGTCGGCGGTAGGTAGTGCCGAGAGGGGTAAAAGGGCCGGCGGAAGATAGGGCGGCGGTAAAGGCGGCGGATCGAGTTAGGGTTCCACGAGGAAGAAAAAGCTCTAATACCATGTTAAAGTCGGTTGGGCCTGGTGGGGTCAAAGACAAGCTGGAGGAAGGTCGTGTGTGCGGGCCTACATACGGGAGACTCGAACAACACATAAAACCGAACGGGTTTCTATCTCAAAACCAATTGGCAATGAGAGGAGTAGCCCTTTAACCTTATATGTTGTTCAAGTATTCTCTATATAACCGATGTGGGACAACCACATTCCAACACGCCCTCTCTAGTGCAACGACATTTTGAGCCAACAAGTTGCACTTGCTACATGCTCTTAAATGGGAACTCAATGCCCGTGACAAGTCAATAAGGCCAGCAACCCCACTAATCCGAAGCTCATACCGCAACTAGCCAAACCCGGCTCTAATACCATGTGAGATTGTATTGATCGATATAAAATCCCCCTTAGGGTTTTATTCCTCATAATGTCAATATATATAGATTACAAGTGAGTAAGACAGGGCCTGAGCCAATAGGCCCATACACTATATAATGTGTAAATATGTAATCTATCAGTCTCTCACTAGGGAATCGCTCTTATCATCTCACCAAGAGGTTTTATCCCGCATATCACAAACATAGATTTTGTTTCTTAACCCGAAACGAAGGAAGAACAACGCTTAGTTTTTTCTCAAATTCAACTTGTCTCAAAAGAAGTTCTTATATCCCTTTATATAGGAAAATATTGATGCTATGAAAAATAAAAGAAATTAAAATAAATCGATAAACTAATGACGGATAATACGAAAGGGTTTATGAGATTTATGATGGAGAGATGGACAACCATAATGGGGGAAACGAATGGTCTTGGTTGCCATCAAAGAGATGGAAGTTCATAAATCTCTAAAGCCACGTCACTTAATCCGACTTTATTGAATGCATTTCGTCTTTGTTTATAGCATTTTCGACAAGATGCCATATTTTCGGTCTGCTGTAAAGATCCCAGATTTCGGCCATTTTCCAAGTCGAATTGATGATTGCATCCTGCAATAAAGTTGTAGCCACTTAAAATATCTTTCCAAAAAGTGTTCATCGGCTTCAATCGGAATTTTATACAGCTAGAACGAGTCAAAATACCTAGATGTCGCCAAACAGTTTTCAGAAATAAAAGTTGATGTTCAACTCCG
The DNA here is from genome assembly GCA_037127255.1 of Persicaria tinctoria. NCBI lineage: Eukaryota > Viridiplantae > Streptophyta > Magnoliopsida > Caryophyllales > Polygonaceae > Persicaria > Persicaria tinctoria. The sequence goes on from JBANSL010000001.1 coordinate 29,339,469, forward strand.
AAGACAAATCTTTATAGGAAAGAAGAGTCAAGCTCATGGGCGACTACGATCACATCAGGTTGGGAGCTCGGTGGGTAGCCATGGAAGGAGGGAGTGTAAACTTTTATTCGATTTCGAACATGAAATCTATAAGAAAAAGGATCTATATTTTACACAAATCAACCCGTGATAACCTACAAGGAGACATATATAAAAAAAATTACCTGAATCCATTAGATCAAACTTTTATGCGGAAGCACAATTCAGGATATGAGTAAACAATATTTTCTTCTCGTTGCCTTTTCTTTTAGTTGTTTTATGATGGATTAAAACCCTCCATTTCCTCTTCCTTTTATAATGTGGAAAAGTATGCAGGTATAGCTAGCATCCATAACTCCACAACTTCAACGTTTCTTCATTCAGGTATATATTAATTAACACACTTAAATAGAGTTCATAACCTTAATAGAAGACAAACAACTCTTCACTTAATTCAATTCAATGAAACTCCTTGTTTAGTTAAATACAATTAACTTCGTATGTTTTGAAGAGGAGGAGTTTACGTATTAAGCACGAGAAGAGGGAGATCTTTTCCTATATTAAATGCCCCCAGATTATAACGTCTTTAACCGGTACCGATCCATCACGGTTCCGACTCTTATATTAAAACCATAACTATAATATAACGTACGTGGACTTAATATAATTAAACCAAAGACACATGGACCATGTAAAAATTGTATAGAATATATTCTTACATTCTCCCACTTGGTCTATGTGACGACTTGATGGTTCAATATCATATATCAATGCGCAATTTTATTATCAAGTCCATATACTGTCAATAACCTTACTTGAATTAGAATTGATCGGATCATGGCGGTCACATGTCATTAAGCGGCATGAACCCTTTTCAATGTATCAAATATTAATCCAAACTTAATATCACTTTTATAATTTGAGAAATCCAAGTCTCAAAATATATATGTTATCGAATCAAACAGAATGTGTACACATAACTATGATGATGACATATATAATAATGAAGAAACATAACCATAAGTGAATTCAAAGTGTCATAAACGTAATGAGCACACCTCAATTAAGCTAGCAAGGCTCCTTCCTTTACACCCATACACTCAACATGGCCAATGAACACCTTTGGTGACAATCCTTTAGTCAGCGGATATGCTATCATGAGATGAGTTCTTATATGCTCAATAAACACCTTTTGCTTCTGCACTTCTTCTTTAATTGCCAAGTACTTCACATCAATGTGTTTAGCACCCTTAGAGTACTTGTCATTCTTTGAGAAGAAGACTGTTGCGGAATTATCACAATAAATTCTCAACGAATTGGCTATACTGTCAACAATCCCAAGTCCTGAGATAAAGTTCTGCAACCACAATTCATGAATAGTGGCCTCAAATCATGCAACAAATTCCGCCTCCATGGTGGAAGTAGCAATGACAGATTGTTTTCCACTTTTCCATGATACCGCTCCTTCAGCTAATAGGAACACGTAGCCAAATATTGACTTTCTACTATCCACACATCCGACATAATCTGAATCTGAATATCCAAAGACCTCAAGATGATCGGATCTCCTATATGTAAGCATGTGGTCTTTGGTGCCTTGTAAGTACCTAAGAACCTTCTTAATTTGCAGCTTTCCAGTGGACCTTTCGGGGATTACTTTGATATCGACCAAACATTCCAACAACGAAGTTGATGTCAGGTCTAGTACAAGTCTGAACATAGTTCAAACTCCCAACCACTGATGCATAAGGAATTCCTTCCATTTCTTTTCGTTCCAATTCATTTCTAGGACATTGCATTTGACTGAACGTGTCCCCTTTTTGTATTGGAACTATCCTTATGGAGCATTGTTGTGAGCTGAATCTGCCATGTTTTACACTTAAGTTTATATCGATTTCTGCATACATTTCATTCATTTGGGCTAAGATAGTACAAAACCTATGTAGTTTATGTTTATTTGCCAAATTATGGAATCTACACCAGTTTCTGTTTAAATCGCAGAATTCGAGGCGTTTTACAACAATTCTAAGGAAGGTCGGAAAAGCTCAGAAATCCACTACAGAAGTCCAAGGTCAAAGAAGCAGCGGAACCAGTCGAATCGAGCCGAGAACCCAGGTTACTCGATCTCGAGTAGACCTTACTCGATCTCAACGAGCATGTCCGAGCACTGCCTTGTCGACTAGGAGCAGTGTCGAGAGCCAGACCAACCCAGCTCCGGAAGTCTACTCGATCTCGACAAGACCTGGTCGAGATCGACGAAGCCTAGTGCTATACTCGGAGTCGACGAGGAGAAGAGCTGATCGAGAAGCCGAGGACGAGAAGCCGAGCACAATCCTACTCGATCTCGACAAAGCCCTAGTCGAGATCGACGAGCCACCCAGTGCAAATCCGAGTCCATGCCGAGGAGAAGCTTCTCGACCAGGGAAGATCACACCTCTACTCGATTTCGACAAAACCCTAGTCGAGATCGACGAGCCCCGAGTCCAGACCCAGGCTTGTCGAGTACACCTACCCGAGAAGACCTAGTCGACGGAACAATCCTACTCGAGGTCGACTAGGGCTACTCGAGGTCGACGAGCGCCAGGAGCCAAGTCCGAGCCACATCGAGCACCAGTTAGCCGAGACGACGAATCCTACTCGAGGTCGACTAGACCTTTGTCGATGTCGAGTAGCCCAGTTTCCGCAGACGAGTCGACTTGAGCAGTCCGAGTAGACTTGGAATTCTTGGGCATGAAGGAATCCGAGAATGGCTGAATTCTATCCAAAGTTGATCAATATCTATCATCATGGAAGGGAGATCTATCAACTCATGAAGACTTACCAAGGTTAGATTTATCTTTTCCTTATTGATTTATTTCCTTAAAGCATTTTATTTATCTTTTAGCAAAGTAGATATAGATTTAGATATAGATAGATGATTATTTCCTTGATTAGCGGGGTTTGATCACTATAAATAAGGCCCTACGGGCTCAGTTTTATTCATTCAATTTCAGAGACAATTAGTTAGTTACATAAAGAGAGATTGTAAGTTTGAAGTTTATTTTATGCAAGTTAGTTCTTTTCATCAATCAATGTCTGCGATTGCGATGAGGCGTGAGTAGTCCACACACTTCTGGGGCTGGGGTGAGCCCGACGGTGGCCAAGTGAGGCGATGCGGTAAAGGTCAGATCTTTTTGTGCAATTCGTCTTCTATCCCTATGAGCATGATTCTTTTGTTAAAGTTGAAGGTGATCCTTGTTTGTATTATTGAAGCGAAAGTGATCTTAATGCAACTTGGATTAATTATGTGAAAAAGGGTTAGTAACAATTAGGGTTTATGCGAAAGCCTCTATATGCCTATTTGTTAATAACGAAAGTTATTTGATGGAAAGCATGATCTTTTGTGCCTTTATATGTTACTTTGCATGGTTATCGTTGTGGTGTTGATACCCTGGCTTTGGAAGTCTTTTATTATATTGAGTTTATTTCTGTCGAAAATCTGAGTTCTGTGTTGAAATTTGAAATTTAAAGTTTCTGTCCCCCAGTCGATATAGAGTAGAGCTTGTCGAGATCGAGTACAGCTTTGTCGATCTCGAGTAGGGTCTGGTCTATCTCAAGTTGAGTTTTCTTCTGTTGTTGTCGATTTTCACTTTCTGTTTTCTGTCGACCTGCCTTTGTCGATCTCGAGTACCCTGTGGTCGAGATCGACGAGCCTTTGCTTTGCCTTTATTTTCTGCTTTGCTTTGTCTTTCTTTCCTTGTTTCTGTGTTTCTGTCTTTCTGCTATTCTGTCTGTGAGATCTGTTGCTACCTGAGAACTGCTGACGTGCTTCCTCGTGGATTCGATCCTGACTATTCTCTTGCTACAACGGGAGTAAGTCTTGTATTTATTTGCTGAGACATGGAAGTCAGTCTGAACTCTATTTTATATTTATTTCATACTTGACCATCCTCTTGCAACAACAAATTGGCGCCGTTGCCGGGGAAGCAATCAATCGCGCCTTAGGTAGTCAGTTCTCACTTTTTCTTTGAGTTAATTTACAGGTGTATGCGCCGTTCTGGTCAACCACCTGAGTTTGACGGCTTAGACGAACCAGCGCGCCTTCTACACATCAGAGCTAAACTGCAAAGAGCCATGGCAGCTGCGGAGACACAGGAACAACTGATCGCTAGGCTTACCATGGAATTGGCCGCTAAAGATGCTGCTATCGCCGCTGAGAAAGCAGCAAGGGAAAAAGCACAGGCTGAGCTTGCCCAATACCCCACCACGGCAGAGGACTACATGCACCTAACTCTCGTCGTGCCTGAATCGGCGATTCTTATCCCTGATAACTCTTTTGAAATTCGCACTCAATTTCTTATAGAGCTTAAAAATAATGCCTTCTATGGTAGATTTAATGAGCGTCCTCTTGAACATATTACAAACTTTTCTGACATGTGCCGTACTCTTGCTGAAGGAACAACCCTGGAATATGTCAAGATGAAATCTTTTCGCTGGTCTCTCGCTGGGCCTGCACTGAAATGGCTTGAAGGGCTAAAAGCAAGATCACTCAGAACCTGGGCCCAAGTAGAGCAAGAGTTTCTGAAAAAATTCTTCCCACCCGCCAAAACAGCACATGTCCGCCAGAGAATCACCGCCTTCAAACAGAAGCAAGGGGAACCGCTGACAAAGGCATGGGAGCGCTACAAGGAACTTCTGCGATCTTGCCCTACTCATGGACAACCACCCTACGTCATTCAGGAGATCTTCTTCAACTCTCTTGATCAAGTCACTAAGGACATAATTAACCATTATACTCGCTATGAGTATCTGACAATGCCACCAAGTGACGCATGGTGTGCTAGAGAAGCTCACTAACTACGACAACAAGTATGGGTCTACTGCAACCTATGAAGAGAACCCATACGCCAGGCCAACACCATCCATGCCCCTCTATGAGCCACCTAAGGAGATTGATCCTGATGTTAGGGAGCAGTACTACAGAGACCAGAATAAGAAGCTCATCAAGCAAGTAAAGTATCTCTCTGTCAACCAGCCTTGCATTGAATGCGGATCGCATCGGCACACCACTACTGAGTGCCCACACACCGAGCAAGTCAGGCTGGCAGAGCACTATGAGGAGGCAGCTTACGCAGGGGGTCCCAATCGCTACATGGGGGACCAAAGGTTTCAGCAACCACAATGGAACCAAGGTGTCCCCAGGAACCCCCCGCCCTACAGAGCTCCAGGACATCCGGAAAGGGACCAGAAAAAGGATGATATATAGACAGTCTTGGAGGAAATAAGGAGGAATCACTCAAAAACTAGGCAATCCTTCAACTCAGTCTATACTCATATGCAAGGTGTCAACTCTAGGCTTGGGGAAATTGATATATGGCGAAAATCAGTTGATACACAGATTGGTCAGTTAGCAGCAGGAATCCCCAGACAGTGAGGTTCGCTTCCTGGATCTTCATAACCAAATCCTAAGGGAAAGACTGGATACATCGCTGCTATAAAACTCAGAAGCGGCCATCAACTGCAAGAGCCAGAGGTCGGAAAGCAGCAGAACAACGAGGAACAGCAAGTCGACATCAACCAGGGCCTAGTCGATGTCGAGGAGGGTCTAGTCGACCTCGGGGAGAAACTTCCAGAGTCGTCGTCTGCACCACACAACAACTCGACGGCACCAAATCTAGTCGAGATCGACAAGACTGTAGTCGATGTCGAGGAGCCCCTTGTCGGCATAGAGCAGCCTGCAGCACCTCCGACGTCTATTCTGGCTCCGACTCAGAAAAAGAATCTGCATTTCCCCACAAAATCTCCAAAGGACCCGACAGAAAAGAAATTTCAGCGCTTCATCAAGATGCTTCAGAAACTCAACGTCACCATCCCCTTCACAGAAGCTCTCAATGAAATGCCATCTTATGTCAAGTTCCTCAAGGAGATTCTGAGCAAAAAGCGATCGATGGCTGAAATCACAGAGGAGTGCAGCCATTTGGACATATTGGAGAAGAGGCCGGATCCAGGTAAGTTTGCTATAACTATTGGGTTTGGTCCATATAAAATTAATGCCTTATGTAATCTTGGAGCTAGCGTGAGTATAATGCCTTTAACGATTTGGTCCAAGATTAAGATAGGTGCCCTAGAGCCTGTGGATGCTAGACTTTACATGGCCAACAACACGGTGGTCATCCCAACAGGCATGGTGGACAATGTGCCAGTACAAGTAGGTAAATTTTTTGTCCCTGCTGATTTCCTAGTTGTTGATATGCAAGAGGATCCTGCTTGTCCAATTATTCTAGGAAGACCCTTCTTGGCGACGGTGGATGCCAACATAAGCGTAAGGAAATGAGTGCTCACCTTCAACATCAGCAATGAGGTAATTGTGTATTCCTTTAATAAAACTGAAAGGCATACAGGTCCAATGGAATAAGTCAAATCTATCTCAGCTGGCTACATCACCTGCGGGGAACCCAAGGTCAGAAATATGACCCCTGAGGAGCTGGAAAAGAGGGACATGGAGGCCCAGGTGGAGGAGATCATGGCAATCCTCAAAGAGAACACAGAAAATCCAATCGACACAGACCAAGGTAAGTCGTTATGGATTAATTATTTTTCGGATGCCTTGATAGGAACTAAGTATGGGGTCAAGATCGACCAAGACTCCTCGACATCGAGGACCCTAGTCGATCTCGACCAGACCAAGGAGCCTCCACCAGCACCAGCCTCGTCGAGCAGCCAGACGGAAGCAGAACCCTACTCGACCTCGAGTAGACTTGTCGAGATCGACCACCACTCGGCCACCTCAACTTCGCCTTCCTCGACGAAGATGACTCCAGAACCAGAACCCTTGCCAATCTCGAGTACGCTACTCGATGTCAACCAACTTCAGCATCCTCGGGCACCGTCTTCCTCGACACAGACTCCACCAGACGGACCATCCTCCTCGATCTCGACCAGCCTTGTCGAGATCGACCACCACTCGACTCCACCAGATCCTTCCTCCTCGACGTTGCAGACACCAGGAGCAGAAGCCTACTCGAGGTCGACCAGCCTTGTCGAGATCGACAAGCCCTGTCCTTCGTCGACTTCCGCATCCTCGAGCAGACCACCACCAGAACCTGCAGACTCGTCGAGATCGACTAGCCCTAGTCGAGATCGACCAAACACAGTGTTCCCTGATTCCGTCTCTGCAAAGGTAAGCCAAGGTATGGATCTTTCTTCTCCTATTTCCATTAAAGATTTATCTATACATGGGAGAGGTTTGCCTTGGTATGTGCGCTTATGTAGGATATCCAATGATGAGCCTAAGGAATATGAAGTTGGAGACAAGCTTTATGTCTCTAAATCAAAGGATCATTGGTTCCCAACAAATTTAACAAGAAGCGGATGTGGCCTTTCTTGGTGAACAAGATCCATTTTGGAGGATTACAGCTGATGGACAAGAATGGAGTCCTATTTTAGGCCCAAGCTACATGGGCCCTGCAAATGCCACCTTGAGCTAAATGGAAAAGTCGGCCTAGCGACTATAAAATCTAGAGCATGTACATATACTTTTTAGGACTTTTGAGACTTTGTTGCTTTTTTTTTTTTGTTTTGAACTTTTAGTTTTTCTATTGTGGGTATATGTCTTCTACACTTTTCAGGTCCATGGATAGAACCAAGCAATATACATACTCGGCCCAAGAGGTGCTTTCATTCGATATCAAGACGATCTGCACACCTGTCTAGTGAGTTTATTTCTTTACCCTTATTTTTTTATACAGTGAGGACACTGTAATATTTAAGTATGGGGTGGGGGAAGGGCTTACTTTGTGCATTATTTTCCATATTTGAAATTATTTGTGCATATTTCGAATTTATTTCTTTGAATTGCTACATGGCTATTTTGGAATGCATTATTGATTTATGTGCTTATATGTATGTTTTCCAAAAGTTTGAGAAAAATGACCCCCATTGAAATTTTTTGGAAATAATGTCATGGAAGCTTATATTGAGAAAAATGACCCCCATTGAATTTTTTTGGAAATAATGTCATGGAAGCTTATATTGAACTCGACGATGCAAAATTGGATTCATTAGAGATATAACATGAAATTGCCTAGTAAAGGGAAGTCACAATGAAGTGCATATTTTCTTGAAAACCATGAAAGGAGGTAAATTTGATATTGCTTTTGACATGTTGCATGATAAGAGGATGGATGACTTTATATTTCCATATAATGCTCATTGTTATAATCCTAGCCTTACCTATGCTTATGCATCACAAAAGTCATAATACGCCTTATTTCATATATTGATCCACATGTTCTAAAATATTGCCATTCTTTACCTTATCCAAGGATTATGTTGAGAATGATGTTACATTATGGAGATTGTTATATGGTTGTTGTGTTTATCATTATTGGAGTTTGGAAGGAAATTGTTTGAATTATATGGAAAATTTAATGAGTGAAAGAAAATCCAATCACCTCAGGAGATAAAGGTAGATTGACCCTGCTCTCTGAGATAATAGTTTGGAGAGATGGGACACATTGTGAGGAGTCCAAAGCACTAAGTATCCGGGGCCATTCATGACACCCATGTTTGCGACTCGCGAGAAGGCAGTGCTGAGGTTAGAGAGGTAAAAGCATTATTATTGAGAAAAAGCATTATGAAAGGTGATGAATGTTATGGAGAAGGAATGTGGAAATTCAGTTTGGAAATACTCCATTTCCCCGGATCATTAGCACCACATTGCCAAAATTTGCCCACCTTTAGCCTTTTACCAATCTACTCCTTATTGAGCTTAAATTAAAGTCCTCTTGATTATTAATGCTTTGTCACGAATGAATGTTTTGCATAACCCTCCTTTTGTGAGTAGATTTTGCTTTTGTATAATTGCACATGCATGAATTTGTGACACTAGTACCTTTTCGAGGATGGTAATTGACTGCAGGGATATATGAGAATGAATCTAAGATGTTGAGAGTTTTGATTTCTTCCCCTGAATGACAAAATAAAAGGATTGCTTGAGGGCAAGCAAGCTTAAGTTTGGGGTGTTTGTTGTGAGCTGAATCTGCCATGTTTTACACTTAAGTTTATATCGATTTCTGCATACATTTCATTCATTTGGGCTAAGATAGTACAGAACCTATGCAGTTTATGTTTATTTGCCAAATTATGGAATCTACACCAGTTTCTGTTTAAATCGCAGAATTCGAGGCGTTTTACAGCAATTCTAAGGAAGGTCGGAAAAGCTCGGAAATCCACTACAGAAGTCCAAGGTCAAAGAAGCAGCGGAACCAGTCGAATCGAGCCGAGAACCCAGGTTACTCGATCTCGACGAGCATGTCCGAGCACTGCCTTGTCGACTAGGAGCAGTGTCGAGAGCCAGACCAACCCAGCTCTGGAAGTCTACTTGATCTCGACAAGACCTGGTCGAGATCGAGAAGCCGAGGACGAGAAGCCGAGCACAATCCTACTCGATCTCGACAAAGCCCTAGTTGAGATCGACGAGCCACCCAGTGCAAATCCGAGTCCATGCTGAGGAGAAGCTTCTCGACCAGGGAGGATCACACCTCTACTCGATTTCGACAAAACCCTAGTCGAGATCGACGAGCCCCGAGTCCAGACCCAGGCTTGTCAAGTACACCTACCCGAGAAGACCTAGTCGACGGAACAATCCTACTCGAGGTCGACTAGGGCTACTCGAGGTCGACGAGCGCCAGAAGCTAAGTCCGAGCCACATCGAGCACCAGTTAGCCGAGACGACGAATCCTACTCGAGGTCGACTAGACCTTTGTCGATGTCGAGTAGCCCAGTTTCCGCAGACGAGTCGACTTGAGCAGTCCGAGTAGACATGGAATTCTTGGGCATGAAGGAATCCGAGAATGGCCGAATTCTATCCAAAGTTGATCAATATCTATCATCATGGAAGGGAGATCTATCAACTCATGAAGACTTACCTAGTTTAGATTTATCTTTTCCTTATTGATTTATTTCCTTAAAGCATTTTATTTATCTTTTAGCAAAGTAGATATAGATTTAGATATAGATAGATGATTATTTCCTTGATTAGCGGGGTTTGATCACTACAAATAAGGCCCTAGGGGCTCAGTTTTATTCATTTAATTTCTGAGACAATTAGTTAGTTACATAAAGAGAGATTGTAAGTTTGAAGTTTATTTTATGCAAGTTAGTTCTTTTCATCAATCAATGTCTGCGATTGCGATGAGGCGTGAGTAGTCCACCCACTTCTGGGGCTGGGGTGAGCCCGACGGTGGCCATGTGAGGCAATGCGGTAAAGGTCAGATCTTTTTGTGCAATTCGTCTTCTATCCCTATGAGCATGATTCTTTTGCGAAAGTTGAAGGTGATCCTTGTTTGTATTATTGAAGCGAAAGTGATCTTAATGCAACTTGGATTAATTTTGTGAAAAAGGGTTAGTAACAATTAGGGTTTATGCGAAAGCCTCTATATGCCTATTTGTTAATAACGAAAGTTATTTGATGGAAAGCATGATCTTTTGTGCCTTTATATGTTACTTTGCATGGTTATCGTTGTGGTGTTGATACCCTGGCTTTGGAAGTCTTTTATTATATTGAGTTTATTTCTGTCGAAAATCTGAGTTCTGTGTTGAAATTTGCAATTTAAAGTTTCTGTCCCCCAATCGATATAGAGTAGAGCTTGTCGAGATCGAGTACAGCTTTGTCGATCTCGAGTAGGGTCTGGTCTATCTCGAGTTGAGTTTTCTTCTATTGTCGTCGATTTTCACTTTCTGTTTTCTGTCGACCTGCCTTTTTCGATCTCGAGTACCCTGTGGTCGAGATCGACGAGCCTTTGCTTTGCCTTTATTTTCTGCTTTGCTTTGTCTTTCTTTCCTTGTTTCTGTGTTTGTCTTTCTGCTATTCTGTCTGTGAGATCTGTTGCTACCTGAGAACTGCTGACGTGCTTCCTCGTGGATTCGATCCTGACTATTCTCTTGCTACAACGGGAGTAAGTCTTGTATTTATTTGCTGAGACAAGGAAGTCAGTCTGAACTCTATTTTATATTTATTTCATACTTGACCATCCTCCTGCAACAACAAGCATTTATCCATTCTATATCTCTCTAAGATCTTGGTGATATAACCTTTCTGAGACAATCCTAATAATCCTTGTGACCTATCCCGAAATATTTCTATTCCAATCACATAGGATGCCTCACCCATATCTTTCATTTCAAAGTTATTACAGAGATACTTCTTAACTTCATGTAACATTCCTCTATCATAAATATATATGACTAAATTAAAATCACAAATTTGCTCCCACTGACCTTAATATAGATACACCGATCAACGATGATTTCTACAAAACCATAGGAAGTGATAGTATCATCAAATTTAAGATACCATTGTCGGGAAGCTTGCTTCATCTCATATATTGACTTTCTCAGCTTATACACCATGTGTTCTTTTCCTGTGGCCAATTATCCTTCAGGTTGGTCCATATATGCTTCATCCTCTAAATCACCATTTAGAAAGGCGATTTTGGCATCTATTTGATGAAGCTCAAGATCATAATAAGCCACCAATTCTAAAACAATTCTCAAAGAGTCCTTAGATACTGGAGCGAAGGTCTCTTTATAGTCAATGTCATCTTTCTGGGTGTAGCCTTTAGCAACAAGTCTAGCTTTATACTTTTCGATGTTGCCTTTTCAGTCACGCTTGGTCTTAAACACCCACTTAGACCCAACATACTTGGAACCTTTAGGCAACTCAACTAAGTCCTAGACGTTGTTGTCATCCATTGACTTAATTTCTTCTTTCATGGCATTTAGCTACTTTCAAAATTGTTGTTTTCCATGGCTTGTCTGAATGAGATCGAGTCTTTATCAATGCTTAAGTCAAATCCATCTTCAATGGAATAAACCATATAGTCATGTAAAATAGCAGGTCTCTTTTCCCTTACAGACCGTCGCAATGGTTCACGTAGTTTATTTGCCTCTTGTACTATGATTGGTTCATCTTCATCTTGTGGGTTTTGGACATTATTTGGTTGTTCCAATGCACCGTGTAATTGTGATACGACAATTGCTACACAAACTTTAGAAGAAGTAACGGGTAAGGAAATGTCTACCCGAATTTCTTGAATGTCTACCTTTCGCGGTTCACCACTCCCACTAGTTTGATCATTCTCAATGAACCTAACATTGCCCGTCTCTATTATTCTTGTACTATGATTAGGACGATAAAATATATACCCCTTTGACTTTTCCGCATAGCCAATGAAGAAACCATTGACTGTTCTTGAATCAAGTCTCTTTTCATGTGGATTATATACCTTTACTTCTGTTGGGCAACCCCAGACGCGAAGATGCCTTAAACTCGGTTTTCTTCCAGTCCATAGTTTATAAGGTGCCTTAGGAACTGTCTTGCTAGGAACACGATTAAAAAGGTATACATAAATCTTTAATACATACACCCATAGAGAAAGGGGTAAAGAGCAATTACTTAATATGCTCCTAACCATATCCATTAATGTACGATTCCGTCTCTCAGCTATGCCATTCTGCTGAGGTGTATAAGGCATTGTATACTATGCACAAATGCCTTTAGTTTCGATGAACTTTGCAAATGGACATGGACATTGTCCATTCTCATTGTATTTTCCATAAAATTCACCACCTCTATCCGATCTCACTACTTTAACTTTTCTTTCTAATTGTGTTTCCACCTCATTAATGAACACCTCAAGGGCATTCACATATTGAGATTTATCATGCAATAGATATATGTGTGTGTGTGTGTGTGTGTGTGTGTGTGTGTGTGTGTGTGTGTGTGTGTGTGTGTGTGTGTGTGTGTATCCATAACACGAGTAATCATCAATAAAAGTGATAAAATACTTTTCTCTGCTCCAAGATGGAATGTTAAAAGGACCACAGATATCAGTGTGAATCAATTCAAGAAGATGAGTGCTTCTTGTGGCCAATTTCATTATTGTGTGTTCAGTTTGCTTTCCTTTAATGCAACTTACACACATCCATGTCACTAAAGTCCAAATGAGGAAGAATCTCACTTTTCACCAACCTCATTAACCTTTCTTTAGAAATGTGACCTAATATTTGATGCCATAAGTAAGCAGAACTGCAGAACATTCATTAGATACACTACGTTTAAAGCCTTGACTTTCAACATGTAAGGATTCAGAAAATATGTTATCAAGATTGAACCTGCAAAGTGAGTCTATTAATGTAGAAGAACCATAAAAACAATTATGTTTGTATAATAAAGTTTCACCATGTTCAATCTTAAAACCAAAACCCAAATTATCCACTCTACTAACATAAACAAGATTTCTAGCACATTCAGGTACAAACAGACATAATTCAAGATCTATATGACAACCAGTGTCTAAGATCAATCTGTAAGTTCCAATGCCTTCAATAAGTGCTTTCATCCTATTCCCAATGAACAAATACTGGTTAGTTCCTCTTATAGGCTGGATCGAACTGAATCCATGTTTAACATGAGACACATGAGTAGTTGCACTAGAATCCAACCACCAGGTATTATTAGGCACTTCCATAAGATTCGATTCAAAGCAAACGGAACAATAATGAATACCTTTCTTCTCGAACCATGCCTTTCTTTTAGGACAATCTTTCTTGAAGTGTCCCAATTTCTTACAAAAGAAACACTTTGCTTCTGTATGAAGGTCACTCTCTTTTTCCTTAATTTGAGTCTTGTCCTTCCTCTTGTCCTTTTTACCTGGCCTTCTGTTACTGCTATTATCACCATTATGACCAAAAAATATGGACAGTTTGGTCCTTCATCTTCTTTAATCTCCCTTCCTCCTATACTAACATTTTCTTTAAGTCCTTAAAGTTCCATTTGTCCTTAATGGTGTTATAGTTCACCTAAAACTGTCCGAACTCAACAGGAAGAGAGTTAATGATGAACTGAACCAAGAACGTCTTGCTTACGTCCATTCTCATGGTCTTTAGCTTTGCCACCAAATTAGACATATGAGTTACATGGTCATGGATAGCCAGTGACCAATCAAACCTTTTCGTAGTTATCTCACTCATTAGGCTTCCTACAACTGATTTGTGAGCCAAATCCGACTGTGAATATTCCTTAATTCTCTGCATAAACTCATTTGCATTCTCTGTCTTTGGCATGGATGGCTTGACACTTTCTGCCATAGTCATCCTCATCAGGTTCAAGTTTAGCCGATTAGACCGCTCTCAAGCCTCATAAAGAGTCTTTTCATTATCGAAGTTGGCCTCTGTAATGGATAGGGGTTATTTATCCGTTAGTATGGCAAGGTCCAAGTCTATAACACCCAGGTAAAAACCGGATTTGTTCGAACAAATCATCATAGTTGAGCCCATTGAACTTCACGACAGAGTTAGCATATGCATAGAGATTTACTGAAGCTGCAAACATTTATACATGCTTACCCATTAGTGTTTTGATTACATTATACAAATTTAGATAAATTCACAAACTTTAAACCATATATTCAAGTAACCTTTGGACATACTTAAACATACATACTATCAAATATTGATGCTAAAATATATATACACTTTAATAGACATTCACCACATATACATAAAACAAATAAGCATGCTATCTTTAGATATACATACTACTCATCCTGGGTGATCTCCAAGAATGGTAGTCAATAAAATCAATTCTTCAATCAATCTTTTATGTCATTTAGCATCATTTAATCATGAACAATTGATAACTATAGATGAAAGTCTAAATTTTCTTTCAATTAGACCATTTTGGTGGCTAACAAGTTCCTTTCATAATTTAAACGATAAAGCAACCCACTTTAACGCATATAATTAATATAACTTTACTAATGTGCTTAAACTATAATACACAAACTTTATAATATGCTCATTTGGCAAATCAATTACTCTAATACTGTAGATGTACCAACCAAAATAATGCCCACAAAACAAAATACAGTTCAACAAAATCCAATCATAGCATTTCATGAATTTCAATTAAGGTTAGACCTGTCAAACAGGTCAGGCGGGTTGGGTTTGGGTCGGGTCGTCTCGAGTTTGGGTCTGGTCATTTCGGGTTACGGATCCTGAAATACTCAACCCAGACCCATATTTAACGGGTTCGGGTCGACCCAACTAGTCAAGAGTGCTACTCATCCATAATTTTTTAAATGTCATTTACTATTTATACACGTTATTTTGAAATGATAAAATTATGTATATTTTATATAATTATTACTTGTTATAATTTCATTCTTAAAACCATACATGAATAGTAAACAACATTTAATATCAATAAAAATTTATTACTTGTTATTATGTAAAATATCAATAAACATTTATTCTTGTTATAATTTCATTCTTTTTAGTTTTTGAAGTATGAAATTACATATAATATATAAATGGATATTTTATATAATTATTATCATCCTTAAAACCATACGTGAATAGTAAACGATATTTAATATCAATAAAAATTTATTACTTGTTATTATGTAAAATATCAATAAAAATTTATTACTTGTTATAATTTCATTCTTTTTAGTTTTTGAAGTAGGAAATTACATATAATATATAAATGGATATTTTATATAATTATTATCATCCTTAAAACCATACATGAATAGTAAACAACATTTAAAAGTAAAATAGAGTATTTTTAATGACTATTTACATAGTTCCTAAATCTAAAATTGTTATATTATCCTAATAATAGTTATATTATTGAAAAAATAATTAATGTCGCTACAATAGTAATATGTAATTTTATATACATAAGAAATTGTAATGTTAAATTATAAAGTAAAGTTGATGATGAAAAATATAATATTCAATCATAATTATTATTAGTAATAAATTTTAATATTAGGTTAAATTGTAATTTATTTATGTTTTTATTATCTTAAAGTTTGACTCAACGGGTGACCCACGGGTCGACCCAACCCAACCAAAAAATTTGCGGGTTGAACGGGTTCGGATTACTTCGTGTTTCGGGTTGAAATATTTGCGCCAAAACCCACATTTTACGGGTCCGGTCGGATCTTCGGATCGGGTCACGTTTTGACCGGTCTAATTAAGGTACTTTTAAGAATGTGCATCCTTCAAAAAATTCGACGGAAATTCAAGTCAACAATCGATTACGGCACTTCAAAATTAAGGGATCGACAAACCAAAAACAATCACGTGCCGCTAAATCACAATCGGTATACCTCTATATATATTTTGGCAGTCAGTTCCATCCAAATCGGCAAATACTATATTCCGATCACCCAAATGCATCAATTTAATGGTGAATTGTAGAAATCTAAACCCGCTCTGATACCTATTGTAAGCTTTTATTCGATTTAGATCATAAAATCTATAATAAATAGGATATAGATTTTACACAAATCAACCCGTCACTACTAAAAAAACAGGATTTAGCAACGGAAAATAGCAACGGATTTGGCAACGAATGACAGTGGCTAACCGGTTTAGCCACGGACTCGGCAGCGGTCGGGCCATCCGTAGCCATATGCCTCGTGACTAAAGTTGGGTTGATGTAGCAACGGAAAATAGCAACGAACTCATATCGTCGTGGCTAATTCCGTGGCTGGGTATGACTTATGAATGTCGTGGTTGTGGCAATAACAACAGCGTCGAAAATGGTAATCGCGAATGTTGTGGCTAATTTTATGGCTGAGTTGGTTGCGGGGAATAGGTCATGGGTATTGCTGGTTCCGTGGCTGAGTCATTTCTACGGTCGTGGCTAATGGCAATGCTTAGTTAGTTGCTACCTTTGAGGCTAGATTAGTGGCTTACGTTGTTGCGATTATTTGAATGCGCTATTTATAGGATACATAATACAAAACGCAACATCATGCACATAATGTACAACTAATGAGTCCAAATACAAAACACAACATCATGCACATAATGTACAACATTCAGAAATACTACACCTAAGAAAAGGCACCAACACATCTTATGAATCTAGACACTAGTTTGAAAACTTCCGCCTTTTTCTTGCACCCAATGCTTCACAATGGACCGACTAGAGATTGAACTGCAATGAGGGCAAGATTCCATTTTTTCTGCCCAAGTATGAAATTAAATGGCCTTGTTCAATTACAAAAATATAAAATACAAATCAAATCCTAAATTTCATAAATGGCATATTGAATAAGAAAATAATATTTTTTTTTAAATAACAAGTTTATAAACAAAGCCATCAAAGATATACAATGCATTGATTCAAAATAACCTAGCTAGATCCAACCTCAATTAGGCCCATGTTCAAGAGTCTAGCACATATTAGAATTACAAGAGCACACCTTTTCAATTAGAACATAAAGACAAAAATAAAAGATCAATTATCGGGTTTGGTGGACATCAAGGGCACTCAATCTCTTTATTTGGCTTTAGATGAAACAAATAAATAGGAACAATGTCCAGGTAAACGAATTCCAAATTTCAATTGCATAAATAATATGGAACAAAAATACAATGATAAACAAAGGTATCGAGAAGCCTATTCTTAGCAAGCACCCAAAAAACATACGACAAACAACTTTGTGAGATTAACTACAAATTGTAATAACAAGTTTAATGGATAACCTGAAGTAATATATAATAAGCACATTAAGAGATACAATTAGAATATAAGACAAATATGCCTATTAAAATTGCCAAGTACCTTACTTAGACTTCAAACAATAACCAAAATCTCTGTCAAAGGAAGAAACTTAGATGTAACGGCCCAGAATTATGATTTCCGGGTTACGTTTCAAGGGATGAAAACCCTTGTTCGGATCTTGCAATCCAGGTACGGGTCGAGGTTTCAAAATCTTTTAAGGTTAGTAGAAAGAGGGATTTCAAACCCTAAAAACCTCGAAGGGCCGTTGGGTACCCTTAACCTGTCCTAAGACTGTCGCAGAATCCATTTCAAACGAAAGTAAGCGGAAGCAAAGTAAAGATACAAGTGGGTGCCACGGCGGAGCCGGGTCAAAACGGAGTCAAAAGTATAAGTCCAAAACAATATAATCAGAGTCTGGTGAAGTCTATAACTCCAGCGCTCACTCTCTGCCGACAAAATGACCCGCGCAATAAGCAAACAACACCGATAGGATGAACATAAATAATTCCTAAAAAAATTGACTTGGAGCGGGATCAGATCGATGCCCACTTAACTCTGCATCCCAACCATAAGCACACATATACGCTATACCTAATAAAGATGCTCTAATGCAGTACGAAATTCAAACACACTAGCATGCTCCTAGTTCATAATAATGTGCAGAAATACTGTAAAGGGCCCAAGACAATGCCAAGTGGCATATCCCTCTCCTACCTCCACCCCTTCCGACAGGCGGAGACTGGCCAGCTCGTGAATGCATTCATTCATAATAGGGCGGCACGCATGCCTAACCCGCTCCACAATAAAGCCCGCAGGCATATCATAATATAAGGAAGTACTCGATTGACTCAGGGTACCCGATGAGGCTGGGCTACCCTATGACCCTAGCAAAGACTCTAGGACTATCACAGATAACGGCCGTTCTGTTTACATACACATAGAGAAATAGAATGCTCAACGATCGATGCAACCTAGCATGGTACTACATGGCATGCTGATCATGAATGCAAGCACCTAGTATATCATGCACCTAAGGCGGGGAATAGCTCTATTCAATCTGAGTAAGCTCCGAAGAGACTTACCTGAAGATGCAGAACAGCAAGATAATACAAGCAAGGGCCCAATGCAAGTCCAAAAGCAATACACACCTATCATCGAGTCAATTCCATAAGCTACCAGACCGATATTCATACATACGAAACCCAAGTTCCCAATATACTCATAACCAACCGATAGTGAAACCGTTTTCCAAAACCTTTCCGATATGATCAACATCAACCAAAATCATTTCATTTCCAATCAAAAACCATCGATAAAATCGTACCAACCATATTTCCAAACTCATTTCCCAAAGTTTTCCAACTCTTAAATATCAAGTTGAGTCAACTCATATGCAAAACATTTTCTCAAATCATAATTGGCCAAAACCCATTTATAAGCATTAACCGTTAATCAACTTGAAAATTTATACAATTAAGACAATTCCGGCATGTTTCTTATTTCGAAATTAGAATGAGGTCCGGCATTTAGTCACAAAATAATTCTATTTTCATAACCATGTTTGTATATCAAAACCCATGTTTTATTTCAAATCTCCCAACATCACAAATTAAGACATCACTAAATAAATACCCCAAGAATGTTATTTTCCAATTACTTTTATAATATATAAAATTCTAGAAATATAATATTTCCCAAAATAACAAAATAACACATTATCATATTTATATAACAAAATAACACAACAATTAACATCAACCATTTATAACCAAAACCCAGCAGCCCACAAAATTAGCCCAACAACAGGCCCAAACCCGAATCCAGTTTCCGGACCACATGCCCAGCCCCAACCCGGTTAGAAAAATGATATAACCCTAACTAAACCCGGATCCGGCCCATCCCAACAAAGAAATAGAAGGAAAGAAAGGTACGCTCACCTTCAACCTGAACCAGACGAGTGACGGAGAGCGGACTGCGGAGGAGAGGAAGGAGAGAGCTCAGGCAAGCGGTGGCTCATTCGGCCTGAGATTTCAGCCAGAGACTCGCAATAAAAATCCGACCACACCCAATACTGAAAGAAGGAAGCGACGCAAGAGATGGAGAGGGAAGAGCGAGCTTACCATGGGGCTGAGTTTCCGACGCCGGGAGGCCCCGAGGGAGGCTCCGGAAGAAATTGACGGAGAGAACATCTAGGAAGGGGGGGTAGAGGATGACAATAAGCGGATTTGATGGGATTAAACCAAAATAGAATAAGGAAACGAAAACGACCTTTAAGCCAAACAGGGGTGCGAACTGCGAAGGTGTTGGCGGCGGCGGTTGGAGGCTCCGGGGTGCTTCGACGGACTTCTGGCTCCCCTGGACTCCTCGGAACGGTTGTCTTCAACGCTGGCGAGGTGATGGTGCAGGATCGAATGAGAGCAAGAGATTGGGACCGAAATTGAAAGGGGATCGAAAACAGACCGCTCGGAAAAAGAGGGGCGGAAGGCGGCTCGCTGGCGGTGCTCCTGGGTCCGTCATTACTCGGGATGCTGCTTCTCGGAGGAAGGTTTTGCTGCTGATTGCCCGGAATCGGAAATGAAGCAGAGGGGGGTTGCTGCTATGGAGGTGGAGAGAGGGAGGCGATGATGGTGGTTCCGGCGTGTCGTGGTCAAGCAGTGAGCCTTGAGAGGGGGGTGGTTTTCCTGGCAAAACACAGGGAAGGAGGGAATGGAATAAGAGGTATTGTTTGTGGTGGGAGAGGTGTAAGGATAAGATCAATTTCAATTTGATGAGAGGATTTGGAGCTACTGGAAGTCTGATTCTTGGGTGCATAGCTTTGTCTTCTATGTCTATTTTTGGAGTCAAAGGAACCAGGAGGCTATGTGTGCTTTTCAAATAAAAGGAAAGGGAGCACATGTCTTGATCCTCTGGTGGTAGGAGGGGACCCTTGTTGCTAGCTGGAAAGCCTAGGATGTGAAATGGGCAGGAGCCTTCCAACGTAAGTCCGAGATACAGAGCGAGAGCGGAACATGTTACCATTCAAGAACAAAAGAAAGGTTAGGAAAATAAATTTAAGAATGGTCCCCAACTATACCAATTTAAACCTCGACACTCGACCTTATTCCGACACGTTTAAAATACTCCTCAATCTTCCGAATCCGAATTTAATAAATGAAATCCGAACATTATTTTTCCGAATTATTATTATTATTATTATTATTATTTTCGACTTAAATCCATTTATATTATTTATATTATTTATTATTTAAAAATCCGGGCCTTTACATTAGACTTCAAAGAATAAGCAAAATCTATGTCAAAGGAGCATCAGTAATACCAATTTCACACTCATTTGGAGATATCAGTAATACCACTGCTAATTTCAACATATCTTCAAACTATTAGATGCTCCCCTTTTAGTTATTTAAAGCGGTAAGGTGAGAATTGAAAACAAACAGTGACTTGAATCGGATTGAGGATGAGACTAGGAGAGACGAACCTAGGTTGGTAAGTGCAGTGGTGATCGAGTCGGTGAGCGTACAAAGAAGAAGAAGCTCAGATGAGGGCAGATCTAAAATGTAGATTTGAGAGTGAGACATTAGCTTGAAGTCGAAGGGAGAATGAAACACGAAAGGAGAGTGAGTGACCAACCTTGGCTCAGGTGGACGATGGCCGACTCCGGTGGGCGTCGACGGTGGGGGTCGTAGACTCATCGGCGAGCGACTAGCCAGTGGGCGAGAGTTGCTTTATATTGGGCGCTAAAAATTAGGTTTCCTCAAAACTTGCTCATATAGTATTCTAATAAGAATTTATTAATTAATATAAGGTTTTATTAAACAATTATTAGTTACTTATATGAGTTTTCCTCAAAACATACTCTTATATTAGTCTAATAAGAATTTATTAGTCAATATAAGGTTCTATTAAATATTTATTTGTTACTTTGAAGAGTTGCTTTATATTGGGCGCTAAACATTTATTCGTTACTTACATGAATTTCTCTCAAAACATACTCTCATAGTATTTTCATAAGAATTTATTAGTTACTATATAATTTTTTTCAACCTTTATTAGTTACTTATATAAATTTTCCTCAAAATTTACTCTTATAGTATTCTCATAAAAATTTAATAGTTAATTTAAGTTTTTATTAACAAATTATTAGTTACTTATATGAGTTTTCCTCAAAACATACTCTTATAGTAGTCTAATAAGAATTTATTAGTCAATATAAGGTTCTATTAAACATTTATTCGTTACTTAGAAGAGTTTTTCTAAAAACATACTCTAATAGTAGTCTAATAAGAATTTATTACTTTATATATGGTTTTATTCAACACTTATTAGTTATTTACATGAGTTTTCCTCAAACAATACTCTCATAGTATTTTTATAAGAATTTATTAGTTACAATATAATTTTGTTCAACACTTATTAGTTACTTATATGAATTTTCCTCATAACTTACTCTTATTGTATTCTCAAAAGAATTTATTAGTTAATTTAAAGTTTTATTAAACATTTATTCGTTAATTATATGAGTGTTCTTCAAAACATACTCTTATAGTATTTTCATAAGAATTTTTTAGTTAATTTGAGGTTTTATTAAATATTTATTCGTTACTTACATGAGTTTTTTTCTCAAAACATACCCTTATAGTATTATAATAAGAATTTATTACTAAATATAAGTTTTTATTCAACACTTATTAGTTACTTATATGAATTTTCCTCAAAACATACTCTCATAGTATTTTAATAAGAATTTAATTAGTTACTATATAATTTTGTTCAACACTTATTAGTTCTGAACCGGTAAATATATAGATGTGGCAAAAGCCAAAGAGTAACAAAAAGTAAGACCAAATTAGGAGTCTTACGTAAAAAAATAAAATAAAACGCAATCACTACGAAACCTACCACCCACTACCCCTTTGAATATATAGAAGTATAAATATATATTTAGGCCATCCAAAGAAGACATATATTCAAAAGCTTAGTCGAATATATGTAATCTTAGGATGCCAATATATACCAGAACTACATATTCAAAGGGGGGAAGAATACCACCAAAAACTCTACTCTAAATTAATTTATATCCCACCCCCAAAATATGACAGTAACCATATATGCCAATAGAGCCTAACGCCATATGACATCAAAAAGCCATTCCACTGCACCAGCTAAAATTAGTTGTCAATGATCAAGTCCCCATTCTATAACAGCACCACCAATGTCGCCTAACCCATGACAACAGCTCACACAATCTTCAACATCCCATTCGAGCGGGTAGAGAGATCAACCGGGCTGATCTATCCCATCGCCGTCCAAGCTCTCATCGTCCTCATCGATTTCCGAGAGTTGCGCGAAGTACTTCGCAACCTTATCCCCCATCGATGGATCTTTGATAGCGGATAGGGCGTTGTAGAGCTCATCCATGGTCAAGGAGACACGGATGTCCGCGGGGATACGATTCGTCGTACCTCTTAACAAGTAACTGCCTTTCTTGATGCCTCCCACGGTCTACCATCGCTTCGGAGCTGGTGTTTGGTAACCACTCAACCTCATTCTCCCATCCCTTGTGGTAGATAGCCCCGAGTCTTCCGCCCAGGCCGTAGCTACAAGCGCAGCACAAACCTTCGAGGAAACAGGGTCCGCCTTGAGTTCAGCGTCACTCATTTCCTCCGAAGAGCAAGGTTGCACCCTTTGGGTATTAGGAGACTTAGAAACATCATTCGCAACCTTAACTTCCCCTGTGTGCTATCCGTTTGTGTAGCAGAGCAAACCAACTTCACCTTGTCCGCTGTTGCATCCTTAGTGTGCCCAACGGAGGACTGATCTGCTGAATCTCCCTCTATATCGGCAATGCAAACAGCATCAGTCTGCACCCCGATACAAGAGGAATCAGTCCCACCCTTAGCAAAAGCAGTACCCGCTCCGGACTGCTGCTTCACGCCTCTGTCGGCTCCAGCTTGTGCAATGGATCCACCTGCAGTTTCCTTAACTACATCACCCCCTCCTATTTTATTGCATTCCTTGCTGTTCCCCACCTCATCGCTGCTAGGGCTGCCATTATTTACCCCACCATTAGCCGACCCTATACCAGCAGCAGCAGAATGTTCTTCCGAGATCGGGCACGAGGGCTCCGAATGCCCAAAACAGTGGCAACGACCACAATTCCAAGGTATCCACTCGAAGACCACTTTTAGTTTACATTCAACACCCTTTTCATTCTTGAGCACCACCTGTTTTCTCTGAGCTTGTTCCACATTTATATCAACAAGCATTCTAGCAAAGGATAGCATCTCCTGATTCGCAGTAAACTCATCAATACATAAAGGCTTACCAATACCACTCCCTATCTTGCTAAGCATTGAAGTCGAGTAGAACATTGGTGGAACATCCAAGGTCCGAGCCCAAACCGGGACCGATTCAAAGAAGCCCCAATCCATTGTCGCACCCACATTCCATGGTTTCAGCAGAAGAGGGGACGAGCCTATCGACCAGGGACCATGTTCATTCACCCAGCACACGTCCCCTTCACACGCAAATTTGATAATTAAAATTCCAGTCTTCTTGACAAACAGCTTGGGAGTACTTACCTTCCACATGCTCTTGATGAAGTTGAAAATTACCCCAATCGGGATTTTTGGACCCATGACAGCCCCAATCATAGTCGCACCCCAAGCTTCGCAAGCTTCAGCTACCTCGTCGCTTGTGTAATCAATGCAATCTCCATTGACATCAGGCACGAACTGTAACCGTTCAGCAATGGTAGATCTCCGACCACCACGAGCAGCCTGGGCGTAGGAGAGAGGCCGGTTAGCGCGATTAGAGCCGTCACCCACATAATATCTGCTATTCCCACCAGATCCAGTCTCCATAGCCTCGTTTGTATCGGTTTTCGCATCCTGAGACGGGATATCCTCTTCCAGGGTCGGAGGTTCCCTAGCAGGAGAAACCCTACCCCGGATCCGTCACCACACCATGGATCGCCCCCCATGGATCCGTCACCACACCCCGGATCCGGGCCACCCTTTTTCGGATCCAGGTCCTTCGGAGATGCAGACGCTTCACCCCCATCCAAACCGCCGCCATCAGCCCCTGAAACACGGGTACCTTTCTCTCCCGATGTGAAGAGCGTATCCTGCAACTCCCTTTCTATCGCTCGTTTCGTTTCGAAGTCGAAACCCCCTGGTGTTCCCTTTTTCTTTCCTCTTCCCTTAGCCATGCCCACGGGACGGACCGGACCCCTGTGGCCGGCGCCTCCGCCACCGACAAGGGTGCGAGACACTCAAGACAATCGCCCCAAAGATCTCCAAAAAAGAGAGCTATATTCCACACTTGGTTAAATTTTCCTTAAAACTTACTCTTATAGTATTCTCATAAGAATTTATTAGTTAATTTAAGGTTTTATTAAACAATTATTAGTTACTTATATGAGTTTTCCTCAAAACATACTCTTATAATATTTTCATAAGAATTTCTTAGTTATTTTAAGGTTTTATTAAACATTTATTCGTTACTTATATGATTTTTCCTCAAAACATACTTTTATAGTATTTTTATTAATAAGAATTTTTTACTTGATATAAGGTTTTATTCAACACTTATTCATTACATATATGAGTTTTCCTCAAAACATACTCTCATAGTATTTTCAGAAGAATTTATTAGTTACTATATAATTTTGTTCAACACTTATTAGTTACTTATACTACCTCCGATCCAAAAATATTGTCGTTTGACTTTTTAACACGTATTTTAAGGAGGTAAAAACTATATAATATATTAACTTTCTTATTATTTTTTTTATAATCTCATACTTATTACCAAGAAATATTAAGTTGTAAAAAAATAATTTAAAAAAAGTTGATATTTTATATAGTTTTCAGCTCCTTAAAATACGTGTTAAAAAGTCAAACGACAATCTTTTTGGATCGGAGGGAGTATCAATTTTCCTCAAAACTTACTCTTATAGTATTCTCATAAGAATTTATTAGTTAATTTAAGTTTTTATTAAACAATTATTAGTTACTTATATGAGTTTTCCTCAAAACATACTATTATATTAGTCTAATAAGAATTTATTAGTCAATACAAGTTCTATTAAACATTTATTTGTTACTTAGAAGAGTTTTCCTCAAAACATACTCTTATATTAGTGTAATAAGAATTTATTAGTTAATACAAGATTTTATTCAACATTTATTAGCCGCTTATATGAGTTTTCCTCAAAACATACTCTTATAGTATTTTAATAAGAATTTAGTAGCAACTAGTGTAATACCCGTGCCTTCAAGGCACGGAATTTTCATCAATTTCAATTTAAACATCATTTTATATATCTATATAATAATATATTAATATATACTTGTTTACAAAGTATAAGTGCTTTTTTAATTTATAAATTATGAAGTAGTTGGAAAGAGATACAACACAATAAAAAAAATGATGAAAATGATTGAATAAGGTAAAGTAGTAATAAAACTCATGTCAAACACACCACTTAATATAATTTGAAGTACATTTATAATTATTATCATTAGAATAAAACGAAAAAGGAAAATATAAGCTTCCATGTAATGAATAAAAAAAAATCGATCATAAGCACGTGATTGTGCAGATACTTTGAAGTTATGTTGATATACATAACTTATATATGATTTTCATGAGAGAAAGATGGATAGAAAGAGGAAGAATTAATAAATAGTGAAAACAAAGGTGAGATTGTTAAAAATAAAGGTCGTAAAAGGTAAAAAAAGTGGTCTAAGATGCACATCTAAGATGTAAAATAAGCAATGCTTATAATTCGTAAAATATTATTTATTTCTCGATAGTTATTTAAGATGTCTAAAATAAGTAAACTGTAAATATCTTTTTTTTTTGCTCTAACTGATTTTTATAACTTCCGAAATTGAATATTCTCAAATTCATTATTTTTACTAACTTCATAAAAAATTTGCAAGTCTTAAAATGTTGAAATTATAATAAGGGTCATCTAAGGTGTATAAAATAAATATAGATTTAAAATATTTATTTTGAGGAATTAATTTTTTTCTTCAATATTTGAAGCCAAACACCAAAAATATAATCATCAAAGATAAAATGATATGTACTTGATATCTTAGGGTACTTCAAATATTTATATATATATAATTTAGGTGTTCTTTACATAGTTTATGAGCTGGGTAAAAAAAGAGGACAAAACCAGTGAATTACTGAATATAAAGATTGAGTAATGTGATTCTTTATATGTGTAGAAAAATCACGGTAAACTTACATATATTAGGTTCAATGTACCTAGCCATTTTTAATATTATTGTGATAAATCTAATATATATGAAGTATATATTGAAACCTTCTTAAAATACTATCGACCAATAAGAAAAAAGATTTGTGATTAAAAAAATGAACTTTGATTGAGAGAGTGACACGTCTGCAAAATGCTAACAGAATTAATAATATTAATAGATAGATAGATAATAGATAGATAGATATATTGCAATTGGAAAAAAAATGGAAACATGTCTCAATATTTACGACAATATAAACGAAAATAAAAAAAAGGGAATGTATTCAAATCATATTTAAAATAGGAAGCAAATATTTTAAAGTTTCCATAATAATATTGACCAATAAGAAAAGCTCATTTGAATAAAAAATTCAACTTTAATTGTGAGTGTGACACGTCAGCAAAATGGTAGCAGAATTAGTAATATTAATGGATATAAGGTTTTATTAAACATTTATTCATTACTTATATGAATTTTTCTCAAAACATACTCTTGTAGTATTCTTATAAGAATTTAGTAGTTAAAATAAGGTTTTATTAGACATTTATTCGTTACTTATATGAGTTTTACTCAAAACACACACTTATAGTATTCTTATAATACAGTTATTAGGTACATATATGGTTTTCCCTCAAAACACTCACTTATATTATTCTAATAAGAATCTTTTAGTTAATATAAGGTTTTATTAAATATTTGTTAGTTACTTATATGAGTTTTCTTGAAAACTTACTCTTATAGTATTCTCATAAGAATTTATCAGTTAATTTGAGGGTTTTTTAAACATTTATGCATTACTTATATGTGTTTTCATCAAAACATACCCTTATAGTATTCTAATAAGAATTTGTTACTGAATATTAGGTTTTATTCAACACTTAGTAGTTACTTAAATGAGTTTTCCTCAAAACATACCCTTATATTATTTTAATAAGAATTTATTACTTAATATAATGTCTTATTAAACATTTATTAGTCACTTATATGAGTTTTCTCAAAACACACTCTTATAATATTCTAATAAGTATTTATTAGTTAATATAAGATCTTATTAAACTTTTATTAGTTACTTATATGAGTTTTCCTCAAAACATACCCTTATAGTATTCTAATAAGAATTTATTACTTACTATAATGTTTTATTAAACATTTATTAGACACTTACATGATTTTTCCTCAAAACACGCTTATAATATATTAATAATAATTTATTAGTCAATATAAGGTTTTATTAAACATTTATTGGTAACTTATATCAATTTTCCTCAAAACATACTCTTATAGTATTCTAATAAGAATTTATTACTTAATATAATGTTTTGTTAAACATTTATTAGTCACTTATATGAGTTTTCCTCAAAACATACCCTCATGACATTCTCATAAGAATTTATTAATTTGTTAATATATTTTTTTTTTAACACTTGTTAATTCATATAAAAAAAATTCATAAGCGTATTTGGGCCCATCAATGGGCCAATCGGGAAAAACATAGTCATATTTGGATTGATATAGCCACGAATTTAGCAACAGATTCAATCGTCGCTAAATCACCACTTCATTCAATGGGCTATGATAAGATAATTGGGCTTTTACTAAGTTCTAATGGGCCGAGCCCAGAAATTTTAGGAGAGTTTTTACCCGGATTCAGCCACGGATCGAGTGTAATCAGATAGCCCATTCATGATATATATCCAGCCCGCCTACAATTAGTGACCCAAGGCCCACTCACCACATATGTTCACTTGATTTCCGATTATTTGTAGCCACGAATTTAGAGACGGATATTGTATTGTGGCCATATCGGCGTCGAAAACAGCCACGACAATCCTATTTGTGGCAACGTTCGTGGTTATTTACTGACACTGACACATATCGAGCCACGAAATCAGCTACGGACATCCGGGTTGTTGCTAATAGCCACAAATGTTTTGGCATGTCATACCAGGATGAGTATTAGCCACAAATATAGTCACGGTCAGAAACAGTCGTGGCCAATGTCATCGCTAATGGCCACGAATACAGGGTCGCATATAATCCGTGGCTAATCATTTGTTGCTAAATCCTGTTTTTTTAGTAGTGTGTGATAACCTGCAAGGAGACATATATAAACAATTACCTAAATCCATTATACCAAACCTTTATGCGGAAACACTATTCAGGATATGAGTAAACAATCTTTTCTTCTCCTTGTCTTTTCTTTTAGTTGTTTTATTATGGATTAAAACTCTCCATTTCCTCTTCCTTTTTTAGTCTGGAAAAGTATGCAGGTATAACATCCATAACTCCACAACTTCAACATTTCTTCATTCATGTATATATTAATTAACACACTTAAATAGAGTTCATAAACTTAATAGAAGACAAACAACTCTTCACTTAATTCAATTCAATGAAACTCCTTGTTTAGTTAAATACAATTAACTTCGTATATTTGAAGAGGAGGAGTTTCCGTATTAGGCAGGAGAAGAGGGAGATCTGCCCCCGGATTTTAACATCTTTAACCCGGTACCGATTCATCACGGTTCTGACTCTTAAATTAAAACCATAACGTACTATAATATAACGTATGTGGCCTTAATATAATAAAACCAAAGACACAAGGACCATATAAACATTGTATAGAAGATATTCTATTTCTTACAGGGAGTGGAGAGCGGATCAAGAGTGAAGTGAAGGAAAGAGTAGCCATGGTTGCACAGGGTGAAAAAATTGAAGAACGAGGCACAAGAAGGAGTTGCTCGTCAAATCTGAAAACGAGAGAAAGGAGAGAATGAATAGTGAGTGACGGGTTAGGTTATAAGGTATATATACTCCGTCAACTAGAGTTATCTTTAAGTCACGGAAAATTATAAAATCATTTAGCTATTTTTTTTAATATTGTCACAATAAATATCCACACAATCAATTTTATTTAAATTAAATATGCCATAAAAATTTTCATACTCATCCCGATAGGTTCAAAACAATATGCATCCCTTATCTCGAAATCCAAACAATATGTTTAAATCTCGGTATAAGAAAACGTAATAGGTCTATTTTTAAATCGAATTCAAATATAAATCAGAAATTTGCTTCGAAAGAAATAAAATAAAAATCATTTTGATAGGGGACTGAGATTTTTAAAATTTTTGGAATCTCAAAGTTTGAATATTGAAATTAATTCATAACTCATAAATTAATATTTTAAAATATTGGGGTTTTACAGTTATCCATTATATAGTTCAGTAGATGAAAGATTGATATATTCCAAAAATAAATAAAAAATCTTTATGGAAACTTGTATTAGAGGAAATCTTAATTACGGGGAAGAAAACTCTATCCTTGAATAGGTAAATAAAGATCGAGCGGCCATTCTGTGGTTCGAAACGGAGACCTATGGTTACTAACCATAAGTCCTTTCCGGTGAGCCATTCCGGAATGGTTTTGAAGAAAACTCTATCCACCTCTTCATGAAATGCAATCATACGCTACACCTCATCTAGAGGTTTGATCCACCTTGGAAACCAAAAATGCAACAAACATCCATAATATGGAAATTTTTGGAAAGCAAAAATGCAACAAACATCCATAATATGGAAAGCTGCATGAACCAACAACTCAAGAATTAGGAATCTTCAAAATCTGTCTTTTGAGGATGATTTTCAAACACAACAGACAACTACGAGGAGTTCACAAAGAAAAAAGAGAAACTTAAGGTGGAATAGATCACTTGAAGGATTTGTAAAATTAATTATGATGAGTCTAATTAAACTAGCTTCTAGTTTTCCATGGCTCTCGTATGTAGTCTACATCCCCTTCATGTTAGATTTAGTTTTCCATGACTCGTTTTCCTGTAGGGTGCGTTTTTATGTATTGACGGGTTTCCGTCTGCCGACTTGTCAACCATCGAGATTTAGGTATATCTGATCTCGAACTATTTCCTAATAAAAAAAACCTACCTTCTAGTGAAGCAATTCCATGTTATGTTCTAAGAGAACATGGTGGCATGGTGATCGAGTGTGGTGGCACATATTTATTGTGGTTTATGTTCAATGGTAGCTGCAGAGGCAATTTCTCTCTCAACGAAAATGAGCTTCACTTTTCCATGAACAATTATTCTATCTAATTAGATGAAAGCTTGAGTTTCAAATCATTAGGTCTCTTCAACATACACGTTTCTTTAAGAACATAGAATAAATAAGTAACACGTACCCAAGTGAAAACATCTAATTGCAAACAAAATCAACAGCAGAGAAAGTCTTGAGCCAATAGATATTGGAGGCAGAGAAACTCGAGAAAAAAGGGGGAAAACCCAATTAAAACTCACTGTTAAAGGAATATGATATTGTAATGACAAACCAAGCAGGGTTAGGATTAATATGTTCAACCGCCAATGAATATGAGAGATGTTTACCTAAGATGTCGGAATCGAGCTCCAACCATGTCTCTAATCTCTAACCGATTGGATCTAAAATTGAGAGGGATGGAAGCCCAAAGCAAATAAGAACCTACAATTCGAAATACAAACAAAATCCAAATTAAATAAGGAAACCACAACAACTAAATAAAAAAAAATGTGGACAAAATTAGGGTGCTAGAACTCAACCAAAGGAGGATGAAGAGGAAACTCATTGAGAGTGCTTTACCATAAAGGAGGGTGTTGTAATCGAGCTTTAACCATGCCTCCCGATTTCTAACCGATTGAGTCTGATATTGAGAGTCCTAAAGCAATGAAGAACATGCCATTCGATATCTTATTAAAACTAATAGTAATTCTATTAGCTGCTCTTTTTTTTTTCTCAATCTCATCCTTTCATTGCATTTGAGGCATGTGCCACTAATGTTTCTGGCAGTTGATAGAGTTTCATGGTGAGTCCCATTGTAAAAAATGCCAGCCAACCTTATGAGATTCATTATGTTTAGCGATGAACATTTCAAATTCTACAATCTAAGTGATGAGTGCTATGATTCTATCACAAGGATACAACTTCCCCTATTATGCAAGGGATGTATTGGATTATTGGGATATGCCTGCCCTAGCCTGAGACATGAACTCTATATATCTTCCCTACTCTTAGCTAGTGAAGAAATATCTGGATATGTCATATGTGTTCTATCTTCATTTTCAATTTCAAACATTAGTTTCCATTTATTAACCAAGAAATTTCCCCTTACTAAAGCATGCCATAAAAAAGACATGTGAGAAAACAACACACTTTGAACAGTTGTTCTACAACCAAAGAACTGCCATATGAAACATGCTCAGTCCATGCATTCATTAATAATTGAGTAAAGGTTGAAATTCAAAATGGGAAGTCATCGATCCAGAATCTAAATTTCTCAAGCACCATGCAACAACCAGATCAATCTATTGAAATTAACTAATTGGATACATGAAGAAACAGGAAAGAGGCAGGCATGTCCTTGGGTGTTATCCACTAAAACAGAAGCCATATAAAGCTATGAACGATTAGGCAAAGACTTGACATATTCCTAAGCAAACTATGATCAAAGCTACATATCAAGGAACCGCCTTAAAAACAGGATTGAGTTAAAAACAACTATCTAAACCCAAATCGCAACATATTAAATTAAAAACAACTAATATAAACCCAATTCTATATTACTACAGCAATCACGAATCTTGGAAATTTTAGAATAACACCATTGAAATACCAACGATTCCTTTTACACAAATGAGAAAGCAACTTGAGCTAAAAGTAGAACATAACTTGAGAGAAATTTAACTACTACAAATTGAAATCAGTACCTCTTGTGTTCAAATATAGGTATAATGTTTTGACCAAAGACATTATTGGTCTTTTAGATTCGTGCAAGATGAATTGCTAACATGAAAAACACCAATTACAATTACAATTATAAAGAAAGCTAACATGAAAAACAAATAAACGTCTAAACCAATTCTAAACAAGCACTGATTGAAAATTTGGAGATAATCTTTCTTAGACATTTTAATAAACATCTTGAGTGCATTATCGACTCACATGTCTATATTTTGAAATTATCTGAAAGAAGCTAGATGAAGGGATCCTAATCACTCAACAAGAACAAAGCAAACGGTTTACCGCTTGGTTTATCAGGGTGTACACTAAATCTACTATTTTTGACATTCATATCAAATACAAAATTAAAAAAACATTCATTGAGTTTTGCCGACTTGTACAACAAATCACAACATATTAATACATTCTTTGAAGGAATCAACATCGTCAATCGGATTTGGATTTCAAGTGTTTAATGATTTCGATAAGAAAAAATTCAAACAACTACAGGAAACTAAACAAGAAGAGAAATTGTATGAATTGAAATCATAACATAATTCCTTCACCTAGAGAAAAGAGACTGAAGGTGTCGAGCAACACAGAGGGAGAATAAGGATGGAACTAACATACCCAAGGAGCGTGAGAGCTGATGAAGCAGACGGGCCATTATGTTCCGGAAACTCACATGCAGTAATGACAACAGGCTCAGCAAATATAACCTAATTATAGGAAGAGGAGGGAAAAAGTAGCATCAGGCAAAGCCAAGATATGTCAAACCCTAAGCAATGCTTTTAAGTTTTAACTAATTACTCTAAACCTCAAATAGCAAACCCTAATAAAAAAGAACGCCACAGGAAAAAATAATTCCATTGTAGCAGCAGAGAAAATGAAACTGCCCTACAGTATCAATTTCCTATAATGTCACAAATTCAAAAGCAAAAGTGGAACTTCATTGCAATTAACAGAAGTTAAGAAGAAAGAGAAAGGGACCTCGTCGACGTATTCGTCCAATTGAGGATGTACGAAGGTTTGAGCGAAGAGAACGCATGGCTGTGGTCGACCCATGGCAATCTCCTGCACGGGTTGTTATGTATCTGAGTGTAAGAGCACCACATCGGGAGATTTTAAAGGGTTTTTAAGGGGACAAAATATGAAAAAGTAGAAGAGATGAGATAGATACACTAAAAACTCATGAGAGAGTTTCCATCTTCCAAACTCTCTTAAAACCCCGATAAATGGGCCCCATTACCGCATATTGCATGCTTTTAGATGTTTGGTAATTGGTAGTGGGAGTCCAATTTTTTTTACAAGTTAAATATGAAAACAAAGAGAGACATATGGTAGGTTGTGACACTTGTCACACATGCAAGGATGTGATAATAAAATTAAGTTCTTGTATATTTTTATATTCATTATAGCTAGTTTTTAGTAATTAAATGGAAGAAATAAAAAATAATCTTTTTATTCAAATTCATAATTTATTTTAAACTATTACGGAGTAATAGACACCAATATTGTATATGTTCAACAAAATATAATACATATATAAATAGATAGTAGTTGGTGAAATGTAAATTAAGAAACTCTAGAAACTTATATGAATGTGGATGAAAAAGTATGTATGAGAGAGATTCACTCCCTCTTAATGAGCAGCTACTGGTGGAAGATGGTTAACTAGTGGCGGTGGGGGTTGCGGTGGTGAGGCGGATATTGATTTCTCCCAACTGGTGCTTCAAGTTGGAGAATTTTAGGAGGTGAAGGCGCCGAGGACGGGGAAGATGATGGATTTTTTTAACCTGGTGAGGTCGGAGACGATGTTGGTCTGGATCTCACCGGCCGAGTCAAAATTGGAGAGAGTGGCGTCGGGGAGGTTAGAGTCGACTATGAGCGGGGCGTGGAATCGTGGATTGGGCTGGATGGGGCGGTGGGCAGGAAGATATGCAAAGGGGCATACCCTTGAACAACCAGATTGAGGTAGGAGAAGAAAACTAACAATCACAACTACATAATGAGAATGAACGATAACAGAGAAGAAGCAAGAACGACCGAGAAAGGCAATGAAAAAAAAAAGACCAAAATGCATAAAACCACCATTTATTCACACTTGTTTTCAATTAATCACCCCTTATTCAAAATTTTCACTTAACCACCCCTTATAATTCAAAAATTTTCACTTAACCACCCCTTATAACAAACTGTTTGAAAGTTACCACTCATCCTCCCATTTTTCTTTAAATTAAACTTTTATTAAATTCAACTTGAAAGTAAAAGACGAAAATGCCCCCAAATTTGGTTTTATAGTTTTTATTTATTATTATCTATACAAAATTACAATCAATGTATGCATGTTGTGCCCACCTCTACTAGTAGCTAGGTCAGATGTAGTCATACCTTTTTCGGTCACCGACGCTTTGTTTGCACCGCCTCTGGAAATGTTTGATAGTAGACCTGTCAAAAATACGATCCGACCCAGTCGACCCGACCCGAACACTCCGAAAATTTTAGGCCAAGAGCGGAAAATTTTGACCCGGAAATTTTTTCCAACCCAAACTAAAAAACCTAGTAATTTTCCGGGTCATCTGGGTTTAGACTCGGTAACCTGATTAACCCAGTAATTTTGACCCGATAACCTGATTAACCCGATTGATTTATAATTATATATAATTAATTTTTTTTATGGAGATTCCAATTTATTACATTTTATAATTACAATCACTTGATCTTTCATTTTCAAATCAACTTTTATATTTATTTGTATTGTATAATACTCTCCCTGATCGATAGTATTTGATTTTTTTTTTTCATCACATTTTTAAGAAGATAAAAAACTCTAAAAAACATTAGAATATTATAACAATTCTATGCTTAACACTAATTGCATGAAATTATTTATTTTTAAATAATTATTTAAAATGTTGATATTTTAGAAAATTTTAAATTTCATTAAAAATTATGAGAAATAATAAAAATCAAATATTTTAGATCAGATATAATATATAATTACAAGCATTATAACTAAAGAACCATGTCTTTAATTTTAGCATTTTAAAATTATCGCAAAATTACCAAATGGTGAATTTTTGAATTTAAAAAATAGAAATTGATGAACCCGAAATCGACCCGATTTGACCTAAAATCGGGCCAAACCCGAGTTCAAGTCAACCCGGATCTACCCGGGACCCGTTTTACCCAAAACCTGAAATGACCCGACTGAAACCCGACCCGAATGACCCGATTGATAGGAGAAGATGGGTGGTTACTTGCAAATAATTTGTTATAAGGGGTGGTTAATTGAAAATGTTTTAATAAGGGGTGGTTAATTGAAAATAAGGGTGAATAAAGGGTGGTTTTATGCATTTTGGCCAAAGAAAAAATAAACAATTTCAAATTCAAGGTCCGAGGGGTAAACATGACAATTTACATGGGAGTCATATGAGTCATTGATCACCAGCCTCCACCTAAAACGGACGCCCATGATTGACCCAAATTTGAAAGTGCATAACACTAATTCCTCACCCTATTCCAGGTAGTTGATCATGGAATCCCTAATCTGATGGCGGCCAATGTAACTTTGATTTTATGAATAGTAAAATCATATTGCCCTGTATAGGAGTAGGGTATATATATACAGTGGCGGAGCCAGAAAATTTTCAGAGGGGGGGCGGGCACCGTTAAAAATGTACAATATTGTTTTGGATTAAATTGACATGAAGAATTATATATAATACGATAATTAATGATGTTATTTTAAGATAAAATATCACCGGTTTATGATAAAACGCTATCATTTTTTTTGCGCCTAAAACAAAGAAATATAAATATATAAATGAAATATCTAGAAAAATAAACTAAATAAGTATAAGAAACACAATATAAGAAACATTAAGTTAATGTTATGGTTGTTATATGTGCTAAGTAGTTAGAGCTTAATTGACTCGAGTTTTGCTCAATAAAAGGTTGTCTCAAGCATTATTTACACAATATAAGAAACATTAAGTTAATGTTATGGTTCAATTGAGTCGGAGAACTCTTCCATGGTCGTTCATCCAACTCGGTAAGGTTGAAATTGTGTTCAATTAATCAAAATTCCCCCCCAATTCATAAGTTTTAGTGACCAGTTACAATTTAGCGCCTCAATTTAGTACAAAATTGAGTGTTAGGGTTTTTCTTGGTGTTCTAGTTGCCCCTAATTCGTACACAACTCCTTAGTTTAAGAAGCACAGTAGAAAATTGGATAATCCCCATTAATGATACCGTGATTCATAGTTATTGTGATTGATTTCCTCTTAATATTTCTTTGGAAAAGTCGAATCTTGTTTGCATCCTCTTCTTGGAAATTGAAACTCACATAGATACAAATCTGTGAAGACTGAAGAGTAGTGAATATATCAAGTTTCTGACTTATGTAAACTTGTGTAGTATATACATCATTTTGCTAATGAATGATGTCCTCTTCTGTGTTTGCTTTTTAGGGAATCCGATGATGTGTTTTGAATACTTGAGCTGTCATAAATCGACTCTTCTACCATTGCTCTTTCTTTTGATAGTAAACCTATATCGTAATACTTAACTCATGGACCTTATTCTTTTACTGATTACATGATATTATATAGGTCTAATACTCCACCTAGCTCTACCAATAAATAAATTCAGTACATATATCCTCACATTTAAGTAATTGATGTTTAAATTCAGTAGATATATCCTCATTTTCCACCACTATCAACAATGGTACATGGAATTTCAACGAAGCATTGATTACGATATAACCTTCTAACTCCCTGTACATGGAATTGCTGGTTTTGTGTTTGTTTCAGATAGGGAGGGGCTTCAAAAAAGTGCTTGCATTTGGGGATTTGAAGGGGGACAGATCGAGATCCCGTGGAGGCAACTACATCAGATGCACTACTAGGAAGTGTGCATGTAACTGATCTGGTGCAGCTGCAAGTTTGGGTTGAGAACTGATAGATAATATGCAAGAAAATACAACAACTAACGCATGTGGAACAAATGTAAAGTGTATGACAACATTGGGAGCTTCTAAAATGGATACATGTATGAATAAAGAAGGTATTGAAACCGTTATGATAGCTTTGGTTGTTCTGTCTGAAACGTCACTAAATATAGCAGAAAAATGAGATGAAAAAGAAGGTTAATGCGTGTGCGCGAGAGGAGGCGACAACAGATGAAGAGGTTGAGCCCGTAATTAGTCACAATCGGCATCGCTATAAATCCCAGGCAACATGACAACATTCGAAGGGTGTTTATACGCCTAAAGTTGAACAATTGTTGGAGGGGTGTTGTATCGAGACTGATGTGCATCTGTCGAATGGTATGAATTCCAGCCTATTATATTAGCTCAACTGCTACTACCTAGTACAATAGTTTCATTACTTCATCTATAAAGTGGATTTGGTGATTGACATATTTGTTTAGGTTTGTTATGAAATTTTAGTTCAACAGCTACTACCTAGCTCAATGGTAAAAGTGCACACTTTTACATCAATTTATTGTCTCTAATCTTGCACTTAATAAGCTTTAAAAGCCTATTAGCCCAATGATAGAGTCATGTGCTTACGCGCAGAGATGTGAGTTCGACTCCTACATAGGCTAAATTGCTTAATTTTAATAGTGTATTATTCTTTTTATAAAAGTGCAATTCCTAATATTAATTATGCACTTTATAATCTTATTCTTGCAGTTTATCATTTTATTGATGCACTTTATAATCTTAATTGTGCACTTCATGATTTTATTTTTGCACTTTATCATTTTATTTATGCATTTTATAATCTTAGTTGTGCATTTCATAATCTTATTCATGGACTTCATAATTTTGATAACTTGACTTATTTTATAAAAAAAGTTCAAAATAGTAAGATATATTCATGTAATTCTATAATACAAATGTTCAACTTAAAGTGCTTAAAAATAAGATTTCAGTGCTCATGAAAATCAGATTTCAATGCTGAAAAAATTAGATTGTAGTACAGAAACTTAAATGCTTAAAATTCAAATTACAATGATGAAACATAGTTGTTTAAAAATCAGATTTCGGTGCTGAAAAAGGAGAAATTATAGTACTGAAAATCCAAATTATCTTGATGAAGGATCGGTTCTTAAAAATTAGATTCCATTCCTCATAAAAATCAAATCATAGTGCTGAAAAAAAAAAGATTACATTGTTGAGAAATAGATGTTTAAAATTCAGATTGCAATGCTAAAATTTAAGTGCCGTAGAAATCATATTTCAATGGAAACAAAATAAAAGAGCAAAATTAAAACATCGATTTCAAAAAGCCTATTTTGTGCATTATTTGTGCACTTTATCATTTTATTCTTACACATTATAATCTTAATTGTGCACTTCATAATCTTATTCATGCACATCATATTATTATTCTTACACTTTATCATTTTATTCTTTCACTTTATCATTTTATTTATGCACTTTATAATCTTAATTGTGCACGTCATAATCTTACTCATGCACCTCATATTATAATTCATACACCTCATCATTTTATTCTTGCACTTTATCATCTTATTTATGCACTTTATCATCTTATTCTTGCACTTCATAATCTTATTAATGAGCAGAAACAAAAAGAAGACAATCATAAATAACCTATATGGGATTTGAACCCGCATCTTTGTGCACGGCACATTGCTCTACCCTTTTGAGCTAATAGGCTTATATCCGGTCATTTGAAGCACATCTTCTAGAAAATGAGCCCTGACAGGATAACTAAAACCCTGAATTTAAAGAGCAAGGATACAAAATCACCTTAAACAAGCAACACTATAATGCTCATGCGAAACAACTAAATAAACTTATCAGAAATTAGATCAATCTTAACCCGGTCAAAGAAAGTTTCGCTCTCTCTTTTTGGGCTGCCTCGGTTCTTCCGTCACCGTCTCTGGGTTGGGTTCTTGATTGCTTGATTCGATCTGGGGTTGATTGCCCATGGCAATCTTCTCCCAGATTGGATCATTCTCCTCTTTCTGTTACTCAGAATGTAACATTCAGATCCAACCATACTTCAATCCACAACTTTATCACCGATATCGTGTACAAATTTTTACCTTTCACAACAAAACAACTTCCCAACAACAGCTTGGTTACTCAAAAATCCTCTAACAAAATTAGGTGGAGTGTGGGCTGTTCTGAGCACGCTAGTTTAATGGCTGTTTATGTTCCCAAACTCACCCCAACATTAATCAACACCAAGGATTAAGTGCTGTTATCAAGACCCATTTCAGTTTTGCATCTCTGGGCACCCAACCTTCAAACTTTAAACCATTTACTGCTACAACAGATTTCTAAAAAGACTACTATTAACTCTAAACTTTTCACTAATGATGGCCCTAATCCTAGTTCATGCAGGTATTATTACAAATCAGCAAAAAGGACTGGCCAATTGCTAACGGTGGATCTGAGGAAATCTCATCAAGTGGATATATTCATCTTGGAAAATGGAATTAACAGAGATACCGAAGCAAAAGGCAACTGTT
Organism: Persicaria tinctoria; assembly: GCA_037127255.1. Lineage (NCBI taxonomy): Eukaryota > Viridiplantae > Streptophyta > Magnoliopsida > Caryophyllales > Polygonaceae > Persicaria > Persicaria tinctoria. The sequence continues at coordinate 29,379,608 of JBANSL010000001.1, forward strand.
TCATCCCCTACAACAAGAAATCGATGAGAAGGGGAATGTATCTAGCCGGTTTAATTCTAGTTTCCAGGAATTCCTACTGGCTAAATCTACACAAAGGTATGATGACCCCTACCCGCCCTTTCAAAAATTTCAATCTGTTAGTGGGGTTTTCCAGCAATAAGAGCCAGTCGAATTTCCCTTGGTTCCAATATTGTTCTAGATTTGAGTTTATAAATACTGGGTATAATTCTCAATCATCTTCACACCTTACTCAGTTCTTCCTCCTCTGTCTTCCCTTGCTTAACCTGTTTCTCATCATGGATTCTCAGCAGTCTTATGTTGATGCGCTAATCAACAATGTTAGCAATGGTATCCCCCTGGAAACCATGCATATTCCTTCCCAAATCATCGATGTGGCCACCTCTGAAAACATCACTGAACCTACCCTCTCTCTTGCACTTGATACACATGGCCATGTTTCTCATGTAACTGAAAAACTCCCCATCCATGCCACCCCTCTGAACTCGGCGCCTCCCATGGATACCAATCATCTGTTTGCCAATCAGATCAAAGATCCTTACACTGTCCCCGGTGTAAAGGATTTACACAACAAGCTCTCTGAATTCAGCTTGGTTGGTCCATTTGTTCAAAATCCGGTGGACCTCAAACAAGTCTTAGGCAAGATGAAGATCGAATGGTGATGTGACCCTATTTTGCCATGTTTTACATCTACTTTTACATCGATTTCTGTGTACATTTCATACATTTGGGCTAGAATAATACATAATTTATGTAGTTTATGTTTATTTGAAATATATGGAGGTCTACACAAGTTTTTGTTATATTTCGCAGAAATCGGACGCATTTTGGAGCTTAAAGGAAAGTCATGGAGAAGCTAAGAATGGTGCAGTTGGAGAAAAGGCCATTTTTCGCCATTCATCATTCTGAATCAAGCTTTGATGTCTTCATGAGACTTGTATCCCTCGAAAAGAGCTTTCCAAAGCATTGCCATATGTGTCAATCCAATAAACGAGGACTCGGGAAAGAGCTTTCCAAAGCTTTCCATTTTTCGCCATGCATTTTAAGAACGGAGCAGAATGCTGAAAGCAACAGAGTTACTCGAAATCGACCAAACTGGTCGAAATCGACCAAATTCTACTCGACTTTTGCTCCAGAGGACGAGATCGAGCAGGAGCCACTCAAGGAGCCACACTTAGTCGATGTCGACCAAATTTGGTCGATGTCGAGGAAACTCGACGATCCGAGATCGAGTACAATCCGAGGAGTGAAGACCTTACTCGACGTCGAGGAAACTACTCGATGTCGAGGAAAATTCCAGAAAGTCCGAATCGAGGAATCCGATTCTTGTTAAGTTTCTATCCAAAAGTCCAATGGAGATATTTTCGAGATCAAATTTCATCAAGATCTATCAAGTGCTATCAAGTTGAAGAAGATATTTACCTACATTAGATATATTTTCTTTAGAGATTTATTTATTTATTTCCATGTTTTATCTTTATGTTACTACATCCGTTCAAAAATATAAGTCATTTTAGACATTTGCACATAAATTAAGGAAATCATAAACTTATTCCATTTATACCCCTCATAAATTATTCACAACCTTTATTAACCAATAAAAATTGATCAAAAAGTCAAAAAGTAACATTTCTCCTATACCAACGGCTAGAAAACCTAAAAGGACTTATATTTTCAAACAAAAATTTAAGTATAAAAGGACTTATATTTTTGAACGGATGGAGTATTAGATAGATAAAATTAGATATAGATATAGTTTTCTTTCCTAGATTAGCTTGGAATGAAGTCTATAAATAAAGCCTTAGGGGATGATTTCCATTCATTCCATTTCAGTTACAATTAGTTACATAGAGAAAGTAGAGGAGAGAGCTTGTGGCGTGAGCAAGGTGGAAAGACGAGAGCGGATTTGACTTGTTCAGTTGTAAGCTTTCTTTTTAGTTTAATTAATGGAAATTTATTTCCATTTATTATTAATGTCTTTATTCACGATGAATAGCGAGTAGTCACCCAACTTCTAGGGTCGGGGTGAGCTCGACGATGAAAAATTGGATTCATTAGAGATATAGCATGAAATTGCTTAGTAAAGAGAAGTCACAATGAAGTGATATTTTTATTAAAAACCATGAAAGGAGGTAAAATTTGATATTGCTTTTGGCATGTTGCATGATAAAAGGATAGATGACTTTATATTTCCATATAATGCTCATATGTTTATATTCCTAGCCATACCTATGCTTATGCATGACACAAAAGCCATATTATGCCTTATTTTCATATATTGATCCACATGATCTAAATATTTCCCATTTTCTACCTTATTTACTATCCGGGGATTATGTAGAGAATGATGTTACATTATGGAGATGTTATATGGTGTTTGTGTTGTTGTTACCATTATTGGAGTTTGGTAGGAAAATGTTTGAAATATATGGAAAATTTAATGAGAGAAAAAAAATCCGATCACCTCAGGAGATAAAGGTAGATCGACCATGCTCACTGAGATAATAGTTCGGGGAGATGGGACACACAGGTGAGGAGTCCAAAGCACTAAGTATCCGGGGCCATTCATGACACACATTTTTGCCACTCGCGTGAAGGCAGTGCTGAGGTTAGAGAGGTAAAAGCATAATATTAAAAAAAGCATTGAGCGAATGAGAGAAAGGTGAGAAATCAAAGGAAGAAGGAATGTGGTATGAAAGTTTGGAAAGTACTCCATTTCCCCGGATCATTAGCACCACATGGCCAAAAATTGCCCACCTTTAGCCTTTTACCAATCTACTCCTTATTGAGCTTAAATTAAAGTCCTCTTGATTATTAATGCTTTGTCACTTATGAATTGTTTTTGGATAGCCCTCCTTTTGTGATTAGATGTTGCTTTTTAATGCACATGTATGAATTTGTGGCACAAGTACCTTTTCGAGGATGGTAATTGATTGCAGGGTTATATGATGATGAATCTAATATGATGAGAGTTTTGATTTTCTTCCACTGAATGACAAATAAAAGTATTGCTTGAGGACAAACAAGCTTAAGTATGTGGTGTTTGATGTGAGCCTATTTTGCCATGTTTTACATCTACTTTTATATCGATTTCTGTATACATTTCATACATTTGGGCTAGAATAATACATAATTTGTGTAGTTTATGTTTATTTGCAATATATGGAGGTCTACACAAGTTTTTGTTATATTTCGCAGAAATCGGACGCATTTTGGAGCTTAAAGGAAAGTCATGGAGAAGCTAAGAATGGTACCACTGGAGAAAATGCCATTTTTCTCCATTCATTATTCTAAATATAGCTTTGATGTCTTCATGGGAGTTGTAGCCCTCAAAAAGAGCTTTCCAACGCATGGTCATATGCGTCAATCCGACAAACGAGGATCCGGGAAAGTGCGTTTTAAGAACGGAGCAGAATGCTAAAAGCAACAGAGTTGCTTGAAATCGACCAAACTGGTCGAAATCGACCAAATTCTACTCGACTTTTGCTCAGAGGACGAGATCGAGCAGGAGCCACTCAAGGAGCCACACTTAGTCGACGTCGACCAAATTAGGTTGATGTCGAGGAAACTCGACGAGCCCAGACGATAGTCGAGATCGAGTACAATCCGAGGAGTGAAGACGTACCTTACTCGACGTCGAGGAAACTACTCGATGTCAAGGAAAATTCCAGAAAGTCCGAATCGAGGAATCTGAGTCTTGTTAAGTTTCTATCCAAAAGTCCAATGGAGATATTTTCGAGATCAAATTCCATCAAGATCTATCAAGTGCTATCAAGTTGAAGAAGATATTTACCTACATTAAGTATATTTCCTTTAGAGATTTATTTATTTATTTCCATGTTTTATCTTTATGTTATTAGATAGATAAAATTAGATATAGATATAGTTTTCTTTCCTAGATTAGCTTGGAATGAAGGCTATAAATAAAGCCTCAGGGGCTGATTTTCATTCATTCAATTTCAGTTACAATTAGTTACATAGAGAAAGTAGAGGAGAGAGCTTGTGGCGAGAGCAAGGTGGAAAGGCGAGAGCGGATTTGGCTTGTTCGGTTGTAAGCTTTCTTTTTAGTTTGATTAATGCAAATTTATTTCCATTTATTATTAATGTCTTTATTCATGATGACACTACTAGAATTTTGTTCACAGACATCGGGTATAAACCGATGTTAATAAAAAAAAAATTCAACGTGTTAGTGGGTGGTGTTAAAAATCCAAAACTTACCACATCGGTTTATAACCGATGTCTATAATGATTTATAACATCGTTTCTATTTGTAATATCGACTTAAATGCATGAATATAATTTCATTTTAATTGATTCACCTAATGTTAAAACATTATTATTTTGCATTTTTTGCTGTCTAAAGATATATAGAGCAATAAAAAGATTCACATTAACATCGATATTGTTTCTAAAAACAATGTTGTAATATCTTATTTACATCAGGTATAGGGAATTGTTTTCCGAAATATTCATAAATAAATAAATAATTACGTAAATATTCAACGTTTCAAAATAATTACAGAAATATTCATTTTTTGCAGGTGGGACAGAAAAACGCGGATCCAGGCCGCGTTTTATGTATACAGCATGAGAGAGAATTGGCGCCCGGGAGGAAGTTTGAAATTTACGAAAGAAACGCGGTCCCAGACCGCGTTTCTCCTTTAAAATAAAAGAAAATTAAAGAAAATAATACAATAATCTAGCTGGCACTAGAAATGTGGTATGGGACCGCGTTTCTTGTGTTGGATGGGGACCCACTCGTCAGCTGTTGCTTACGGGGCTGGGGACAAATAGAGAAACGCGGTCCCAGACCGCGTTTCTCTTTTCAGTAAAAAAAAAAACTGGTCAAAGGGGCATTGATTGTGGTGGTTGAACATTTAAACATAAAACGCGGTGGGGATCCGCGTTTTTATTTACTAACCCTAAGAAACCAAAACCGCCTCTCTGCACTTCATCTTCTTCGTCCCTCTTCGTCCCTCTCCGTCCGCGACCACCTCCGTCCCTCTCCGTCCCTCTCACCAGCGACCACCTCTCTTTTTTGTCTAATCCCCCTCCATCTTGACAGGTATTTCGCATCCCCTCCATCTTATTGCAGATTCGAGGTTAGTTTTTTTTTGTTTTTTTTTTTCGGTTTTTTCTTGATCGATTAGTTGATATGAGATGTTAATTCGAGTTTAGGGTTTTGTCTTTATGTAAATGCTGTGATAGTTGTGTGGTTGTGACAATAATTCGAGTTTAGTGTGATTTCTCTATTAATTTGTTTGTGGTTTGAAGAAATATGGATTAGGAGATGAGAGGTAGGGGTTAAAAAATGGGTTGGTAGATGAATGTTTGTGGATATTGATTAATTAGCGATTATTATAGATCCGAAATCTTATGATAGTTGTAGATCCGAAATTGTGGGATAATTGCATGTTGAAACAATTACATTGTATGAATATTAGTTATATGTTATGTGGGATGAAATAATAAGGGAGTATATTCGAAGTGACATGAAAGAATTAGATTGTATGAATATGGGAAAGATTATGAAGTTTTGATTGAGAACATAATAAAATAATTGTATAATAATAGATTCTATATAAGAATTTGTTTTATAATTAAAATAGTAGAATTTCATTAGGTTAAATATATATAGAGGAGAAAACCGCCCGAGATGACGTGTGCATTTCTTGTGACCCCACTCTCCTACCTTGTGACCCCCGCGGGTTCAAAATCACCTCAAATATTTCGTTCTGCAAATCATATGATATGACGTGTGCACTTCTTCCAGCTTCCACCATTATTGCTATCTCGTTATCGGTTGACTTCGTCAGTGGGAAACCGCCCGAGATGCGAGCGCCAGCTTCCCCTCTCCTCTGCACGAAGTAACTATTCACCTTATAAAAGGTCTGTCGAACAAGAGCTGTTATCGGAAGACTCCTCCCACCCTTCAGAACACCATTAAAGACCTCATATAAGTTTGTTGTCATCACACCATACCTCGCCCCCCCATCCTTGGAGATGGCCCACTTCTCTGGCTCAATCGCAGCTAAGTACTCCCAAGCCTCAGGGTTCATCTCCTGGAGGGCGCGACATCCCTTCTCGAACCCGCTTGTGGTGAGCTGGTAAGCAGTCGAGCCAACCATTTCTTTCACCTTCTGATCGTGGAACATGGAGTTCACATTTGACTTCAAGTGTCGAATGCATATTCGATGATGTGAACTCGGCGCCCTCCATCTAGGCAGCTCCTCCATGGTCTTCAGGATGCCTGCATGTCTGTCTGAAATAACACATATTCCGAGTCTCTGAGTGACGCGTCTCCCTATACAATCCATGAACCAAGCCCAGCTATCTCCATTTTCACTCTCCACGATGGCAAATGCCAGAGGGAAAATCTGATCATCTGCATCCATTCCCATTGCAATTAACACAACATGCTTGTACTTTCCATACAGATGGGTGCCATCGATCGATATCAAAGGACGACAGTGTGCAAACCCAGCAATGGATGGTGCAAAAGCCCAGAATACACGACCAAATATCTTCTCATGTGGATTTGGTGAATCCAGATGGCACCATTCAACCACTGTTCCCGGGTTTGTAGCTTGTAGCGCAGCCATGAACCTTGGCAACTCCGTGTACGACTCCTCCCAATCACCATAGATCTCTGCAATAGCTTTCTGCTTTGCCCTCCAGGATTTCATGTATGAGACAAAAATCCCATACCTTGTAGTCAGATGCTAGAGAATAGTACTTGGTTTCGTGTCTTGATCCTCGCGAAGAAATCGAAGAATCTCACCTCTAATGAAACTGGAGGTGACGTTACGATTATCCAACTGCAAAACCTCTCCAACACAATTGGATGCATGAGGTCCACTATATTTGACGACCATCCACATATCAACAGTTCGATCAACACGACGAGCAGATAGTCGCCATGTGCATCCACAACTATCCTTCCTGTCACAAACAACTGTGTACCATTCTGGACTCGCCTTCTTCGTCCTGTATGGCTTACTCATACGCACAGAATACTCGGTCAAATCACATTTCAGCTCCTTCAGCGAGTTGAACATCTGTCCCCGAAAAAACTGTCTTCCGTCATCTAATGGGACGTGTAAATTTAACCCTGGCCATGGAGTTGCTGTCAATGGATCAGCTTCAACTATATTCCAGTTCGGATTAGAGACCTCTCCCCTAATCGCAGCCTCCCTAGTAGCATCATCGTCCTATTCAGAATTATCCAAGTCAACTTCATGATCAACACCAAGACCATCCACATAGATCTCACTCAGTTGTTCAAACCTTTGTTGAGGTATGTTGCTATGCTCATTCATCCTATATTTTTATTAACAATAAGTTAGTTAATCAACAAATATTAACTTCAAAATCCTACAAGTTCAACAACTTATTCATAATAATAATGACAAGTTCATATAAATCAATATAATCCTCCAACAACCATAACATCATTATACTCTTTTAGCATATAATCTTATATCTTACTTACTATAAAGATTCAAAACACATCATGCTCGCAATAATAACTACATAATTCTGCGATTTTTTTTTAAGGAATCAAAACACATAATCACTCCAAAGCACAAGCATGAGAGACTAGATATTAAAGATTTCAAACATATTAATCATTCAATTAAGATCGAAAATAAGTCCAATAAGAGAGTGAAACTAACCTTAATGAAATCTTCAGACAACAAGGTGAAAGTATTACCTAACCTTAATGAAATCTTCAACCGGCACTATTTTGAGAGTTTCATGCGAGAGAAGCAAGAGCAAAGAGGAAGAGATGAAGAATAGAAAGGGAGGAAGTTCCGGGTGTGTCATGTATATACCTAAAAACGCGGACTTCCTCCGCGTTTTTATGCCAGATTCCCCTAACCTAGTAGGGGGAATCGTAGCAGAGAGCTATGGACCAGAAAAACGCGGTCAAGCCCCGCGTTTTATTCACAATTGCCCTAAAAGAACCTTTGACCAGGTTTTTTTTTTTTACTGAAAAGAGAAACGCGGTCTGGGACCGCGTTTCTCTATTTGTCCCAGCCCCGTCAGCAACAGCTGACGAGTGGGTCCCCATCCAACACAAGAAACGCGGTCCCAGACCGCGTTTCTAGTGCCAGCTAGATTATTGTATTATTTTCTTCAATTTTCTTTTATTTTAAAGGAGTAACGCGGTCTGGGACCGCGTTTCTTTCGTAAATTTCAAACTTCCTCCCGGGCGCCAATTCTCTCTCATGCTGTATACATAAAACGCGGCCTGGCTCCGCGTTTTTCTGTCCCACCTGCAAAAAATGAATATTTCTGTAATTATTTTGAAACGTTGAATATTTACGTAATTATTTATTTATTTATGAATATTTCGGAAAAAAATTCAGTTATAGGTGATTCATTTCATGTTTAATAATTTTTTCTTTGTATTTTGCCTTGTTATTTCGTTTAAAAAATAGTATACAACATTCAATATTTATAAAGACAATGTTATATGTATATATTTAAATTGGTATATTTGAAAGAAATGATGTCTAAAAAGATTACAACATCATTTTCTTTATGAATAACAATGTGTAATTTCGCAAAAGACATCAGTTTTATTAGTCGTTTTGTTGTGTTTCAATACATTTTAAAATAAGTGTTTATTCTATTAAATGATGTCTCATTTCCTGTTTGTGTCCATTAATAGGCTACGTCTCAAATAATCAAAATAGGTCAAAACATTCAATAATACTCTATCTATTAGTATATGTTCATGTCATCTACATGCATATATTTTCTACTTAGTATTACACAAACTGAAAGAAAGATAACGACTCTAGTTGAGTAAACTTCTTCCATCATCCGAGCAGAATTACGGACAGACTTCATTGCTTGAGCTTCATCATCAAAAATCCTCAAAACATGATCAGAATCATCGTTTCTGAACAAAGCAAAGTATGCGTGATTCAGCTCTTGATTCAGTAATAAAAGCTGTTCAAAATGATAGATTTTAAAAATAGGTTCAACAATATATACTCATATAGATTCAGCAATAAAATCTAAAAATCTGTTCAAAATTATAGATTTGAAAAACAGATTCAGCAATACATATACTCATACAGATTCAGCTCTTGATATCACATATCTATATTATAATACTAAAGGAGAAGTCGCCTACGACATGTGGCGGCTTCTCCTTTAATGTAGGTTTTTTTAATTAGATTAATTGATTTATGTATCTTTAAAGGAGATTAATTGGTTAACAAATCTTATCTAATTTAAAGGATAAAGTCAAATCTTAACTAATTAGAAAATATTATTAATCTAATTTTGAGGATAAAATCAAATCTTAACTCCTTAGAAAATATTATTAATATTATTAATTAACTACCTTACCTAAATTATTTTTTGTTAGCTTTTTTATTTATTTAAGATTAATAATAAAAAAGAATTAGATTTAAAAATTAAATTACTAATTAACCTAATTGATATGCCATATCTAAAATAACTAACTAACCAAAACGTAATCTTATTGTTTGCATGATGATATATGCAAATCCAGAATCTAGAAACTTACGCAGATCTTATCACTTTTTTTTTAATCACTAATCTTATCACTTTGTAATGTAATCTCTTACTGTATCTATTGCAATCTTATCACTAAAATAATTTTTAAAAAAATCAGATTAGTCCATTCCGAGTTTCAGATGGTTATTAATCAGATTAGTCAATTTTTATTTTTATTTACAATTATTTATTAATTCAAAGTAGATATCTAAAATCAATGATCTCTGATTTGGTTAAAATTTTCAATTTTGAAATCAGTTTTTGTTTTTCCAATTCTTTAGATCAACTGATCTGATTTGGTTACAATTTTGAATTTTGAAATTAAAAAAAAAAAAGTATTCAGATCGCCAAAATCGTAGTACTACACTACTACTGTTATAAATACTACCCTAACTCTTCCTGATTCAATTGTTCACATTTTTACGGAGTATATTCATTTGCTTTTGTGCTGCTATGTTGCTTTTATATCTTTTTTTTTGTACAGTAGGCAATAATAAGGAAGTCTTTACAGAGAAGGATCATCCTTGATCATCCTTGCGAATGATGGTAGCTAGTTCCCTATTCAAAGGGAAGTTACATAAGTTACATATAGAATCACATCTAGCAATGAAGTCAGCTGCTGAATTTGCCTCTCTAAAGCAATGACTGAAGGTTGTTGATGTGAATGTTGTGCGAATTCTTCCGATCTTCTCAATAACTCTAAGGATCTCCCATGGAATCATGACTTGGTCTAATTTAACATAATCATATTTGCAGTCACAAATGCAGGTTATTGATTGTACCCTAATTTACTTGATTTTAATCACAACCCTACTTCCCTCTTTTATTGTCCTTCTCAGTTTATCCGATTAATTACGATTCCATTGATTCTATTTGGAATTATGTCCAGTTGTGCTTAACTACTCGGAAAATTGATGTGAAATCGATCAACTTTGTGTTGCTACGTGGAATCCTTAGTCAAGATGTACGTGAAATCATTCAACGTAACACTAAATACTTCCAATTCGATTTGATTTGAAGTTATCTAATTAAACTTTTGGTTTCATCTAATAAATATAGGGGCAAGCTAATGCAGATTTCATTTATTTTATTTATGGTTTTAGTTAATTAGCTGCATTCGTTCAAACATACACCGTATATTCTCATGGTTATATAATTAAATTTATGGAAGATTTTGCTAATTAATCTTTGAACCACTTTTTAATCAATAAATTTTATATTTTCAATTATAATTTAGTCATGATTATAAAATTAAATTTATGGAAGATTTTTCTAAACAAATCACTTAAGATATGATTTGTTTGTTAGTTTAGATATTCACTGGATAAGATCAAATAAAATCATATTTATCTAGAAAAAAATCAAATTTGATTACATTATAACTTGCTATAGAATATTTCGGTTTTTGTTATATTACATTATAACTTGCTATAAAAAATCAGATTTGTTCAAGAAAATATTTGATTCTATTTTTTTTGTTATATTTTTTATTCCACAAATTACTATAGAATATTTCGGTTTTAGTTTTAATTTCTATTTTTTTAGATAAATAACTCAAAATTGATTCATTCATTTAATTTTGAACCATATGTATGTTAATTAAAAGATAAAACCAAATCTCATAGGTTCTATTGTTTAGGTAATGTATCTTTAATTATTTTTATTTATTTCTTCTTCTTATCAGTTGGCTAGAGAAAATACATTTGTGACTTTTTTTTATACGGATGTTTTCCACCACATGTTATATACAAGAATTCAAATCCCTATTCATTTTTGTATGTAAGATTATTATCTCCATATGTATGTTGGATGGTTACAAGTAATGCTTGCAAGTTTTGGTATCGATGAAGAAATGATAAATGAAATTATATAAAGACATATTTTTAAAAAAGATCCGTGCAATGCACGGGGTACTAAGCTAGTAAAAACAGAAAGGAAACATCTTTAATTAGCCAAGTGATACTCGAAAGGACAGTCTAAGCATATCATTTAAACATCCCCCTAAAGACTCCAGCTAAATCAGAATCAAAGAGATTGATAATCCGAAACCAGAACTACAAGGTAGAGCAAAACGTGTTATAATCTCGCCGAGTTGAGGACTGACCCAAGATAGCATAACGAGTTGCAAGCAGTATCAATCACTTCATGAAGCGAGGCAAGTTACTATTTAAAAAATATATGATTAATTAGCCAACTAATAGCCCACTTCTTAAGAACTTAAAAACAATAGGCAGCAGTCACTGAGAGTGTGACAACATAAAAATTCAGCACATGGAGTTAAGAGTTTTTAATACTCTATTTGGAGCATAATTTCGACCATCTTAAAAAATTGTGTCGAAACAAGTATCAATGTCCAAAGGCATGACTCTCAAAAATATTACGTCAGCTGACATATTTTTGTTAACCATCAACAGAATATGGGCAACAAGGTCATGTTCTCAAGTACCTGAATCTGGCCCCTATTCCCTGTAGTTAAATTCTAAATTGTCCAGCATGCTTCCTTCTTGATGGTCTGATTGTGATTGTTTGTGAGAACTTGGTGTAGGCAGGGAAGGATTCCATGGTCTATGACAAACTGCAAACACATCAAACACATGAGTTGTAAAAATGAAAAGCCAAGTATACGATTATAGTTGGGCAAACTTTTGACTTTTGAGAGAAAACTTGTGCATAGATGCAATTACAGTGTTATTAGCAACTTAGCACAACATCCACAACTATAATACTATAGCTAAATCCTTTTATGACTTACTTAAAATTAGACTTTCAAAGCCTAAAACACGGGGAAAATATAAGTTGATAGATAAACTGAATACCCCAAAACAAATGCAATTTTTCTAGAGCAAAAGTACATGAGTTCAGTTATCATCACCAGTCACAATGTTCCCTCACTGTTCTAAGCGCAAGTATGAGAACTGTAGGAGATGGATGCCTTGTAGAAAATGAATTTTGTTAGTAAAGGAGAAAGGAATACAATTTATGCAGCACCTATTTAGTAATTAGTGTTTAATTAGAATGCGCACGAAATCAAAACATACAGAAGAAGCTCAATGAGTCGCTGACGCACGCCTGCTTCAATAATGGCCTGAATTTTGTCATTAGGTCCATCTGAGATATATGAAAGGGGCCAACAGGCGTCCGTCAGAACTTCTTCATCGTTTAGGTGGATAAGTTGCCTAAGGACTGGCAAAGTAGGTTTCACCTGTGAAATCCAAGATGCTTGTCCATTAATTTTCCTAAATATAATTCAAATATTCCCCATAAAAAACGCAAAGCGTAGAAGACATGGCAAGAGTAAATCATTTCTAACTACAATAATCTAAGCAAGATCTGACCTGTTCAAATGGTGGAGGGGGCTTGCCACGACAAAAGTTGGAAAGTGTCCATGTTGCATTTTTTAGCATTGAAAGTTTGGATTTCTCATTCAATTGAGACAATAAAGGCACGAGTGCACCATTGCCTAGCACAAGATCCCTACAAGTTGGCGAGTCCCTTGCTACATTACCTAAAGCCCACACTGCCTGCACAATAAATCAAAGAATTGCCTCCATGAAAAAAATATCATCAAAAACAGCAATACACAAAACATATTAATCTATATTATAATACTAAAGGAGAAGTCGCCTACGACATGTGGCGGCTTCTCATTTAATGTAGATTTTTTTAATTAGATTAATTGATTTATGTAGCTTTAAAGGAGATTAATTGGTTAACAAATCTTATCTAATTTAAAGGATAAAGTCAATTCTTAACTAATTAGAAAATATTATTAATCTAATTTTGAGGATAAAATCAAATCTTAACTCCTTAGAAAATATTATTAATATTATTAATTAACTACTTTACCTAAATTATTTTTTGTTAGCTTTTTTATTTATTTAAGATTAATAATAAAAAAGAATTAGATTTAAAAATTAAATTACTAATTAACCTAATTGATATGCCATATCTAAAATAACTAACTAACCAAAACGTAATCTTATTGTTTGCATGATGATATATGCAAATCCAGAATCTAGAAACTTACGCAGATCTTATCACTTTTTTTTTAATCACCAATCTTATCACTTTGTAATGTAATCTCTTACTGTATCTATTGCAATCTTATCACTAAAATAATTTTAAAAAAAATCCGATTAGTCCATTCCAAGTTTCAGATGGTTATTAATCAGATTAGTCAATTTTTATTTTTATTTACAATTATTTATTAATTCAAAGTAGATATCTAAAATCAATGATCTCTGATTTGGTTAAAATTTTCAATTTTGAAATCAGTTTTTGTTTTTCCAATTCTTTAGATCAACTGATCTGATTTGGTTACAATTTTGAATTTTGAAATTTAAAAAAAAAAAAGTATTCAGATCGCCAAAATCGTAGTACTACACTACTACTGTTATAAATACTACCCTAACTCTTCCTGATTCAATTGTTCACATTTTTACGGAGTATATTCATTTGCTTTTGTGCTGCTGTGTTGCTTTTATATCTTAATCTAACATAATCATATTTGCAGTCACAAATGCAGGTTATTGATTGTACCCTAATTTACTTGATTTTAATCACAACCCTACTTCCCTCTCTTATTGTCCTTCTCAGTTTATCCGATTAATTACGATTCCATTGATTCTATTTGGAATTATGTCCAGTTGTGCTTAACTACTCGGAAATTTAATGTGAAATCGATCAACTTTGTGTTGCTACGTGGAATCCTTAGTCAAGATGTACGTGAAATCATTCAACGTAACACTAAATACTTCCAATTCGATTTGATTTGAAGTTATCTAATTAATCTTTTGGTTTCATCTTATAAATATAGGGGCAAGCTAATGCAGATTTCATTTATTTTATTTATGGTTTTAGTTAATTAGCTGCATTCGTTCAAACATACACCGTATATTCTCATGGTTATATAATTAAATTTATGGAAGATTTTGCTAATTAATCTTTGAACCACTTTTTAATCAATAAATTTTATATTTTCAATTATAATTTAGTCATGATTTTAAAATTAAATTTATGGAAGATTTTTCTAAACAAATCACTTAAGATATGATTTGTTTGTTAGTTTAGATATTCACTGGATAAGATCAAATAAAATCATATTTATCTAGAAAAAAATCAAATTTGATTACATTATAACTTGCCATTTGTTCAAGAAAATATTTGATTCTATTTTTTTTGTTATATTTTTTATTCCACAAATTACTATAGAATATATCGGTTTTAGTTTTAATTTCTATTTTTTTAGATAAATAACTCAAAATTGATTCATTCATTTAATTTTGAACCATATGTATGTTAATTAAGAGATAAAACCAAATCTCATAGGTTCTATTGTTTAGGTAATGTATCTTTAATTATTTTTATTTATTTCTTCTTCTTATCAGTTGGCTAGAGAAAATACATTTGTGACTCTTTTTGATACGGATGTTTTCCACCACATGTTATATACAAGAATTCAAATCCCTATTCATTTTTGTATGTAAGATTATTATCTCCATATGTATGTTGGATGGTTACAAGTAATGCTTACAAGTTTTGGCATCGATGAAGAAATGATAAATGAAATTATATAAACACATATTTTTAAAAAAGATCTGTGCAATGCACGGGGTACTAAGCTAGTAAAAACAGAAAGGAAACATCTTTAATTAGCCAACTGATACTCGAAAGGACAGTCTAAGCATAGCATTTAAACATCCCCCTAAAGACTCCAGCTAAATCAGAATCAAAGAGATTGATAATCCGAAACCAGAACTACAAGGTAGAGCAAAACGTGTTATAATCTCGCCGAGTTGAGGACTGACCCAAGATAGCATAACGAGTTGCAAGCAGTATCAATCACTTCATGAAGCGAGGCAAGTTACTATTTAAAAAATATATGATTAATTAGCCAACTAATAGCCCACTTCTTAAGAACTTAAAAACAATAGGCAGCAGTCACTGAGAGTGTGACAACATAAAAATTCAGCACATGGAGTTAAGAGTTTTTAATACTCTATTTGGAGCATAATTTCGACCATCTTAAAAAATTGTGTCGAAACAAGTATCAATGTCCAAAGGCATGACTCTCAAAAATATTACGTCAGCTGACATATTTTTGTTAACCATCAACAGAATATGGGCAACAAGGTCATGTTCTCAAGTACCTGAATCTGGCCCCTATTCCCTGTAGTTAAATTCTAAATTGTCCAGCATGCTTCCTTCTTGATGGTCTGATTGTGATTGTTTGTGAGAATTTGGTGTAGGCAGGGAAGGATTCCATGGTCTATGACAAACTGCAAACACATCAAACACATGAGTTGTAAAAATGAAAAGCCAAGTATACGATTATAGTTGGGCAAACTTTTGACTTTTGAGAGAAAACTTGTGCATAGATGCAATTACAGTGTTATTAGCAACTTAGCACAACATCCACAACTATAATACTATAGCTAAATCCTTTTATGACTTACTTAAAATTAGACTTTCAAAGCCTAAAACACGGGGAAAATATAAGTTGATAGATAAACTGAATACCCCAAAACAAATGCAATTTTTCTAGAGCAAAAGTACATGAGTTCAGTTATCATCACCAGTCACAATGTTCCCTCACTGTTCTAAGCGCAAGTATGAGAACTGTAGGAGATGGATGCCTTGTAGAAAATGAATTTTGTTAGTAAAGGAGAAAGGAATACAATTTATGCAGCACCTATTTAGTAATTAGTGTTTAATTAGAATGCGCACGAAATCAAAACATACAGAAGAAGCTCAATGAGTCGCTGACGCACGCCTGCTTCAATAATGGCCTGAATTTTGTCATTAGGTCCATCTGAGATATATGAAAGGGGCCAACAGGCGTCCGTCAGAACTTCTTCATCGTTTAGGTGGATAAGTTGCCTAAGGACTGGCAAAGTAGGTTTCACCTGTGAAATCCAAGATGCTTGTCCATTAATTTTCCTAAATATAATTCAAATATTCCCCATAAAAAACGCAAAGCGTAGAAGACATGGCAAGAGTAAATCATTTCTAACTACAATAATCTAAGCAAGATCTGACCTGTTCAAATGGTGGAGGGGGCTTGCCACGACAAAAGTTGGAAAGTGTCCATGTTGCATTTTTTAGCATTGAAAGTTTGGATTTCTCATTCAATTGAGACAATAAAGGCACGAGTGCACCATTGCCTAGCACAAGATCCCTACAAGTTGGCGAGTCCCTTGCTACATTACCTAAAGCCCACACTGCCTGCACAATAAATCAAAGAATTGCCTCCATGAAAAAAATATCATCAAAAACAGCAATACACAAAACATATTAATCTATATTATAATACTAAAGGAGAAGTCGCCTACGACATGTGGCGGCTTCTCATTTAATGTAGATTTTTTTAATTAGATTAATTGATTTATGTAGCTTTAAAGGAGATTAATTGGTTAACAAATCTTATCTAATTTAAAGGATAAAGTCAATTCTTAACTAATTAGAAAATATTATTAATCTAATTTTGAGGATAAAATCAAATCTTAACTCCTTAGAAAATATTATTAATATTATTAATTAACTACTTTACCTAAATTATTTTTTGTTAGCTTTTTTATTTATTTAAGATTAATAATAAAAAAGAATTAGATTTAAAAATTAAATTACTAATTAACCTAATTGATATGCCATATCTAAAATAACTAACTAACCAAAACGTAATCTTATTGTTTGCATGATGATATATGCAAATCCAGAATCTAGAAACTTACGCAGATCTTATCACTTTTTTTTTAATCACCAATCTTATCACTTTGTAATGTAATCTCTTACTGTATCTATTGCAATCTTATCACTAAAATAATTTAAAAAAAAATCCGATTAGTCCATTCCAAGTTTCAGATGGTTATTAATCAGATTAGTCAATTTTTATTTTTATTTACAATTATTTATTAATTCAAAGTAGATATCTAAAATCAATGATCTCTGATTTGGTTAAAATTTTCAATTTTGAAATCAGTTTTTGTTTTTCCAATTCTTTAGATCAACTGATCTGATTTGGTTACAATTTTGAATTTTGAAATTTAAAAAAAAAAAAGTATTCAGATCGCCAAAATCGTAGTACTACACTACTACTGTTATAAATACTACCCTAACTCTTCCTGATTCAATTGTTCACATTTTTACGGAGTATATTCATTTGCTTTTGTGCTGCTGTGTTGCTTTTATATCTTAATCTAACATAATCATATTTGCAGTCACAAATGCAGGTTATTGATTGTACCCTAATTTACTTGATTTTAATCACAACCCTACTTCCCTCTCTTATTGTCCTTCTCAGTTTATCCGATTAATTACGATTCCATTGATTCTATTTGGAATTATGTCCAGTTGTGCTTAACTACTCGGAAATTTAATGTGAAATCGATCAACTTTGTGTTGCTACGTGGAATCCTTAGTCAAGATGTACGTGAAATCATTCAACGTAACACTAAATACTTCCAATTCGATTTGATTTGAAGTTATCTAATTAAACTTTTGGTTTCATCTAATAAATATAGGGGCAAGCTAATGCAGATTTCATTTATTTTATTTATGGTTTTAGTTAATTAGCTGCATTCGTTCAAACATACACCGTATATTCTCATGGTTATATAATTAAATTTATGGAAGATTTTGCTAATTAATCTTTGAACCACTTTTTAATCAATAAATTTTATATTTTCAATTATAATTTAGTCATGATTATAAAATTAAATTTATGGAAGATTTTTCTAAACAAATCACTTAAGATATGATTTGTTTGTTAGTTTAGATATTCACTGGATAAGATCAAATAAAATCATATTTATCTAGAAAAAAATCAAATTTGATTACATTATAACTTGCCATTTGTTCAAGAAAATATTTGATTCTATTTTTTTTGTTATATTTTTTATTCCACAAATTACTATAGAATATATCGGTTTTAGTTTTAATTTCTATTTTTTTAGATAAATAACTCAAAATTGATTCATTCATTTAATTTTGAACCATATGTATGTTAATTAAGAGATAAAACCAAATCTCATAGGTTCTATTGTTTAGGTAATGTATCTTTAATTATTTTTATTTATTTCTTCTTCTTATCAGTTGGCTAGAGAAAATACATTTGTGACTCTTTTTGATACGGATGTTTTCCACCACATGTTATATACAAGAATTCAAATCCCTATTCATTTTTGTATGTAAGATTATTATCTCCATATGTATGTTGGATGGTTACAAGTAATGCTTACAAGTTTTGGCATCGATGAAGAAATGATAAATGAAATTATATAAACACATATTTTTAAAAAAGATCTGTGCAATGCACGGGGTACTAAGCTAGTAAAAACAGAAAGGAAACATCTTTAATTAGCCAACTGATACTCGAAAGGACAGTCTAAGCATAGCATTTAAACATCCCCCTAAAGACTCCAGCTAAATCAGAATCAAAGAGATTGATAATCCGAAACCAGAACTACAAGGTAGAGCAAAACGTGTTATAATCTCGCCGAGTTGAGGACTGACCCAAGATAGCATAACGAGTTGCAAGCAGTATCAATCACTTCATGAAGCGAGGCAAGTTACTATTTAAAAAATATATGATTAATTAGCCAACTAATAGCCCACTTCTTAAGAACTTAAAAACAATAGGCAGCAGTCACTGAGAGTGTGACAACATAAAAATTCAGCACATGGAGTTAAGAGTTTTTAATACTCTATTTGGAGCATAATTTCGACCATCTTAAAAAATTGTGTCGAAACAAGTATCAATGTCCAAAGGCATGACTCTCAAAAATATTACGTCAGCTGACATATTTTTGTTAACCATCAACAGAATATGGGCAACAAGGTCATGTTCTCAAGTACCTGAATCTGGCCCCTATTCCCTGTAGTTAAATTCTAAATTGTCCAGCATGCTTCCTTCTTGATGGTCTGATTGTGATTGTTTGTGAGAATTTGGTGTAGGCAGGGAAGGATTCCATGGTCTATGACAAACTGCAAACACATCAAACACATGAGTTGTAAAAATGAAAAGCCAAGTATACGATTATAGTTGGGCAAACTTTTGACTTTTGAGAGAAAACTTGTGCATAGATGCAATTACAGTGTTATTAGCAACTTAGCACAACATCCACAACTATAATACTATAGCTAAATCCTTTTATGACTTACTTAAAATTAGACTTTCAAAGCCTAAAACACGGGGAAAATATAAGTTGATAGATAAACTGAATACCCCAAAACAAATGCAATTTTTCTAGAGCAAAAGTACATGAGTTCAGTTATCATCACGAGTCACAATGTTCCCCCACTGTTCTAAGTGCAAGTATGAGAACTGTAGGAGATGGATGCCTTGTAGAAAATGAATTTTGTTAGTAAAGGAGAAAGGAATACAATTTATGCAGCACCTATTTAGTAATTAGTGTTTAATTAGAATGCGCACGGAATCAAAACATACAGAAGAAGCTCAATGAGTCGCTGACGCACGCCTGCTTCAATAATGGCCTGAATTTTGTCATTAGGTCCATCTGAGATATATGAAAGGGGCCAACAGGCGTCCGTCAGAACTTCTTCATCGTTTAGGTGGATAAGTTGCCTAAGGACTAGCAAAGTAGGTTTCACCTGTGAAATCCAAGATGCTTGTCCATTAATTTTCCTAAATATAATTCAAATATTTCCCATAAAAAACGCAAAGCGTAGAAGACATGGCAAGAGTAAATCATTTCTAACTACAATAATCTAAGCAAGATCTGACCTGTTCAAATGGTGGAGGGGGCTTGCCACGACAAAAGTTGGAAAGTGTCCATGTTGCATTTTTTAGCATTGAAAGTTTGGATTTCTCATTCAATTGAGACAATAAAGGCACGAGTGCACCATTGCCCAGCACAAGATCCCTGCAAGTTGGCGAGTCCCTTGCTACATTACCTAAAGCCCACACTGCCTGCACAATAAATCAAAGAATTGCCTCCATGAAAAAAATATCATCAAAAACAACAATACACAAAACATATTAAATCTAGTAAAAAGAAACTGCATAGTGATGAGGATGAAATAAGTATATGTATCAATTTAGCATGACATAATATAGTACATTCTGATCAAGAAAAGGGAAAGAGAAGAAAGAATGAAGGACATGTTCTCGAGCATCATCACGGGTAGTCTTTTTTTGTATCCTTACTTGGTCCTTTAGGAAAAGGGTCAAAACTGATACATGTTAAGCAACAAGTTTACAACATTTGATACTTATTTCATCCTCATCATTATTTTCACATATGAAAACAAAAAAAGGGCCATATAAGATTTGTATTTGGTTGCTCATTTGAAAGTAAATGGAAAGGTAAATCCATTAACTAAACAATTCCATTCGGAAAAAAGGAAAGGTAGAGCATTTAAGAAGTCATTACTTGTTATTCTCTAGCCAAGCAAGTGAGTTAATGTGATTGAAAGAGTCATGTGCATTTCCAGGAATGCCAACACCGAGGAAGAAATTCTCCAAACCCAATATCTTTTATGATGGAACCTGAAAAGCAAGAATAAAACATATAAAATGGCATGATTATCAAAAAGTATTAAATCATATCCTGTTTTCTAGAGCCAAAAGAAAAGATGGCAAGGTTAAAATATATCTCCTCTATTCGATTAGATTCTATTTGATAATTGATACTAGTTACCTCAAATAGAGACTTTTTTTAATGAAACAATTCAGCCATTTCAGAAGCACGGTATTGGAGGAACAAAAATCGTAGAGTCCTATAAATATCAAACCATAAACTTGCATTTGTTCTAGATAATGTTCAGATTATTTGTCTTGTTTTAAGCAGAGTTCTCATAAACCTGTCATATATTCATTAGTTGTAGATAAAAATGAGATTGTGCCAAGATAAGTCAGAACTTGACCATCAAAGTGGTGATGGAGAAAGTAGCATTTGAAAGAGAAAAACATTAAGGAACATACATGAACAAGACCTTGCTGTAAACTGAAAGAAATCGATTAGCTAAATGCAGTTCAACATACAATTGAATGCCAGGGAAGGCATTGTTTCAACTTACATTCAGCTCAATGAAACTAGCATCTTGAAGGAGGTCTGACGAAATCTGTTGCACGATGACTTTTTTCACATTGTTGTTGTTCGCAGTCTCTAAGCTCTTAAAGCCTGGCTCTAGATTCATTCAAGTACATCCTTGTAAACAACCACAATGTGATTGTGACCTTCCTAAAATATTCACTCGAAAAGAAATTTAGGGATTCTGAAATTAAGGTTTTCATCCATGTTCAAAGAGTCATTGGAAGTGTTTACAAGAGATAAGAAAGAAAAATAAGGGTTCTCACAATTAGGGTTTTCACAAGTTGCATAACAATTCTCAAATTAGGGTTTCATACCTTCATTTGGGTGTTTAATGGAGTCGAAGAAGACAAGCCAGAGGAGCGAAACTTGACCTCACTTTGGTAGCACTGAGAAGTCGGAGGAGATGAAGGAATGGGGCACTGGAGATCAGTTGAAGACAACGGACACCAGTATCGGCAGTACGTCGAAGCCGACTGACTCCAGATGAAGACAACCCTCTCCAGTTGAGACGGATGTTGGAGAAGATGATGAAAAGAAGACAACCTCTCTTCGGTGTGACTGAGAAGCCGAAGACGATGATGGAATCTGGTGCTAGAGTGCAGATTAGGGAGAAGAAGGCTCAGGGTGCTAGACCCCGGGTCCTCTTTTTACCAAAAAATCCAAAAAGTGCTTTTTTTTTGTTAAGTGTTTGGATTTTACCGCCTTAACTGTTATGAGCGCACTTTCAAAAAAATTTCAAAACGCTTTTTTAACATTTTTCAAAAAGTAAGACTGATGTATATATTTTCATTAACATCGATAATTTTAAAGAAGATGTTATAATTATTTTTAACATCATGCGTTTTTCTGACCGATATAAAAGATCCGATGTCTATGGACACAATTCTAGTAGTGTGAAGAGCAAGTAGTCACCCAACTTCTATGGTCGGTGTGAGCCCGACGGTAGCCATGTGAGGTGATGCGGTAAAGGTTTGAGCTTTTTATGCAATTCGTCTTCTATCCCTATGAGCATGATTCTTTTGCGAAAGTTGAAGGTGATCCTTGTTTGTGTTATTGAAACGAAAGTGTTCTTAATACAACTTGGGTTAATTATGTGAAAAGGGTTAGTAACAATTAGGGTTTATGCGAAAGCCTCTATCTTCCTATTTTTTAATAATGAAAGTTATTTGATGAAAAGCATGATCTTTTATGCCTTTATATGTTATTTTGCATGGTTATCGTTGTGGTGTTGATACCCTGATCTTGGAAGTCTTTAGTTTATAGATCTATTTCATCGAAAAATGTGTTCTGTGTTACGAAAGGTTGCAATTTTAGTTTCTGTTGTTAGTCGATGTCGAGGTAATTTGGTTGAAATCGAGTTGTTTTGTTTGGTTTTGCTTTCTTTTAGCCGATTTCGTGCACTGTTGGTCGATTTTCTTAGTCGATATCGAGTAACAGTGGTCGATATCGACCAGTTTTCTATGCTTTGCTTTCTTTTCTGCTTTTCTCTGTTATTTCTGTCTTTCTGTGAGACTTGCTGCTGCCTGAGATCCGCTGACACGCTTCCTCGAGGATCGATCCTGACTTCCCGCTGCTACATTAGGAGGAGCTCTTGTAATCATTTGCGTGGCCACGAATCTGGTTTGATTTATATTTTATATTTTAAACTCGATTTCTTCCTACAACAAATGGAAGGCTCTCAAAGGCAGCTGGTGTAAAGGCCCGGATTTTTTAATAATAAATTTCAATAAATAAATAAATAAAAATAAAATAATTCAGATATTTTAAGAAAAACTCGTCCTAACTATTAATAAATCGAACTCGAAACTCTTAAAGCGGGTTCCGGCCACATTTTAAAATTATGCAAAATAGATTTTTCTTCCCATTTTCATAGGCCGAGAATTGGAAAATAATGTTCGGATTCTATTTATTAAATTCGGATTTTGAAAAATTTAGTAGTATTTTAAACGTATCGAGATAAGGTCTAGTGAACGACTTTCATATTTATATTTTTCGGGTATTTCCATGGGGCTTTATAATTCTTTTGGGTACTTCTTTTTGGTCAAGGGTAATTTTGTCTCTATTCTAAATTTTCCCCAACAACATACATGTGATACCTTTTTCTTTCCCCACATTCTGGCAACAAGCCAAACAGCAAAGTAAACACAGTACTCCCCTCCTCACCTTTTGTTTTCAAGGCAGATCTGCACCCACAACCCCTCGCAAGCTCCACGTTTTCCTCCTTTCTCCCTTCAAAACAAACAGCATAGGCCACCGGAGCGCCACCTCCCTTCCTCCGGCGCCGATGAAACCCGGAGAACCGCCCAGGAGAGCCGAAGCCGACGTCGAGAAGCTCCTCTCCGCACTCCTCTCCCCTGTTTCTTCCGCAAGCAACCAAGCCCCATCCGTTTTCCTCCCTCCTCCTTAGATGAGCAACCAGCAGCACCAGGACCACCTCCTTTTCTCCGATTTCCAGGAGCAGCAGTCGGAGCGGCCCAGCGGACCTCCGACTAAACGAGGACAGCACCTCCTTGTCCATCCCCCTGTTTCGCGCACCGAAAGGGGTCGGTAACTCGTTCTCCTTGCTTTTCAACCTAAAACCCCGTAAAGGTCTGCCTTTACTCACTCCCCTCTTGTTCCAGGCCCGGATCTACGCGTTCCGACCACCGGCGAAGCCGAGCCAAGCTCCGACGAGATTTTCCGGCGAGTCGACGCCCTCGGTGAGCCTTCTCCCTTCCTCCTTCCATCCCTTCTTGTCCTGTATGTGTGTGTCGGCGTCGGGATTGGGTGGCCGGAGTCCGGGCGTCGTCGGCGGCCCATCCTCCTCCTCTTCTTCTCCCGTCGAGAACAAGGCGTTCCCTCTGTTCTTCCGTTCAACAGATCCAGGGAAAGGGGCGGGTTCATAGGAACCGGGCTCATCTTTTTTCTTTTCTTGTGAACCGGCCGGGTTGGGGTAAATTTTTTCGGTTCACTTACTTCAGATTTAATGGTGTGGAATTGGGCCTATTTTGTGGGCTGGGCTGATCCGATGTTTATAAAAGGGTTTGGGTCTTTCTTCATTTGGGCCTAATTTGCATAAAATGGATTATGTATGTTATTTGAGGAATAAGGGGCTGATTTTATAAAAATGGTTAGGATTTATTTTCGAGACTTGGAAGTATTTTATGAAATTATTAAATAAATGGGACAATATACTACATTATGTTATTATTTGAGGTTTAAAATATAATATTATTGGGAATTGATTTAATAAAATTAAAAAGAGGAATTTTGGAAATACCCTAATCTTGTCGATCGGAATTGTTTTGATAAAGTAATAGAATAAGTTGATGAAAGGGTAATGTTTTATAAATAGACTTTCTGGGTTGTGAGAGATTGGTTTTAAGGTTAAATGTTTAATGCCGGAATATTTTGATAAAACAAGATTTGGGGTTGACTTAGAGAATTGATACTCCCTCTTGATTTGGACAAGTATGATTTGAAATTGTTTGAATATGAGTTGACTTAACTTGAGATTTATGAGTTTGGAAATATTGTTGGTAAGATTTATCGATGGATTTGATTGGAAATGAAATGATTTTGGTTGATGTTGATCACACCGGAAAGGTTTTGGAAAACGGTTTTACTATCGGTTGGTTTTGAACATACTGAGAACTTGGGTTTTGTGCGAGTATGAATGTTGGTCTGGTAGCTTATGAAATGAATTGATGATAGGTGTGTATTGCCTTTGGATTGCTTTGTACTTACATTTGGGCCCTTGCTTGCGTTATTTTGCTGTTCTGCATCTTCAGGTAAGTCTCTTCGGAGCTTACTCAGATTGAATAGAGCTATTCCCTGCTTTAAGTGCATGATATACTAGGTGTTGCATTCATGATCAGCATGCCATGTAGTACCATGCTAGGTTGCATTGATCGTTGAGCATTCTATTTCTCTATGTGTTTGTAAACAGAACGGCCGTTATCTGTGATAGTCCTAGAGTCTTTGCTAGGGTCATAGGGTAGCCCAGCCTCATCGGGTACCCTGAGTCAATCGAGTACTTCCTTATATTATGATATGCCTGCGGGCTTTATTGTGGAGCGGGTTAGGCATGCGTGCCGCCCTATTATGAATGAATGCATTCACGAGCTGGCCAGTCTCCGCCTGTCGGAAGGGGTGGAGGTAGGAGATGGATATGCCACTTGGCATTGTCTGGGGCCCTTTACAGTATTTCTGCACATTATTATGAACTAGGAGCATGCTAGTGTGTTTGAATTTCGTACTGCATTAGAGCATCTTTATTAGGTATAGCGTATATGTGTGCTTATGGTTGGGATGCAGAGTTAAGTGGGCATCGATCTGATCCCGCTCCAAATCAATTTTTTTAGGAATTAATCATGTTCATCCTATCGGTGCTGTTTGCTTATTGTGCGGGTCATTTTGTCGGCGGAGAGTGAGCGCTGGAGTCATAAACTTCACCAGACTCTGATTATATTGTTTTGGATTTATACTTTTGACTCCGT
Organism: Persicaria tinctoria; assembly: GCA_037127255.1. Classification (NCBI taxonomy): domain Eukaryota; kingdom Viridiplantae; phylum Streptophyta; class Magnoliopsida; order Caryophyllales; family Polygonaceae; genus Persicaria; species Persicaria tinctoria. The sequence goes on from JBANSL010000001.1 coordinate 29,405,697, forward strand.
TTTGACCCGGCTCCGCCGTGACACGTGTATCTGTAATTTACTTCCGCTTTACTTCCGTTTGAAATGGTTTCCGCGACATAGTCTTAGGACAGGTTAAGGGTACCCAACGGCCCTTCAATGTTTTTAGGGTTTTAAATCCCTTTTTCTAATAACCTTAAAATGAGTTTGAAACCTCGACCCGTACCTGGATTGCAAGATCCGAACAAGGGGTTTTATCCCTTGAAACGTAACCCGGAAATCATAATTCTGGGCCTCTCTCACCCCACCAAAGATGGTATCAGAGCTGAGGTTGTGCAATTCGGGTACAAAAGGGTCGAGTGTATGTTTTGGAAAACCGCCCATGAATTTCGAATGATTTGAAAGTGTTTTAAAAAGGGCAAAATGAACTTAAGATGCCTAACTGAAATTGGACTAAGTAACGAACTCGACTTGTAATAAAAGAGGAAAACCGACCAAACGAGGACACGAGTGGGTAGTAAAGGCGCTAGACCATCCCTATTGGGCGTAGTTGGGAACGGTAGGCAAAATATCGGCTTGTTCTTTACAGATGGGTTGGGAGACTTCAAGGAGATCATTATGAGTGTTATTAACTGATTCTATGCTAAGTGCTTGATATACTAAAGCCTGACTGGTATGCCTAACAATGAAATGTGTATTGATTGATCCATGCGAATGAGATAGTGGGAGTACCCTTGTTTCTGTGTGGTCAAACCCAACTTGTGTGGAACAACCCCTTCCGCTATGTTAACCACTTTTTCGGTTCTATCGAATCTTTTCCCGTATGTCATTATCTTTCATGGGAAATCGGGTTGATAAACACATTGTGTCGGGGATCATGGTTGGATATTAAGTTGTCTGAGTGAGTGTTGGAAGTTTTGATGTCACTTGGAGTCAGAAGTAAGGTGTTTTTGTGGATGTGTTTCCTTATTCTTATGATGATTAACCAGTGTCATCTTGCCTTAAAGAGTCATACCAAGGTCCCACGGGAAAGAGGGGTGATGAGTCGGTTGGGAAAAGTCAATGGTTGCCCTTAGGAATCTCTGTCCGGTTTTAATGATAACCCTCTCTGAATTGCATGACATGATTTTATAATCTCCCGCATGTGCCTTGCCAATGATAATTAGTAAAAAGCTACTCATGTTATGCCTTGCTTTCTATCATGATTATTTGTTGTTATAGCATGTTTACTTGGTCTATTGATCGTATGATGGATTGGAAACATGAACCATATGATATGAACCTACATGATCGTTATTTCCTCCTGTATTAGGTTCATGATAGTGTGATCAGCTCCCCTTTATATGAATACTTGTAGATGATTGCTTTAGCATGCTGGATGTTGACGTGTCAACACTTATTGCTCATTTGTGACCAGAATCTATAGCACACCCATCTATTTTTTTTTCGTCAATTGATTATTGTTGATGATTCTGCAAGTTAATATTGATGTATGATTACGTGTGTAGGATGGAGAATATGTGATATAATTGAGCTTTAATGAATGCATATTTTGTCATGTTATGTGTTGATCTGCACTCATGTCCCCGTATTCTAGCTATATTGTCCCATTACTAGGTTCGTATTATACACCGCTGCACTTGCCCCCATGCTTCTATATCGTCGAAATATGAGTGATTGATTTCTTGCGTACCGTTGTAATTATCGATTAAATGTTTATATGTATAGCATGTTATGTTGAGCTATTAGTGTCATGTAGGATCCTTGGTTATGACTCGTGTGAATTATATCTTGCTTGCATTATTGTCGATTCTCTCTCGAGCTAGGTTCCTGATAGTGTGGTTCTTCCCTCTTTCTATCACCATAACATGTCTTACTCATGCAAGATAATTGATGTTGAATTCGATGATTGATTTGCTTTTCGTAATGGTTAATCATAGCATGCTTACATGTTATCACTCGGTAGTGTTTGCCTATTATGTTATGAATTCCTCTTGTGCTGGCATAGATGTATGATTTGGGACCTCGCATAATCACACACCACGCTATATCATGATTTCGCATACGCATGACACCTGAATGTTAGAACGAATCTAGTCGAGTTATCTTGATTGTGTGCATGTTCGATATGTGCCAGTAGTGTCATGTAGGGTTTATGGTTCCCAATATGATTTGCCAAATGATCACGTGTGTACTTGTCCTATGATGAGATGATTATTGTATCGTGAATGTGCTCTATGATGGTTCGTTCTTAGTATGATTATAATGTATCGCCCATGGTGTATTTCTTGTTACTTTTGACGATGTCTCATGTTTCGTAAATATTATGCTGAACTCCTCTTAATGACTCTTGACTATGCTTGTATCACATCATGTATCACTAGTACCATGTAGGACTCATGCTTTCTAAATGTATCTCGTCATATGATTACGTGCCATGCTTGACCTATTATACGATCATTGTGTCAGATAAGATAGTTACTATGTTGCTCTTACATGTCCTTTTATGATGTCATACACTACGCTCGTGCATTATTCATATATGTGATAATTGTGATGCCTATTTAATCCCGCATATCTCGCTTAAGACTACTAGGCATTATGACTTTCATGAATTGATAGACTGTTAGCTTGTCTCGCATGCCCCTCCAGGTAGAACTCGAATGTGCCTTTTGAATGTACATGTATGTCGTTGATCTTCGAGATAGGCACATGTTAGTGTGGGTTGATATGGTTGATTGCTTGAGACGAACCCTTGCTGCCTGTCACAAATTGTAACCTCATAGATTTTCATAGGGGCAATCGTTGTCATTCTCAGGTCAAAGTCTTGTCTCTAGTCTTGTCGTCCTTTAGCCTTGGTCTATGTTTGGTTCCGAAGTGAACATTGGGTTGTCTGTCCTTGTCACTCCCCTATCTCCGCTAACTTGAACTCCTACGCGATACATTGAACGAGCGACCACACATGAAAGAGAAAGGAAGTTGGATAACGATAGAGCTGTGTGGCGGAAGCGTGGGCCCATAACCCACGGGCCTCAGGATCAATGATGTCGACGGGGCAATCGCATCGAGAATTACAGTTACTAAGTATGATATGACTTGCAAGCGGGAGTGTTCTTCATTCGAATTGCTAACCCTTCTGAATTTGTTGATGACAATATTGCACTGACCTGACGATGAAATTTATGTGTTGATGTGCTGACTTGATGATGACTATTGCCTGATTGTCTGTCGTCTATGATGATATGATGTGATGTCTTATGAATCTAATGTACCATGATGTTGTGACGTGTTGCTACTCTAAGTTGCTAAGCATGATTTGAATTCCTTTGCTTGTAAAATGTGAACTACATATGCTAAGAGACCTGAGTTGTATCTGATAAGGTTATAGTGCAACATGTTAGCTTGACTTCAGTATGTTCATATATGATGTTTGCAATGATTATTGAGCATGATGATAAATTAAGACTTGTTGAACCCATGATGTTATGTTATAAATGCTAGTTGACATGATGTAGACCTTATGTTTGATGATTTTAATTATTGCTTTTTCCTTAAACCTGTGGGAGAGGTCGTTGGTAGCGTGGTAGAAGAGTGGTGAAAGAGTTTGAGTGGTTAGGATGATCGGGGATGTTATGAGATAAGTCGCAAGAGAGAGATGTTGGTTTAGGTAAGACTGAGTGAGCTTTAGGAATTTTGCAAGGCATGATGCTGGTGATATCTGGGGAAGTGTAAGAAATGACCTTAAGAGAATAAGGAAAATAGTATGAGAGGGTGCTCGGGTCAGATGTTAGAGATAGGAGTTGGATTCTTAGAGGTGGATGGTGTGTGGGAGTGCTTGATGGAATGAGGGGTGAGATTGGAGTATTGAAATGAATTGAGATTTCTTCAGGGGATTTTGTCAGAGTTAGTGTTGTCGGTCTAGAAGAGGATTAGTCTTGGCTTGAGAGTGGAGATGGGCGAGTGGGGATTGCGTTTTATTTTGACTGGTATGATGTGGAGAATTCTCTTGATTATGTGATTTATTTATATTTGCTGGCATGATGTTAGATAGCAAATATGATGGATCTGATACAGAATGACATTACATGTTGTTATGCAATATTAAAATCTAATTGGTAGTGACAAGTGTTATCATGAGATATTGATGCTTGCTATCCTGCTATATTATTTTAGAAGCATGATAGGATGTGTTGTGACCTGATACATGAGACAATAATGTGTTATTATGTGAAGGCATGACGTTATAGTATGTGGTGGTAATCATGATGTTGTATTATATGGTTGACAAGCATGACTATTGATAGGTTAACTGATGAGTATGACTTGGAATGTGAATATGATTTGTATATATATATGGGATAATGGTGCCTGATTACTAAATGATCGTTATATAACATTATGATGAGTTAAGATGATTTCTAGAGAACGTGTTGACATTTTGATGGTGATATACTTCATGATCTTCCCTTTTTATTGAATCTTAATAGCATGACCTTGACGGTATTGGTGTGTCGATAAGTAGTTTTGTTCCGTTGACTTATGATGAAATTTCGCTATGGCTAACCTTGCAAGTACCAATGATTGATGTGATAAAAATGTTATGCTAATGCTGGATAGGAATTGGATAGGATGACTATGTGAATTTGTGGGTTAAATGATATCTCTTGTTGTGACTGACCCTACTATGATTGCGGTGTTGATATGCGATAGTGAGATACCTTTTATGATTTATGGTGTGATGTCGAGACGTGGTTATGATTTTGATATGTTGTTGAGATGCACCTTATAACCTTTAGTGTGATTTCGAGATGCTTGATATGATCTTGTGACACTGTGTGGGTACATGGTTGAGACCTGTCGTATGATGTGTTGGTTGGAGATTGGTTGGTTTAAGCTGTTATGCAATTGTTATGACGTATGAATCTTGCTTGAATGGAGATTGATGGATTGATTTGATTCTGGAAACTAGGAAGAGAATATGGGATTAGCCCTTAGAGGTGGATGATTCCACCTTCTGATTTCTGAATTTGGTTGATTGATATGTGGGAAACTGATTTGGTTTGGGGAGATTTTTGACGAAATCTTGAGTTAAAGGGATTTGACTTGTTTTGGTGCAAAGTTCATGGTTAAACGTCGGATTTGAAGATTTTGAACGATATAGAAAGGAAATAACTGGTTTTTTTTAAAGAATAAACGCTATCGATGATTTCAACGATTTTGAGGCCAATCTTTTTCAATTGCGAAATCGCCTTTGAAACCTTTCAAACCCGGGCAACTCTATAATACTTCACGAAGTGGATACAAGCATTTTATGGGGGCGCCTGTAGGGTGTTTGCTAAGACCTAGTGATGATATTATAGAACTTTTAGAGTTGTGGTACTTCCGAAAAGTCGAAGCGGGTATGCCATAGGGGCGCTTATCGCATACTTGTCAAGGCCAATTGGAGATGTCACGACCATGACTAAGATGTTGTGAGAATCCCGGAAGACGCAACCGAGATGATTACAAGATCCTTGGACATGGTCCTCGGACTCATCAATTTCAAACTTCATCTCCTACTTTATTTTGGTTATAGTCTCGGGGACGAGACTTGTTTTTAGAGGTGGATGATGTAAAGGCCCGGATTTTTTAATAATAAATTTCAATAAATAAATAAATAAAAATAAAATAATTCAGATATTTTAAGAAAAACTCGTCCTAACTATTAATAAATCGAACTCGAAACTCTTAAAGCGGGTTCCGGCCACATTTTAAAATTATGCAAAATAGATTTTTCTTCCCATTTTCATAGGCCGAGAATTGGAAAATAATGTTCGGATTCTATTTATTAAATTCGGATTTTGAAAAATTTAGTAGTATTTTAAACGTATCGAGATAAGGTCTAGTGAACGACTTTCATATTTATATTTTCCGGGTATTTCCATGGGGCTTTATAATTCTTTTGGGTACTTCTTTTTGGTCAAGGGTAATTTTGTCTCTATTCTAAATTTTCCCCAACAACATACATGTGATACCTTTTTCTTTCCCCACATTCTGGCAACAAGCCAAACAGCAAAGTAAACACAGTACTCCCCTCCTCACCTTTTGTTTTCAAGGCAGATCTGCACCCACAACCCCTCGCAAGCTCCACGTTTTCCTCCTTTCTCCCTTCAAAACAAACAGCATAGGCCACCGGAGCGCCACCTCCCTTCCTCCGGCGCCGATGAAACCCGGAGAACCGCCCAGGAGAGCCGAAGCCGACGTCGAGAAGCTCCTCTCCGCACTCCTCTCCCCTGTTTCTTCCGCAAGCAACCAAGCCCCATCCGTTTTCCTCCCTCCTCCTTAGATGAGCAACCAGCAGCACCAGGACCACCTCCTTTTCTCCGATTTCCAGGAGCAGCAGTCGGAGCGGCCCAGCGGACCTCCGACTAAACGAGGACAGCACCTCCTTGTCCATCCCCCTGTTTCGCGCACCGAAAGGGGTCGGTAACTCGTTCTCCTTGCTTTTCAACCTAAAACCCCGTAAAGGTCTGCCTTTACTCACTCCCCTCTTGTTCCAGGCCCGGATCTACGCGTTCCGACCACCGGCGAAGCCGAGCCAAGCTCCGACGAGATTTTCCGGCGAGTCGACGCCCTCGGTGAGCCTTCTCCCTTCCTCCTTCCATCCCTTCTTGTCCTGTATGTGTGTGTCGGCGTCGGGATTGGGTGGCCGGAGTCCGGGCGTCGTCGGCGGCCCATCCTCCTCCTCTTCTTCTCCCGTCGAGAACAAGGCGTTCCCTCTGTTCTTCCGTTCAACAGATCCAGGGAAAGGGGCGGGTTCATAGGAACCGGGCTCATCTTTTTTCTTTTCTTGTGAACCGGCCGGGTTGGGGTAAATTTTTTCGGTTCACTTACTTCAGATTTAATGGTGTGGAATTGGGCCTATTTTGTGGGCTGGGCTGATCCGATGTTTATAAAAGGGTTTGGGTCTTTCTTCATTTGGGCCTAATTTGCATAAAATGGATTATGTATGTTATTTGAGGAATAAGGGGCTGATTTTATAAAAATGGTTAGGATTTATTTTCGAGACTTGGAAGTATTTTATGAAATTATTAAATAAATGGGACAATATACTACATTATGTTATTATTTGAGGTTTAAAATATAATATTATTGGGAATTGATTTAATAAAATTAAAAAGAGGAATTTTGGAAATACCCTAATCTTGTCGATCGGAATTGTTTTGATAAAGTAATAGAATAAGTTGATGAAAGGGTAATGTTTTATAAATAGACTTTCTGGGTTGTGAGAGATTGGTTTTAAGGTTAAATGTTTAATGCCGGAATATTTTGATAAAACAAGATTTGGGGTTGACTTAGAGAATTGATACTCCCTCTTGATTTGGACAAGTATGATTTGAAATTGTTTGAATATGAGTTGACTTAACTTGAGATTTATGAGTTTGGAAATATTGTTGGTAAGATTTATCGATGGATTTGATTGGAAATGAAATGATTTTGGTTGATGTTGATCACACCGGAAAGGTTTTGGAAAACGGTTTTACTATCGGTTGGTTTTGAACATACTGAGAACTTGGGTTTTGTGCGAGTATGAATGTTGGTCTGGTAGCTTATGAAATGAATTGATGATAGGTGTGTATTGCCTTTGGATTGCTTTGTACTTACATTTGGGCCCTTGCTTGCGTTATTTTGCTGTTCTGCATCTTCAGGTAAGTCTCTTCGGAGCTTACTCAGATTGAATAGAGCTATTCCCTGCTTTAAGTGCATGATATACTAGGTGTTGCATTCATGATCAGCATGCCATGTAGTACCATGCTAGGTTGCATTGATCGTTGAGCATTCTATTTCTCTATGTGTTTGTAAACAGAACGGCCGTTATCTGTGATAGTCCTAGAGTCTTTGCTAGGGTCATAGGGTAGCCCAGCCTCATCGGGTACCCTGAGTCAATCGAGTACTTCCTTATATTATGATATGCCTGCGGGCTTTATTGTGGAGCGGGTTAGGCATGCGTGCCGCCCTATTATGAATGAATGCATTCACGAGCTGGCCAGTCTCCGCCTGTCGGAAGGGGTGGAGGTAGGAGAGGGATATGCCACTTGGCATTGTCTGGGGCCCTTTACAGTATTTCTGCACATTATTATGAACTAGGAGCATGCTAGTGTGTTTGAATTTCGTACTGCATTAGAGCATCTTTATTAGGTATAGCGTATATGTGTGCTTATGGTTGGGATGCAGAGTTAAGTGGGCATCGATCTGATCCCGCTCCAAATCAATTTTTTTAGGAATTAATCATATTCATCCTATCGGTGCTGTTTGCTTATTGTGCGGGTCATTTTGTCGGCGGAGAGTGAGCGCTGGAGTCATAAACTTCACCAGACTCTGATTATATTGTTTTGGATTTATACTTTTGACTCCGTTTTGACCCGGCTCCGCCGTGGCACGTGTATCTGTAATTTACTTCCGCTTTACTTCCGTTTGAAATGGTTTCCGCGACATAGTCTTAGGACAGGTTAAGGGTACCCAACGACCCTTCGATGTTTTTAGGGTTTTAAATCCCTTTTTCTAATAACCTTAAAATGAGTTTGAAACCTCGACCCGTACCTGGATTGCAAGATCCGAACAAGGGGTTTTATCCCTTGAAACGTAACCCGGAAATCATAATTCTGGGCCGTTACAGCTGGGGGTGGATACAATCGGGAATGATTGGTTCATCTTCCGGTTTGCTAACAGAGAGGATCGAGCAGTGGTTTGGAGAAACAAGCCTTACCACATTCAAGGCTCCCTGATGGAAATCTACCCTTGGTCGGACTCCTTCAACCCCATGGATGAAGACACGACGCATGCTGATGTTTGGATCAGAATCCCTGGTCTTCTCCACCATTTCTATACTGTCGAGGCCATTGCTTTCATACTTGCGTCTGGTGGGGTGGGCTCGTTGATCAGGATCGATCAGGTCTCAAACATCCGCAACAAACTCATATTCGCTCATTCTTGCAACAATGTTTCCCTTCTGACCAAGCTAGTTACCTGTGTTCACATTCGTAAGAATGAGAACGAAGCCATCAAGCTGCGCATCTGGTACGAATATTTCTCCGACGGCTGTGGTTGCTGTGGAGGACTCGATCATGACCCTAAACTTTTCAATATGTTCAGCACTTTTGCTCCCTTCACTCAAGCTGAACTTGATCCCATTGTCTCTCAATCCATGCTTCCCCGGCAAGGCGATTTTGGCCTCCTACCTACCACTACCCCCATCAACTCTCTCCCCAGATGTCCTCCAGTTCCGAATCTCCCCCCTATTTCTCCTAATGATCTCATCAATCACCTTATAGCTCTCAACAACGCCCATATGGCTAAGTTATCTAGTGACTCGACCACCCCCTCTTTTGTGATTGCCCCATCCATTCTCCACACCTTGATGGCCTCGGCGCCCCCTAGTGTTGCGAACCCTGCCAACTACCTCACTGAAGCTGATTTTGAGGCTTTTCTGAAAGCTCAGGCAAAAGGTAAGATGATCGACACTAGGGTGGAATCTGAAGGCTCTCATGTGTCCCTCAAGTCTGACAATTCGGTGGTGAAAAGAATGGGAGGAATTGTAATTAGATCTCCTAAAGAGGTGGACATGATCAATGCCATGGAGAAGAGAAAGCGCGAAGAGAAAGAGGATCAAGATGAGGCCTCCTCTCCGGCTAACAAGAAGTCGAAAAAGAAGAAGAATTGATGATGTTGATCCATAGGACTCAGGGCTTGGCTGTCGCTCGTTTTGGACAGTAAATCTTAAATAACCTTAGGTATTACTTCACCTTCCACCTCCTGTAGTTTAGTCCTAAAATTTCCTGGTCTAGTACTTCTTTTAGCTATGTTCGAATTTCTGATTTCAATGGCTGTATGTCTGCTCCCTGGTTCCCAGTTTTCAAAATTGTGGCGGGTACCAGGGTTTTATCCTTAGTATGAATATGACTGACATTGCTCTGATTTACCGTCCTAGCACTTATATTGATAGTAGGTTTTGTAGGATTGAGAACTTCAGATGGTCAAAAGTCTGCTACTATTATTTAAGCCTCTCTATCAAATGGATTAGGTATCCCCCAGTGCAATTCTTATATATTCAGGTTTGGTTTCTCATCGGAAAATGCAGTCTCATGTCTAGAATGTCTGATTGGATTGTCGAGAGCAATTGCACTAACCTCCACACCAGTTGGAGGTGTTTTCTCCTGAATATCCGAGAAGGTATGGATTTCTGGCTGCAATTCCTTATAACAGTCTTGCTATCCTCCATCCATCTGCTTTGCATTGGTGTGGAGGGAGGCAAAAACAAAACCTTAACCAAAAACATTATGAACAACCATACATGTCAAACAAATTTTACTACCAGCTTATGCAGATTACAAACTCATCAAGGGCGATTCACGAGCCAATTCCATCATGCGCTGAACCTCAGACTTTTCGGTTGAACTATAATTACAAGAGACACCAGAGGTACCTTCACTCAATGTCTAAATTTAACTATTGTGTATGCTGTCATGTTGGCATGGAAAATATTGGACTTGTTCACCCTTTCACCAATGTTGAATTCCTTCTCTGATATATATACAAAAAACCTCTCTTACATCATCTTAATTATGCTAGTTTTGTTGGTCTCCACGAGTCATATATCATGACTAACTTCTCCTTTTATGATTAGAGTTGGTTATTGGAACATTAGGGGCTCTAAGTGTTATTAGGCCTGAAATTACTTAGTTAAGAAAGGAAAATAACCTTGATATCCTAGCTCTGTACGAAACCAAAACAACTTTCCCTCCTTCTGACAATCAGATCCTTGCTGTTGGCTTTCATAAGATGATTTTCATTAGCTCAATTGGTTCTAAGGGAGGTCTAGGGATTTTGTTCAAAAAAAATTCAGTGTTATCCAAATTCCAAAGTCATGATTCAGGGGCCTAGATTATGTCTTCTTAAGGTTTCTCTTGAGCGTTTTGATTTTGCCATATTATTTGTCTATGCTCCCTCTGTTGAACATGAGAAAACCGGTTTCTGGCATGAAATTTCTGGCATTATCAACTCTCACTCTTTACATGTTCTCATCATGGGTGATTTAAATGATCTAGAGGATTTTTCTAATAAATTTTGGGGAAACTCTCCTACTCTGGCGAGATTGAGAAGGTTAAAGGATCTCAAGGATGATCTTAATCTCCATACTGTACCCTTTATAGGTTCACCTTTCACCTGGAGAAAACACCCCCATGCCTACAATAATACTTATGAGCGCTTGGACAGAGTGCTTGCTCACCATGATATTATCACTAGGTATTCTGATCTCCGTGTTCAACACCATCCTTTTTCCTCCTCTGATCACTGTCCAATCACTCTTCAGATTGGTATTAAGGAACTGATGAGAGGCACTCCCTTTAGGTTCGAGATGGCATGGACTTCTAATCCTTTTTATGAACAGATGGTCAAGAGGGTGTGGCAAAATAAGTTCGTAGGCTCTTTTGCTTACAAGCTTATACAGAAACAAAAGCTACTCAAGAAAAACACTAAGGTATGGTGTTCTTCACAACACTACAATGTTGCTAAACAACTTAATGAAGTAAACATCATAATCCAAGATCTTCAAGAAAAGCTCCCCAGGGGTTTACTGTCAACCAATGACAATGCGAGGCTGCCAAGATTGGAACAAAAACATTGGGCTCTGTTGGAATTCAATTACAAATTTTGGAAGCAAAAGGCTAAGTCGAAACATAATCAGCTGGGTGATAAGAATACCAGGTACTACCAAACTCTAGTTATGGTTAAGAAATTTAAAAATCATACCACTCCCTTTGTCGCCAGAGAAAATGTGACTGTCACTGACATTAAAGACATCTCATTCCACATCTCTAAAGAATTGAAGGAGAGATTTGTTCTGCCACCCTCCAATATGGTTACTGACGAAGCTATTAAGTTTATTTCCCCTCAGATATTGACAGAAGAAAACAGCAACCTCACCCGACCCCCCTCTAACAGTGAGATCAAATCTACGGTTTTTAGCATGGTAGAGGATAAAACTCAGGGTCCCGGCGGATATCCCCCGGAATTCTACTCCAAATACTGGCACATTGTTGGTCAGAGCTTATGTAGGGCTGTCAAAGCCTTCTTCCATTCTGGTACGCTTCTCGCTGAAATAAATCAAACATTCATAGCGTTAATTCCGAAAACCGACAACCCCACTAATATCAATCATTTCAGACCTATAAGTCTTTGCAATACCGTATATAAAATCATTACTAAACTAATTGCTAACAGATTAAAACCAATCCTTTCCAAACTCAATAACCCTTTTCAAAGCGCTTTTGTTGAAGGCCGTTCCATTCAAGATAACACTCTAGTCGCCCACGAGATCTTTCACACCTTTCATAAGCAGAAGGGTAAAAAAGGTTTGATGGCTCTGAAACTAGACATGGAGAAAGCTTACGACAAGGTTAGATGGGACAACATTAAAGCAACCTTGATCAAGTTCGGTTTTGACCAGAGATGGATAACCTGGGTTATGACATGCTTGACCACCACAACTTTTTCGGTCCTTGTCAATAACCGCCCTTCTGAACAGTTCAAACCCCAAAGAGGCATCCGCCAAGGGGATCCACTGGCTCCTTACATCTTCATCTTAGTAATGGAAAACCTTGCTAGGGAGTTACAAGTCGAAGCAAATCTAGATGATGGTCTGGTGGGAGTTAAACTTACAAAAAATGGCAGTCCAATTCCTTTTTTAACCTTTGCTGACGATACTAACATCTTTACTCCAGCTTCTCACAAGAGCATCCACACCATCAAGAATATGCTTAATAACTTCTCTAATCTCTCTGGTCTTACAATTAATTACAGCAAAAGCTCGCTACAGGTCTCGAAAAATGCTTCCTCTACTTTAGCTTCTTCTCTTGCGCAGGCTATGAACATCCCAATTGCTAGAAACCTTGAAAAATATCTGGGTATTCCTATTCTCAGGGGAAGAGTAAAGAATTGTATGTTCGAAGAAGCAACCCAAAGCCTCAAAAAACAACTGTCGAAATGGAAATCTTCCTCTTTATCTCAAGCGGGTCGAACCACTCTGATTCAAGCCAACCTTTGCTCTAAAACAAATTATCTTATGTAGAATTTTTTACTCCCAAAAGGTGTGTTGCATCAGATGGACAAGATTCATAAAAACCTTTTTTGGAACAAGCTGGAATCAGAACTCTACAACCCCTTAATTAGATGGGACAAGATTTTCCAACCTAAAGATCAAGGTGGTCTTAGCCTCAGACTAGCCGAGGATATTAACATCAGCCTCAAGATGAAGTTGTTATGGAAGATAATCACATCCCCGGAGAACATTTGGGTAAAGGTTATCAAGGAGAAATACTTGCATAACCAAGGTATTTTTGATGCAAATCCTCTTCACCCGTCTTGGCAATTTGGTAGGTTGCTACAGCTTAGAAATCAATTCAAAAAGGGTTTACTTTGGATTATAGTGATGGCCAGAAAATAAAGGTTTGGAGAGATCCATGGTTGCCGAATGTGGACTTGAAACACTTGCAGGCTCACCACGATCCAAATCTTTATCTTAGCCACCTTATAACTGAAGATAAACAATAGGATATTCGAAAATTGGAATATTTATTCCCAGATTCTATTGTTACACAAATTAAGAAGATTCACATTCCCTCATCGAGCCCCGAAGATAAATTGATTTGGAGACTCAACCCGGATGTCAATTTCACCACCTCCTCCTGTAGGCAATTGTTTCTTAACAATGCGACTACTTTTTTGGGGGAAGAGTGGTTTTGGAAGCTTAACATCCCCCTAAGAGTGAAATACTTAGTCTGGAAAATTCAACAAGATGCTCTGGCTACCAAGGAAAGACTCAATAGATATTTTATTAGAGTCCCAATGGAATGTGTTCTTTGTAATGACAATATTGAAAATGACTCCCATTGATTCTTGAATTGTTCCTTCACTAGAAGGGTGATATCAATTTATGAACAACTGTTAGGTGTAGCACTTGGGGCAACTTCGAATGAACAAATCTGGATTCAAGACTTCATCCACTCGAAACCAGTTCCATCCAACTTTGAACATATTACCCACATTTGGAAAAATCTCTGGGAAACTAGAAATAGTTTGATTTTTAAGAATAAGATTCCTGATTCGCCTTCACATGTTGCAATGAGGGCTTGTATCCAATTTAGAGAGTGCCAGTTGGGCATGAATCAGGACAAAGGCAGGGGCCTCAATCGGGTTAAGAAAAGTAGAAATGTCGGATGGAAGAGGCCGATTGGAACCAACTACAAAATTAATGTAGATGGTTCGACTAAACCCACCGGCTTCTGTCAGGTGGGAGGGATCCTTAGGGATAGTGTAGGATGTGTTCTGGATATTTTTCAAAAGCAGATTCCGAGCAGCTCTACCATTCAAACAGAAGTTGTTGTGTTTTGTGCAGGTGTCAAGTTAGCTCTATCAAAAGGTTTAAGGAGACTTGTAATTGAAGGGGATTGTTTGGAAGTGATCAAGAGCATTAATGATAGTTCAAGAACAAGATGGGAAATTTTCCGGGAAGTGGAATTCATCAGAAGCATGAAGGTGAAGTTTGAGTTTATTGAATTTAGACATTGTTTTAGAGAAGCAAATGTAGCTGCAGATTATTTAGCTAAGTCTATGGATATGTGTACTATGTCCAATATCCCTTTTAATAGGGACTTCTGTAACTGAGGAAAGTTAAGGAGAATTAGGGTGGCGTCCCTGGCGGGACTTCTGCCCCCTTTTTGCCTAATATTAAAAATAAATAAAAAACTAAATAAACTTATAAAAAGATGATAAACATGTCATTTCTTCCGCTCGAAAAAATGCAGTACAATAATAATTTTCAAGTAAGAAAATGATCCACGGCAACTGAGGAAAGTAATTGCTTTAGGAGAATTAAGGCATAATGTGTGATTCCCAATCCTTTCCCAAGTATTCAGCAATCTCTTCATATTAATCGCTTACTGCAGGTTATCAACCAACATAAAAATCACAATATTCCTTATTCACAAGTAAGATTGAAGATGTCCCAAGAATTCACAAGTAAGATTTGAACAAAATTGCAATATTCCTGATTCCGTAAAAATGCACTTTCAAACATTCAAATTTTTTTCATGTAACGTACCACTCTTTTTTCTTTTTTTTGGTCGAAAAGTGACATATTACAGTGTCTAAAAACTCGATTCAACATATATATCTACAAACCAAATGGAGCAAAATAAATGTCCACCAATTCTGAAGAAAATGGTTTACCACTTCTCTTTTTCCCGAATTCAATCTCGAACAAAAGACAGTGTATGGATATTAGAATTAATCCCCACAGATTCCCTTTTTACTGTCATAAATTAAATATAAAATCTGTATATAAAAGGTCAAGTCATCTAACTAACAACTAAAGTTAAATCCACACAGATTCCCTTTTTACTGTCATAAACTCTGTATATGAGTATGTAACACGCGCTAGTTAAATCTCAAAACTAAAGTTAAATCCGGAGAAAAACATATTTAGAACAACTTTTAAATTTTAAAGATAAAAACTACTTTAATTGATTTTTTTCAATTTCCACTCGATTATAAACCAATTCGCGTCTGTGTTGAATAAACCATAAAATAAGTTTGGGTTTAAATGCTCTTTTAGGATTAAAAAGAAACGGATATGTGAATATGTAACTGTCTTTCTAAAACTAAAATGGATTTCTTGATTAAAAAGAAGCGAATATGTCACTGCTTTTCCAAAACAAAAATAGCTGATGAGAGTTTCTATCAGCCCAAACTAAAAAAAAACATCGATGAAAGTTAGGTAAGCTAACCTTCAAAAAGGAGTTCATAGGCAGACGAGTGTGGTTTTAGTGCGTCTATTTTTTATTTAAAGAAAGTAATTCGATATACTGGACCTGTTTAATAAATGGAGAATCCAACAAGATGTTAATCGATCAAACCGGCCAGTAGAGCAAGCGCAAGAAAAAACTAAACAAGATATAGAAAACAAGCAGTCAATCGGACAGAACCAAGGGATCTAAGAACAGATGTGCCAAAGAATGATCATCAGGACACACTCGCCTGCTTAGATATAGATAGCTTGGAAAACACATAAAGTCTATTAAGATAAAGTCTGTTAACATGATGAATATTTTTTTTATTAGGTAAGAATTCGGATTCGCCGAGGTGCTATCCGATAGCATCCTTTCGGATGAGGTCAAGAAGACCTGGATCAGTAAGCAGTTCCGGGTTTCTGGTAGAACGGGTCATTCGTGTAATAAAATCGGCCACTTGATTACCTTTGTGAAGTATGTGAAAGAATCTCACTTCGCGAAACCCACAGAGTAACCAAGATATTTCTGACATTAGCATTTCGATTTCCCATGGGCACTCCATCCCATGCTTAAGATAATTTATAATTATTAAGGAATCCCCTTCAATTATGAGTCTATCGGACCGCAACTCAATTGCCTTATTTATACCTAAATGTAATGCACGGGCCTCCGAAGACAGAACCGACTGTATTCCAATCGTCTCCACCCCTGTTGTAATTTGGGTACCTTCCCAATCTCGGATAACAAAACCACCTGAGATGTTGCGTTTATCCGGTGCTGGGCCATCAAAATTTAGTTTAAGGAATCCCGGTGGGGTTTTTTTCCATTTCTAATTTGTCCTTTTTCGTTTTATGTTCCTTGTTCGTATCTCCCTATCACACCCTTTGTTCTTTTCGTCAGTAGAGTCTCTATTAGCCCTAAGTCAATTGATCATGTGCGTTTTCACAATTTGTTCATAACTGTTAATTGATAGTTGTTTCTGTTGTCTGAAAACCACTTGGTTCCTAGTGAGCCAGGCCACCCACCAACTAAATGCCATTTCTTGTTTATGTTTCCCATTCAAGTTTTCGGCTATTATATTCATAATAGGTTTAATCTTTCTTGATGTATGCAATGTATCTATTACTAGCTTTTGGATGTTTTTGTCAATCTTTCTAAAGAACGTACTATATTTACATTCCAAGAACATATGGGTTGCGTCTTCTTCATGGTGATTACAGATTGGACAATAAGAGGGTATGTCGACTCCACGTTTGGATAGCAGTGTCGCAGTTGGTAGTCCTTCTTGAGCAACTTTCCATAAGAAATTCTTTACTTTCGGGGAGACGTCAGTTTTCCAAATCCAATTGATGTCATCCGGTTGCAATTCAGTGTTGTTCGTGACTAGCTTATACACACTGTTAGTCGAGAACCATCCTTTCTTGTCCGGCCACCAATATAGACGGTCTTCCAATGGTACTGATGGCACATGAATATGTGCTATTTGCTCCACCACGCTACTCGGAAGGACATTTCCTAGCTTTTGGATATTCCAGTTTCCATTATTTGTATACTTATCCACTGTTTCATTTATGTCTATGTTGTTTGACATAGTACAATATTGTAATAGAAGAGGATGATTATTCCACCTGTCTTGCCAGAACTTAATGGTTTTTCCGTTGCCTATTGTCTACATTAGTCCCGACTTAAATATTGGGAGCAACTTTCGCAACTGGGACCATTGCCACGAGGCATTCCCTCTTTCCTCATAATTTAGGATGTGATCTGTTTTCATATATTTGTGTTGTATGATTCGGACCCAAATGTTGTCAGGTTCCGCCATGAATTTCCATAACAGTTTTAACTGTAACGCCTCATTCAACTCATGAGTTTTCCGAATACCCATTTCTCCTGCCACTTTTGGGCTGCATACTCTGACCCAACTAATAAGCGATTTATACAGTCTGTCTTTGTTCCAGAAGAAAGACCTATTGATTTGGTCTAATTGTTTATGTATTTGCGGCGGTAACATAAAGCTTTGCATAGCATAGAGTGGTTTAGACGACACATTTGTATTGATCAGTGTTGCTCTTCCTTGATGTGACAAAGAATTAGCTCGCCACTTTGAGAGCTGGTTTGAAGTGTTAGTTATTATTTCTTCAAATGTTGTTTTGTTTACCCTCCCATTTACAATCGGACACCCTAGGTACTTATCCAATTTTGTCTGTTTGGATATGCCTAAGCATCTTTCAATTTTCGGGATGCGTGCCCTTGGAATGCCGCTTGTCACTTGAAATGCCGATTTATGATAGTTGATTTTCTGGCCTGAGATTTGACAGTATTCATCAATAATCTTTTTTACATGAGCACATGCCGTAAGGTTTCCTTTCGAAAAAATGATTATGTCGTCTGCAAATGCCAAGAAGGGGATTCTTGGGCAGTTTCTACCAAAAGAAAAGCCAAGAGCAAAACCCGGTTGACTTGCCTCAAAGACTACTTTTCTAGCTAAGACTTCTGCCCCAGCAGAAATAGAAATGGTGACAAGGGATCACCTTGGCGCAGCCCACGAGACGGTGTAAAGACCTCCGTAGGACCATTGTTAACTAGGATAGAAAATGAGACCGTAGTTACACATTCCATCACTAAATCTGTAAACTTTTGGTGAAATCCAAATTGCTTAAGGACTAGCTCAGTGAAACTCCAGTCTACTTTGTCATAGGCCTTTTCCATTTCTAATTTTATTGCCAACCACCCATCAACACCTTTCCTACTCTTGAAGGAGTGAAAAATATCGTGTGCAATTAGCACATTATCTTGAATAGCTCTGTCTAACACGAACCCTCCTTGTAGAGGATGAATTAGCTTGCCCATTACTTTCTTCAGTCTTTCAGTTAATAATTTTGAGATTACCTTGTATATTGTAGTGCATAGACTAATGGGTCTGTAATCCGTTGTTTTAGTCGGATTATCACATTTTCGCAATAAGGAAATAAAGGTATGATTAATTTGTCTTAAAATTTTACCTGTATGGAAGAATGCTTTTACGGCCTGGATAAAATCTAGACTGACTATTTCCCAGTAGGTTCTGTAAAACTCATCTATAATGTCGTTTGGTCCTGGTGATTTGTTATAGCCTAGACTGAACACCCCATTCTTAATCTCCCCGTTAGAAGGCGGAGAAACTAGCATCCAATTATCCTCATCAGTCACTAACCTTGGTAGTTACTGTATGTAGTCTGTCATAAGGTTTAGATTGATTGGTTCTTTAGAGAATCGTTTTACAAAGTCATTTTTTATTTCTCCCCTCACATTCCCATCCCCCATTATAGCGGTTCCTTCAGAGGATGCGATACTCCTAATAAATTTTCTATTTCGTCCTCCCGACGCCACCCTATGGAAATAAGCTGTATTTGTATCTGAAAGTCGGAGATGTTGAGATTTTGCCCGTTGGCTGCAGTATTCCTTCTGAAACATCAACAATTTCTCCTTCTTTTGAATTAAATTATTTTCCTTTGTTATCGGAACCTTATTTTCTCGGTCGTTTATGTCTGCTTGTATCCTAATCAATTCTTGCTCCACTTCCGCTAACTGTCGAAAAATATTCCCAAATGTGTTCTTGTTCCCGACTTTGGTCTTCTGTTTTAGAATTTTAGTTTTATGCATTCTTCTAAACATAGTCGAGCCAGAGCAATTCGCTCTCCATGACTGTTTCACTATGTTCTTAAAGTCTGGTCTATGAAACCAAATGTTCTCCATCTTGAATGGTGGGGGTTTAAATATGGCTTTCGACATTAGTTGAACAAAAATGGGGCAGTGATATGACATCGAGAATGCACCATTTAGTGTACTTATGTTAGGGAATTCGTCTAGGAATTGCTGATGAACTAGTACTCTATCTAGCTTCTCTAGAATATTGTCTTCTCCAAACTTTTTCTTTGTCCATGTAAACTTATTTCCTGACCACGGAATTTCTATTAGTGAACAGGTATACATAAACTGGTTTAGTCTATTAAACCTAGCAAGAGAGGGCAACCCACCACCCTTCTTTTCACAACTCTAGCTGATTTCATTCAGGTCACCAATTACTAGACATGGGAGTTGTTCATTTGTTATTTGTTCAGTAAATATTTCCCATAAAGCATTCTTATCTTTCTCATGTGGGGGAGCATACACCGAGAAGATCATTCCTTTGAAATTATAGTCATGATTCACATATTCCATCCCAATGATTCGAGGCAGATGGATTTTTACCGAGATATGTTCGTTAAGAGTATGATTCTCATTCCATAAAACGGCAAGACCTCCGGAATGTCCAACCCCTGGGGACCAGAAAACGTTGGTGAAACCACTACTTCTCCATACTGATTCCTTCGGAAAAGTTTCGGTCTTAGTTTCTGCTAAAATTAAGAGGTTTAAGTGATTGTTGATTCTCATGGCATTAATATCGGTCCAAAAAGTTGTCTTCCTAATCCCACGCACATTCTAGAAACAGACTTGCATTATTCACCTTCTTATACTGTATGGAGGCTGTAGTACCCTAGCCCATACAGAAATTTTTTTTCTCTTGAAGAACTTATGTCAATCGGCCCTTTGACAGAGTAAAAACACCAGGTTTTTCTTTCTTGCTCAGATTTGGGACTCAATGATACACTTAGTAATTTATTCCTTTTACATAGTCTATTTTGGGACTTAACATATTTATGCCTTACTAATGGTTTTGTGTCGGGTAGATGATTTATCACAGTAATCGTTTTCAAATTGGTTTTGGGATTAAACGGATTTTGGACCAAAGGTATTGGGTTTTTTTAATAAAAATTGAGATTGGAGAATACCCTTGTCAAGTAGAACACTAACGTGGAGTTGTCTTAGGATAGCTATAATATGCAAATTCTTACTCTCTTTAAACATATCATCTGTCTCAAACAGATGGGCAGCCATTTTAAGGGGGCGAGTTTGCACAATCTATATATAGCCTTCAATTTATACTTCTGGACCACTTTAAACCGTTCGTAATAATTGCGACTACATGGCTTACGAGTTTGTCTCTTTTCAGAGACATATACAACGTCGATTAACCAAGCATTGTAAAGAAAAGATACTTCCTCTTGATAACTAATCACAAATATAATAGTAGATTCATCAAGCTTTCTGTGTTTGTTGGAAAAGACCGCCCCAAAACTCTTATTTGCCGATAGAGAATGTAACATAGCATTTGAAGTACAAATGGGGGAAATCATAAGTGACTTTGAAACCATAGAAAGAGGGGTTTGATCCATAGGTTGCATACTAGATTTAATCAAGAGCATCAAGATTAACTTACAGTAGTCAATAACCCATTTGATTGTGATGTGTCCACACACTAGGGAAAACAGACCGATTGATCTCAATTCACTTAGTGGATTATCAACAATCCACCAAATAGCCTTTCTAAATATAATCAAGATCAAGGAAAAATAGAAAGAGAGGTATACTAACCTTAAAGCTAGACTCTGCGCTTCTATAGTCTACTTCTTGTTCCCATTTAAAATCTTGACAGACGCACCAACATTTTAGCTGCCAACAGTAAGTGATCAATTGCACATGCCCATCCGGTTTTAGACCCTTCTTATTAGCAATCCAAAACTCAGCATAAGGAGATGAGAAATGAAGGCCATAGCTGCTACCCTTAATATGCAATTTCTTAATTAACTTGAGCATACAAACTGTCATAGACAGTTCGGACAACCTTTTCATGGAGACGAGTTCGGACAACACTTCTGGTCCATTAACATGATGAATATAAATAAATTACACTCAATTTTTTTTTCACTTTAAATAATTTAAGGCTTTGTTTCGTACTAATTAACAGTGCATAAAGTCTACTGATAACATACTTCCTCCATTCGAAAAAAATATATCGTTAACTATTTAGCGTAGAGATTTACCAAAGCGTGAAAGCGTCGAGAATGACATGTATTTTCGTCGCCAAAAAACGTCAGAAATACAATTTATTTGTCTGCATTATTATCTCTGTTATGTACAGTGTCTATATTTTATTTCGAAATACAATTTTTTGGTCTAAATTTAGTTCTCTGCCGTTTCTCTAAGATTGTTAAAACTTAAAAGTAAATGATAAAACACACATTCAAATTTAAAAAAATATTGAATAATATATATAGGATAATTTACAAGGATTCTAATATACATTTGGCAATGCGAATCGAAAAGAAATCAAGCTACGAGAATTTAAAATTTATCTGAACTGGTAAATATATATAAATCTCCAAAAGGAGGGAAGGTGTCTTTAGACACCCCCAAGTTACAAAAAGAAGTGATCCAAAACTAGGGAGCACTTGTAAAATACAAAATGGCTAAGCTACTAGCCTTCGTTTCCATTCCCTATCCGCCCTACCGACAACTTTTCCTTTAGCTTTCACCCTATCTTTGCATTCCTTTACAATTGTTTTTACCAAAATCTCGACACTATCAAACCTATTCTCCAGGACAGCCATGTTTCGAGCCCTCCATACATGATAGATAACACAGTTCAGCGCAAAAAGCCGACACTGGTACATGTTCGATCCTCTACTGCTGCCTGTCGCAAACCAATCAAGCCACCCTTGCAATGTCTCAAACCTGCTCGATACTCCCAACCAGGCCATGACCATCGACATGACACTTCAACTGTAAGCGCATCCAAACCAGAGGTGCTCGCAATCTTCCACTTCCGCGCCACAGAACGCACATTCCTGTGATTGTACTGCATTCCATTTGAATAAACGAGCCCTCGTATGCAATCTATCATGCGATGCAAGCCATGTGATGAAACTCCATCGTTTACATTGTTGTCCAGTCCACAGCAGCTCGCCCCAAGGCACCTGGACACCCCTTGTTCTCAATAGCTCATAAGCTATCCGTGGGAGTTCCTTACTCGGCCTTCCCAACGCTTCCAGAGCTGATCCCTCAATCCCTACATCAGCTGCGTTATCTTCCCAAGCCTTGAGGAATTCATGGACAACCCCAACTACACACTTCCATGTCCACGAGTCCCTAGCTGTCAACTGAATATTTTCTATCTCTTGCCCTTTCAGAAGGTTAACTTCCGCCCAGCTTGTCCACACACACCTCCTTTCTTGAATTAGATCAGCAGCTAGTTTAACATAGATAGATTTATTCCATGATAGAATTTCTTTAATCCCCAAACCCCCTTCCCTCCTCGGAAGAGTGACTGTCGACCAAGCGACGAGGTACCTTCGGCCTTCCAGATTTCCATTCCAGAGAAATCGTCGACACATCCCCTCAATGCGATCCACCACCCCCGATGGCAATATAAACACTTGGCTCCAGAAACCAAGTATTCCCATGAGCACTGCATTTATCAACTGCACACGCCCTGCATACGAGAGATTCCGGGCTGACCAGCAGTTAATTTGTCTCTCAATCTTCGATATAAGCGGATCGTACTCGGCTATCTTTAGACGCTTATCATGGAGCGGGCAGCCCAGGTAACGCACTGGGAGCTCACCTCGCTTGAATCCCAGCACATCAATCATTTCCAGCTCTCTCTCATCCGATAGCCCTGCCAAGTATACCTCAGACTTCGAGGCATTCGGTTCGAGCCCAGAAACAACAGCAAAGTCTTCAAGACATTTCTTAATTAAGCCAACAGATTTCACATCCCCTCTACAGAAAATTAATAGATCATCCGCAAAGGCTAGGTGGGTCAGATTTAGCTCCTTGCATTTGGGATGATGATTGAAGTCGGGGTTACTTGCCACATCCTTCAGCATACGTCCTAGTATCTCCATGCAAAGAATGAAGATGTACGGGGACATAGGATCTCCTTGTCTCAACCCTCGATTGCTCTTAAAAAAATCTTCTGGTACCCCATTAACAAGAACTGAAAAACTGGCTGTACTAATGCATCCCATAACAAGCTGAATGAATTTTGGGGGAAACTTGAAATAGCTCAGCACCCTTTCTATGAAACTCCAGCTCAGCGTATCATATGCTTTGTGTAGGTCTACCTTTAGCACACACTTAGGCGATACCCCCTTTGTTCCATACCCACGGAGGATTTCAGTCGCAACAGCAACATTATGATTTAGAGCCCGCCCGGGCACAAAAGCCCCTTGGGACTCAGATATCACTCCGTCCAGGACCCCCCGTATCGTGTCTGCTAAAAATATTTATGTATACAAAGTATACACGAATTAATGTCTAAAAATATTTTAGTGATAAATGCCTCCTCCAATAGAACCTGCACAATTTCACCAAAAAAAAATAGAACCTGCACAATTAAACAATGGATAACAAATTAAATAGTTTCCCTAAAATAGAAGAATGAAATAACAACATCAATCATGTAATTTAAGAATGTGCTCCAAGTTTATCAAATAAAACTTAAATTAGTGATCTAAACATGTTATGGGAACAATAGAGAAGATTCATAGTAACAAAAACTAAACTTCCGAGAATTGTTAGTACTTTAGATGCTTTCAAAACTAACTAGTTCATCTAATATTGCATGATTATCTTGTTTTGCAATGCCTGAACCCATCTTTTAGTGCGAATGAATGTATCATGCATCAAAGCTCCAAAAGTGAACTTAAAGATAGAACGGACAGAGAGGAAAGTGTTAAAAAAAGGAAAAACAAAGCAATAACCACAATGTTTTCGAAGGACCTAAAATTCTGACAACATTTTCTAAAAACAAATAATACTTTATGAATGAATCATATTTTGATAAATAACTAAGAAGATCAATATATTCCCCAAGATGCTGCACAAACTCAGAATATATATGTAGTGTGAAAAATACCTTGTCTGAGATGTCATATGCACGTCAACAGCTACAACTGCAATACATAGGAGCCAGACTATAATTGCTCTTGTGCAGCAGTGTCTGGCCCATTTGTCAAATTACGTTGTTGCTTCATTATGTGAAAGTATTTGAGAGATAAACGATGCTCCAGTGGTTGGTTCCTACACATACAAATCTAACATCAAGACCCATATAGAAATCGAATTGCAAAACATCATCGTCAGATCATGTATGATAGTGCATCGTTTAGATCTACCTCACAATTAAGAGGAATCGACATTGCAACAAAATTTAAGAACTGTTGGGGAAAGGTCTTGTTGGGCCCGACCAGAAAGCCCAACATATAAGCCGGATTGGGGCACCATCCCAAAACCAATTGGCATTAGGTGGAGTAGCTCATCCACTTATATGTTGGGTTCAGAATTCTCCCACTTTCCGATGTGGGATTCACAAATGTCCCAACAAATCCCCCTCTCACTTGCGAATCCATCACAAGTCTAGCCCAGTTGGAATTTAGACATCCACGCAACGGGTTCGACTAAATCGATTTAGATGTGGAGTCCATCTCAATCTTTGGTGCAACCGGCCTACCTGCCGAACCCGACTCTGATACCAGTTTGTTGGCGGAGTCTTGTTGGGCCCGATCAGAAAGCCCAACATATAAGCCGAACCGGTGCACCATCCCAAAACCTGTTGGCATTAGGTGGAGTAGCTCATCCACTTATATTTTAGGTTCAAAACCAAACATCTAGCTATTATTTCATAATAGTAAAGTAAAAATTCCAAATACACAACAAATTGACAGTAACTTCTGACGTAATATGTAATATGAAGTATACCAATCAGTTCAAGGCATCTTTATAACTTATATAAAGTATCCAAACATTATTACTCTAAATATATGAAGCTCAATTTTGTAATTGGAGATACTTCTGGTAGACATCAAGCATTACACATAAACAGTAATTAAAAATATCTAGATCCAATTCTTACTTTCCATGTATGAATTGTGATTGGCGTTCTAGTTCATATTGGGATTTCACTTCCTATAAACTCCTCTCCACCTTTCTTCAAAAATAATCAAATGATCTTTGTACTCTTGTACCGAACGCAATTGTAAGAAGAAAGAAATGATTTGAAATCAGTGAGACTAGGTTTGAGGAAATATATAAAAAATAATTTGAAATCAAAGCAACTAACTGATTCATGTACCGATCAAAATCAGCTCATTCCAAAAATCATGAGCGAAAATGGCATGAAATGAACACCACACAAATAATTAATATCAATAAAGAAGGAACAAAATAATCAAAAGCAAGAAGGAAATTAATCTCTATTCAATAGGGATGAAAAGGAACCTTGTTTCCCGTCCTTGTTCTGATTTTCATTCCAAACTCCAAAGTGCTTTTATCCCAGAGATGAGCTCCATACCATCTAGAGGCCATTTATATGGCTGAAGTTCCGATTACCAGAGATCAAAATCACATTTGCCATACTATACAATGATCAGAAGCACTGAAAATGAATAAAATCGCAATTGCAATTGATTAAATTTCCCCTGCTGCATATCAGCAATTATTTCTTAACCGACTTAGATTCTTCAATTCACCAACCATCATCTGCAATCAGAGCTCACACAACCAAATCACTAATCGAATGAAAAAATAGAATTAAGAAGATCGAACGAAAAAAGGCCAAACCTAGTAAATCCACGGTAGATGGAGCAGCGCTTGTCCGCGTACAAGGCGACATCTTACTGATCGATCCTCTCATTGGTGGTCGATCATGTACGAATGTGTAAACTTGTGTATTGACATGACCACGAATAGATTACAATATATAGTACACTTTCCATATCTCTTTCCAATTAGGAGAGATTCTATCTATATCTAGGATTACAAGATCAAATAATATCTCATGAATAACTACCTAGATTAGGTTTTATCTAATACCCCTTGCAAGCTGAAGAACGCGGAGTGACTAGAAGCTTGGGACGAAGAGCGGTGAAGAAGCGACCTATGAGTGCTTTGGTGAATATATCGGCTACTTGGTCCTTAGCGGGAATATGCTTGACCACAAGATCACGAGAATCAACCTGTTGATAGACATAATGGTAGTCAAGTTGGATATGCTTGGACTTGTTGGTGATCGCGGGATTAGTGGGAAGAAATGTTGCAGACAGATTGTCACAGAGAAGAAGTGGCGGACGTGGAACTTGAAACCACAGCTCACGCAACAGCTGACAAAGCCAGGCTAATTCGATGGCAGTGAAGGCAAGGGCTCGGTATTCTGCTTCGGTACTGGAGCGAGTGAGAGCCTTCAGTTTGTGACTAGCCCAACTGATGAGATTGCACCAAAGAACACTGCAAACCCATGCTGAGAACGAAGATCGATTGGATCAGTGGCCCAACCAGCATCGGTATAGGCAACCAAATCAAAGTGCGGAGAAGCTGTCAAAGTGAGACCATGATCAAGAGTGCCTTTGAGGTAGCGCAATATGTGCTTGACATGCTGCCAGTGAGACGTGAGCGGATGATGCATGTGCTGGCAAGCCCGATTGACAACAAAACTGATCTCAGGTCGGGTTATCAGCGCATACTGTAAGCTCCCTACGACATGACGATATGCAGAGGGATCAACATAGGGCAAATCAGGTGACTATGGGACCTTGGTGACAGTCGGATCAGCTGGCGAGAAAATCGGTTAAGCTTCGAGCATGTTGCAATGCTCAAGTAAGTCGTGAATATACTTTTGTTGAGATAGATGAATTGACGACGCTGAATAGGTACTCTCCTTACCAAGGAAGAAAGATAGGCGACCAATATCCTTAAGTGCAAATCGGTGATTAAGAGCAGCAATGAAGCGTGTGACGAAGCCAGAATCGGAGCTAGTGATGATGATACATATCATCAACATAAACAGGCACATAGGTAATGGCAGTGGCAGACTGAAGAACAAAAAGAGAGGTGTCTGAAAAACATGCCTGAAAGTCACAACTGTGCAAGTAGAGACGAAGTTTGTTGAACCAAGCACGGGGAGCCTGTTTAAGACCATACAGGGCTTTGTGCAACTTGCAGACATGAGTCAGAAAGCGCGGGTCAACAAATCCCTTAGGCTGAGACATATACACAACTTCATTCAGGTCACCATTGAGAAAGGCATTGTTGATGTCTAGTTGACGGAGATCCCAACCTCAAGACAGAGCGATGCACAGAACAACACGGATGGAAGTCGGCTTAACCACAGGGCTGAAGGTGTCGAAATAGTCTACACCCTCTTCCTGGTGAAAACCTTTGGCAACAAGCCGAGCCTTGTACCTTTCAACACTGCCGTCAGGTTTACGCTTGATGCGGAAGACCAATTTGTTACCAACAACATTAGCCGAGGAGGACAAGGCATAAGAGACCAAGTCTGATATTGGGGAGACTTTGCATTCAACGCAATGGTAGATGGCTCTTTTTTCGTGAGGAAGCAAGTAGGAGAGGGATACCGGGTGCTGAAAGTGCGGGGTTTGAGATCACTAGTGCGAGCATGAGTTGACATAGGGTGATGTCAGTCATCAGCAGGACGAAGAAACCCCAGCGGACGGTGTTCATGGGTAGACGCCGCAGAGGATGGAGGCGATGCCGAGAGAGGTGCCGAAGATAGACTGGACTGGAGGGAGAAGGCTGAAGAGGAGCTAGGTGTCTCTATAGGGGACTGAGGAACAGAAGCGACAGACTTTGACACAGATGGACTCAGAACTGGAGACACAGTAGGGGAAGAAGTATCCATGACGGGACTTTCCTAGGAGGGGAGGGTGGTTGACGCTGAGGAGGAGGGAGATGGGTGTGACGCAGGGGTACCGGCATCGAGCTGTAGAAGACGGGAGGAGGTGGATGAGGAGATAGCATAGGGGGGTGAGGGGAAGGTTGATGACGGAACAGAGGTCCGGTAAGGAAAGCTATCCTCATTGAACACAACATGGGTTGAGATATAAAATCTGCCTGTAGGAAGATGCAAACAAACATAACCTTTGTATTTGAAGTTGTAGCCAAAGAACAAGCAAGGTTGGGAACGGAAGACCAATTTGGTGGAGTTGTAAGTCTTGAGGTATGGGTAACAGACACACCCAAAGGTTTTGAGTAGGGTATAATCAGGTGATTTATTGTAGAGGGATTGAAAGGGTGATTTATCTTGAAGGAGAGGGGTAATGGTTCGATTTAATAAGTAGATGGCGGTGTGAAAGGCATGTTCCCAATATTCAAAGGGCAAGCCGGCATGGGCAAGTAGGGAGAGGCCTTTTTCTTGGACAATGTGATGGCGGCGTTCAACACCTCCATTTTGAGAAGGAGTGTGGGGACAAGATATTCGGTGAAGGATGCCATGGCTTTGTAAATAAGAGGTTAGGGCAAGGAATTCCCCGCCCCCATCAATTTGTAGGTGTTTGATGGTTATGTTGAATTGGGTTTGGATCAGTTTGTGAAAGGTTATGAATGTTTACAAGACCTGTGATTTCTGAGATAGAAAATATATCCAACAAAACTTGATATGATCATCAACAAACTGAACAAAATATTTATTGCCATGAAGAGATGGAATAGACGCAGGAACCCAAACATCCGCATAAATCAAATCAAAATAGGACGAACTAGACTTATGAAAAGCAGAAACAGGTAAACGATGACTCTTTCCGAGCTGACAAGACTCACAGACATTCGGAAAGTGTTTATTTGACACAGGTGATTGAAATTTAGAAACAAGACTCTTGAGGTCAGCAACATGGGGATGAGCAAGACGATTATGCCAACCCTGGAGAGATGTTCGACAGGCATGATAGACACGAGGATGGCTTGATTGTGGAGAAAGGCGGTAAAGTCCATCCTCAACGGTTCCCTTCAGCAGCATCTGTCCCTGCAAATCCTTAACCAAACAGCAATCATTATGCAACTGAATAAAAACCTCATTGTCTCTTGTCATAGACGTAGCACTTAATAAATTCTTGGCAATTTGAGGAAGCACAAGCACATTACGCAAAGCTAAAGAGCTACCAATAGAAGCAGAACCAGTGTGAGTAATAGGAACAGTTTTACCGTCACCAAGGGCAAGATGATCAGTATTGTCATTGTTGTAAGGAGGAAATCGAGACTTGCAATAAAATATCAATAAAGTACAGCAAACCAGATTCCTTCCCTTGCAAATGATTACAAGACCTCCTCCTGATGTAGCTGCGGAAAGTCAGGATCGATCCACGAGGAAGCGTGTCAGCGGATCCTAGGCAGCGGATGAATCTCATGAACAGAAGTCGACCACAGTGCTCGATCTCGACTAGGGTTAGTCGACAAAAGATCGGACAAGTCGAATAAAGCAGCTGGCAGGCTACGACTTTTGGTCGATATCGAGGAGGCTCTACTCGATATCGAGTAAACTTGTCGATGTCGATGAAGGCTTTGTCAATATCGAGTAAAGTACTCGATATCGAGTAACTTTCTGAACTTGAGTTGGCTCTGTCTCTTAGTTCCTCGATCTGCTTCTCCTCGATCATGCTGTGTCCGGACTTCTTTAGTCGATATCGACAAAGAGTAGTCGATATCGAGTAACACTCAGCTTTCGTCTTTGCTTCTTGGTTTTGTCCCGGAATGGCTCCAAATTCTGTAATATTAAACCAAAACTTATGTAGATCTCCATTTCTTGCAAATAAGCACATATCACATAAATTCAACATATTCTCATCCCGAAATATGCAAAGTGTATGAAATAAGGAGCTAAAATGTGCATTTCAACATGGCTATTTTAGTAGACATCAAATCACCTCATACTTAAGCTTGCTTGTCCCCAAGCAATAACTTGGATGGTCATTCAGGGGAAGAATTTAAATTCTCAACATCATAGATTCATTCTCATATATCCCTGCAGTCAATTACCATCATCGAAAAGGTACTTGTGCAACAAATTCATGCATGTGCAAATAAAAGCAACATCTACTCATAAAAGAAGGGTTATACAAAAACAATTCATGTGACAAAGCATTAATAATCAAGAGGACTTTAAATTAAACTCAATAAGGAGTAGATTGGTAAAAGGCTTAAGGTGGGCAATATTTGGCAATGTGGTGCTAATGATCCGGGGAAATGGAGTATTTCCAAACTTTCTCAACCTCATTCCTTTTCATAAGATTCATCACCTTTCATAATGCTTTTGTCAATAACAATGCTTTTACCTCTCTAACCTCAGCACTGCCTTCTCGCGAGTCGCAAACATGGGTGTCATGAATGGCCCCGGATACTTAGTGCTTTGGACTCCTCACATTGTGTCCCATCTTGCGGAACTATTATCTCAACGCAGGCAGGGTCGATCTACCTTTATCTCATGACGTGACCGGATTTTCTTTCACTCATTAAATTTTTCATATATTTCAAACAATTTCCTTCCAAACTCCAATAATGATAATAACAACACAACAACCATATGATAATCTCCATAATGTAACATCATTCTCAACATAATCCCCGGATAAGGCATAAGGTAAAAAATGGCAATATTTAGATCATGTGGAGCAATAATTGAAATAAGGCATAATATGGCTTTTGTGTAATGCATAAGCATAGGTAAGGCTAGGATTATAAACAATATGAGCATTACATGGAAATATAAAGTCCTCCATCCTCTTATCATGCAACATGTCAAAAGCAATATCAAATTTTTACCTGCTTTCATGGTTTTCATAAAAATAATGTACTTCATTGTGACTTCCCTTTACTAGGTAATTTCATGCTATATCTCTAATGAATCCAATTTTGCATCGTCGAGTTCAATAAGGCTTCCATGACACTTTTTCTTTGAACAATTTACAAGCAATGGGAGATGTCTCATAGAATTTTGAGTTTTAGCCTTATGCACAAAATTTTAAAATTTACTCAAAATTCACCATGTAAAACCAAAAGCAAGAATAAAGCATATAATAATGATAATGAGCTCTTCCCCCACCCCATACTTAAAATATACAGTGTCCCCACTGTATAAAATCAAATAAAAACAAGAGTAAAGGAAGGAACTCACCGAATAATGCATCGAGGAAGGCAAAACAAGGTATGTCGAGGAACTGGTCTTGTCGATATCGAGTACTGTACTCGATATCGAGTAGGTTGTCAGCGTCTAGTGGAATGTTGAAGTCGAGGAGATTCTTCTGGCTTGGTCGATACCGAGTTGGCCTACTCGATATTGAGTAACTGTGGGCTGCTCCTCTTGGTCGTTCTCGACTGGCCTAGTCGATTTCGACTGTTTTTCAGGGACTTCTTATTCCACCTTTCGCGATCTTTTTATGCTTGCCAACCTAAAAATGTTAGATTGCACACAAAGATAAGACTTTCCACATGAAGTATTCGAAACTAGAAAACCAAAAACAAAAACCAAAAATAAAAAGTTCCAAAGTCCCAAAATTCAAAAGTTTTATATACATGCTCTAGACTTTAGAGTCGCTAGGCCGACTTCTCTGTTTGTGCTCAATGACCGTCAATGTGGGGCCCGCTTGTGCTTGGCCCTTCTCCTGGATCATCTAGGTCCTGATTGTAGTATGCAAGCTCAGCTGGCAGGTGGTTGCTTGCATAATCTCCCTTTTCTTCCTTCTTTCTCTTTCCAGCTCTTAGTTTCCGCATATTCTCTCGCCATGGGGCCTTACCTCCCCTTAATTTATTTATAAATTTCTTAATGGACTGAGGAGGAGTAGAACTCATACCTGAACTTACCTTTCCAAAACATAAATCTTCGGGCTTGGGGTTAGTCGGTGTCGAGCAAGACTGGTCGATATCGAGTACAAGGACCCTATACTTAGGCTCTTGGCAAGTCTGGTGCTCAGCAGGGGAAGTCGATGTCGAAGAGGACTGGTCGACATCGAGGAACACCTTGGTCGATATCGAGGAGGGTTTGTTGATATCGAGCAGGACCTTGGTGTCTTCCTCTGTTGTTTGCTTGATCCCGTGGTTGCTGATGCTCTTCACCTCCAGCCCTGAAATTTCCTCTTTTGCAGGGCCAAAAGATAAGTCTAAGACCTCGTCGCCTATGGTGAAGGTGAGCAATCGTTGTTTGACACTAATCTTGGCATCTGCAGTCGCTAAGAATGGTCTACCAAGAATAATATGGCTAGTAGGATCTTCAGCACAATCTATAATAAGGAAATCAGTTGGGATAAAGAGTTTACCAACCTGGACAGGGACATTCTCAACCATACCTGTAGGGATGACCACTGTATTGTTTGCCATGTATAGCTTGGCATCCACAGGCTCTATACATCCTATCTTCACCTTTTGCCAAATTGATAAGGGCATGATGCTTACACTTGCTCCTAAACCACACAAGGACTTATATTTATATTGTCCAAATCCCACAGTAACAGAAAACTTACTAGGGTCAGGTCTCTTTTCAGGGAAGTGGAGCATTTTGCATTCGTCGGCGATCTTTGAGATGGATCGCTTGTTCCTCAGGATTTCCTTCAGGAATTTGACATATGCAGGCATCTCTTGCAGAGCTTCTGTAAAAGGAATAGAGAAATTCAGTTCTTGCAGCATATTAACAAAATGTTTGATCCTACCTGCAGTGGGATCCTTCAGCGCTTTGGAAGGGAAAGGCAGTGTCTTTTTCTGCTTTGGAGCCAGAACAGACGTCGGAGGTGTTGCAAAGTCGTCGACCTCGGTCAACTTCTCCTCGGCATCGACCAGGGGTTGCTCGATATTGACAACAGTTGTCGATCTCGAGTTGTTGGGCTGTGCAGTGGAGTCCGAGCTTGGCTTCTCCTTTGTGTCGAGTAAATTCTTGTCGATATCGATAAGGGTTGGTCGACATCGAGTTGCTGCTCTGCTTTGTCTTGGTGCTTTCCGACCCCTGGCTCATGTAATTGGTGCCCGCTCCTGAGTTTGATAGTTGCGAAGTGTCCGGTCTTCCCCTTCGGATTTGGTTCTGTTTGCCCAGGGAGTTGCCCGGTCGGTCGTGGAATCTGCGCCGCGAATTGACCCATTTGAGTCTCAATGTTTCTCTTCTAGATGTCTAGCTCTCCAAATTTTGTATTGATGTTCTGGAACTGGTTGTTGATGGTGCCTTGATTCAGGTGCATCTCTTCAAGGACGAGCTGTAAATCATCTTTCTTTTGGTCCCTTTCTGGATGTCCTGGAGCTCTGTATGGTGGGGGGTTCCTAGGAGGACCTTGGTTCCATTGTGGTTGATAGAACCTTTGATCCCTCATATAGCGATTGGGACCCCCTGCGTAAGCTACCTCTTCGTGTGTCTCTGCCATCTTGACTTGCTCTGTGTGTGGGCACTCAGTCGTGGTGTGCCGCTGTGATCCGCATTCGATGCAAGGCTGGTTGACAG
Source organism: Persicaria tinctoria (assembly GCA_037127255.1). Classification (NCBI taxonomy): domain Eukaryota; kingdom Viridiplantae; phylum Streptophyta; class Magnoliopsida; order Caryophyllales; family Polygonaceae; genus Persicaria; species Persicaria tinctoria. The sequence goes on from JBANSL010000001.1 coordinate 29,439,606, forward strand.
AGAGATACTTGACTTGCTTGAGGAGCTTGCGATTCTGGTCTCTATAGAATTGCTCCCTGACATCTGGGTCAATCTACTTGGAAGGCTCATAGAGGGGCATAGATAGGGCTGGCATGGCATAGGAGTTCTCATCATAATTTGTAGTAGCCCCATACTTGTTGTCATAGTTGGTGAGCTTGTCTAGTACACCTCATGCGTCAGCTGGTGGCATTGTCAGATACTCATATCGAGTATACTGATTGATCCTATCTTTAGTGACTTGGTCAAGAGAATTGAAGAATATCTCCTGAATGACATAGGGTGGTTTTCCATGAGTAGGGCAAGATCACAGTAGTTCCTTATATCGTTCCCATGCTTTTGCCAGCGGCTCCCCAGACTTATGTTTGAAAGCTGTGATCTTTTGGCGGAGGAGTGCTGTTTTGGCATGAGAAATTCCTGCTCTACTTGAGCCCATGTCGTGAGGGATCGTGGTTTCAGCTCTTCGAGCCACTTCAGTGCAGGACCAGCGAGAGACCAACGGAAGGCCTTCATCTTGACATATTCCAAAGTTCTACCTTCATCAAGAGTACGACACATGTCAGAAAAATTGGTAATATGCTCAAGAGGGCATTCATTAAATCTTCCATGAAAAGCATTATTTTTAAGTTCAATAAGGAAGTGAGTGCGAATTTCAAAAGTATTCTCAGGGATTAGAATAGCCGATTCAGGCACGATGAGAGTCGGGTGCATATAATCCTCTACAGTGGTTGGGTATTGGGAAAGCTCAGCTTCTGCTTGCCTCGCACGCTCAGCTTCCAGTTCTCTTCATGCTCTCTCAGCGGCGAGAGCAGTATCCTTGGTGGCTAGTTCCCTCCGAAGCCTCTCAATCAGTTGTTCTTGTGTTTCTGCGGCCACCATGGCTCTTTTTAGTTTAGCGTGGACGTGTAAGACGCGTTCCGGTTCGTCTAAGCCGTCAAACTCAGGTGGTTGACCAGAACGGCGCATACACCTGTAAAGTAACTCAAAGTAGATGTGAGATTTAACTACTTAAGGCGCGAATGATTGCCTCTCCGGCAACGGCGCCAATTTGTTCTAAGGAGGAAATCGAGACTTGCAATAAAATATCAATAAAGTACAGCAAACCAGATTCCGTCCCTTACAAATGATTACAAGACCTCCTCCTGATGTAGCAGCGGGAAGTCAGGATCGATCCACGAGGAAGCGTGTCAGCGGATCCTAGGCAGCGGATGAATCTCACGAACAGAAGTCGACCACAGTGCTCGATCTCGACTAGGGTTAGTCAACAGAAGATCGGACAAGTCGAACAAAGCAGCTGGCAGGCTACGGCTTTTGGTGGATATCGAGGAGGCTCTACTCGATATGGAGTAAACTTGTCGACGTCGATGAAGGCTTTGTCGATATCGAGTAACTTTCTGAACTCGAGTTGGCTTTGTCTCTCAGTTCCTCGATATGCTGCTCCTCGATCATGCTGTGCCCGGACTTCTTTAGTTGATATCGACAAAGAGTAGTCGATATCGAGTAACACTCAGCTTTCGTCTTTGCTTCTTGGTTTTGTCCCGGAATGGCTCCAAATTCTTTAATATTAAACCAAAACTTATGTAGATCTCCATTGCTTGCAAATGAGCACATATCACATAAATTCAACATATTCCCATCCCGAAATATGCAAAGTGTATAAAATAAGGAGCTAAAATGTGCATTTCAACATGGCTATTTTAGTAGACATTAGTCATATTCGGAATGAAGGACAAGTTCCTCATGTTGTTGGTGACATGATGAGAAGCTCCGGAGTCAACATACCAGGATGGATCGGCAACAAAGGAGCCAGTGGCGGCATGGTTGACAGATTTGGGAACGAATGTGGACGGGAAATGCATGACATCAAGGCGGTTGAAGAAGTTTCTGGCCGGATGGCCAGGACGATCACAAATCTGACACACTGAACGGGAAGACTACTACTGCTGGCTGCTGGAATTGGTGGTGCTGTCTGAGAACCGGCCCCTGCCACGTCCGTGACCACGGTCACCTGGGTCACGACCCCGAGAAGACGAGTCTGACCGAGACTGGGAACCGCTGAAAGCGGTGTTGGCGACCGGTGGTGATGCAACGTCCGCAAGTTCATCAGGAGAGACAGGTTCGACACGAACATTGATAGCCGCTTTGAAAGGGCCATAAGAGGAATCCAAGCCATGAAGAAAGGAAGCAAGAACATCATCATCTTGAGCAAAGTACTGGCACTCAGCGAGGGCATCGACAATGGATCGCTTCTTTTCGATATAATCCATCATCGATAGAGAACCCTTGGATAAACTCTGAAGTTGACCCTTCAGAGTCATGAGCCGGGCGCGAGTTTGAGACTGAAACATGGTAGAGATCATGGTCCATGCATCATATGAGGTATATGCCTTGGTGTCATAACAGAGCAACTTCTCAGAGAGGGTGGATCGTAGCCAGACCAAGACAAAGCGGTGCATCATATGAGGTATATGTGAGTTTGGGTTTTTTGAGGACATATTGATCAAGGTCAAAGGCTTCAAGGGTAGAAAGGATAACACTGCACCATGAGTAGTAGTTGGTGCAGTCAAGTTTAATAGAAAGGTTGGGGAATTTCATGGTGGTGGAGGTACCGAGGGAGAGGAGGATGTTGTTGTTGGTTTGGGAGGTTGACATAGTGAAGGCAGAGAATAGAGGACGGCGACAATGAGGGACAAAGAGGACGGGACAAGGCTGCGGCGGGCAGCGACGGGGACAGGGCGGCGGCGGTGGGAAGGGAGGCCGAGGACGTGTGTAAAAAAAAAACCTAGGCTCTTTATACCATGTACGAATGTGTAAACTTGTGTATTGACATGACCACGAATAGGTTACATTATGTAGTGCACTTTCCATATCTCTTTCCAATTAGGAGAGATTCTATCTATATCTAGGATTACAAGATAAAATAATATCTCATGAATAACTATCTAGATTAGATTTTATCTAATAGATCATCACTCTCTCTTCACCTTTTTCATCACTGCATCATCGTTGCACGAACTCCCAAGCTCTTCGGATTTTGCTGGTCCCTCACAAAGCTCACCAACTCAATCGCACCTCTGCCTCCAAGCTTCGCCTTTAATATGTCACCATCATCGCCCGAAGTCGAAGCCTTCCTGTCGCCTGTAATTTTTACCGATACTTTTCTTCACCGGAACACCTAAACTTCATACCGCTCTTCCTCGAAGACTAAAAACGAAGCCGAGTTGGCGGACTCACGTACATTACTTCTTTGAGAACTAAATCCTTCTTAAACCAAATATCTTTTTTCGTCACCGCCATTAGAACTCCTTTTTGAGCATTTGAGGAGAAAGAGGGGGAGAAGAGAGAGATGGATATAGCGAGGGCGGCGGATTCTTAGATCTAGCTGAGAGGGACGGTGAGGAGTGAGTGCTAGGGTTTGTAATATTTTAATTAAACTATTATCATTCGTTACACATAGACGCGTCGAGAAAGGTTAGGCCTTTTTTTCAACACTTTTAAGCGTCGATAATTTTCGACGCCTATCAACAACGTTGAGAATAAAGTGTCGGAATTTACACATTTTTCCAGTAGTGAATATATTTTGCCAAAGAAAGAAGTATAAAAAGTCTACTAACAAGATAAATATAAATAATTTAGTAAGTGTTAAATAATAATGGGGTCTAATTGATTCAGTAAGTGTTAAATAATTTAAAGCATATAAGGTTTTTTTTAAGGACGGGGTTATTTTTTTAATCTCCGAACGGGGATGAGGACGAGAACGGGGAGATTTTTGGTAAATGGGGATGAGGATGAGAATTGGAGGGTACATCCGCCCTCGAACCCGTCCTGCTGCTATCCCTAGTATCAACTTCCCTGTAAACTATCATCCATTTATATGTTTTGGATTAAAATAATCAATTTCACCCCTCTAGTATTGCTTTTTTTTTAAGCAAGATAAGAATTCGGTTCACTAGACAAGCGTAGAAAAACCGAGAGACCGGACAAGCCTGTAGATGGACTAACCATCATGTACAACTGAAAGAAAATTACAGAAGCAAATAACTGGAGCAAATGACTGAAATGAAATTACAGAAGCAAATGACAAGTAAAATAACAAATTAAACGTACAAGCCATCCTACACCGAAATTACAAGACAGAGGCAAAAGAAACAATCGGTCAAAGGGACAACCGACACAAAGAACTCTGGGGAACACCAGCGGACACCTCGGATTGTGAACTCAAAGAAGTCATCAGATGACAACACGCACGTCCACGACGTCATCGAACATGACAAATCAAACACCGCGAAAAGGAGCATGCAACACAACAAGAACAACACTACACTCCAATCCGTAAACCCAACTCGAGGCCAAACCATTGACCATTAAAGCCCAAAAACTCAACCCAAACTCTCAAAGACAATAACAAGACCGTGAGCGACTACTAGGTAGTCAAAATAGAGGCGGATAAAACGGATCGAAGAACGGAAAGAGATTGGAAACGTTTGTCAAAACAACAACTAGTGTTGAACCAACAAATAGTTATTACTTTGACCTTAAATCTCGAACAAGATTATTCAAAGCATTCAAAATATATTCAAATCCGGACAAGAGTCGGAGAGTGAATCCAAAAGACGAGCCGATAGAGCCACCGAGAACCGAGGACGAAGTCGTGCATACAAAATACTCAACCCAAGTTCCTGGACAGAGGCGGAGAGCAACCGGTCGAGACCAGCACCAGTGGTTGAGCCCATGGTTAACAAAGGCTGCGAGAACGCGGAGCGGAGGTTGACGCCATAGAGGACGGACGTCCAGATCCGGGTTGAAAGGCGGGAGCGGCGTATGAAGGTGGTGACCAAATCATCGGGTGAGAGGAGGCGGAGCCCAAGGAGTGCAGCCCACTCAAATTGGAGATTGGTGGCCGGCCGGCGGTAGGCTCGGATGTTGGCAGCGGGCCGGTAGCCATAGAAGGAAGATGGCGGTGGTGACCATTACATACCATTTGAGGGAGGAGATGGAGGTGAAAACCAAGGAGGGTTGAAACTCTAGAGGAGGAGGACAATGGTGGGTGGGTGTAGGAGGTGTCGAAGCCTCGGAAAAGCAGCATGACGGGTGGGAAGAAGAGGTGGTGACTGTGGCATCAACCGAGAGCAACGCGGCGGCAGCGGAAACTAGCTAGGTCATGGAGGGTGACGGCGGGCCAAAACGCTCTGTAAAGAGATGGGAGGGTTGCGTAAACAAAATTACGTTACAATATGTGTCCCCCTCTAGTATTGCTAATGTTAGACGACCGTCGATAAAAATGTCCTTATTGTCGACTCTATTCATTATTGATCTATTTTCAAAACACCAATAACATCCAACAAAAGATTTAATGAACAAAAAAGCTCAATCAAAATGATTCAAGCAGGTGATCCAACTGACAGGATCGAGATATATACTAAGTAAACTGGTTTACGCCGACCGACTCGACACACTAATAAGATCGTGGAACACTTTGGTATTTAATAGTGTCCCAAAGTTTCTTCAGAACTCAGGGATTGCGTGAACGATTAGAAATAGAAGTGTTTCATCCGAGCGATATAAAGTGACGTCGCAAAGGACGAGTATAGGTGTATTTATTAATACAAGAATGTGGTGGCTTGAGGGATAATGAAAGTGACCATATATATTGTATTGATATTGACTTTGTATTAATCCATCATCCTTTACGATGCTTTTGGCCTCGAATTTTTTTTAAACTGGAAAACATTAATTGGAAGATTGAATAATCAATCTGACCAAGAGCATCGTAAAGGATGTGACCGGAAAACATCGCATCATGACGGATATGAGTGGAAATATTTGAATCCCATGTGAGAAAGACGATCAGCAACATGAGATGTGACGTATCTGAAACGGACTTAAATTATCAAAATGAGGGAGTCGGATAAAACCATTTCAATCTCCACAGAGCACGACATGTTTGAGCGCAGGCTGTTAAGAATATTTAGATTATCACCTTCAATAATGAGGTATTTTATGTGTATGTATGTTGCCTTATGGATTCCCTTCCACAATGCGAATCCATGAGAGCCAAATAACTGATGTGTAAGGGGAGGCCCCTGCGCCAATATGAACAACGGAGCTTGCTTCATCACGGATTATGTAACCGAAGGAGCCTGAATTTGATGTGGATGGAGCCCCGTCAAAGTTTAATTTATACCAGTTGCATTGAGGTTTCGTACATTTGCAGCATTGCCAGTTTTCTTGGGGTTTTTATTTGTGTTATTTGCATTTAGTTGATCTAAATTTAGTTCTAGATCCAATTCTTTTGCCTTTTCCCAATTAACGAGTTGGTGTCTTATACATGATACTATTCCTCATGGATTGGGTGTGATGTGTTCGAAGAGAGTTTTATTTTGAATGAATTAACCATATGCTCCACCAAGTCGTGGCGAGCATAGAGAAATGATGGATTCCAAGATCCGTCTTTTAACTTGTTTAGATCGAGACTTGTAAATCTTGAACAATAGCCTTACATAGGCAAAATTTATTTTTTTTCAATTTTATTTTTATTGATTTTAATGATTTCATGGGTTTTTTTATTATTTTAAAATAAGTTTTCTAAATTTTTTAAGGACCAAGGTTTCATAAATTTGGCATTTTTTCTTAAATATTTTATGTTTTAGGTTCAAATCCTGTCCAATATGAATTGAAGTTGAATCTAGACCACATGAACTTGAAAATATAGGTCTGAAAATCAAGAAGTTGAATCAATATTCGATTTTTTTTATCAGGTAAAGATTCAAGTAAGCCAGTTATCTGAGAGCATCCTGTCAGCTGAAGTAACAAAGACCAATGTTGTTATAAAGGACGGAACCTCTGACTAAGCGGCAAAGATGTACAACCTTATCAACTGTTCTGTTGCCAGTACGAGGAACATGAGAGAATAAGACTTCTCTCAAACTCAACAATTGTAATTTAGTGCTTGTTTGGATAAATGTAGGAAGTCTACTTCCCGGAAGTTTAATTCCTGGGAAGTCTAATTCCCATGAATTACGCTTTCTAGGATTTTATGAAACATGTTTGGTTGGAAAATGAAATAATGGTGGATTTGATATAATGAGATAAATAATAGATTTTTATTAGTAAGAAAATGGTGGAAGTTGTCTTACCAAGTACTCCCTTAGTAATTCCAATTCCTGTATTTCACACGAAGTTTAATGTATAGAAATTTCAATTCTTGGGTTTTTAGAGATGATAAATTTTAACCAAATGCAAATATTATATCCAACGTCTTGGGATATTCAACTTTTGGGTTTTTCAAATCAATCCAAATGAGCACTTAATGTCAAATATTGTCAATTCTATTTCCCACGAACATTAATTTGGTCTTATTATTTAGATGGCCTATTATTATTTAGATGGCCTAATGTTTAGGGCTTATGTAATCCCAAACTGAAGAGCTAAAATTTCCGTCATCAAAGGACTATGTTTGCCAACCCTTTTGTGGTTCATCGAAATTACTCATCCTTCCCAATCCCGGATAATATAGCCTACATTACTATCGTTATTTGGAATAGTAGAGCCATCAAAATTTAGTTTCTAAATACCTACATGAGGTTTTCTCCTTTTTTGTTTATTTGCTTATCGGTATGGTTATGACTATGAGGCCTTTTACCTGTTGTAGTAAAATCCACAAAAACATCTTCTTCAAATATACATGCTTGCCTCCAGTTTTCTTGATGTTGCTCAATAAGATCCTTAGTATTCATAAGAGGTTGACTACCGTTGTTAAAAGTCATTTGGTTGTTAAAGCTAGAAAATTTCAGATCCGAAAAATCGTAGTTGAAGGAGATTCACAAATCATCACCACCCATCTAGCACGAAAAGGAAAATGTCATTGGGAGATTGAATTGACTATGGGAGATGCCAAAACAATCCTCCAATATTTTCATAGTCTCTTCTCGCATGTTCCCCAAAATGGGAACAGAGTGGTTGATAATGTTGCACACCTTAGACGCTCTATGCGGGGGCATGCACTTGAAACACATCCACGTCTATTAGACCTCATCCAGCAGGATGCGATCGGTTAGGTTTTGTCCAACCGAATTCTTACCATATCAAAAAAAACAATAGAAAATATGGACATATTAGAGGATGGAAGATTTAGAGCTCATTTGTCGGTTTCAAATGCTTTACTCTTTTTAGTTTTTATGGATATATACGAGAGTGAATTTTTTTTTATTATTATGAAAGAAATCGGGGGAGCAAGCTCTACCCGGCAGCACTTGCGGATGAGGTCAAGAAGACCAGAATTGTTGTAAATGTCGACACCCCAAGCAGAATGACAAAAGTGAGCAACCTTGTCCGCCACTCTATTGCCCAAACTTGGGAACATGAAAGAAGGATACTCCTTTCATAGTCGATAGTAAAAAATTTACATCCGACAATACTAACTCAATTTTCCACGGGCATGTAGTATTTTTGTTGAAATAATTTATGATTATGGAGGAGTCACCCTCAATATGGATCTTCTCAATACGAAGATGAATGGCCAGTTGGATACCTAATTTTAAAGCAAGAGCTTATGCTTTGAGAGGGCTTTGCTAACCAAGTTTCTAAAAATTTATGCTTATAGGCCGCCCCTCCCAGTCCTGGATAATGGCTCCTACCGAACTGTCCTTATTAGATAGCGAAGAACCATCAAATTTTAATTTGAAGGTACCCTTAGAAGGTTTGCGCCATTTAGTACTTAATCTTTTTCTTTTTCTTTGGTGAATGTGTTTTCGGGTAACCCTTGTGGGATCCACACCTAGATCGATCGACTTCTGACTCGTAAGTTTTTTTTCCAATTGTGTATTTGATTTTTAATGAACTGTAGTGAAGTGGCCCTCTGTGGGATAGGAATCTTTCTAAAGACGAGTTGGTTCCGAGTATACCAAGTATTCCACCAAGCAAACACGAGCTCTGCCTTAGCCTCAGAACTGAGGTTGCGCCCTATGAAGAAGGTAATAGGTTTTATATCCCAAGCTAGATAGATCATATTAGCTAAGGTTGAGTCAATTCGTTGAGTAAATTGGTAAAGGGAACGGGCAAAATGACATTCGATCAGGAGGTGAACCTCGTCCTCGGCCGCATCGTTACAAAGACTGCAAGAAAAGGGCACATAAACACCCCTTGAAGCAAGCCTTGTAGCAGTAGGGAGACCGTCCTAACATAGTTTCCATAAAAAGTTTTGTATCTTTGGTGAAGCGTCAATTTGCCAAATACAGGCATTTATGTCAACATAATTGGAACAATGCAAAGTGATAAGTTTATATGCACTTGACGTTGTAAACCAACCCGTTCTATGAGGCCACTAGTATAAACGGTCCTCAAATGAGGATATGGGCATAGGGATGTCCATAATTTCAGTGACGATGTTTGTGGGTAACTCGTTGCGAAGTTTCTCCGACCACCACTTACCACCCTAAATGTAATCGCTGATTGTTTCGTCTATGTTATCTATTTGGGGGGGGGGGGGGGGGGCAGTCTTCCGTGCAGACATTGTAATCCAATTATCAGTCCAGAATTTGATAAATCTTCCATTTCCGATTGATCAAATAAGTTCATTCTTAAATCTGTCAACGAGAGAGATTCGTTTTGCCCATTGCAAGGACATATCCCCGCCTTTCTTGTAATATTCGAAAATTGAAACAGATCGTAAGTACTTATGTTTAATCAGCAATACCCACACATTATATAGTATAGTATATTATATTATATTATTAATTGATATGGATCGATAAAATAAAACTATATATATAAATATATATTATATTAAATTTGATTTAAAAAGTAGAATAATTGATCAAATATTAATTCCTTCTTCATCTTTTATAATCTTGACGGCATGATACATATTTTTTTTTCTTTTCTTCATCTCATTTTATTTTAATCCCTACGTAATTAATCAGGGTTATTTTGTCAACTAGCATATTATGAATATCTAATTAGCTAACTAGCACCCAAACAAAATTAATTAATTAACCTAGCACCCTTCTCAAATTGCCTATTAAGGTCAACGGTTTGACCGTTGACCAGTCAGCGTTGAGTTGACCGGTCAACGTTGACCATCAGTTTTTTTTTTTTTTTTTTTTTTTTTAATAAACCAATGATGCCACTTTTTTTTATGCCATTTTTTATATGATGCCATTTTTTGCCGCTTTGATGCCATTTTTTATTACATTTTATTTTCGTTTTGATGTCACTTTTCTAATAAAATTGATTGATGACACTTTTTTAATGCCACTTTTTTCAAACCTTGATGACATTTTTTTGTTTACTGTGATGCCACATTGACCATTGATGCCTTTTTTTTACCGTTGACTACTGATGACAATTTTTTTATGTCAATTTTTTGATGATATTTTTACCGTGATGCCATATTTTTTCAAAGTAATGTTTTGATGACATTTTTTTCTTTAATGTGATGCAACTTTTTAAAAGCAGTGTTTTGATGACATTTTTTCTAATGTAATTATTTGATGCCATTTTTTTAATCAAATCGTTTGATGCCACTTTTTTTTAATTTACTCAATTGTATATCGATTTATTTTCATCGATTCTATTTTTTGTTTAGTGTGATGTCATTTTTCAAACTTTGATGACATTTTTTGTTTAGTGTGATGTCACGTTGACTATTGATGCCATCAAGGTTTGAAAAAAATGGCATTAAAAAAGTGTTTTGATGCCATTTTTTTTTCTTCTGACTACTAATGACACTTTTTTATGTCAATTTTTGATGATATTTTTTTTACCGTGATGCCATATTTTTTCAAGTGGTGTTTTGATGAAATTTTCCTAATGTAATTGCACTTCATTGATGCAATCATTTATGGTGAAATGTTTATTACATTTTTATTATTATTAATGACACAAGAGCATAAAATGTGATTAAACTTGATTGATGACATTTTTAGTGGTGACATTTTTGTGATGCCATTTTTTACTACATTTTATTTTCGCTTTGATGTCACTTTTCTAATAAACCATACTTGTCCTTGCAAAGTTGTTGCCGTCTGTGTTCCTACTTCAATAGTTTATGTCACAGCCTAGCACTCTATGGAAGTTGCAAAGTTCTTACCTGTTTAGAACGTACGTTCATTTTACCAGCATCAATAAGCTCTTGATTTGTCATCGCTGCATGGAACAAGAAGCCATCCGAAAAACAAACTAATATTAATCATATGACATTAATAATTACAAACAGTTCTCGGCATGAAATTAACTAACTTGCATACACCAGAAACTTTATTCTTTATTTCTTTTCCTTTTTTATCCTTCTTAACTGGATACATGAAGTAGTGTTGCATTCCCTTATCTTTTCACTATGGAGGAGAAAAAAATCTGGATCCTCTCCTTCACAAGGGGAAAAGGCAAAATAACCATGTGCTATCAGCTCTTAGCAATGTTTTGATAGTTAAAAGCTATGAGAGTATTTGTCGTACACGAGGCCAATTGTATATTTTCTTCTCCAACCGGTTCACTGTTCCAGCTCCCTCAAACAGTTCAACCTTCTTATTTCCAAAGCTGCTCATAAACCTGCAAATGGTGTCAGAAGCATTTTGATGAGTTTCCTAGAGGCTTGAGGCCCAAATGAGAAGCAAACAACACACGTCATTAATTGCTACTCTTTTTTTTTTTTTTCTTATTTTCTCATGTGGCTGCATATATCAATTTTCTCATAATCAACTGTTAATTCTAAGTAAGAAAAAAGGCCATAAGCAACCCCCATTAAGCACATTCATCATTTTCATGCGAATTTCAGTATTATGGATGGTTCCATTGCTAGAGATATACCTCATATAAAAATACTACTCGTTTTCAGGGGCTATATCAATGCTTTCCAGTTTTAAGAGTAGAAGAGTTTTGCATATATCTTGACCATTAGCAGAAAACAGCGTGCATAAAATAGGCATTAGCAGTCATTAACCAACCAAAGCTCCAATAACTAGGTCAATTAAGCAGATGAAAACTTACAAGATGAAAGAAAATACATGAACTTACGTCTTCCTTAAGGCCACATATGAATTTAGCTCCTTAATCTGCAGAAGTGATCCACAAAAGGTTCTCAGAAATGAAAGCTGATTGAACAAAGTTTGTGGATAGAACTCAAAAATGTTTTCTAGAATCTTAAACAACTTGAAATAAAGATGTAACCAATATCGCAAAAGTCATATATGAATGTCTATAAACTTCTAAACTACAAGAAAGTCAGCGAAAATAGGCTCCAGATATCTAACCATTGACTGCTTTTCATCATTGAGTTGCTTATGGACTTCAGGTGGATTTTTGGATTCCTCATCCTTAATTTCTCGATCAAACTCCTTGATCAGTCTGGGAGGTAAAAGGCACAACAGACACAACACCAACATCAGACCATAAAATAACTGTACAATCCTTCCAGATATTCTATACATGATTAATATCTTATAGATATGGATCAAGGATTCAATGTCAGAGTATATGATGTGAAATATCAAAAACACTAAGGCTACCTCTTGCATTCCTTCATCTTCTCAGTAAGCTCTTCAAGCTGCTTGCTTTGTCTACTGGGATCTTTAACTTTGCTGATCTCTAAAAGGGGCAGATGATAAAGGAATTAGCATATACGACTATACAAGAAAGAGATAAACTGGTGTTTTATCATCCAACTCTCAGTACTTCCAATGTTAGAATACCAACTTATACTACATTAAAAAAACTGCTAAAGATGGCTATAAAAATATATCTTACCTAAAGTGTTGGCAGATTAGTAGGGCAATGACATTTTCATCCTGTCTGGGGTCTGCAGAACTATCGCCAAGACGCCAACTCTTCTCCAACTTAACCACTCATCTTCATCAGTGTAGAGAGTCGCATCCTTTGAAGTCGAAGCCCTGTTAATGAAATGCAAAGCAACCTGCGTCCCCAACTGTTCAAATCAGCCCATCCGGATACGCCGAGGCAAAGGTTCCAAAACCCAATTGCAGCAAAACTTTCACTAGCATACATCAAAAGAATTTTAAAGCCTGCATCATATAAGTGAATCGTGGAGTTTTATGATACAACATTCTAGCTTCAAAAAGATGCAACAACAAATAACATATTGCTATTGAAAATTATGCCTGATACATACAAATGACTGTAAATAAATATTAAATCAGAAGCCCTAATTTTTAAAGGTACAGAAAAAAGAAAACAGATTCCAATAACGAAATTCCAAATCGATACAGATACCAATGTTGTGTTGCTTAAGAACTAAACTAAACTCCATAACTTTCAGGTTTACAGTAAAACTTGCCGATTCACATTCAAATCCGTCGGTGAAATTGAATTCCAAAGAGTTCCGACCATCGAACTCTCAGGCAGAAAGCATCAATTATCAATCGCGCAAAATTGTTAGACAAAAACCCAAATTGGAAATCTAGGTCAACTAGAACTCAACAAATTGAAACGAAATCAAAACACCCTAGCTGCGAAAGCTTACAGATGAATCGTATCCATGGAAAAACGAAAATCAAAGCCTGAGCCTGCTGGTCGAGGAAAAGGTCATCGGGGACACGAAACGCGCCGTGCGCGCAGACGGCGGCAGATCTGACGAGGGCGGCGGGAGATGCGGACGGAACCGACGCCGGTGAGGAAGACGAAGAAGGTGTTGACAGACAGAGCGTACACAGAGAGAGAGCGCGCGTGAGAGAGAGAGCGAACGGGGAAGAATGTGTTAGGGCGGCTAATTTTTTTCCACGTGTTGCTAGTGCGGCCAATTTAATTTATGAGAAAATTTGCGCCAAAGGCGCAAATTTTGGCCCAATTAGCGAAATATACACGTTTTTGTATAATTTGCCAAACTATACAAAACAGCACACGCGCACAAACACACTCCCTCACCCCCACCCCCGATACCACTCAACTGCTCACTCCCTCTCTTTCTCTCTCTCGTTTCTCGCTCTCTCCATCGCGGTTTCATCCGAGAAGCGTCGTTTCCCGGCCGTTTCGTGCTCGTTCTCGCCCGGTATTGAAGGTTATTCAGTATGGCTATCAGCGCAGGTAAGTGATTTGTTGATTTTGGACCGTTTCTGTGTGTTAGGGTTTTGATTATGGTTGATTATGCGTTGGCGAGGTTTTGCGATGTTGCGATTGGTGTCGTTAGGGTTGTTTGGGATGAAATGTGTGTTGTTCGTTCTGAATCGTACTAGTATGTGCGTTGTTGAGTAGTTACGACCTCTCTTCTGTAATGCTGACATCGATTTTGGCATCTCATTCCGTTCTTTTTGAATTCATCTCCACCCCTTTGCATGTCTACTATTTGTCGTCTTTGATTTTTGGCGTGGTATGGGTGTGGTGTGCGTGTTTGTGTTTGGGTTCATATTTCTGTGGGGCTGACATCCATTTGTCTCTTTGGTTATCTTGTTTTTGTTATGTTGACAGGGACCTCAACTGATCTCGATAACTACAAATGCAAATTTGATGTGAGTCTATGAAATTTATGTAGCAGGTGTTGTCATTTTGTTTGCCTCAAATGTTGACAGGTGTTTTGGTATTGAATTTGTATACATTTTTTGCAGAAATTGAAGTATTGCATTCCATACAAAGAACGATTTCATGCCATATCTAATCTATACTGCCGGCCTGCAGTTTGTGACATCATTAAAGATGAGTTGCTGCCCTTGCACTACAAGATGTTGAAGGAGAGCTGTCTGGGATGGGTGCTTTCCCAGGGCAACAATATGATGGTTAACTTTCAGTTAATCCATCAAATGATGTTGCGTCAGGTTAAGACAAAGAAGAAGAAGGAACTATGGTTCAAAGTTGATGGACTGATAGCTCGTTTTTCTCTTGCTGAGTTCCATGTAATGACTGGTCTTCCATGTGAAGACCGCGTCTGCAAACCTCCGAAAGCAGTGACTTTTTCTGATTTTCTTGGGATTGATAAATGCTCCCACGATGATTTGATGGATTGTTTCCGACAGATGAAGAAGACGTCGAAGAAGAAGCTATATATAGCAAGGCTGTTGCTCATCGAGATGGTTGTGTGTTATAGGCGGATAGACTACATCACTGAGGAAAATCTATCCCTTGCTTGCGATGACGAGACGTTTGGACAATATCCATGGGGCAGACAGTCCTATGAAGCTCTATTGAAGGCCTTGAAGAAGTCAGCTACGATGGATCGCAAGAAAGCTAGGCCTTCATATGAGTTGTATGGATATTGGATTGCTTTCCAGGTATTCTGTTTACTTGTTTGATATATCCTTGCAATCAATTCTCACTATGTGTCAGCATTGAAGGTATTCCTCAATACGTGTCAGCATTGCATGTATTCATTACTTGTGTCAGCATTCATTACTTGTGTTTTGCATGATCACTTGTTTTGTTTTTACAGGCCTGGATATTGGAAGCCTTTCCGGCGTTGGCTGAAAAGTTTGCCTGTAATTTGAGGATGAATGATAGAGATCCTCATTCCTTGCACTGGGTTTGCAAGGTTAGGCACAGTTATGATGAAGCCGACGAGCTATTCGATGGCGACTTGGTAAGAGAAATATATCAGTGCTGACACCAACTCTGTCTTCTTATATACATGTGTTTTCTTATTTATATTTTTTTTGATGTGCATGATAGACACCGTTGTTTCCAAACTACGGAGAGTTTGCAAGAACCCCAGGCATGGGTTATATCGATGAAGAGGCTGACGATGTTTGTGATGCCATTGGTGAGCCTATGTTTTCGCAACCACCTACTGATATTCGGTATGATTGTCGGCATATGCGCAAGTATGCATATGAAAACAAGTTTTTACGTAATGATGGGTCAGAGATTGAATCATTTATGTCTTTTGAGTATGGTTTTGTTGGCAGAGAGGAAGAGGAGAGATCTGCTGAGATAGAGAAGCGAACGAACAGGAAACGTGAGGTTGACGAAGGAAATGTTGAGGGCAAATCTGTTGATGTAGAGAAGGGGAAGAAGAGGAAAAATGCTGACACAGGAAAGCCTTCTAAGAAGAAGCAGAAAGGTACATCCACTGAGACCCAGGGGAAGAGAGTTGCTTTGAGGAGAGGGTGTTCTAGTGGAACTCCACCAACCAACCCTCAAGATGGGAGGAAGGCTGACATAGAAGTTATAAAATCAATCAGGAGGAAGACTGGGAGGATTAGGAAGAAGGCTGTTGCCTTTAACAGTTGTGAGGAATCTAAGAGAGATGTGATTCTTTATGCTGACTCAGAGACAACCACACTGGATGCAGACATGGTATCCAAGGAGGGTGGTGCTGACAGGGAGGAGGCTGTTGGATATGCTTGTGATACATCTGACGAGGATAAACCTATTCAGTATATTTTGAAGAAGAGGAAGAAAGCTATGGGAAGTACAGGGAAACGTAGAATGTTGTACAAAAGTAGCAGTTCAAACAAGTCTTCCTCTATCCCCCAACCCCCTGTTGATGCGTGTCTATCCCCCGTTGAAGTTGTGAATGATGCCTGTGGAGCGATTGTACCGGTTGGTGAGGTGCAAGATGAAGCCCAGGCTGACACAGCAAAGGCTGACCCCAATGATGATCAACCAGATGGCAACCAAGGTGTTGATGCTGACACTGAGAATGCTGACCCCAATGACGGCAGTGAAGGGGTTGATGACACCAATGTTGATGCTATCATTGAGAATGCTCTGTTACTTCTGAACAAAGGAATTGATGCTGACACTGAAGATGTTGTGGGTGATGGTCAAGACGGTGACACTATTGGTGATGAAAAGCTGGAGGTAGGTGCCAACAGAGACACTGGGGGTGATGACAAGGGGGATTGTGGTGGCAACCGGAAGGGAGTGTTTGACGAGCATTCAAAAGAGCCAGGGTTGGATGGTGGTGATAAAGATGAAAATGCAAAAGGGCGTGTTGTTGCTGGTGAGGCTGACGCTAAATTCAACCCAGTTTGGGTACATGATTTAATTAAAAGGATTGAAAAACTTGAAGAGCTTCCTGCACGTGTAGATGATTTAGTAAGAAGGGTTGAAAAGCTCGAAGAATTGCCTGCACGTCTAAATGAGCTGGGCTCTCGTGTTGATAGGGCGGTTGAACTTGTTGCAATGGTGACAGACCTGATGGAAAAGTACAATTCACTTGAGAACAGGGTAACACTGCATGAATCTACTGTTGCAAGGTCACAGTCATCTGTCAACATTGATCAATCAAGTACCAAAGTGGTGAATGCTGACATGAAGATGGGTGTTATCGTGGAGGATGCTATTGCTGAGCTGGAAGCTGAGTTGGATTCACCCAAAGGTTGTAATCAAATGAAGACATCTTCCTGTGGTGATGAGAGAGATGAAGCCCAAAGAATTACAGGTGATGTGGTGGTTCCGGAGTCTATCATTCCTGTCACATTGGTTGAAGGACAGAGGACAATAGAGTCAGATTCAGTTCAATATGTTGTTGATCTAGGCCGTGATTCTGATTTGATGTCCATGGAGCCAAGAGGTGAAGAGTGTAAGGACAGCAAAGATGGAGCTCATGAAGATGCTGACAGGGGATTGCAGAGCACCAGTGAGGATGTAGGAGCTGACCTGCCAATGAAGCCAAGCAGTGAGGAGTGTAAGGATGTTGGTACCCCATTAGGTGGCCAGGTTGATGGGGACGAGAAGGCTGACATTGCAGTAACTCCACCTCCTACCATTGCACCACCGGGGACTATCATCCTTGATTCTCCTGAAGGCGATGAAAATGCTGACACGCTTCCATTGCATGTAGTGACTGACTGGGTTGCCTTCAGCAAGCACCCCAAAGTAGTCGAAGAGATTGAAGAACTCAGGCGATCCAAGCGTATCCCAAAAGCGAGTACTTTTCTGACGAGTCCATTTGAGCAGCAAGAAAAGAAAGGAAGGTGGCCCAAGCACAATGTGAAGAAGTCGCTTTTAAGCGAAGATGATCATGAGTTCTTGTACAAAACTATGAGGAGTAATCGGTATTTTTTTTTATCTTTTTACTCGTTATATAATCATTAACTGTCTTGTGCTGACACCTCTACCTCTTATGATTCTGTGTTTAATTCATAATTTTTGCTTGTTTTCAGGGATTTTTCTGTCGTTGTTGCTTCCGGAAGAGTTGATAAATCCTTTTTTAAACCAATTCTTAACAAGGACATGTGGCTGGAGTGTTCGGTAAATGATTTGGCAGCAATTATATTTCATATTGTTTGTCTTTTGGTTTTTGTTTATTGATATTTGTCGTTGTATACCTAGTGCTGACAGTAGCTTGTTACTGTGTGTTGTAGCATATTGAAGCAGGGTTGTATTATTTGAGGAAGAGGATCCATGAGGAAGCCGATAAGTATGCAGAGTTCATTGTCCTTGATTGGCTTTTCTATCAGAACTACCTGTCAGCTTGTGCTAAAGCGTACAAAGCAGATTCGCCTGTGTCAGACATGATTGGGAGCTATTTCCTGGGTCTTTTCCCTAACCAGTATGGCAAACCATGGGCGTCTGCAAACAAGATTTACACACCCTTTAACGTCATCAACAAACACTGGGTTGCCTTAGAGATCATAATTGATCAGAAGGTGATCAATGTATATGACTGCAATGTCTATGGTGTCGGCAAGGGTGTAGTAGATGCAGAACTGCAGCCTATTGCTCACTGGCTTCCTATACACTTGGAGAAGTGCGGAATATATGAAAAATTTAGCACCACACCATTTGAGATAAGGAAGGTCCCTGACATGGTCCATGATAAATCTGGGTTTGTACTCTTACCTAACTTTTATATTAATTGTTGACATACATTTACTTTCTGTTTATCTGTTGTTGACACACCCCTATTTGTCTGCGTTTGTGAGTGGGTGCAGAAGTGCTTGCGGGGTGTTTACAGTGAAAGCAATCGAGGCTGTTGTATTTGGCGGAGATGTCACCACAATCACATATGAGAAGCTATCCCGCTACTACAGAGAGCTTATTTGCTCAGACTTGATCAAGGAGTCTTGGAGCTTCATAATTTGAGCAATGCTGACACTATCATTCTGAGTTCTTAGTTTAAGTGACATTGTAGTTGGATATGAAGGTGGATATTAACTGTATGTATTTTGTTGACATCATTATTCTGGGTTTGGATATTAACTACTTCCACTGAACATCGTTCGCGTATATTGAAATGTATGTATTTTGTTGTGTTTAATGTACTTATTCGGAACTAAGCATCTGTTTTTTTACATTAGATCTAATTTGATATAGTCTCCAATCACATAAAATGTAAAAAATCTAATATGACATACAACAATGCTGAAAAGAAAGTGCAATGAATCTTCTTGAAAACATATGGGAATGTATCAGTGTCAGCATTGCCCATAATGCTGACATGGGGTTATGTAAACTATGAAAAAAGTAATTTCCAAAACAGAATCAGGTTTATGATATGCAATATATATAACTGGGAGGGGGGGCGTTTCTAAGTGATTGTATCCTAGAAGTATATGATATAAAGCGAGCCGGTCTCAAGCAATGCTGACACCATCATTTTCTGGAGTACTTCAGTCTTCTCTTTAGCTCACACTTAGGCAACAGTCTATTGGAGGGAGGTCTTCCTGGTCCCCTCTTAACAACAGGAGGGAAACACTTTATAGATCTTATTGCTTCAGGGACGCCTGATTCATCCTCTGTCAGCACTGGGTATATTGTTTCAGCATAAGCTAATTTCCAAGTATCAGTTGTGTAAAATCTGGCAACAAAGTCTGATACATTTGCCTTAACCTTCATGATGGCTGAAAGAGCATGAACACATGGGATCTTCTCTATATCGAAAAACTTGCAAGTGCATGTTTTTGCTGACAGGTCCACTATTGCATGAGACCCTTGCCCTTTTACTTCAAATTTATATTCATCCAGCCTCTGAACTTTGTATTCTCTAGCTTGATCTTGCAGGTTCCTAATCAAATCAAGTACTGCTGGTGTCAGCGTGTCCTCATGTTTGGATGCCTTTTCTCTACGCTCTTGGAACCATTCCCCGAGTTTCTCTCTAGCAAAATTCAACAGTGCAACAATAGGGTAATTTTTCTTCCCCTTGAAGATGGAATTTAAGCTCTCTGCATTATTAGATGTCATCATGTTGTATCTGGTGATTGGTGAATGTGCTCTAGCCCACCTATGTACTCCTGCTGACACTAAATAGGTCGCCATCTTCGGGCAGCTTTCCCTTATGCGGTTAAAATATTTGTCGAACTCCCCAGTACTATAACTATCCGCTGCTTTCTTGAACCAATTTCCCAAGTATCTTTTCTTGAATGTGCTTCTAATGTTTTGTTCCATGTGCCATCTACAAAGGCAGTGATGTGCACTGGGGTAAACCAAGCCAATTGCTCTTGCAATGCTGACATGTCTATCAGACACAAACACCAGATCATTTGATGGAGGAACAACCCTCATCAGCTAGCGAAGAAACCACTCCCAAGAGCTGTTGTTTTCTGTGTCAGCAATGGCAAATGCAAGGGGGAAAATATTTCTGTTTGCATCTTGCGCTACTGCCCCAAGCAAAGTCCCTTTGTATTTCCCAGTTAAAAATGTTCCATCAATAACAACAACCTGTAAAATAATGATCATAAGTTGTGCGATGACAAAGGAATATTCAAAAGTGATCTGTGCTGACACTGATAAGTTTATACCTTTTTCAATGCAGGGAAGGCCCGAATGCACTGCCCAAATGATAAAAACAAGTATTTAAACCTGCCATCATCATCTGTTGACATCAATGCAACAGTTCCATCATTCTTCTCCATAATCATGTGACAAAATAATGGCAAGTCAGCAAAATTTGACTCCGGTGTCCCTCTGTCCCTTTCTTGTGCAATTCTTCTTGACTTCCATGCTGTCCAATAACTAATGGGAATTCTTTTTTCAGTCCTCATTTTATCCATTATCTGCTTTGGATTGTAGCCGCTGCTGACACTGTAATAATGCATACATTAGAATGAATGATGTGATACCTGAACTGAGTGTTACTTTGATGATAAAATATAGACACTTACACTGGCTGGATTATGCTTGCTACCACTGAGGAAGGTGCTTGCCTGCAATTGCTTGTTCTCACATCCCATGTGCATGTGTACAAACCATTGTACGCTGACACCTCGTAGCAATTCTGAGAAACAGTATTTACGTGTAACTTCCATCTGCAGCTTGTATCCACGCAATGCGCCCTAAAATACTTGGGTTCAGATCTCGTTACTCGGTACCCAAATATTTCTGTCACCGATAATATACGTAAAGCATCCTTCATTTCCTTCTTTGATTCAAAGGTTCTCCCAATGTACATTGTGCTGGATGAGGTATTGTTGAAACTACTCATGCTAGAGCTGTCATCCTTGCAATCTTCAATTGTTTTATCTCTACTGCGCATGGAAGAGTACAGTCTCCTCCAGGTGTCAGCATCACAATCAATGTCATTATCATCCTCCATATCATCATCCATATCATCATTCATGTCATCTGACCCCACCGTCTGCATTTGAGGGTCGGCAATCATATGATTTTGCTCCCTGTCATACTCAATCAATCCAACTGATTTCACACTCTCCCTGTCAGCTGTGTCAACAATTGCAAGTGGTTGTGCCTGTATGCTGACACACAACTCAACAGCATAGTCTACACCATCTAGTGCTGATATATCGAGGAATTCTTTCAAATTAGTGTCACAATCAACTATAAGTGGGGCTTTGAGCTTTTTGCATGGGTGCAAATGACTAAATTGCAATTCAAGAACACTGTCTACATTGAATCTAGTGCACACCTTTCTCTTGAAGTCTTGTAGTGTTGTTGAATCATATAGCAAAAACACCTTTGATGTTGTATTTCCAACAAATTCCAGGCCTGTGTCAGGAAACACCCATGATCCACCAAATACTACTGTAATCACATGAGGTTCCATTTATGATTGACCTATCAATTAAATAGAGACAATATGCAAACAATCAGTGTCACAATGAGTTTACTCTGATTCCATGTCAGCATGATAGATATAAGTTAGATACAGGCAATATATATACAAGTACAATGAATTGCATTTGATTCCGTGTCAGCATGATAGAAATAAGTTAGATACATGGCATTTATTTACGAAATCTCAGACAGTGTCAGCATTATACAACGAGGCTAGAAATCAAAACAGATCTATGTAGAACAATTCAAACAATTAATTTCTTTCAATTCATTCAAGTACAACATTTCGAATTCATCCAACAGAGATATTTTAAGGATCGTGATGTTAACAGATCTAGCAGATCGACGAAGAACCTGAAACTCTATATATTGTTGACGACTTACTGTGATTTGTATCGAAACAGTAACAACTGAAGTCGAAATTACAAGATCTACACTATACGAGTTCATCTATTGGATATAAAACGAAATTTACAAACGAAATTTACAGATCTATGAACGACAGATCTACCAATTATACGAATGCTGACATCAAAACCACAATTCAGTAATGCTATGATATTAGATAGATGTAGTGATAGATGTAGTACCGAAAATTGGCGTTGATCGGCGTTGATCAATACATACAGGCTACCGCGATCGAAAATCGGAGGGAGGTCTATCTCGTGTCAGCGTCGGAGAGATCGGGGGGAGGGTGCGCGTGTCCCGTGTAGTATTGTGTATATTTTGGCAAAATTCCCAAAATCGTGTATATTAGGCTAATATGGCCTCCATATATGTATATTTCGCAAATCGCCCCTTAATTTATTAGGATGCTAATAACCTAATTGAATTAGTAAAAGGTGATTTTTCACCAAATTTTCTCAATTAATCATGTTGTGTTGCCTAACTAATCCATGAGAGCTGATCATACACTTTCCATTAGATTTTTGTATAAATAAATCAAATTACATATTTAATGTTTCATCATTTTCATCTAAAAAGATAGAACCTAATACAATATATTAATTTGACTAAATTCAGATTATCGGACTTGGAAGTTGGATCCCACTAACGGTGCTATATATAATTATATATAAGTATATTTTATATATTAGATAGTCCACTATCGGTTTATTAATTGATAAGTTTCTCTCGATTTTCACCTTGTTAATTGATAAGTGATCTAGAAAGATAAGTTTTTTACTTAATTATATTGACTTATTAAATGATGTGATCCAAAAATATAATACCAATTTAATGGGAGCAACATCTTTCACGACGAATAGGGAGTAAATGGAAGCTTAACCTCTCTGTGTTTGGTTAAAGAACAATGAATAGATGATGCAGTATTTTCATTCGATTTATTCACATAATCGTAACCACTGTAAAAATCGGGTCATAAACACTATCACCACTCTTAAAAAAGGTTATAGACACTGTAATCAAACGAAAATCATATAGACACTGTAATGCAACAGCAATGTTCAAATCAGATAGATGATGCAACAACAATTTGCAATTTGAACAAACAAATTCGACTTGTATTATATTGTTCAATATTCAATTACAATAGCAGGTACGAACATCAACAATTTTTGACATACCTCAACTCAAACATAGCCAATTAAACTTCAATTAAACATTCTTAAACAATTAGATGTTGGGAGGATTTAGGAACTACAGTTAATCAATCAAAGAAACGGGAGGATTTAGGAAGCAGGTAGACGTCGGGTTCTCGAATTTCATCGACATAACAGAAGAAGATACAGAAACCTGAACATTCAATTGATCCACCGAACTCGACGCGAGCAAGAGAATACGTGGAAGAAAACAAAGACAAAGTCGTTCCTTTCAGACGCATCCTGGCATATCCAGTTCTGATCCCAGCGCTGGCGGCCTCTTCATCGCTGCAGCAACTGCTGTCACTGTCGCTGCAGTTGGGATTCCGAATTACAGAAGATGAGAGATCGACCTTTGTGGCCAATTGCTTCCTCGGAGCCGATCTGGAAGAGTAGAAATTGAATCGGAAGCCGATCTTGAATCTCCTGGCTCTAGAAACCGCTCCAGAGCTATAGCCGTGAAGGTTGGCATCGTCTCAATCTCATCGTCTTCCTCCAAAATCTCGGACGAGAACGACCCGAACACAGCAATCCGGGGCCTCCTCCATGGATCTACCATGGATGGTGAGTGAACAAGCGAAAATCAAAAGGCGGATGGGAGAAAGATGAGGAAGAACGAGGCAGGGGCAGTGAGATCAGATGGAAGACGGAGGAAAACGGGGGCAGCGCAGTCCAGATTCTCGATCGAGCAAGGTGTGGAAGGTGGAAGACGGCGTAGTCCAGATCTGAATGAAAGAAAGAAAGCATGAAGGCAAGGGAACGGGGTTGGGAAAAATAAAATGGGGGTAGTTTAGGGATTATGAAAATATTTTGGCCATTTACTAGCAAAGAAAAGCCTTTAGGACATTTAGTAATTGGTCCAAAAACCGAAGGCCTTTGGACCAAATTACTTCTATAAAAATTGTGGTGTTATTCTCATGAAAACATATTTAGATGTTGAGTATAACAAAGTTAATCATTTAAACGAAGCCAAATCCAATTCAATAAATAAGAGCAATTAAATCAATAGATAAAGAACAAATAAATTATCTGGTCCGGTGCGTGAAAGGTGAAAAGAGCAATTGAGTTTAAAAAAAGCGAAAGAGATGTATATAATAATTAAGATTTAAGATATACGTTTATGTTGGATAGATTATTGTTTAAAAAAATAAGTCTTTTATCTAACTATATTGGTTTATTAATTAATGTGATTTTAAAATATACTATCAATTTAATTCAGAAAATGACACGTAAGCAAAAATAATTTCGTTTTAATCCAGAAAATTTAATGGATGCAAAATCGCACCAGAACCTATTTCAGATCTCTGCTTTAGTATATTACTAGTATTCGGTACCCGCCCGTTGTGCGATTTTTCTTAATAAATAAAATAAGGTTTAATTTTTATTTTTTTAAGATTTAAACATTATAATAATTTGGTTGATATCTTTGGATCTTTTAATACCAATAAACTAAGGGCGTGTTTGTTTTCTAAAAAAAAGCCCTGGGAAAGGAATCCCATTACTTAACCCTCCTACGCCTTGTTTGTTTGATCTCCTCAAAGGAATGTTTGGGTTTTCACAGGTAAACGATTAACCCAATCTGTTTACCCCCAAAATTTTAATTGTTCCCTGTCAATTATTCATCGCCTATCATCGACAGCTCTCTTGAGCCTCCATCTTCCGGCGCTTAATCTCTGCCTCCACGCCGTCGGAAGTCGGAACGAGCGTAAAACACCTCTTCATTCGACATATCCTCAACTCTGGTGAGGTCCTCACGAATTCGATCGAGTCTCAAACTCCGAATCTCCATCGGTCACTTCCTCCCCTCCAGTGAGGTCCTCTCATATCAGATCGAGCATAAAATTCCGGATCTCTATCCGTTGCTACCTCGCCTCCGGTGAGGTTCTCTCACATCTGATCCGGTGAGGTCCTCTCACATCTGATCGAGACTGAAAATCTGGATCTCCATCCGTCGCTACCTTGCTTCCGGTGAGGTCCTATCGTATCTGATCGGTCGATGCCTCATTGCTGCTCAGTACTCCACAATAGATGTCTACCATTAACAAGTTAGCTCTATGAATTACAGATCAGTAGCAATTTCTATTCACAAGTTTGTCGAAGCTTTTCGGAAAAAAATCGAACCTTAGGGTTTCCCAATTAGTGAAGGAATTACATATCGGTAATTAGTGAAGGAACGATGAATACTGTGAACAGAAATCAGTACTGCATAAATTGAAGTTGCTTTGAGAAGAAAGAGATAGGGAGTTAAAAGAAGAAGAAGAGTAAACCATATGTGAGTGGAGAGTTCAGATAAGAGAAAGTTCAGCAAATGGAGTTGTTTTGATGAGAATTTGGTAATCTGCAAGTAAATTTATTTATAAATTGCAAATCTAGAGAAAAGAATGATTCATTTAATTTGATCAACCAAACAAATTTGGGGATTAATACTTTTACTTTCTTTTCCCTCTTCTGAAGGGTAATCGTTTCCTTTCCCTTCTCACCTCTCAACCAAACGGCCCCTAAATTAAGAGTGTGTTTAGTTCAGATCAATATACAACATATCATATATATATATATATATATATATATATATATATATATATATATATATATATATATATATATATATATATATATATAGAGTATGGATCATATGTACTCAGCCCTTAACGTGTATCATGTACACAAATCTGGGCCATTGAATTAAGAAGATCAACGGATGAGATTAAAAGTAACTTCTGATTATTCGATGGTATTGAGAGATTATTCGGTAGAATGAAATTATGCAATGGTATTGGACGATTATTCAGTAGAATAAAATTTACATTTTTTACAGATGAATAATTACGTGAATACAGATGAATAATCATGAACAAATAGATGAATAATTTCTGAGTACATGATACACGTTAAGGGTTGAGTACACCGGAACCAACCCCTATATATATATATATAAAGATAGATAGATAGATAGAACAATCAACATGTTAAAAGACAACACCATTTTAATCTAGAATATGACACGTATGCAAAAATAATACCATTTTAATCCAGAAAATGTTACGTATGTGAATCGCACTAGATGCCGTTTCAAGTCTCTGTTTTAGTATATTAAAATGTGAAAAGTTTTTATTTTTTAACAGTTAACATTGGTTTTAAATATTCAGTCAGTTTGATATATATTATTCTGTGCGGTTTAATTATTTTTTTAAAAGCAATTTTAAAAATCGTTGTGCAGTTTCTTAATCAACGGGCGGTTTCTTAATAAACAAAATGATGGTTTTTTAAAACAAAAGTTATTTTATAGGTAACTAAATAATACACCGAGTAAACTTTTTTTTAAAAAAGTAACATAAATTCTCATCACCAAAATGCACATAATGCTTTCAAACCATTTTAACTGATCTGATTGTGACTTTAAACATGCAATTTTACTCGGTGTGAGATGAGCCATAATATGAAAAACAACAAAAAAATTCATTAATCAGTTAGTGTTTCTTGATTTTGGTAAATAGAGTGCAGTCATTCGGGTAAAAATAATTATATTTAGAACTACGTACAATATATAGTTTAACGTTGGGTAAGTTGTTAGTATATTTAAATAAAAATAATTATATTCAAATAAGTTACAAAATATTATAAAAAATCATAATATATACACTACGTACAACATATAGCCATAAAAATTGTTAGTATTCCTACCAATTTTATTAAAAACAAATAAATTCAAGCGAATATTCTTAGAACTTGAAATCTTGGATTATATTTATATCAAATATTATATCAAATATTTATATCAAATATTAATATTATATTTTTACCGCCACCCCAAACCTGCCCATGAATTGGATTTCACAGGTTTTTCAGTATATTATATATGACAAAATTTTGAAAAAAAAAATTAGCTTAATGTGGCCAAAAGACGAGGATTATGTTAACTAATTGATAGGTTTTATAGATTTATAGCCACTTAATATATTGGTCTAAAAAGATAAGTTTTCTACCTAATTATATTGGATTATTAATTGATGTGGGTCAGAAATATAATACCACTTAAATTCAGAAAATGCCACGCAGACAAAAATAATCCCGTTTAAACCAGAAATTCCGTGGTTGCGAGGTCGCTCAAGCGGCCTCTGTTTTAGTATTTTAACTAGTATTCGGTACCCGCGCGATTGCGCGTCTTGTTAAAAAAATTATATTTTATTATATTAATTATATTAAAATGTTATCTTAGATTATTAACTGACGTGGCTCACGAAAATAAAATCATATATAAATATATTATATTCAATTTGATCTAAAAGGTAAAATAATTGACTAAATATTATTCAATCTGCTTTAGTATTCTCTCCGTCTCAAAATACATGTCTTTTTAGCCCATCTATTTTTTTCAAAAATACATGTCTTTTTAGATTTAATCGTTACACTTAACATATTTTTTTACATCTAATCATTACTCTAATCTTTACCTCACCCCAAATAAACCAATGGATTTATTTTATTTTTAAAGATATGTATAACAACTAATATATGGATACCATATTATTTATTTCAATTGTTAAATTTAATATCTTTACCTAACTATATTGGTTTATTAATTGATGTGGCCTAGAAATATAATACCGCTTTAATCCAGAAAATGACACGCAAGCGAAAATAATCCCGTTTAATCCAGAAAATTCCGTGGCAGCGAGGTCGCTTCAGCGGTCTCTGTTTTAGTATTTTATATAGAATATATATAGATAGATAGATATAGATAGAATAGATATAGATATAGATTTAGATTTAGTAAGAGGTAATAGTTTGGTAAAATAAAAATGTAACTACCCAAATATGATAACAATTTATTATATAGATTAAATAAAAAATTTAATCAAGGTGTATACATGTTAAATGACGTGGTTAAGAGATAGAATTATTAATTGAAATGGTAAAATTATACTGGTTTATACATTGATATGGGTACAAAAAGATAACATCATATTAATCCAAAATATGACATGTATGCGAATTGCTTAAAAATATGACACGTATGTGAATCGTACCGGAGCCCATTTCAGACATCTGTATATATATATATATATATATATATATATATATATATATATATATATATATATATATATATATATATATATATGATAGATTATCTATTTATCGGTGATAAATTATGACAAAAATATAAATATTGTGATAATATAAAAAGATAAGTTTTCTTTATTTAATTTGACCAAAATTTGATCCAAAATTTCACGGTGCAACTTGGGTACTTTGTAGATGTATAGATTTGTTAAACAATGTACGGTGCAAAATAAATGTGTAGATAAAGATTATGTTAAC
Organism: Persicaria tinctoria; assembly: GCA_037127255.1. NCBI lineage: Eukaryota > Viridiplantae > Streptophyta > Magnoliopsida > Caryophyllales > Polygonaceae > Persicaria > Persicaria tinctoria. Next base: position 29,468,444 of record JBANSL010000001.1, read on the forward strand.
TAAATGATAGGTTTTATATAGTTTTATAGCCACTTAATATATTGGTTTAAAAAGATAAGTTTTCTACCTAACTATATTCGTTTATTAATTGATGTGACCCAGAAATATAATACTGCTTTAATCAAGAAAATGACACGCAAGCGAAAATAATCCCGTTTAATCCAGAAAATTCCGTGGCAGCGAGGTCGCTCCAGCGGTCTCTGTTTTAGTATTTTACTAGTATTTGGGACCCGCGCTCTTGCGCGTTGTGTTCATAAATTATATTTTTATTATTTTAATTTGTTTGAAATATTTTGACAAAATTTTATGCTTAAAGTATTTTAATATGACTTTAAGTTAGTCATAAAATAACTCAAAGTCATGTAAAATATTTCCCTAATTAAAAAAAACACTTTTGTATGGTGTTCTCATTATATTTTAAGTTAATTAGTAATGATATTTTGTAGGGTGTTCATATTATTAAAAAGACTTTAAGTTAGTATTATATTTTAAATATTTTAGTAATGATATTAGATGTTTAGTAAAAAAAAAAGTAGTGTTTGATTTCTACTTGATTTTACCAAACCATTAAACCATTAAATTAATAAAAATTATTCCATATGAGGTAAATATATAATTTTTAATTACGTTTTAATGTAAATATATGTTTGTTTCTTAATTAATTATGCATGTTCTCTTTTTTAAAAGAAGTTTAAAATATATTTGTATATATATATATATATATATATATATATATATTTATTTATTTATATATAGCGTTTCTTAATAATGAAATAAAATATACTTATATCTCATATAGATTTTTTTTAATAAATATTTAACTTTATATCTTAATTAGGTAGAAAACTCATCGTTTTAGATAAATCTATCTAAAAATTATTCATGCCGGACAATTTTTTTGTGTGTGCTTAAATGCTGGTAAATTTTAAATTAGAGACTAAAGTAGAGTTTTTACCCTTTCTAATCCATAGTAAATGATATTCATTTTATATTTCTTGATACCCTATATTATTTTCATGCACTGCATTCTATTGTTTTAGAATATAGTTCATTAAATATACGGAGTACTGTATTTTAGAATAAATTATGAATCATGCATAGTTTCTCTTAATTGCTTCTATTTTCTTTTTTTTAAAAAAAAAAAACTAAAAGGGTAATCTCCCATAAAAACATCCTCGAATCTTCACAGTGTGTTTGAAAGTTTCAACCAATTTTTAACTATCAAATCCTTCCACCTTCTTTGATGAATTTAAAGATATATTCTGGATGAAAAAATTAGCTAGATGTGGCTAAAAGATGAGGATTATGTTAACTAAATGATAGGTTTTATAGTTTTATAACTACTTAATATATTGGTCTAAAAAGATATTGTTTTTTACCTAACAATATTGACTTGTTAATTGATGTCACCAAAAAATATAATACCACTTTAATTTAGAAAATGTCACATAAGCAAAAATAATTCCGCTTTAATCCAAAAAAATATGTGGCCGGATAGATTATTTCATATAAAAATATAAGTTTTTTTTACCTAATTAACATATAAGGTTGAATATTTTAATTCAGAATATGACACGTATACAAATTATCCGCACAAAGTGCTTATCAACTAATTTTATTATTAAATTTTTTACCACGACACTTTAGTTTAATTATAAATTCTATTATGTCAAACCAATTTTTTAATAAAATATATTTTATTATGGCATGATGCAGATTATAAATTCTATAATAAAATATATTTTATTATGTCAAACCAATTTTTTAATAAATGCATTATAAATATATGAAGATAGGTTTTACCAAATATAAATATAAAAATTGTTCATATATTTCCACTATTTGTATTAAAAAAATTGGATACAGTACATATCCTAATAAATACCCCAGAGTATAATTTAAAATAAAAATCTACTTTAATCTAAATATAAGGTTATATTAGATATATTATTTTTTTAGATCATTTTCAGTTCAAGTAGGCTAAGTCCACTCTCCATCTGATATTAGATATATTATTTGATCTAGAAGGATAAGTTTGAGTTTTTTTTACCTAACTATATTGGCTTATTAATTGTGTAGCCCAAAAATATAAAATGATATTTAATTTATATATATTTTTTTGATATTTGAAGGTTAACGATATTCTTGTGATAGAGTTAGATTAACTTCGTAATTTCGCAAGTGTCATAAAAGACAAAGATAAGAATGAGTCAAAGATAGAGTTAGGTTAATTAATTAATTCCATAATTTCGTGTGATCATGTGTGATCGGTTGTATCAACAATATTTATATACGTTTACACTTTAATTTTTATATGTTAACGATATGCATTTTTTAATTATATTTTGTTAAACGGATAAATATCTCAATCACATAATCTAATTAAAATATAAGTTATAAGGTTACATTGAATAATTTATGTGAAAAGATAAGTTTTTAGCTAACTATATTCGTTTATTAAATGATATGGGCCAGAAATATAATACCGCTTTAATCCAGAAAATTCCACGTATGCAAAAATATTCCCGTTTAATCCAGAAAATTCCGTGCCAGCGAGGTCGCTTCAGCGGTCTCTGCTTTAGTATTTTATATAGATATAGATTTATATAGAAGATATAGATAGATATATATATATTAATAATTATATTATATATAGATAATTATAGAGAATAGAGATAGACATAGATGGATTATATATATATAATCTGTTTTAGTATTATTATTATATATAGATAATTGTAGAGAATAGAGATAGAGATAGATAGATTATATATATATATATATATATATATATATATATATATATATATATATATATCACAAAAGGCATTTCGAACTCTAGGATCTTAGAACTTAGCAGTTGCTTAAGTATTACACATGAAAACTCATTAGAAAAATACCTTGGATGTCCGATTATTAACGGCAGAGTAAACAAACACACTTTTGAAGACATCATATGTAAATCTAAAGAGCAACTAAGCAAATGGCGAGCTAATGCTCTATCACAACAGGGACGTGCAATCCTCATTAATACAAACTTATCGGCCAAACCGTTGTATACAATGCAGAACTTTTTGTTACCCTCATCAATACATAAAGAGCTTGACCAGATTAACAGAATGTTCTTCTGGAATAAAGATCTACAACACCGCCCGCTTATTAGCTGGGATAAGATTTGCAGGGCGAAAAAGTATGGGGGAATTGGGCTTAGGAAATCAAAAGAGATGAATGAAGCCCTTCAAATGAAACTACTTTGGAAAATATTGGCTGAACCAGATAATGTCTGGGTTTCTCTCATTAAACACAAGTATCTTCGTTCAGCTAACATCCTTGAATACGTAAAAAGTGGAGATTCTTCATGGCAATGGGCCAAACTGACAACTCTTATAGATAGATTTAAGACTGGCCTTGTTTGGTCAGTAGAAAATGGTTCATCTATCAAATTTTGGACGGATAATTGGATTACAACAAGCTCTCTGCTATCTAGGGATGATTGCCCCCAAATTAACAACATAGAAGAAACTGTTAGTGACTATATTTTAGGTGGTAGATGGTGGACGGAAAAACTTAGCAATACATTACCAAATGATGTAGTCAAAGAAATCCTGGACATTCCCCTTCCCGTTTCCCCCTTTGAGGATCGATTATACTGGTGGCCTGATAGGGCTGGTTGGTTCACCACGTCAAGTGCATATAAGCTAATCACAGCTCAATCATCGCTGAGCATAGACAATAACAACTGGATATGGAATTTAGATATTCCGCCTAAGATAAAAAACTTTCTATGGAAAGTTTGTCAGAATGGCCTCCCTACTGCCTCTAGATTGGCTCAACGTGGGACTTCTGTACCTTCCACCTGTCAACTGTGCAACTGTGCAGTTGAAGATGACGTTCACTTCTTACTAGAATGCTCATATGTGCGCCCTCTCTTTCGCTTACCTACACACGTAAACTCAACTGTATCCAGTATGATAAATCATTCACGGGAGATAAAACCAATCTTTTCATTCATCGGAAACAAGCTTACATCCGTTGCCAAGGCAGAGCTTGCCTTTTCTTGGTGGACGGCTTGGTACATTCGTAACCAATTTGTTTTTAGACAGGTCCCTATACCCCATAGAGAAAGTTCATTACGTATCATTAAAACCCATAAGGAAAATTGGAGTAAAACAGCTCACTTTGAGTACGGCTTGGATGAGGACTTCCCCTTCCGCACACGAATCACCAAGCATCCAAGGACGAAAAGAAAACATGGCAACATTACTTGGCGAAAACCCCATAGGGGAACTTTCAAGTTAAATTTTGATTGATCTACAATTTCAAACAATGATAGCTCGGCTGGAGCCGTAATCCGGGACTGGGAAGGACATCCAATACACATATGTTCTAAAAAACTTGGCAAACAAAGTCCTTTGAAAGCAGAAGCGCTTGCTCTTAAACTGGGAATCCAAAAGGCTCTACAACTCCGTATCAATAAACTCCACATTGAAGGCGACTCTATGATAATCATAAACCACCTAAATAATACATCTACATGTCCTTGGGAAATCGAACTGATTTTATCAGATGTTAAATTTCTACTATCGACTTTGAAAGAAGTTTCTTTCTTTCATGTTCCCCGATTAGGCAATAGAGTGGCTGATAAGATTGTACACCTTTGCCACTCTGCCTGGGGTGTCGATATTAACAACGATTCTGGTCTTCTAGACCTCATCCGTAAGGATGCCATCGGGTAGAGCTCGCTCGCCCGAATTCTTTCCTAATCAAAAAAAAAAAAAAAAAATAAAATAAAATATATATATATGAATAAATTCTAAAGTATTCCGGGATTTAAAGGTCCCATACTCCCATACGGCCAGACCAGAGCAATTCGTAATGTATTAGCCATTAGGATTGGGGTAGAAATTAGAAAAACCTTCAATGAGATTGCAGATAGAGATAGCGACAAAACCCTTCTCCCCACACCTTTTAACACCAATAATCGAATTCCATCGATGCTCAAGGAAATAAATTCCTCTTATTCATTACTTTGACTTCAATTATCTTTCCCACTCAAGTTCGTTTCCCCACCCACTACAAAAAAAAAAAAAAAAAAAAAAAAAAAATCCCCGAATCCCTGCATCTCTCCGAACCCTAAAACTGCTTAAAACCCTCCATAATCAGTTGGAAAGTTCAAGTCTTGGCTTGCTGGGTTTGAGTCTCTGCAAAACCATGCTCAACAGTTCCTTTGCAAGCTGGGTTAATAGCTTCCTTGGATGTATAGGGTATGTACGGTTCCTTTTTTTTTTTGTAGAATTGAAGAAAATTGGTTTGATTTTGAGGTTAGATTAGTGATAATGAATATCTTTGAACCGATCAATTTGAGTTTCAGTGGCTTGTGGTTTTCTTGATTTCTGCCGTTTGCTGCTTTTCCTGAAGTGGGTGATGCTTGCTTTTCCAGGGAACATCTGATTTTGGAATTTTCTGATTGTTTGATTTGGTTGTTGCTTTTCTAGTACGCGACTATTGTTTGCAACAGTTTCTTTTATTTAAAATTGCAATGTATAATCTGCTTTCACTATCTAGTATACACCCTGAGCTGTTAGGAATTGCACTTGCTTATGTTGAACACCTGCTTAGTGGATTGCTAATGTTCTGGTAACATTTCCTGGAAATTGTTGGTGTATTTTACTTAACATTACCCTCAAGTTTACAACCTATTTTTGGTTCAATCATGGTATGATATGAAAATATATGATTCCTGTGCCAATCAAATTGAATCACTGGCTCATTTTGAAACTATCAAGTTGGCGTTTGGTTCTCGGATTTCAGGAATGAGGAAGTGATTTGAAATGGGTAGCCCGATTCCATGTGTTTTTGGTTTAGTTAATTTGATTCTGGAATCCAATCATAACATCTGCTGGAAATTGGATTTTGATACCACAGTATAATCTTTGGTGTCATCATTCCAAACCCATTCCCAATTGATAACCAGAGTTCACATATCATGTATTCGAAACTGACACCTGCACCTGATTTCTTATGCAAAACCAATATCTGAATCTTAACTAAAATCCACTGTATGGATCTACTTTGTGAAAGGCCTTGATTTAGTCTCCTGAACCTTACATGGCAAGAAGTTTATACAGCTATTATATATGTATAGCTTTGTTCAGCTCAGTTTCTAGGAATTTTAGTCTTCAGGTGCAACAATTTAAGTTTCTTTCTCAAGTTTCATTGATGGTATCTGTTATAAAATGTCAAATGATTGCTTGAGATAGATTTTGTTTGGGTAAAAAAAAGACGAAATTAATCTTAGTGGTAGCCACTTCTTTTGTAAGCTTCGTAGTTAACTCAGCTTACTCTTGTGCTGGCTGTTCTGTTTTTGGAGGCCTTTAACAGCTAAATACAAGGGGCTTGTACATTTGAAGATTCTTACTTGTTAAACAAGAAAATTTTCTTGATTGATTCATTTGATTGATCATTTAATTTAGCTCAAAATTCTAGTTTTTTAATCTTCAATTCACCCACAAAGCAGGTTTTGGGGGATCTAGATGTATGCACCCTTTCCCTGACATTGTTGAGAGGGTGTTTTTGAGCGGAACCTCACTAGTGTCTAGACCTCTGGTATTTTACTTCAGGCTTAGGAGACTGAACGTTTTCTTAAAATAACGGTAACTATAAAGTGCACCGATGAGTGATGATGTCTACACGTTTTCGTTCAACGTACCTTCTTGATATCTTCTGTGTCTTATTTGCTGCTGTTATTTAATGATGAATGTTTACCAATTTGATTGCTGCTTGAACAGAGTTTGCCTCGGAAGCTATTCAAAATCTGCATCATGTATCCCTGCTCATGGGTCGCAGATCTTTTCTTCAGACTATTTCTGGACCAGCAGCATGAATGACATAGACATGAGCGCCAATCTATCGCAGAGAACACATTCTTCTCTAAGCACATCAAACCAAATCCTTGTATGTGATGTTGGGCCTAAACTAACAAATGGCCATCCTGAATTCGTAAATCATGGTACGCCACATAAATCCTTATGACTACATGTTAGGTATTTTATTCATCCAAATTTGTTGAACTGCAACTCATTCTCTCTGGCTAATTGTAGGCCTCCTCCTGTGGAACAAAGTTCGTAATAATTGGACTGGGGGAAAAAAGGAATCACAAAAATCTCATCAGGCCCTTGGGCGTATGATAAAGTGCGTATCTTTGTAGTTACCTATTGGTTTCAGGCTCCAATGAAAGCCCTTTATTGCAACCCTGACTTGATGATATTAACACATCTCCCGGACTAAACTTTGCTTGCAGTATATATTCGACGTATGAAAGTTTGCTCGGAACAAATCGGGCCTTTCGAAAACCGATCCCACTCTCAGTGAGTCACGTTATTAGCATTATCTATTCCACTTGCACACCAGAGATATGTTTACCATGAGACACTTACCGATGCTTCTGGCATATTTTCTTTGGCCATGAATTTCGACAGGAAATGGTAGAGTTTCTTGTTGATACATGGGATGAAGAAGGATTATATGATTGAAAAATAACGCAGAAATCGGCAAGTCTACTGGGCTCTTGTACATATGTATGTAGGTTATTTAACACAGCTGAGGTCTCATTTCAGCATTGCTGCATGCTTTTGATATGCTTAGCCATTTGTTGTGTTGTAACAATTTCATGCTATACTCCATTTTTGTTCTTAAAGATCTGGAAAAATAATTCCAAGATTCATTTTTTAGGGAAATTGTGAAGGATAACCCATATGTATTGCAAATTTTGCTTAAATGTACATATTGTTTTCTTTTCTCCCCAAAATTTGCACCGTAATCTAATACGATTCGTTCTAAAGCTAAGCATTGGAAGACGTACAAAGAAGCTAGAGGAATAAAGTCATTATTATATTTATTTTGTCCTGGCTGTATAAAAAGTTTTTTATAGTAGGCAATAAATTGGATTTACTAACGATATCAATGACCATCTATAATCTTTTATTTAACAAATCATTTTTCCTAAAAGTGAGAAGTAATATGGATCTGTACACATGGAAACATTGTTTGAGATATTCGAAATATCCTAATAGATCGGATAGATCTGATAATGGTTACTCAATGTTGCCAGTCATGCTATATGTTTTAGAAATGCTCATAAAGCTTGTATGTATAAAATATTTTATTAAATGACGAATATCGCATATTGGAATATCAGGGGTGTCAGAAAATCTAACATGTGGCAAGACTTAGCTTATATTCATAAAAGAAATAAACTGGATATTTCAGTCCTTGCAGAAACCAAGTCAACTAAGCCGCCAGCTCAATCCCTTTATATTAGAGCAGGTTTTAACAATGCTCATCATGTTGCCTCAATAGGAACAAAATGAGGTTTATGGATTTTACTTAAGACTTCTAAATTTACTGAATCGTTTCAACAAATCTCAGCGTCAGATAAGTACATTATTTACCGGGTTAAAATTGATAACCCTCTTTGCTTAACGAATGAATCTCTTGGATTATTTGAGCGACCTCCCATAGTATATTGTTCACTTGATTGATGGCATTGGCGATGATTGCACAATCACTTTCAACTATTACTCTTCGAATCCCCATCACCGCTGCCAGTCTTATACCTGTATAAACTGCAAAAAGCTTCAGCTTGAATGACCGAACTCATCCTAACGTTACATTTATTAATCCGAAGAACTAGACCGTCATTATTCCGAACAATACAACAAACCTGCGATTGAGTATCAATTTTCACCGAAGCATCTACGTTGATCTTAATGACATTAATGGAGGGCATTTCCAAATCAATTTATCAGGAGGTCTAACACATTTAGGTAACTTTGTTTTTACCAGTTGTTTATTCCAACATGAGATTTTGTCTATAGTTTGAGTTAGAGCATAGATAATACCTGTATCCGAAGTATTGCGAAAAATAATTCTATTTCTGAGCTCCCAAACAGAGTGCCATAAACGACATAAGTCTGTAAAATCTATATTAAGAGCCCTAGTATTTAAAATATTTTCCGAAACATTACTTGTTAAATTTGGAATATTATAACATTTTCCCAACTTAACACCTAGATTTTGAATAAGGGATCTTGTGATCCGACAATTAAACAATAAATGATTTGTATCTTCTGTATCAGAATTACAAAGAGAGCAAGTACTAGGAACTCTATTTATATATCTATTTAGACGGGTCGTGGTAGGTAAGATATCTAAAATAATTTTCCAAATAAATTTTTTAATATTCGAAGGAATATTATGTTTCCAAATCCAGTATGCTGGAATTTTCTTAGTATTCCCTGTATTACAAATAGAAGATGTGGATTTAACAGAGAATTTTCCATTACTACTATAAATCCAAATTAACATGTCTGGAATATCAATTACTAGAATATGGATACTAGTAATGGCTTGAACAATATGAGAGGGGAATATACTATTTAATTTATCAATATCCCAAGAGTTGGTATTTGTAAATAAATCACAAACTTTTAAGTTAGGATTACAACCATTCCGAAAGTTTTGAAGATATTTCGCATTTACCCAAATGTCAGACCATACATTTATGGTTTTCCCATTACCTACTAGCCAGAGTAGACCTTTAGAGAAAAGATCTCTGACATTAAGAAGCCTGCCAAACTGCCAATAAGTTTTGAAACTACCTCTTTCCATTACAGATTCTGTTGAGAGATATTTATCCGTAATAACCTTCGACCAAATATTATCAGGATTAACCATAATTCTCCAAAGAAGTTTCATTTGCATACCAATATTAATTTGCTCAGCTGATTTAAAACCTAACCCACCATCTTTTTTAGGAGTACACATATGTTCCCAGCTGATTAGAGGATGATAGTTATCCGATTGAATTTTATTCCAAAAGAAATTTTTGTTGATCTGATCAATCTTTAGTAGAACTCCTTTTGGAAGAAGAAATTGCTGCATTAAATAATTTGTTTTAGAATTTAGGTTTGCCTGAATTAGAACCGATCTACCAGCTTGAGAGAGAGTATTAGATTTCCACTTTGACAACTGCTTTTTAAGGCTACTTATCGCCTCATCAAACAAGACGTTACAAACCCTACCACTAATAAGTGGTATATCAAGGTATTTTTCCATTGATTTTGTAACTGGGATATTTAGCTGTTGAGCAAGAGACAGGGCTTTACTGAAAGGAATATTTTTAGAAACTTGTAGAGAACTTTTATTATAATTTATAGTTAATCCAGACATATTGGAGAAAGTATTCAGAAGATTTCTAATCGTATGAAGACTTAAATCATCAGCGCGTCCAAAAATTAGTGTGTCATCTGCAAAGGAAAGAAATGGAATAGGATCACTGTTATTTGTAAGTTTTATTCCAACCAAAGGGTCACATTCCAAAGATTCCTGTTGCAGCATTCTCCCTAATAGTTCCATAACCAATACAAAAATATATGGAGCAAGAGGATCAACTTGTCGAATTCCCCTATAAGTATGAAATGTACGGCCCGATAAATTATTAACTAAAACTGAGAAACTAGTTTTAGTTAGACAGGTCATAACCCAATTAATCCATCTGGAATCAAAACCAAATTTCTTTAGAATAATACGAAAAAAACTCCAACTTATTTTGTCATAAGCTTTCTCCATATCCAGCTTTAAAGCCATCCACCCAAGTTTACCTTTTTTGTTATGAAAAGAGTAGAAAACCTCATGAGCTATTAGTATGTTATCCTGAATATTTCTACCTTGAACAAAAGCTCCTTGAAATGGATTAATAATACGTGGTAAAAGAGGCTTCAAACGATTAGCCAAAAGTTTCGACATAACCTTATAAATAGTATTACACAGAGAAATCAGACGGTAGTGGTTAATGTTACTAGGTGTATCAATTTTTGGAATAAGTGCAATAAAAGTTGAATTTACTTCATTGAGTAGCACACCATAATGAAAGAAAGATTGAATTGGATTTCACACGTTTTTCATGGCCAGGTTTGGGGTTTCGAATGCTTGACGAAAATTTTAAAATCACATATGGTTTCAATTTTGTGTTGTTTTGTGAGTTTTTTTGTGTGTTTTTTTTTGCTATTGTTGTGATAGGAGGTTGTATTTGCAAGATTGGATGGCAATGTAGGATATAGACGGTCAATTTCGGGGGATTTACTGGTCGATACATACTCGGCAACCTGGGCCAAGGAAAGCACTTGAACTCGGCATCTATATCCGAGCATATAGAATAAACTCGGCCAACTGGGTCGAGCTGTGCGTAGGTAGTTCACTACAAAAAAAAAATTGCTTTAGAAACGGATCTTTACCATCGCAAATAGTAGGATTTTCGTTTCTAAAAAATATTTGCCACGGCTATGTGACAGCAAATCGTCGGTCATTAGCTCTAGGGTAGCAAAAAAGTCTTTAGCGATGGTATGTTACCGTCACATAAAATTTGTCCAAATTGTTTTGTAATCTGTACACCTTTTTACCGCCTTTTTTCCCGCCTTTTTTCCTTCTAGTGTGACATGAGTTTTTTGTGTCGGCAAACATGCCGTTGCTAATGTGTTTATCAAATATATTTTTTAAAAAGGACCTAAATGAGAAATAAATTTCATATAATAGCCTATGCGGGATTTGAACCCGCATTTTTTGTGCATAAACACATCGCTCTATGACGGAGGGAAAACCTATCGTTGATATGCCAAAGAAAACTCAAACCTATAGCAAGTATAGCAATAAGCAAGAGGTCGATCCACATGGAAAGTTATAATTCCAGTTTGATTTAAGTGTCAATCAAAGTAACCAATTTGGGGGGTTTTTGTGTGTAAAAGTTCCGCCTTTTATCAAAGCGGAGTAAAGAAAGCAAAGTAAATGGATTTGTTTTAGACAATTAGGAGAAGCAATTCTACCTACAATTTTCCACTTTATTGGATTGAAGCGATCCTTGTAACTTCTTCTCGTCCTATTAAGTTTTCTATGAATGCCCTTGTCCCGACCTAATATAGTTACTAGTCCAACCAGTCCTAGCAACCCTTATCAATCGAACAATCCCTAAAGAAGGATTTAACCCAATTGATATCTTTAAGTTCAGAGACTAGCCAAGGTATTTGCAGTCCCTAAAGACGGATTTAACAACACGTTCACCTTCCTACTCATTTAATTAGTTCAACCAGCCCTAAAGGAATAAGTTTGCCACTTATGTTAAGGTTCACAACCAGGAATCTACAAAACTTAGCAATTGAATTGATTCTAACTAGTTGCGCGGGCTAGATAGAATAAAACAATAGACAATCAAGCACAAAGAAGTTGAAGCATTCAAATATAGGAAACAAGGAACGAGAATTAGAAACTCACAATCAATCCAAATAAAGCTTCAAATTGCAGGCAGAATAGATGAGTTTGGTTCCTCGTGAAAAACATCGCTCAAATCTCTAAAGTGTTCGATGAATGAAAGAATAGAATAGAAGTGCTGGAAAAATAACTAAAAGTCAGCCTTATAACACCCAAGTCGGCCATGAAAAAAAATAAGAACATCTAGGGTTTTAAGTAATCAAAACGCTGTGTCACAGCGCTGACGACCAATGCTACGGCCGTGGCATATGCTGCGGCCGTGGCATCAGCAAATTCCTCCAACCCGCTGCAAATTGATTGGCCGCGGCCGCAGCATGGTTGCTGCGGCCGCAGCCAGGGGCTTTTGCACGGAAAATCTATCTCGAATTTGCTCTTCTTGTCAACAGGAAAGTTGTAGTTATCTGAAAAAGATTTCCAACGCATGGTCATAATAGTCAATCCGAATATTGAGGCCTCAAGAAAGTGCAAAACAAGTTCAGCATGTCTGGCGACAACTTCTGCAGACTTGTTCTTCGTTTAGGTCCGCTTCTTCTTCTCAGGACCTCTTGAGATCTTCATGTAAGCTTCTCCGATCAACTAGACATTCTCATCTAATGCGTTAACAACTCATGTCTCATCATCAGATCCACGATTACCTTTAATAATCAATAAAAGTGTATAGATTCCGACTCCACTAACATAAAGAGCAAATATGCAAATTGTACTTAATCCATCCATGAAATGCATCTTAACTAAGCTAAATATAACCTATTATGCCTACCTAAATGCATGCTATCAAACTCCCCCACCCTTAACCTTTGCTTGTCCTTAAGTAATGATAGAACATGAATCAACGCATCCCACAGGAAATCCCTTTAAGTTTCAATCTCATCAAAAAGCAACATAATGGCAAGTGAAAACATAAGCCAAGTGAAAACATAAGCCAAGTAAACAAACGTCATAACATGTATTCCTGTGATCAAAGCTTAGAAGTAGACATCATCCAACCTCACCAGAAATATGTGTTTCACTCATGTGTTTAGGTTTTAAGGTACAATTCTCAACTCAATCCAAAATGCACTAAGCTCATAGATATCAACCACCATATCACCAAATATCTACCGAAATGTCATTACTTGCGGGACACAATAAAGACAACTAAATAAAATGTGACACTTTTTCTTTTCTTTTCTTTTCCTTTTTTCTTTTTTTTTTCTTTTTTTTCTTGTCTTGGTGCTTTCCTTACGCGAGGCGCAAACATGGGTGTCATGAATGGCCCCGGTCTATCAACACCTCAACCTACTAATATGAAGTCCACTTGAACATCTTTTGACGCAATTTGCAAACATGGGTGTCATGAATGAACCTGGTTACTCAATGATCAAGCTTTCTTTCCTAGTAGATAGTTTTCAACACCTTTTTGCGTGAATCATACCCATGGGTGTCATGCATAGATCCGGTTACTAAGCGCATCAACCATTGCCACCTTATTCACTAAATATGTACAAATTAAAAAAAAAGACTCAAAATATAACATAAACTCCGCAAGAAATCAAACCTGTGCATTGGTCTTTAAAAATAGATACTGCAGTCAATGGCAAGAGGTAACAATACAAGGAGAGTATTTCACACAATTGAGCAAAAGAATTCAAATAAGGCCAAACATTCTCACATGGTCATTTTTTAGGACTTCCATCATACTTTAGCTCAATCATACATGCTCAATTATATTCGCTATCTCATGTTCCACAAAAATCAAATAAAGACAAAATCAAAACATCCAGAACTCCATGGGATTTTTATGAACATGCTTGAAATTTAAATTAGATGACAAACTAAGCCAGATGGGTATTTGGATAACACATAACAAAAGTAAATCAAATAAAATCAGGGTGAAGGAAAAGAAAAAGGAAAAAGAAAGAAAAACATACCTCGGGTTGCCTCCCGAGAAGCGCCTTTGTTTCAAGTCGTTGGCTTGACGTAATGTTGAAGCTCAAGACACTAATCAGACATAGTCAAAGCCCTCATCAACATGTCAAACTCTTGTGCACAACTAACAAACAAACATGCACTACATACAAATAAATTGAAACTAAATATTAATACATTAAAGAACCGTTTCAACTTATTGTATTCATGAGCTTGACAACCCACAGAGGGTATATAATACCACCAATTTAGTTCTATTGGTGGCTTGTCAAAGTAGTAGTGAAATGGATCAACGTATCCCCCCAATATTCTCTCTAGTGAATGAGACAACCTTTACTTGCTTTGTAGCCTCAACAGTAGGCTCTAGATCAGATTCATCAATGGGGGAGCTAGGAATGATCTCATCAGATGGAGTATGGTCTTCCTCTACCTTCTCAATGTGATTTTCCACCATGACCTCAAGAGGTGCAACAGAGGTCTCAACGATTTGAGATACTGGAGGAAGTGACTCATTCTGTGCACATTGATGATCCATGTAGCAGAAAAATTTCAACATCTCCGAGAGTCCCATATCTAATAAACCTCCATCACTCATGTGCTCAGCAAGACTCCGTGTCTCAGGAGTCATGCCATCAAAGATGCATAGAAGCACTTCCCTTATACTAGCTTGATATCCCCATGAATAAATATCGTTAATGTACTCCTACAATCTGATGAAGTATTGATGAAAACTCTATGCGTCTAACTACAATAACCTAACCTTCAACATATGTTAGTAGCACAAGTGTAGACCATGTAAGTGGTCCACACCAAAAATCAGCACAAAAAACACACAAGAATCAATAAATTTCCACGGAAATGGCGCCAAATTTGACTGAGGGAAAACCTGTCGTTGATCCGCCAAAGAAAACTCAAACCTATAGCAAGTATAGCAATAAGCAAGAGGTCGATCCACAGGTAAAGTTATAATTCCAGTTTGATTTAAGTGTCAATCAAAGTAACCAATTTGGGGGGTTTTTGTGTGTAAAAGTTCCGCCTTTTATCAAAGCGGAGTAAAGAAAGCAAAGTAAATGGATTTGTTTTAGACAATTAGGAGAAGCAATTCTACCTATAATTTTCCACTTTATTGGATTGAAGCGATCCTTGTAACTTCTTCTCGTCCTATTAAGTTTTCTATGAATACCCTTGTCCCGACCTAATATAGTTACTAGTCCAACCAGTCCTAGGAATCCTTATCAATCGAACAGTCCCTAAAGAAGGATTTAACCCAATTGATAGATTTAAGCTCAGAGATTAGCCAAGGTAATTGCAGTACCTAAAGAGGGATTTATCAACACATTCCCCTTCCTACTCATTCAATTAGTTCAACTAGCCCTAAAGGAACAAGTTTGCCACTTAGGTTAAGGTTCACAATCAGGAATCTCCAAAACCTTAACAATTGAATTGATTCTAACTAGTTGCGCGTGCTAGATAGAATAAAATAATAGACAATCAAGAACAAAGAAGTTGAAGCATTCAAATATAGGAAACAAGGAACGAGAATTAGAAACTCACAATCAATCCAAATAAAGCTTCAAATTGTAGGCATAATAGATGAGTTTAGTTCCTCATGGAAAACATCGCTCAAATCTCTAAAGTATTTGATGAATGAAAGAATAGAATAGAAGTGCTGGAAAAATAACTAAATGTCGGCATTATAACACCCAAGTCGACCATGAAACAAAATAAGAACATCTAGGGTTTTAAGTAATCAAAACGTTGCGTCACAGCGCTGACGACCAATGCTGCGGCCACGACATCAACAACTTCCTCCAACCCACTGCAAATTGATTGGCCGCGGCCGCGGCATGGTTGCTGCGGCCGCAGCCAGGGGCTTTTCATGGAAAATTTATCCCGAATTTGCTCTTCTTGTCAACAGGAAAGTTGTATTTCTATGAAAGAGCTTTCCAACGCATGATCCTAATAGTCAATCGGACAATCGAGGCCTCAAGAAAGTGCAAAACAAGTTCAGCATGTCTGGCGACAACTTCTGCAGACTTGTTCTTCGTTTAGGTCCACTTCTTCTTCTCAGGACCTCTTGAGATCTTCATATGTAAGCTTCTCCAATCAACTAGACATTCTCATCTAATGTGTTAACAACTCATGTCTCATCATCGGATCCACGATTACATGAAATAATCAATAAAATTGTGTAGATTCTGACTACACTAACATAGAGAGCAAATATGCAAATTGTACTTAATCCATCCATGAAATGCGTCTTAACTAAGCTAAATGCAACCTATTATGCCTACCTAAATGCATGCTATCACTCTACCATTTGAGCTAATAGGCTTAATAATCAACTAGAGCAACACTATTCCCTTGTTTATCCATGATTCATTGGACACATCACTCTACCCTTTTCCCCTTGGTTCATACGGGATCATCCTAAAAATCGTATTTCACCAAATAAACAAATGAGTAATTTTCCAACCAGCAAGTGACTAAATTAGCTGGCTATATTACCACTCATATAATTTACCATTGATATTTTTCCTTTTGCTATAATGAAGTCACCATTTTCATTTTACCACATAGATAAAAACAACTAAAGACATGTTCCCATGTTTTAGGTGAAATGCGATTAAGTAGTTCTTTTAGCAAGAAAGTGTGAAAAAACAAATGTTGCTGAAGAGCTTACATTAGAACCTTCATTGGCTGATCTCCTGTAATAGCTTTTCAATGGCTTCAGATGTGAAAGGGATATCCAAGCAATCTTGTCCATCAGCATTTCTCCATGTTTTCACCAGTTCGTGATCCTTGAACTTGGTTAAATGAGAGTTCAAAGTATCTTGGCTACTCACCAGGAAGCGCTCCCTATAGGTTGCGTACATGTCACTGACTGGCATCCCTGTGAGCAAAGAGAAAAAAAGCATGAGAAGGCAAACTATAAGAGTTGAAGATCCTTGAGCTTTTTTGTAAGAATGTTGTCAAAATGGTTTCTTAGGAAAAATCAGTTGCTTGGGTTATATATTAGGGAGGGACAGCTGATACTTAGCTAGAACTTTGAAGAAGCTTTGGGCATTTGGGGTCAAACTTTACAGGACAATGGTTTTTTTTTTTTTTTTGCACTTTATGATGTTTCGCCATGTGCAAGAATCAGAGGGAATAACATCGCTACGACCTTGTAGGGTGAAAAAGTAGAACATGATGCCAGTACCATTTGAGCTGTGCGAGGACCATCTTCTTGTCCCACATTATTATCATCGATCACAACCAAGAATACTAGTTAGATTTGTAAGTAGAAACCCTGCATTAATGGTTGTGTCAGAATGAACAAAGATAGATGTCTTACACAGAGGTGCATTCACATGATCGGTGGAAGCAACCATACGAACATGGGAACAAGCAGTAAGCCGAGCAAGATATTGTTGAGTGTCTGAAGATGGTGACTTCATTATAGCAAAGGAAACATGTCAACACAAATCACCTAAAACAATAGCTCAATCAACCAATTGGCAATATCTTTAACAAGTTCAAGGAAACACTATAAGAATTTCATATTGGAAGTAAATTATGCAAGAAAAGTGTCAGAAGAAAAAGAGATTAATAAATCTAATGAACCTTCATCATTCCTTTACATATATATACTCTTGAACATTTTCCATAGCCTAAGCAAAGGTTAAGGCCATCCTATATATATAAAATTAAGTTTGTCACATATGCCAATAGGAGAACTTCTATTTTTAGAATAAAAAAACAGCTAATTGATGAATCCACTTAGGTAGCAAAGAGAGTAGGAGATGAAAAACTCACCATTATCATGTTTGGACATGATTTTCTAAAGCTTCAGTGGCCTGGCCTCACCAAAATCATAGTCCTTTATTGAAAAATTCCATGGATGAAACCATATGGAAAAACAAGATCACAACAATAGTCAGCTTATAATCGGGCTATGCCATCTAAATACTTTAAACGATTGATAATAAAAACATAATTTCAAAATCACAGCACAGAAGTAAACTGTTTCAAATCTACTCATGTAAAAATAAGATCAGACACAGTTGCATTACCCAATCTACTCATGTAAAAATAAAAAACAGAGCTACAAGAACAGACTTAATAAAAAATGGTGCTTGTATATCAAAGAAAAAGTAAGATGAATAAAAAAATAGACTTAATAAGATGGTCCCATAATAAAACAAAATAATCTTATATTAGTTCTAGAAATGAAAGGTAGTGGGAGGGCAAGTAATTACTCTTAATTCATTATGTGTAGTATAGTACTTCAGATGGTCAAAACCCCACCTCCCAAGGCCTCTTGCCATGTGTCTACGAAGATCAATATCTTTCCGCTCACACTAATCCGGCTGCAACTGATGTTTCCGACCAATAAGTCATACTTGCAAAAAGAAAAGATGAGGAAAATGGTCTAAATTGAATATAAACATGAACTGATAAAACAAAAATACCTTCTTCTTTGCTATTTTAACCGGCCATGTTACTACAATCGATAACTGCATGAAATATATTTTCCCCACAGTTCTTTCCAAGGATGTCCAACACCTGAAACCATAAACATAACAAAACACATTTCAAGAATCACAGTTACATATTTTATCAATTATGTTTCTTCTTAGAATAACATTTTATCATAAGCTTGTGACTTACGGTTTACATATTTTACCTTTAAGAAAAGTTAGAATGAGCAAATAAGCTTGTGCTTTTTGTAACGTTTAGCAAAAAGAGCTTGAAACAAAGAAGACTCCATATGTTAAATTATGTGAAGGAGAATATTTGCAAGGAAATTCAAATGGATGAAATAAATACTTTAAATAGAATAGAGACCACTACCAAGAATGACTTTAGCCAGAGATTTTCACAACAACCCAGGCAACAAATACCAAGCAATTTACTCCATCATGTAGGAAATGAAATCTCAAACGAAGATAATGACTGGCTGACTCGACAAATCACAAATTCTGAAATAAAGAATGCGGTTTTCAGTCTTGCCAATGATAAATCCCCGGGACCTGATGGGTTTCCTGCCGGATTCTTCAAAAAATACTGGCACATAGTTGAACCATCCGTCATAAAGGCGGTCAAGAGCTTCTTTCTGAGTGAAAGAATTCTAGAACAGACAAACCACACGTTCATAGCATTAATACCAAAGATAGACAACCCGACCACAACATCTCACTATAGGCCTATCAGCCTATGCTCAACAACATACAAAATTATATCCAAAATACTAGCATCAAGACTAAAAAGGATTATCCCCAAAGTAACAAACCCACTTCAAAGTGCCTTCTCTTCTGGCAGATCAATACAGGATAACAACTTAATTGCAAATGAAATATTCCACTCTTTCTCAAAAGAAAAAGAAAATTCAGGTTGGATGGCGGTCAAGCTTGACATGGAAAAAGCTTTTGATATGGTCGACTGGAACTTCTTACTCTCCACCATGCTTAAACTTGGTTTCTCACCCAAATTCACGGAATGGATTAAAGAATGTATTACAACTATAACATACTCAGTACTAGTAAATAATGAACCCACGGATATGTTTTTCCCCAAGCGAGGATTACGCCAGGGATGCCCGCTCTCACCATATCTATTTTTAATAATATCAGAAATTCTAGCTCGAGGACTACAACATGAATCAGAAAGGCCGCAAAGCCATCTAGGAATCAAACTAACACGCGGTGGTACGAAAATCCCCTTCGTAGCCTTTGCCGATGATATTGTCATCTTTGCATCAGCAACCAAAACTGGTTGTGACCAAATTAACAAAGTACTACAAGAATACTCATCTTTGTCAGGACAACGAGTGAACAGGCACAAATCTCAATTCCAAACATCCGAAAATGTTTCAACCACACAAAAAAATCTTATTCGAAATGAGCTTGAAATAGCACACACCCCCAAATTGGGGAGCTATTTGGGATGTCCGATCATTGAAGGACGAGTGACAAAGGACGAATTTAAAGACTTATTAACAAGCACTAAGTCACAACTACACAGATGGAAGGCGAATTTACTCTCACAAGCGGGTCGTTGCACCTTGATCAAAACGACGCTAGTAGCTAAACCTTTACATATAATGCAATGCTTTATGCTACCTAAATCTGTTCACACAGAACTTGATAAAATCAACCGAAACTTCCTTTGGAACAAGGGCCCGAATCGTAAACCCCTCATCAGCTGGTTTGAGGTTTGTAAAGCCAAGGAAAATGGAGGACTTGGTCTTCGCAGCTATGAGAACATGAATAAAGCCCTTCAGATGAAATTACTTTGGAAACTATTAGCAGAACCATCTAGCCCCTGGGTTACATTAATCAAAGAAAAATATCTCAAAGATCAAAACATTCTGAATTATCAGAAGCATGGGACCTCTTCTTGGCAATGGACGCATTTAATAAAATTATTACCTTTATTCAAGCAAGGTCTAAAATGGTCTATTGGGGATGGATCATCCATTAATTTTTGGCGGGACTTGTGGCTAGGCTCTTCGCCGCTAAATTCACTAATCTCGGGAACACAACAAATTGACGAAACAATCAACATAAATTATTTCCTAAAACAGAATTAAACATGGGACCAAGATAAATTACACGAAAATCTACAAAACGTCATTCCAAATGACATAATAGAAGCAATAAAAACAACCCCAATACCACAACACATCCATGTTGATAGACTATATTGGAAATGGAGCAAAAATGGCTGGTTTAGCACAAAGTCTGCAATTGACATGATACATAGACACAAAAACCATGAAATTTCGGATATAAACTGGGTTTGGGGGCTAAAGATTCCTCCTAAAATAAAATCTTTCCTTTGGAAAATCCTTAAGAATGGTATACCCACTACGGTTAAACTGGCATCTCGCCGTCTTGGTATTCTGATGAATTGCCCACACTGTGACTCCTGCTATGAAGACCTTAACCATCTATTATGGGACTGTCCTGTTTCTAGGGAAACCCTTATTGCAAATAACCCAGGTGCCTTTATGAAAATCCTGGGCTGTTTCAACAAAGAGGAACACCTTAACGACACAATCTGGGATATAAAAAATACAATTGGGGAAAAATGTTTTGAAGATCTTGCCTTTGTTTGGTGGGGAATTTGGTATTTCAGAAACAAAACGATCTTTGAAAATATAAACCCAGACATAAGGCGTATCTTATCATTTGTAAAAGAACAAATATTTATCTGGAAAACAGCGTACTCTAGTCCACCGGATTACTGCGCAAATGACAAAAACATGTCCAAAAAAGTCGACCAACCGAGATTGAAATCGAAAAGAAAAAGAACCAAATGGGAACCCCCTCCAAATGGAACTTATAAACCGAATTTTGACGGTTCTCTCTCCCCTGATGGTAGAGGCACGTATGGCTTCATCCTTCGGGATTCCATTGGTGCTCCTATTTCCAGTGGCTGAGGAACCTCACCAATCACCTCGGGTTGTGGATTTGAAAGCATGTGCCTTTGGAAGGGGCCTGGAAGCCGCAAAAGAACTGAAAATCATGAACCTAATCATTGAAGGTGATAATTAACTTAATGATTATCAAAAGTCTAAAAGGTATGGGGAAGCCTACTGGAGACTCTGCAACGATTGTCTTGGATATTCTAGTCTCGCTGGGCTTCTTTGGTTCTGTTGAGATTCGTCATGTCTTCCGTGAGGCAAATCTGGTTGTTGACCACTTGTCACGTATTATCGTTGCTTCTAACGGATCTATGACTCCTGATGATTCTCTGTTGCGTAGTCTCATCCGCAAGGATGCTCTTGGCTGATAGAGCTTAGCTCTATGGTCGAATTCTTTCCGTTTCAAAAAAAAAAAAAAGAATAGAGACCAAAGGATTAATTAGCACTGATTTTAAAAGATGTAAATTAGCACTTCTTGCAATATCTTTTCAATCAAAGTGATCTTTAATAAATTTTCAAAACATATTGCGTTCACAAAACGACAAAACTTCAAAGATTCCTCTTCTACTTTCAGTCTTTCACCTTCTATTTTCACCTTGGGTTGTTGATTTCAGTTCTTGCATTCTTCTTTACTTTTAGTTTTTAAAAATTTGGTTTTCACAAGCGTTTATATTACATAATTGATGTATTTCACCAAGAAAATTACTAGAGCTAATTTTTTTTTTTGTGGATTTACCGCGGCAAATCTTAGCCATATTTAGCAATTCACAATTAGACTATCATATTCCCTGAAGCGCTCGTGGAATTTCACCGATACTTATTACCTCATTTTGATGACAAAATGACTAGAAATACCTGCAAACCTTAACCGAAAGGGGTTATGATAATATTATATGTTTCTTGGTCCAAGCGATGAGGGTGTTATGTTCGGCTCGCGAGGATTTGAGTCGTTTAACCGTGGACTCGGGTAGGAGTCAGGTGATGTTTTTATTCCAAGAACGTTCTTCTCCGATCACAAATCTCGAGAATTGAACTCCGGGGGTTTTAGTTCCGGGAGATAATCAAAGCTCTTCTGCATTTCTTATCTTGAAATCGGATCCTTTTCTTTGGGGTATGAGGGGGTATATTTAGGGAAACTAAGCGAGCAACTGGTTGGCGGCCCCGTGGTTCTATATAAGACACGTGTAACGCATGCCCACACGCTTAGGAGCATATGCAATACACGTGGTGTCATTTAGTGGGGAGGTGTTTGAGCCAGCGAGCTGCTTGCTAGTGTCCCGGGGGGTTACGAGATATTTGGAGGACCTACTCTGGTTTCTACGCGGGGTTCAAGTCGCGAGGGAATGTGGGTCAAGGTTCTTGGGCGGCGCTGGGTCTAGTCATGACTTTGATCAAGTACCCTGCTCGCAATGAATCTGGTGGTGGGGCCAGATATCTTTTTTGCGTTGGGTGACCCATTTATGATGTCATACTTGTGTTATTTAATAAATCTATTTTCTATGGCATCGTCATATCTCCTCCTAACCGGATCGCGAGTGATACATCGTTCGCGATTGGGTTTTGACAAATACGATGCTTCCCGCCAAAAACCAGTTCATTGGATGGGCCTTGATTGGGCCCAACGTGTTTTCCGGCCCACCGGACAGAGTAGTCCCACAGAGAACTATAAGTGGGGTTTTTGCCCTCACTCCTCCTCATTCCACGTTTCTGAACACTCAAAAAGAAGAAGGGAGAGAGAGAAAGTTCAAGGGTTTCTTGTGCTCTTCGAAGAAACGAGATCGGAGTTAGGTAGTGGTCCATTCCCAGTCTTCTAAGCTTATTAGCTCTTCTTTTTCACATTTCTCAAGTGAGTTTTCCCCGATCTTTCTCTATCCACTTTTAATTTCTTGGTTTGCGTTTGCCTTTTGGGATTTTTAGGGCAACGGGAATATCAAACCCGGTGGTGGAATTACACTTTTCTAGTGAGGTATATGGCGGATATGGGGTGGGGACTGGGGTACACCCTAGTGCCTCATCCCCCGCCTCCTTCGTTGCTCTATTGTTTCACCCCCTACCTCCTCCTTCGTTCCCTTAGTCATAGCTGATTTTTATGGAGTGGTAAATGGATACCTAGTAATAGCGGGGTGGCGCTGGGACAGGGTAGTGTTACTTTTGAGTTCTTCGAAAAACCTCCCACATTCTTTTGGGTTTTGTGGAAACCCTCCGACGACAAGAGGTGGAAGAAACCTTTCGTCTCCCCTTTTTGCCTTCCCTAAAGGTGATTTATCAAGAATCGAGAAGATTTTATAGAGGAGACGAAAAGGCGTCTTTTAACCGTCATCCTGCAGGGGGGGTAGATGTATTTTCAACATCCTTTCGGGAGGCGCACGAGGCACCAACTTGGGCCCCTAAAAGGGCTTTTTGGCGCCAAATTTACTTACTTGCGATGTTGAAAAGGTAGTTTCCCCTTGCTGATTTTTACTTATATTGCGTCTTTCCCATGGGGTTTTGGTCTTGTTTTTAGAATTAAGATGTCGCAAGTGAGTGATAGCCAGAACCGTAGCGTGGGCTATGAACATGAGGAGGTGAGTTCTTCGTGAACTAGATCCCTGGCAGACGTCGACTCGGATTCTACAGCGAGTCCAGCTCCTCCCCCTACCGAGTCCAATACATCGCAAGGGAAAAAGAAAAAGAGCGAACCCTAGGGCCAGTTCAAATGCGAAGAAACGGAAGATGGCAGGAACCATCAAGCGTCCTCTGAAGAGGGACAACCCCGAGTATTGTCAAACCTCGGAGTCTATAAACGACTTGGGAAAGGGTGAGTCATTTCGCGTACCCAAGGAGGCTAAAAAACCTATCCGACTGGTCCCAGGTGTCTTCGCCCTGCCTCCTTACGACCGAATAGAGGCAGATAATTACATCTTCTTTAAAAGTTATGCTCCAATGGTGCCTCCTTGATGTTCGCAGTTTTAGTCATATTTTACATCATGTTTTCATTCCATCTAAGTCATTTTATTAGCTTTTGTGTCGGGAAAGTAAGGAAAATGTGTAGTTATGCTTAATTTTATAAGATATGGAGTCTACACAAGCTTTGATGTGATTTTATAGGTATTGGAGCTGATTTGGAAGAGTTTTGACGCACTTTAGAGCTTAATGAAAAATCATGAAGGCAATGGAGAAGCCAAGCAAAAGCAAAAAGTGGTGTAGCTGGAGAAAAGCCTTATTTTCGCCATCCATCACTTTGATTCAAGATCTGGAGCCTTCATCAGATTTGTAGTCCTTGAAAAGAGCTTTCCAACGCATATTCATATGCGTCAATCGGATGAACGAGGACTCAGAAAAGTGTGATTAAAGTCAGAGTCGAAAAGCTGAAGAAAAACAGAACCTACTGCATTCGAACAGATACCTCGACGCCGACACCCAGACCTCGGCGCCGATACCCTGCGCACCAGCATAATTTTCTGTGGGCTGATTTAATTACTTAATGGGCTTTTTAATTAGGGTTTTCATCTAAATTCCTTTTAGCATCTTTTAGTTAGATAGACTTGGGATATTTTATCCTTCCTTAGATAGATTATATTATTTTCCTAAGATAAAATCTCTTTCCTTGGAGATTAAGTTTTAATTTCTTTCTTTAAATAAAGCAAATTAGAGGCTAATAGACATCATTGAAGACACGCTGAATTGACATCAACTTAGGACGTAAGTTTTGGAGTTTTTGGGTGAAGGTTTTGACATTGGTTTTGAGGTTTGATTTTATGCAATTTCCGATTATGTTTTATTCAATTTTCAGCATGTTTTCTATAGCTACGTGTGAGTAGTTCCCCTTCTTCTAGGGTTGGGGTGAGCCCAACAATAGCCATGTATGAAAGCTTGAATCTATGATGTTTTTATGAGTTTATCATCATCTATCTTGTGCTTACATCCTTTGCGAAAGTTGAGGACAATTCCATGTTTATGATTATGAAGCGAAAGTGGATTTAATTATGAATTTGGATAGTAATTAGAGATCTTTGACGAAAGTAAAAGGGACCTAATTAAGAAAAGGTAGAACGAATAGGTTTTATGCGAAAGCCTCTATTCTCTATTTGTGAAGTATGCGAAAGCTATCTTTTGATGATAAAAACATTATCTTTGTTCTATGATTCTTGTGTGGTTTATGCATGGTTGTTGTTGTGTTTATCCCTTTACCTTGGAAGTTCTTTTTATATTGTTTACATTCGTAAAATCCTTTTCTTTTTGTTCTATTTTGCTGCTGGAAAACAAAAGATCACTCAACATTCATCACTTCTCTCGTCCATCCCCTTGATATCGACCTCTCTAGTCGATATCGACCGCCTTTGCTACTGATTTTTGTGTATTGTTAGATCACAGGAACTACTCTAGAAAGTGTTGTCCTCTCTCCAGTGGAACGATCCCGACTTCTGCTATCTACATAGTGGGAATTAAGGTATTTTATTTGTGGTTGTTTTCCCATCGCAACAAATTGGCGCCGTTGCCGGGGAGGGTAACAATCGCCATCTAGAGTAGTTGATTTTTGGAGTTGGGACTAGCCCACCTCCTCCTTGCTTTCTAACGCTACTTGTTTGCTTCTTGTGTTTGTTTTGAGAGGTGTATGCGACGCGCTGATCGCATAATAGAGTTTGAGGCTTTAGACGAACCAGAGCGTTACTTTCATCTAAGAGAAAGGCTAAAGGGAATCATGGCCTGCGGTATTTTATTTGTGGTTGATTTCCCATCGCAACAAATTGGCGCCGTTGCCGGGGAGGGTAACAATCGCCATCTAGTGTAGTTGATTTTCGGAGTTGGGACTAGCCCACCTCCTCCTTGCTTTATAACGCTACTTGTTTGCTTCTTGTGTTTGTTTTGAGAGGTGTATGCAACGCGGTGATCGCATAATAGAGTTTGAGGGTTTAGACGAACCGGAGCGTTACTTTCATCTAAGAGAAGGGCTAAAGGGAATCATGGCCGACCGTGAGACCCTTGAGGAAACGGTGGAGAGGATGCGAAGGGAGAACCAAGAGGCCAATCGTGCTCGAGAACAAGAGGCTGAGAGGGCACGTCAAGCGGAGGAACAACTTGCTAGGATTCCTCCCAATGCTCGGCAATATATGCACCCACCTCTTAGGGTGGCCGCACCACCTATTGTCTTCCCCGAAGCTCTCGCTAATTTTGAGATCAAGACAAGCTTCATTGCCATGATTAAGAAGATCCAATTTTCGGGGAAACCAATGGAGTGCCCTATGGAGCATGTGCGCGAGTTCTTGGATATTTGTGACACCATCGCTCATGGTGACACTTTGGAGTATGTGAGGCTTAAGGCCTTTCGATGGTCACTTGCGGGGAAGGCACTTCATTGGCTAGATAGCTTGCCGACCCAAACCATCACCGCTTGGGAGCAATTACATGATTCCTTATTAACCAAGTTCTTCCCACCTTCAAAGACATCGGAGCTAAGGAAAAAAATTACTAGTTTCAAGCAATTGAGGGTGGAAGACTTGGCGGCGACATGAGAGAGATTCAAAGAGCCTCAACGTCAATGCCCTACGCATGGGCAACCCGAATATGTGCTCCAAGAGATCTTTTTCAATGGGCTGAATTCGGAAACAAAGGATCGGATTAATGTTCACACCAACCTCCGGTTCCTTGAGATGACTCCGGAGGAAGCATGGGAAGAGCTAGAGCGCTTGGTTGAGTACGACAACACCTATGGGACCTCCAAAATCTCGGATGTGAGGCCCCCGCCATCTATGGCTCTCTATCAACCATCTAAAGAGATTGATCCGGATGTACGCGAGCAATTTAGGAAGGATCAAGTGAGAAAGCTACAAAAGCAAGCTCGGCATCTATCGGTAAATCAAGCATGCATAGAGTGTGGATCTACTTCCCACACCACGTTCCAATGCCCTCACGCCGATCAAGTGCACCTAGCCGAGACATATAAGGATGCTCCTTATGTGGGAGGTCCTAGCCAAGCAGGAAACCAAAACACTTGGGGCAATCGTCAACCCGACAACACTATGGCGGACACAATTTCTATCGAGCTCCAGGCCATCCGGAGCGTGAGCAATCACGCAATGATATGAGCATGATCCTTGAGGAGATGAGGTGGAACCAAGCAAAGAATGACCTTGCTAACTCGACTGTCCAAACTCAATTGCAAGGTCTCAATGCTCGCTTTGGGGAAATGGACATATGGAGGAGAAACATTGAGACCCAAGTGGGTCAATTGGCGGCTCAAATTCCAAAGCAACCCGGCACCCTACCAAGCCAAACCATGGCTAATCCTAAGGGCCATGCCACGGGGCATGTTGCTTCCATCAAGCTAAGGAGTGGACGCGAGTTACTAGACCAACACATCTCACAAAAAGAGGACGGCGAGCCCAGAAACACCCTCGGCGCCGACACCTCTACCCTCGGCGCCGACACCCTGACAGCTCCAAAACCTATTGCAGAAGCTGCTGGAAGTGCACAGCCCCTGGGCGTCGACCCCTCCAGTGTCGATGCCGACCCACCTGTTCAAGAAACCTCTCCCAACACTACAGACCCCTCGACGCCGACCCCTCCTACCTCGACGCCGACCCCTGCTGCAGAAAGAACGAGAAATGTCCGCCTATGTGAATTTTTTGAAGGATATCTTGAGTAACAAGAGGTCTCTAGCGGATATTGTGGAGGAATGCAACAAGATGGACTTCCCCGAAAAGAAGGTTGATCCAGGGAAGTTCGCCATCTCTATTGGGCTTGGAAATCATCGTTACAAAGCCTTGTGTGACTTGGGAGCAAGTGTAAGTCTTATGCCTCTATCTATTTGGCACCAAGTCAAGCTAGGAGCATTGGAGCCGGTGGAGATGAAGTTGTTTATGACCGACAACACATGGGTGAAGCCCACATGGATTATGGATAATGTCCCCGTCAATGTGGGGAAGTTCTTTGTCCCAACCGACTTCATTGTGCTAGATATGGAACCGGATCCCACCGTGCCAATCATTTTGGGTAGACCTTTCTTGGCCATGGCGGATGCAAACATTAGCGTCAAGAATGGCCTACTTACTTTCACCATAGCTGATGAGGTAATTGAGTTTCGTTTTAATACGACTATGAGGGAGGTAAGGAGGATGGAGGTCAATGCCCTATATGCACGAATGGACGTCATTCCATGTGAGGAGCTTACAAAGGAGATAATAGCCAAGGAGCAAACGCCCACGGAGGATCAAATCAACAACCTATTGGCTACTTTGGATAATGAAGAAGTGGAAATCATGAGCACGACAACGGCTAAGTATGGGGTCCTCGACATCGACTTACCTCTGTCGACATCGATTCCACACCATGCTGAAAAAGCTACAGATGCATCGGCGCCGATACCCTCAGCCTCGGCATCGACACCTCCAGCAGCAGGACAACATGAAGAAGATGGTTGTGCTACCATGGAAGGAAGAGTTGATGAGAAAGGAAAGAGTTGGGCCGAAGAACACCATCCCGGTCCCAACAAGGTAAGTGAAGGTATGAATTTCTCTTCCCCTATTTCCATTCAAAACCTATCTATTACGAATGGAAGAGGCATGCCTTGGTTTGTGAGATTGTGTAGGGGATACAATGAGGATCCAAAAGCTTATGAGGTAGGAGATACGGTGTACATCTCCAAGGCTAAGAATCAATGGTTCCCTAGCAAATTCAAAGAAAAGAAGTCGGCCCAGCGACTTAAATCAATGGTCCATTCGAAATTCACAAGATTCGACCCGGTACAATGGAGCTAAAGGATAAGGAAGGAGTCCTATTCAAGGTCGAACTAGAAAGTCCGGAGGAGGAGGCCCGTGCCACATGGGCCTTGCGAATGCCCACATGAGCTTAAGAGAAGAAGTCGGCCCAGCGAATTAAAAGTCTAGAGCTTGTACATAGACCCATGATTATTTAGGATTTTATTTTTGTTGGTTTTGGTTTTGGATTTTGTTTTGGTTTTGCTTTAAACTTTGTTTTTGGAGGTTTTGGTTTTGATTGCTAACGAAGTGGTAGGTGCTAAGCATGACGAAAGGACAACTTTGGAGCATGAAGCCTGTCGACGTCAACTATCACCAGTCGATGTCGACTTAGCACCTATTTTCGGTCAAAATGAGCTCCAATTCTATCTTGTAAGTCTTTGTTTACACCCATCTCTTATTTTTGCGCTTATACTTTGAGGACAAAGTAATTTTTTAAGTATGGGGTGGGGGTAACAACTTACTATATGCTTATGGTTTGAAGTTTGTTTTTGGTGGTGTTTTGCATTATTTTGTATTTTTTGCATATTTTGCATTTTTATTGAGTCCATAAAAGAAATACAAAAAAATTGAAAAATGTCGAGAAAGAAGAAAAAAAATGCATTGTTAGTTATATTTTATACACCTAACTTAGATGTCCTATGATGATGCATAATAATTGACTTGATCATGTAAACCCTATCATGTAATCATATGTGCTCAATTATAATCGACTTGCGATTATAATTGAGCACACATGATTCTAGGTAGAGGCGATTGAAATCTAAATCTATGTCCTAGTGAGATGTTTTTGACCTTATAGGGAACGTTCTTCATATTTTTCCCTTCTTTTTTTATGTGTGATTTACTCTCCTTATGGGATTACCTTTTGACATTGATGTGGTTATCTATTTCTTGAGACCGATTATGAGATACTAGTTCATTGCTTATTAAAATTAGATGATGGAGGACTTATATTTTCTTAGCCATATTTTATCCATTCATTTACCTATCTTGCATATTTATCTTTCTTGAAGCCCTTTGAACCTTGGCCTATTCGTTGTTAGCTCCACAAAATTAATTCCTAGTTGATTTTAAGCTTGACCCTTTATCCGGGAATTAGGATTTAGAGTTGGTTGGAATTTGATTGAGTTGAGTTTGATGGAGAAGAAACTAAGTTGTTGAGCTTTGTTGAGATGCTTCTAACGAAATTATGTAAGGTTGTGCCGAAAGAAAGAAAGAAAAAAAAATGAAAAAAATGTCGGCGAAAAAAGAAAAAGGAAAAAGAGAAGAACAAAAAAAAGTGTTTATTAGGAGCCAAGTTTATGATATGTGAGAGTCGGATGAAATTGTTGGTTGAGAATTATTTTCATGGGTTGATGATCTTGATAGTTGATGAGCATTGGTTATGTGCTGAATTTTGAGATGAGTTGTTTGATTGAGTTGAGTTGGAAGTTTAGGAGTCTTGATTCCCGGATTTTTAGCACCACTTTGCCTAAATAATTCCATACCTTTTACTTCTTACCAAGCCACATTACAACCCGGCCGAATGAAGTCTTCTTTGAAGTCTTTCATTGAGCCATAAGTTCTCTTGATGATTTTGATTGCTTTGACATCTCCGGTGGAGAGATTGGTGATATAAATAACAATGTCTATGTAGCTTCTTGCAATAAGGATTGAGTTGAGAGATGTTATTCAAATCTTGAACACATTGAGAGTTGAGTGAAACACATATATCCTTGTGAGGTTGGATTTCAATTGCTCTTGCTTAGAGTTACTTATATATGTGTGATGACGTTTGATTGCTTGATTCTTTTAGACCACTTGCGCTTATGATGTTGCTTTTTGGCGAAGGTGACGACTTGAAGGATTGTGTTGTAGGTAGTGGTTATTGTTTGGTTATTGCTTAAGGACAAGCAAGTCTAAGTATGTGGTGTTTTGATGTTCGCATTTTTAGTCATATTTTACATCATGTTTTCATTCCATCTAAGTCATTTTATTAGCTTTTGTGTTGGGAAAGTAAGGAAAATGTGTAGTTATGCTTAATATTAGAAGATATGGAGTCTACAAAAGCTTTGGTGTGATTTTATAGGTATTGGAGCTGATTTGGAAGAGTTTTGACGCACTTTAGAGCTTAATGAAAAATCATGAAGGCAATGGAGAAGTCAAGCAAAAGCAAAAAGTTGTGTAGCTGGAGAAAAGCCTTATTTTCGCCATCCATCACTTTGATTCAAGATCTGGAGCCTTCATGAGATTTGTAGTCCTTGACAAGAGCTTTCCAATGCATATTCATATGCATCAATCGGATGAACGAGGACTCGGAAAAGTGTGATTAAAGTCAGAGTCGAAAAGCTGGAGAAAAACAGAACCTACTGCATTCGAACAGATACCTCGATGCCGACACCCAGACCTCGGCGCCGATACCCTGCGCACCAGCATAATTTTCTGCGGGCTGAGTTAATTACTTAATGGGCTTTTTAATTAGGGTTTTCATCTAAATTCCTTTTAGGATCTTTTAGTTAGATAGACTTGGGATATTTTATTCTTCCTTAGATAGATTATATTATTTTCCTAAGATAAAATCTCTTTTCTTAGAGATTAAGTTTTATTTTTTATCTTTAAATAAAGCCAAAGAGGCTAATAGACATCATTGAAGACACGCTGAATTGACAGCAGCTTAGGACGTCAGTTTTGGAGTTTTTGGTTGAAGGTTTTGACATTGGTTTTAAGGTTTGATTTTATGCAATTTCAGATTATGTTTTATTCAATTTTCAGCATGTTTTCTATAGCTATGGGTGAGTAGTTCCCCTTCTTCTAGGGTTGGGGTGAGCCTAACAATAGCCATGTATGAAAGCTTGAATCTATGATGTTTTTATGAGTTTATCATCATCTATCTTGTGCTTACATCCTTTGCGAAAGTTGAGGACAATTCCATGTTTATGATTATGAAGCGAAAGTGGATTTAATTATGAATTTGGATAGTAATTAGAGATCTTTGACGAAAGTAAAAGGGACCTAATTAAGAAAAGGTAGAACGAATAGGTTTTATGCGAAAACCTCTATTCTCTATTTGTGAAGTATGCGAAAGCTATCTTTTGATGATAAAAACATGATCTTTGTTCTATGATTCTTGTGTGGTTTATGCATGGTTGTTGTTGTGGTTATCCCTTTACCTTGGAAGTTCTTTTTATATTGTTTACATCCCTAAAGTCCTTTGCTTTTTGTTATATTTTGCTGCTGGAAAACAAAAGATCACTCGACATTCATCACTTCTCTCGTCCATCCCCTTGATATCGACCTCTCTAGTCGATATCGACCGCCTTTGCTACTGATTTTTGTGTGTTGTTAGATCACATGAACTACTCTAGAAAGTGCTGTCCTCTCTCCAGTGGAACGATCCCGACTTCCGCTATCTACATAGTGGGAATTGAGGTATTTTATTTGTGGTTGATTTCCCATCGCAACACTCCTCCCCTCCCAACAATATTCATGGAATGTGTAGCTCCTACCGTAACCAAGACGCTGGGTGAGGAGTCGATTCTAAACGTCAAGCACCTGAAGGAGGTGGCAAAGCTTTACCCATGGCCGGTTGGGATAGAGATAGACCTAGCTACCGAGAATGGGGGATGTTTGAATGAATATAAAGACCATGTTGTTGTCCACCTGGGCAGTTTGCTCCAGGGGCTCCGCCTCTCTCTCGCCCCACTTTATTCAGATTTTTTGGCATGCATAAACCAATGCCCAGCCCAACTTGCCTTTAACGTATGGATGTACCTTGTGGTATACATCATGTGTTGTGCTACCATCAAACAAACGTCGTCATTGGACCACCTTTTCTCTGTTCTTTCTTTGAGGCGTAGTGAGGGACTGGTGTCCGCCTCTCTGGCTGGAAAGATTGTTGAGAGGTTGTCCAGTAGTACGGGATGGAGAAGAAAATGGTTTCTCTTTCGTGATTCAACCAACACTATTATGAACTTTGTGACTAAGCCTAGTAAGTATGTCGCGCCTAAAGATAAAAACGTCGCGGCGGAGGGATGGAGAGCTAAGTTCGGGGAAGGGGTTGCGTCGATACGGGGTTATAAGAAAGTCGTGACCCCGGTTGGTCTGGAGATGGCCGGACGTAGCCTCCCACATCGGACGGGTCGGTGTCTAAGAATATTTAAGTCTTCTGGTATTTTTACCGTGATTTTCTTTCGATTTGACTTTCGTTTCAAAATTTTCGCATATATGATAGTTGATAAGTCGAAGATTTCTGCGCTCGCGAAGAAAAAAAGTGCCGCTAGAGGTGGATCCAAGCTTGCCCCTACCGTTACCCC
Source organism: Persicaria tinctoria (assembly GCA_037127255.1). NCBI lineage: Eukaryota > Viridiplantae > Streptophyta > Magnoliopsida > Caryophyllales > Polygonaceae > Persicaria > Persicaria tinctoria. The sequence continues at coordinate 29,502,115 of JBANSL010000001.1, forward strand.
GCGACCGGGTGGTGGTCGACAAAACGTTCCCCTTAACTCTCCTCCCGCGAATAGGAGTTTGAAAGGGAAAAAGCCAGTTGATGACCGGGAGAGCATATCGTCGGATGACCAACCATTGGCCCATCGCGGGCAAAAAAGGCTTATTTGAAAGGGAAAAAGCCACTATGCTCTTTAGCTCCGAGCCGATTACCCAGTCAGGGATATCGATGACGGCTTACTTGTTACCTGGGTTTGATCCCATTGATATCGAGAAACTAGAGATTCCCAAGAAAAGCTGTCCGGCCAAGCAGGATTATCTTCACCATCTGGCGGATGAAGAAAAACTAGAGCATGGTTGAAAGAGCAGAGGTTGTTTAACTTTCTTCGCGATTTATGCTTTCCCTCTTTCCTTCTTTCCCTATTTTACATGTGTATTTACTATTTTCCGTGTGTCGCCGTAGGATAATTTTCAATGGTCCGAAGTGGCTGGACGTTTGAGAAATTATTATGAGAAAGTGAGGGAGTTAAGAGCAATAATCGCCACTCTGAAGGCGAAAGTGGAATAATTGAAGGATGCGGAGCTCCGAGAGGTAACCATTGAGAGTCTTAAAGAAGCTTTGACGAAATCCCAGAAGGATGTGGAGGCGGTGAGGAAGGAGTTAGATCTATCGCGAGTCAAACTTGTGAAGGCCCAAGAGACGGGGGCTCAGAATGAATCGGAGGTCATACGCTTGAGGGATCAGCTCGTGGGTCTCGAGCGTGAGTTAGGAGTGGTTCGTGAGGAGCTTGCTGGCGTGAAGAGTCGGTTGGAGCGCTTCACTTCTGGGGAAGACGTTGTTCTCTCTAGGAACACGCTTCGCGAGTTTATGCTCAGCAATGTGGGTCAAGAGTGGCTAACCGGCTTCATGGGAGCGCATGGTCGAGGATGGTTGGATCACTAACTTGAGACAGACGGGCAGGACGTTCTATGACAGGGTGTCTGACGCCTATATGGATGGGTAGAGGGTGGGATTTCCCAGAGCGTCAACCATTTTTCTCATCTTGGGGACGCCGTGAGGATGTTTCCGGCGAGCTATGAACTAGAAGACCTGAAGCTAAAAGATCCTCAACGTGGGTTGCCTCTCCCCCCCCTTGGCGCTCCCATCGATGACGTTGCTGTCCCCGACCCTCCCCTTGATGGTGAGAATACCCCCGAGCCCGCTCGCAATGATGACAACCCTCCCATTGATGTTTAACTCACTGTCTCTCCAGTCTTCATGAAGTTATTTTGTGTAGGGAAGTTTGAAAACATTTTTACCCACGGCGAGAGTCTCGCACTCTGCTGCGGTTCATACGTTTGTTTTTCGGAATGTCAAATATTTGAACCTATGACAAGCGATGTCTTGTTACGGTGTTTTGTGAATACCTTATCTTTGAATCCATTGTATTTTTGTTTATGCCTTTTGCTTGTTTTTCCTAATGGCTTGCTCTTTCGATTTTACATATGTTTCCTCGTGGCTAGAGTTTGACCTGTCCACCTTGCTATTGTTCTTCTTTGAAAAGTAAATTCGTGATACCTTTACCCATCTCCTGTCGTGTTCGTATTTATTAGATGTTATGCAGAATGACAGGCAAAGCTGTAAATTCTTAGCGATGAAATATAGCAGAGAATAACTTGCATCCTCTATAGTTATATTTCTTCGTAGCATTGGTAGTCGGGCATGACATCTCCGTTTTCGTCTGGGCCTGGTTGCTCTATCGCCACGTCAAAGTGGGATTCTCCTTGGTATTCGAAGGTAAGGCGGCTCCCTATTATGAGGTTGTTACTGCTCGCGAAAGACCTCCATCCTTCCGAAAGAGAGAACCAATATCCTTAATCTCGTTCGACTAGTACGGCGAATTCCTGGCTTGTGGGAAAACATAGAAAGATTTGGTCAAGTATTTCTTCCCCGAATTCTACAAAGATATATGGTAGGGGAAGCCTGCGTAGTTGGCTTTCCCTAAGGATTATCCTGTAAAATTTAGGATTTGGGAATAGCATAGTATTCATGATAAACGGTGGCAGTGGGATTTCTGGTGGAGAGAGCTCTCTTGAAGCCATGTCGAAACTTGACATTTTGTCTTAGTAATTTGGTTTATATCTTACCTAAAGCTCTCATATATACTACTCTGCATTGAATGGATATGGACGCTTATCTAGCAGATTTATCTTTTAATCATCATGAAGCAGAGAGGTTATGCTCAGCAGTGAGGGTCAAGAGTGGCTAACCGGCTTCATGGGAGCGCATGGTCGAGGCTGGTTGGATCACTAACTTGAGACAGACGGGCATGACGTTCTATGACAGGGTGTCTGACGCCTATATGAATGGTGTGTAGAACTAGTAGTGGTTTGGGCTGGTAGACCTCGGTGAATTTGATCTTAATGCAAGAGTTGATGGGTAGTGGTTGTGTCTTGCCATGATTGATAGTTATAGGCAGGTTCTCTTGAGGATGTGATCTAGCGTACGCTTTACTTGGGGCCAAATGTGGTGCGAATTCTATGTTATAGACGATGTTGATTCTATGATGTATTGTCGTTGACAATAGTGAACTATTAGTACTAACATAGTTATCCCCTGAACTCGATGGAATGCTAGTGTACGGAAGTACTTGTTTGTCTCTAATGTGATGACGCTTGGCAGTAGCGTGAGTATGATGTGCTTACCTGATTGATATGATGTGCTTATCTGTTTGATATGACGGGTTTATCTGATTGATATGGTGTGTCACTTATGTGAGATGATGTGATAAATCCTACCATGGACGATACGATGCTAGATATATTATATTATACGACTGTACTTGACGTGTTTATGTGATCTTGTTAAACGTGAGATATGATTGCTATTATATATACGATCCTTGATGATAGAAATGATGGAAGCTGAAGTATTGGAATTTGATTATGTCTTAGAACCTAGGAAGAGAATATGGGATTAGCCTTTAGAATTGGATGGTAGGATGAATAGAGAGGTTAGGAATGCTTTTAACTAATGCCGAACTTGAAATTTTGAACGGTGTTTTAAGGAGGACGTTGTGATATTTTGAGTTATGATATGACCGAGGAGTCGGAGTAAGGATGTGGTAGGGGCCCATATCACATTCTTACTACGGTCTAATGGGGATATTATGATCATGACAACGCTACTGTGAGGATCTCATAGGGGCACTTATGAGATACTTACGGGATCAATGACATGATCCTTGAACTTAACAATTTCAAACTTCATCCCCTATTTTAAAATAATTTTAGTCTCGGGGACGAGACTTGTTTTTAGAGGTGGATGATGTAAAGGCTCGGATTTTCAAATCCTATTTTTTTCGGAAAAAGGAAATTAAAAATGAATTTAAATCGAATTAAAAGCTCGTTTAGCAGATTCCGACCGTAATATAAAATTTAACGAACGATTTCCATCCTTTCACCTCGAAAATTGAAAATAATTATCAGATGACGATATCCTTGTCTATTTTAAAAATCTAATTGATCGAGAAAGCAAGAGTCGGGAAAACTAACATTCAGAAACTAATTACGGGATTCAAAATTCGCGTATTCGGGTTCCATTCCGGGTATTGTTTATCCAATTCAACACACTACCCTCACCATACCTCCTTCAAATCACCCTACCATGTCATTCACTCATTCATTACCATCATTTCCGCTCCCGTCGGAACCCATCCCCATTCCCGCTCCCTTACTCCTTCACGCCATCACCAATTCCTGTTCCTCATCATCCGAGCTCCAAACGCCACCACCGTCACTTGCTCTCGGCATCACCATCCTCATCAGCACCACCAACCTTTGTCCCTCTTTATTCCTTCAAGAGCATCAGCAACAGCACCCCGACGCCGCCAGAAGTCGCCGGAGCCACCGTCGAGCCACCGAAGCTCCTCCCTCCTCTGTTTTGCAAAGCCTCGTTCCGGTAAGGCGTTCTCCTCCGTTTCCGATCCAAATCACCCCCGAGCTCCTTCATCACACTCACCCATGTTCGGTGCAGGTCCGAAGAGCCATCGCGAGCCACCGACGAAGCCCAAAACTCCGATCGAGAGCTCCGAAGTCGCGAAAAATCCATCTCGGTGAGCTCCGAATTCATCCTTGTTTCGATTTGTTTTTAGTCCTTTTCGATGCTTAGACTAACTGGGGGGTGAGCGTGGGCTGAGTGCGGGACATTTGGGTGGGCTCGAGACCTCCGACGAGAGCTCCGACGACCTCGGGATTGGCGATGAACGAGACGCGGCCGAACAACGAGGCGAGGCAGGGCGATCACGAGGCATAGTCGTGGCCGAGAGAGAGAGAGCAAGCAGCAGAGGGCACGATGCGAGCTGGGCGAGGCGTGAATGCTGGCAGGCGGCAAGGCGTGGACGCTGGCGCCTGGCAGGCCGGCGCGACGTCGAGACCTCCGGCGAGTAGCAAGCGGGAGCAGATTCCTTCTTTTGAATTAGGAGGAAGAGGATGGCGGACGTGGCTCATGTGGGCCCTTGGCCTCTTTGGATTGTGTTTTATAATAAACCGGGATGAGATTATTTAGCGGGTTCGGTTCGGTTCGGGTTATTCGTTTATTATTGAACTAATTAGCGGTAATTAAAATATATATTATTATATTTTGGGAGAATTATAAGGGTTGATTTCTTAAATAAAAATGATCGGGATTTTAGGGGATTTGAAAATAATTTACAAAAGTGTTAAATAAATGGTATTTAAAATATCATGTAATACTAATTGAGATTTAAAATATATTATTGGGACTTAAAGATTTGTAAAGAATTTGGAAACGGATTTCAAGGTTGGAAAGTAATCTAATAAATAAATTTAAAAGGGAATTTGGCGAGTATTTTAAATGGTCGGAATACTTAGCTATTTAACTGGGATTTGAAACGGTTTTCAAACTAACTTGGGAATAAGACTTATTCGATGACTAACTAGCATGATATTATGATCGTTTGACAAACAGTATGATATGTATGACTAATAGCATGACTTGTGATGAATTATTATATGAGATTAAATGTTGGATAATATAATTATGACGATCTAGTAGGATTTTATATCACACAAATTATGTCTTATGATTTTGATGAACCGTTGAAGTATATGCGGAATTGATGTACATGAACATGCGGAATTGTTTGAATGATTTATGGAGAACGATGTGGTCTTGGGGAGCGGATGATGCGATAAAAGGACTTTCATAATATGTTACTTGTTCTATTGATTGAGGTGTGCTTGAATGCTTAATAGTTGGATGTAGACTTATGTATATTCCATTACGTACTAGGTGATACTCTGTGATTGTGACTACTATGTGCTGGATCCTTCTATTGCCGATCTGCTAGCCAGGTAAGTACCTCCGGGGCTTACTCAGTAACCAGTACCTCCTGCCTGATGTGTCATATAGTATGTAGGTGTTGCATATGCATAAGAGCATCTCATGTAGTATCATGCTTAGGATTTGCATTTACGAATGAGCATCCTTATTCTGTATGCGTTTGAATACAGAACGGCCGTTATCTGTGAGTCCTAGAGTCCTTGCTAGGGTCATAGGGCAGCCCAGCTTCATCGGGCGTTGTCCTCCTCGAGTCATTTATATATATCACGAGATACGAGATGGGCATGAGATATGATATGATGATGAGATATGATATGATGATGAGATTCGATATGATTATAACATCGAACTGGCCAGTCTCCACCCTATCTGTAAGGGGGGTGGTGGTAGAAGAGGGATATACCACTTGGTATTCTTTGTTAAGGCCTTACTTAATATTATGCACATATGAATTAGGAGCATGATAGTGTGGTTAATATTCCAGTAATGCATGAAGGCATCCTTTATTCTAGGTATAGGTGTATTATATGTCCTCAGCGCAGTCAGAGGACCCGCGGGCGGACTCTTGGCCTGACTTGGTGGTATAGTTTCAGGTACCCGATACACTACTTGATTTTGTGCTGTTATGACGGGGTCTATTCATATGGCGGAGAGTGAGTGTTGAAATTTGACTTCACCAGATTCATGCTTTTGGGATTCTCCCTACTTATACTCTGTTTTGACCCGGCTCTGCCGTGGCACTGGTTGTATCATTTTCAGAACTTATGCCCTTTGCATGGTAAAGGATTTCTCGCGTTGTAGACTTAGGACAGGTACAGGGGTTTACCCTGGGGTCTCCAACGGACCTTCCAGATTTGGGTGCGAAATCCCGCTTTAAACTACAACCCTTCGGTTTCAAACCTTCAACCTGTACTCGGAGCGCAAGATCCTAACGAGGGGTTTCATCCCTCGAAACGTAACTCGGGAATCATAATCCCGGGCCGTTACAAAGGTGGTATCAGAGCTGAGGTTATGCAATCCGAGTACAATAGGTTGAAGAGGTTTTGAAAATCGCCCAATGTTTTCAAATGGTTTTGGAAAATATTTTATAAAGGGCAAAATGAATTTACTTGGACTTAAAACCTAAAATGAATAAAGGGAAAATAATCTCGTGGGTAGAGACCCAAGCGGTAGACTTCCCTTATGGATGTAGAATTCGGGGAACGGTAGGCAAAATACTAGCTTTTATTTACAGATGGGCCTAGAAGACTCCAAGGAACACCACGGAGGTTGGAGTGTTGAGTTAGGAGGTCGTGAGGTTTTGCCCCTCCGGTCAGTCGTCCCTCGAAGGACGGCATAGATCGTCTCTATGCTTATGTTTATATATGTACATATATGCAATTGGACCCGAGGGCGATCCTCCTCGAAGAGGATCATATTAATCTTGTTGATTGCTTTCGTGTTGAGTGCTATTGTGCGTAGGATAGCAAACTAATCGATATGCCTTGACTTGAATCATGTGTTGAATAACCGTGCAAACGGGATAGTGGGAGAAAAACTTGTTCTTATGTAATCGGAATTCCTGTTTTGTCGAAATAGCCCTTTCAAAATTCAAACCCCCTGATGGTTCTGACTCTGTCATCCGCCCAACCAAAACATCTAGGCATGTTAGCAAGGGTCGAGAAGCATCCTCTCCCCTGTTTAGAGTCTTGTTTCGTATCCCACCATCGATGCTTCTATCGAGTCTCGTACCTGTGATTGGGGTCTTTCACGGGGAATTTGGGTCGGTCAACTAAATACCTTCGGAAATCGTGTCAGGTGTGAGGGTTACCTGAGTATGTTAGTGGGAGTGAGGATTTAAATCGTTTCGAGATAGAAGTGAGTTGTCTTATGGAGTCATCCCTTTCGATCATCGTAATGGCCAATCATGTCTTCTTGTCACAAGAGTCTAAACACGAGTTCTACCCTCATCTATCAGAAACAGCGTGAATGTCCTTGTGCCCTACCCAGCAAGTCATACAAGCGTCCCACGGGAAAACGGGGTGGTGAGTCGGTGATTGCCCTTAGATAATTCTGTCAAGTTATAATGATAGTCTCCTTGTGATTTCATGAAATTGTATATTGGTATAATTCAGCATGAATTGCCTGGTACCTTGCATGGTTGCACTTATGAGTAGATGCATGTGTCGTATGTATTGAATCCCCATGATTACCGTCTCCCTATGAACTAGGTTCATGATAGTGTGCTCAACTCTCGTTGTATGTTAAAACGTGAATTGGATGACTTAGCATGCCAGATGAACCTCATTGGACCTCATGACTGTGTACATGTTTAATAAGTATTGCTAGTATCATGTAGGATATATGCCTCCCAGTTATAAGCCCTCATATGATTGTGTGACGTCTTAGTCTTACTATGTGAATATGGATGTATGTGATGAGATAGTTGCTATACCAACCCTGCATGAACTGCCCATACCCTCAGCATGATTTTTAGGGTGCATGTTAGCATGCTTGCCTCAATCTCACAATATTATGACTTGCTTATGTGTGTATCTAAATTGAGTGATAAGTCATTCATATGATATCCTGTGATGTTTGCTAGGTCTTGCATAACTTATGCCATATATGTCCCATGTCAGTCTGTGCATACATGTTCCTAGTCTCTCAAGTATGATTGGTGAATGAAATGATAGGTTGCTAGCTTGTTCTGCGCACACATAAAGATGATTATATGAACATGTTATGAATGCATAAATCGATATCCCTTGAGATAGGTGCATACTAGTGTGAAATAATGTGATGATATCTCTTGATTTTTATGTGCTTGGGTAGTTACGTGCCACAATTATAAGGGCATCGTTGTAACTCTCGGGTTAGGATCTTCTCCTTGGTCTCGTCGTCCCTAGTCCTGGTCCATGTCTGAACTCTTAAGGAAGTTGTGTCGTCCACCTTTGTCTCTCCCCTATCTCCATAACTTCTAACCCTTGCAATCCTTCGATGAGTGCCGACATGCAAGAAAGGACCGACAACCAAGTGGCACCATAGCAGCGTAACGGAAGTGTGATGGGTCCATGACCCATAGACCACAGGACTGACGTCGCCAGAAGTATACAAAGGACGAACACATTTGAAAGATGGTAGACGTGTACGTGATTCTCTTAGATGACTCAAGGAAGGACGTTCTTAATTCAAATCGTGGATTCTTCTATACTAATCGGAATTGATGTTTTGCGATAGGCCTAGAATTGACATAATTGAATGTGTGATGACGGATGTGCTGAATTGGTAGCAATGATTGCCTAACTAACTTGTTTCTATGACGATGTGCCTTGGCGCTTGGTATACTGACTTGCTGGTGAGTAGGTTATGGGTTATATGTCTGGTAGTGCTTCTTCTTGGGCATGAGTTGTGAGATTCTTCAGTGAGACAGGTTGGAAAGTGGCAGGTGGATTAAGGTATTCGGATTAGGTCTTTGGTCGTGTGAAATGGGGTGCATGAATGATGTTTTAGCTTGAGTAGAGCCGAGTGAGTTGGGATGTGTCGAAGATAGTGGTTCGTGAGTATAGATGAGGTTCCAGGTAGGTCTTAGGTGGGGAGTGAGGCTAGTATGTCGAGATTTTGAGGGAAATGTCCTAGTGAGAAGTGGTAGTCTAGGCAGGTAGTGTGTGCGGGTAGTATAAGATAGTGGTTGGGTGAGGTCTAGACTAGCTTCTTTAGGGTGATCTTGAGATCGAGTCTGGGTAGAGGTAGTTAGGATAGTTCTAGAAGCAGATGGGAGAGCTAGGAGTTGATTGGGGGATTCTTGAGAGGAGTTGTTGTGAGGTAGATTGGTGTGTTAAGGAAAGTGTCTAGATAGTCTATGAGCGGATCGTGGGCGATGTCAAGGATGATCGATTAAGGAACGTCTGAGAAATCGTATAAATTGGGACTAGGTGATGTGTGCTGTGAGTGGGGAGCGTTTTTGGTAAGGGATAAGGTTGAGGATTTGCCAAGGAAGAGTAGTATGAGGTTGCTTGGAAAATTATCGATCGGGGATATTAGGTTGTTCACATCAGGGTTGTTCGTGTGATGAGTATTTGGGGTTGTTTAGATGGGATTGGTACTACTTGAGGAAATTATGAGTGAATGATTTCTATATCGTTGTTGGAGGATTTTGGCATAGGGAATGAATCGGGATTTACGAGTGGATGTTATTGTGGCTATTGAGGTATTTGAGGATGTGAGATGAATCTTCGATGGAAGGCTGGTAGCTAGGCCAGGAGGTAATTGAGATTTATAGTAAGATTGTGGGCTTAAGGTTGAGATAAGGAGATTATGAGCATGGATTTGTAATTACGCAAAGAAGAAGGCATTGAGGATGCTAGAGGATAAGATATTTTAGAAGGATGGGGAAGTTGCGGTGCTTAGGAAATTCGGACGAGGATGTCATAGGAGTTTAGTGGGAATTCTATCGGTTCGAAAATCGTGGGAGAATTAGTCAAGTTGCGATGTTATGGGTAATTCGAGTTAGGGTGACATAAGGTTTCGTTGGGGATAATGGTCGTGGTTAAGGAATGGTAACATGAGGTAAATTCAGATAATGCTGGGAAAATGATCTAGAGTAGGTCGGCTTGATGGTCATGGTGATTCGTGATTGGGAGTACCACTAGTTGAGTTTTACATTGGAATTGGTCGGGAGTGTCAGGTGTGAGATGGTCAGCATGAGTTGGGTCCCTAGAGGTGGATGGTTAGTGGGAGTGGTTAGTGGCGTGGGAAGTATGATTAAGTTAGCAAGGTGATTCACGATGTCTCTTTAGGAGATGATAGTCGAGTGAAAGGTAAGACTTGAGATTGGGATGTCGAAATGGATTGGCTCTTAGAAGGCTTGATGGCATAGGAGTTGGGATACGTAGTAGTTGGTTGGGGTATTTGGCCTTGATTGCAAATAGTTATGAGACTAGAATATGTGAGCAGGATGCAATGGTGTGTAGAACTAGTAGTGGTTTGGGCTGGTAGACCTCAGTGAATTTGATCTTAATGCAAGAGTTGATGGGTAGTGGTTGTGTCTTGCCATGATTGATAGTTATAGGCAGGTTCTCTTGAGAATGTGATCTAGCGTACGCTTTACTTGGGGCCAAATGTGGTGCGAATTCTATGTTATAGACGATGTTGATTCTATGATGTATTGTCGTTGACAATAGTGAACTATTAGCACTAACATAGTTATCCCCTGAACTCGATGGAATGCTAGTGTACGGAAGTACTTGTTTGTCTCTAATGTGATGACGCTTGGCAGTAGCGTGAGTATGATGTGCTTACCTGATTGATATGATGTGCCTATCTGTTTGATATGACGGGTTTATCTGATTGATATGGTGTGTCACTTATGTGAGATGATGTGATAAATCCTACCATGGACGATACGATGCTAGATATATTATATTATACGACTGTACTTGACGTGTTTATGTGATCTTGTTAAACGTGAGATATGATTGCTATTATATATACGATCCTTGATGATAGAAATGATGGAAGCTGAAGTATTGGAATTTGATTATGTCTTAGGACCTAGGAAGAGAATATGGGATTAGCCTTTAGAATTGGATGGTAGGATGAATAGAGAGGTTAGGAATGCTTTTAACTAATGCCGAACTTGAAATTTTGAACGGTGTTTTAAGGAGGACGTTGTGATATTTTGAGTTATGATATGACCGAGGAGTCGGAGTAAGGATGTGGTAGGGGCCCATATCACATTCTTACTACGGTCTAATGGGGATATTATGATCATGACAACGCTACTGTGAGGATCTCATAGGGGCACTTATGAGATACTTACGGGATCAATGACATGATCCTTGAACTCAACAATTTCAAACATCATCCCCTATTTTAAAATAATTTTAGTCTCGGGGACGAGACTTGTTTTTAGAGGTGGATGATGTAAAGGCTCGGATTTTCAAATCCTATTTTTTTCGGAAAAAGGAAATTAAAAATGAATTTAAATCGAATTAAAAGCTCGTTTAGCAGATTCCGACCGTAATATAAAATTTAACGAACGATTTCCATCCTTTCACCTCGAAAATTGAAAATAATTATCAGATGACGATATCCTTGTCTATTTTAAAAATCTAATTGATCGAGAAAGCAAGAGTCGGGAAAACTAACATTCAGAAACTAATTACGGGATTCAAAATTCGCGTATTCGGGTTCCATTCCGGGTATTGTTTATCCAATTCAACACACTACCCTCACCATACCTCCTTCAAATCACCCTACCATGTCATTCACTCATTCATTACCATCATTTCCGCTCCCGTCGGAACCCATCCCCATTCCCGCTCCCTTACTCCTTCACGCCATCACCAATTCATGTTCCTCATCATCCGAGCTCCAAACGCCACCACCGTCACTTGCTCTCGGAATCACCATCTTCATCAGCACCACCAACCTTTGTCCCTCTTTATTCCTTCAAGAGCATCAGCAACAGCACCCCGACGCCGCCAGAAGTCGCCGGAGCCACCGTCGAGCCACCGAAGCTCCTCCCTCCTCTGTTTTGCAAAGCCTCGTTCCGGTAAGGCGTTCTCCTCCGTTTCCGATCCAAATCACCCCCGAGCTCCTTCATCACACTCACCCATGTTCGGTGCAGGTCCGAAGAGCCATCGCGAGCCACCGACGAAGCCCAGAACTCCGATCGAGAGCTCTGAAGTCGTGAAAAATCCATCTCGGTGAGCTCCGAATTCATCCTTGTTTCGATTTGTTTTTAGTCCTTTTCGATGCTTAGACTAACTGGGGGGTGAGCGTGGGCTGAGTGCGGGACATTTGGGTGGGCTCGAGACCTCCGACGACCTCGGGATTGGCGATGAACGAGACGCGGCCGAACAGCGAGGCGAGGCAGGGCGATCACGAGGCATAGTCGTGGCCGAGAGAGAGAGAGAGCAAGCAGCAGAGGGCACGATGCGAGCTGGGCGAGGCGTGAACGCTGGCAGGCGGCAAGGCGTGGACGCTGGCGCCTGGCAGGCCGGCGCGACGTCGAGACCTCCGGCGAGTAGCAAGAGGGAGCATATTCCTTCTTTTGAATTAGGAGGAAGAGGATGGCGGACGTGGCTCATGTGGGCCCTTGGCCTCTTTGGATTGTGTTTTATAATAAACCGGGTTGGGATTATTTAGCGGGTTCGGTTCGGTTCGGGTTATTCGTTTATTATTGAACTAATTAGCGGTAATTAAAATATATATTATTATATTTTGGGAGAATTATAAGGGTTGATTTCTTAAATAAAAATGATCGGGATTTTAGGGGATTTGAAAATAATTTACAAAAGTGTTAAATAAATGGTATTTAAAATATCATGTAATACTAATTGAGATTTAAAATATATTATTGGGACTTAAAGATTTGTAAAGAATTTGGAAACAGATTTCAAGGTTGGAAAGTAATCTAATAAATAAATTTAAAAGGGAATTTGGCGAGTATTTTAAATGGTCGGAATACTTAGCTATTTAACTGGGATTTGAAACGGTTTTGAAACTAACTTGGGAATAAGACTTATTCGATGACTAACTAGCATGATATTATGATCGTTTGACTAACAGTATGATATGTATGACTAATAGCATGACTTGTGATGAATTATTATATGAGATTAAATGTTGGATAATATAATTATGACGATCTAGTAGGATTTTATATCACACAAATTATGTTTTATGATTTTGATGAACCGTTGAGGTATATGCGGAATTGATGTACATGAACATGCGGAATTGGTTGAATGATTTATGGAGAACGATGTGGTCTTGGGGAGCGGATGATGCGATAAAAGGACTTTCATAATATGTTACTTGTTCTATTGATTGATGTGTGCTTGAATGCTTAATAGTTGGATGTAGACTTATGTATATTCCATTACGTACTAGGTGATACTCTGTGATTGTGACTACTATGTGCTGGATCCTTCTATTGCCGATCTGCTAGCCAGGTAAGTACCTCCGGGGCTTACTCAGTAACCAGTACCTCCTGCCTGATGTGTCATATAGTATGTAGGTGTTGCATATGCATAAGAGCATCTCATGTAGTATCATGCTTAGGAATTGCATTTACGAATGAGCATCCTTATTCTGTATGCGTTTGAATACAGAACGGCCGTTATCTGTGAGTCCTAGAGTCCTTGCTAGGGTCATAGGGCAGCCCAGCTTCATCGGGCGTTGTCCTCCTCGAGTCATTTATATATATCACGAGATACGAGATGGGCATGAGATATGATATGATGATGAGATATGATATGATGATGAGATATGATATGATGATGAGATTCGATATGATTATAACATCGAACTGGCCAGTCTCCACCCTATCTGTAAGGGGGGTGGTGGTAGAAGAGGGATATACCACTTGGTATTCTTTGTTAAGGCCTTACTTAATATTATGCACATATGAATTAGGAACATGATAGTGTGGTTAATATTCCAGTAATGCATGAAGGCATCCTTTATTCTAGGTATAGGTGTATTATATGTCCTCAGCGCGGTCAGAGGACCCGCGGGCGGACTCTTGGCCTGACTTGGTGGTATAGTTTCAGGTACCCGATACACTACTTGATTTTGTGCTGTTATTCATATGGCGGAGAGTGAGTGTTGAAATTTGGCATCACCAGATTCATGCTTTTGGGATTCTCCCTACTTATACTCTGTTTTGACCCGGCTCTGCCGTGGCACTGGTTGTATCATTTTCAGAACTTATGCCCTTTGCATGATAAACGATTTCTCGCGTTGTAGACTTAGGACAGGTACAGGGGTTTACCCTGGGGTCTCCAACGGACCTTCCAGATTTGGGTGCGAAATCCCGCTTTAAACTACAACCCTTCGGTTTCAAACCTTCAACCTGTACTCGGAGCGCAAGATCCTAACGAGGGGTTTCATCCCTCGAAACGTAACTCGGGAATCATAATCCCGGGCCGTTACACAATCAGTCCTAGAAACCCTTATCAATCGAACATTCCCTAAAGAAGGATTTAACCCAATTGATAGCTTTAAGTTCAGAGATTAGCCAAGGTATTTGCAGTCCCTAAAAAGGGATTTAACAACACATTCAACTTCTTACTCATTCAATTAGTTCAATCAGCCCGAAAGGAATAAGTTTGCAACTTAGGTTAAGGTTCGCAATCAGGAATCTACAAAACCTTAGCAATTGAATTGATTATAACTAGTTGCGCGAGGTAGATAGAATAAAAAAATAGACAATTAAGCACAAAGAACTTGAAACATTCAAATAGAGGAAACAAGGAACGAGAATTAGAAACTCACAATCAAATCGAATAAAGCTTCAAATTGCAGGCAGAATAGATGAGTTTAGTTCCTCATGGAAGACATTACTCAAAATCTCTAAAGTGTCTAATGGAAGAAAGAATAGAATAGAAGTTATGAAAATAACATAAAACTTTGCCTTTTAAAATATCCAAAGTCGGCCACAAAATAAACAAATAGGTTCTAGGGTTTTCATTAATCAAAATGCAGCGCATAATCGCTGACGGCAAATGCGGCGGCCGCCGCATGGATTCTACGGCCGTAGCATCGGCCCTGGCGCGGTCGCTGCACACCATGCGGCGGCCGCTGCATCGGTCTTTACCAGAAAATCCGTCTCGAATTTGCTCTTCTTCTCAACAGGAAAGTTGTAGCTCTCTGATAGACCTTCCAACGCATGGTCATAATAGTCAATCGGACAACCGAGGCCTCCAGAAAGTGCAAAACAAATTCTGCATGTCTGGCGACAACTTCTGCAGACTTGTTCTTCATTTAGCCTCGCTTCTTCTTCTCAGGACCTCTTGAGATCTTCATGTAAGCTTCTTCGATCAACTATACATTCTCATCCAATGCGTTATCAACTCATGTCTCCTCCTCGGATCCACCATTACCTGAAATAATCAATAAAAGCGTGTAGATTCCGACTCCGACAACATAGAGAACTAATATGCAAATCGTGCTTAATCCATCAATGAAATGGATCTTAACTAAGCTAAATGCAACCTATTATGCCTACCTAAATGCATGCTATCAAACTCCCCCACACTTAACTTTTGCTTGTCCTTGTAAAGACCGAAAATTTTAATTATGATTAATTAATATTTAATTAATTTCCAAGGGATAATTCGATCAATTATCCTTCTTTTGACAATTTTGAAACCCTGGAAAATTTTAAAATTTTTGGATGGCATATTTTATATGGAAAGAGGATTACAATTCCGATCTAATGGAATTCATATGATAATTTTTTCGAGAAATATTGGTGAAGCAAGGGCCTTGTCATCCATTTATTTCGGTAACTTTCATAACTTGTCGCGACTTTTCGAGACGTCTTTTAACCTCCAAAGGCCGCCTCCCCTATGACCCATTTTGATGATCTTCATGAGCCATCATTATGTTGATTAAAGTATAACCACCCCCCCCCCCCCCCCCCCCCCCCCCCCACATGGATTGACACCTTTGAATGACCAAGTCCTATTCCATTCACTATGCTACGCAATGTTACCTAATACACACCAACTCCTTGACCACCCTTGCCCACCCTTTTGGCTCCATAAAGAACCCCAATTGGCTGCCATTCTCAGCGATCTACACCACCAAAATCGGAGAGAGAAGAGAGAAAGAAAGAAAAAGAAAAAGAAAGAAAATAGGGAAGCCATTGTTGGCCTAGCAACACCTCAACTTCAAACCACCATAACTCCCTCCTCACTCAAGCTTTTTGGCTGATTCTTGAAGACAAATATCCACAAAAGAGAGGCCTTCCCAACCATAGTTCTTTCTAAAAAATCAAGACCAGTCAAGCTAGCCGTTGAGCCCCATTTCCGAGCCAGCAGTGCCGAGCCCTTTGTGTTCTTGAGGTTTTCAAGTTTGTTTGGGTGAGTCTTAATTTCTTCCAACGGTCTGATTCGGCTAAAATCTTAATATGATGTTCATGGAAATGTTATCTACCTTATCTTCAAATATTAGGGCGATCCAACTGTTGGATCAAGAGTTATTATAATTTTAGTAACCAGTGGTTATAGTGACTCGGTTAGAAAACTTGGTTAAGGGAATGCTAAGAATATGGTTAAATATATGATGGCATAACCGAAACTTAGAGCATATAAAATACAGAAATGAAGTATACCCATAACTTGGCTTATGATCCGATAAGAAGAAAATCGATTATGTGATAATACGATATAGATTATAACTGGTTAAGTCCGGATCACTTAACCAAAGTGTGTAATCTATAGAATCGTGAACCTCATGTGGATGTATGTTGATTATTAGGTTGGGTACCATGCATTATAATACCACCTAATGAAAGCTTAATGAAATTAATAGGCTCTTGTTGATTGGATCCTTGGTTGTGCACTTTATTGCTTGCTTATTCTCCGGACTCCAGGTAAGTCCCTTGGACTTACTCATGATGGATTTATGTGACACTCTTTGTCTTATCGAGAGTCTTCATGCATCACGCGACCTAGTAACATGTTTAGGAATATAAACCGGTAATATGTTGTAGGATGAACTTAGTAAATTCAACAATTCATATGTATGCTATATGTCTATGGTAGGACGGCCGTCAAAATCTGAATAAATGACTTATACTCGATGGAACATGAATGAAATGATGAAAGACTTATGATGAGAAAGAATGAGTATGTTTGAGAAGGATGAGTACGTTTGAGAAGATATTATGATATGATGGTGATGATGATGATGATGATGATACGTGCCCTTGTGTGTTTCTTTCGCATTTATATATATATATATATATATATATATATATATATATATATATATATATATATATATATATATATATATATCTATACACTTGTTTATGTGTTACATTTTAACATTCATGTAGTTTAAGTATGCCTCTTTATATGGCATTGAGTGTGCATATTTCCGATGATTGACCCCGATTTATTTCTTGTTTTTAGATTCAGGTACCCGTTACCCGATATGACTTACTTATGTGGATGGTTGTCGGGACAAACCTTTTGGACGATTAGAGTGAGGGAGGCGCTTGAAATTCGTACTCTTTTGCTTATACGTTTTATCGTTTTGACCCGGCGCGGCCGTGTCGTTTTGTTGTATTTATGATTTCCGCTTTTATTTCTGTTCGAAATGTTTTCGCGATAGTCAAGGACAGGTAAAGCCTCCAATGGGCTTACGATCTTTTCGGGGTTCGCAATCCCCATCTTTTGACAACTAAATCTTCCGCATAAATGAACCTAATAATAACTCGTACTCGGTCGTAAGATCCAAAGCTCATGGGAGAAGATCAAATTTCTCCTATAACGTTCCCCGATAACCTAGTATTCCGAACCTTATTTACCTTCTAAGTAGGTTTATGGAGGTTAATTCGGGTACGTAAATTTCGGGTCGTTACAAAGTTGGTATCACAGCCAAGGTTGTTCGACCTGAGTACGCACGAGTTAAAAATTAATTTTCAAAACCCACCCACCGTTTTGGAAATTTTCAAGGATTTCGAAGTGTTTAAAGGGCAAAGATGAAAACCCTTTGGAAAATGAAAATGGTTAGGATCTTTATAGACGAGAGATAGGATCGACGGGTAGAGACAAGGCGATAAGCATCCTTAGAGATGTAGATGGGTTCGGGTAGACTGCCTAGCTTTTCCTTACAGACAGGCTTGGAAGACTCCAAGGGAGCAACCATGGTGGTTGTAGAAGGATAGGATTTAGAGGCGGGCTCGCCAATCTATCCCTCGAAGGATAGCTATCTAGTTAGCTTCCGTGCGATATAAAACTGTGCTTGCGGGCCATCCCCTTGAAGAGATGTAATTATGTGAGATGAATGTGCCTGAGGGCCGTCTTCATTGAAGAAGACGTTTTATTTAGTTGTATATTGAGTACAGTTAAATGTCCAGTTGTTAGCATGGTCGACACCCAAATTATTAGAGGACGCGGGAGACCACGTGGCCGAGGTCGTGGCCGCATTCCCGAGACAGAGACTGAGACTGAGACCGATGCTGAGGTCGAGATCCCCGGATAGCACGATGGCGAGGCTGATAGGCAGCAGCAGGGATCAACGATAGATAGGGCATTATTCGCGTTGCTAGAGCGAGAGAGATCGGCTGGCGTCACCCACTGGGTGAAGAGAATATCACAGAGTAGCCCGCCTATCTTTGAGGCCGGGCCCGAAGAGGATATCGAGCAGTTCTTCAGAGGACTCGAGGGAGTTTTCAGCTTGATTGGAGTACCCGATGGGGAGAGACAGAGGCTTGCGGCTGGGGAGCTTCGAGGAGATGCTTATGACATATGGCTTGTCTACTGTGATGATCGTATTGCATGGACCTACGAGGAGTTCAGGAAGTTGATGTTGAGAGAGTACTATCCATCTGGGACACAAGCAGCACGAGAGGTTGCGTTCTTCAGCACCCGCTATGACCCACGGCTATCTATCTCCGAGATCGTCTGCCAGTTCAAGAAGGAGCTCGTCTATTGTGGAAAGGTCTGTAACACCGACGAGATGCACATCCGCATGCTTTCTATGAGGCTTCCGCCAGACGTTCTTCTAATCTCTACCAGCATAGAGGGAATGACATATGACAAATTTCTAGAGATGATCCTCCGCTATGACCAGCAGCTACGTCTGACGGCTGCCACGTCTTCAGCTTTCCGCACTCCATCTGGCGGAAAGAGGCCACGACCCATGGAGCCCAGATCAGCGACGTTCGAGCGGCGAGACTTCTAGACCGGGGATGCACGAGCTACTGGTGTTACGCTTTAGAGGTGGATCGCGAGCGACCCAGCCTGACAGATGTCCCCATTGTTAGTGAGTTTGCTGACGTTTTCCCAGACGAGCTACCAGGACTTCCACCACAGCGAGATGTTGATTTCGCTATATAGTTGGAGTCGGGCACCATGCCGATTTCGAGGGTCCCGTACAGGAAGACGCCGACAGAGATGGTCGAGCTGAAGGCACAGTTGGAGGAGCTAGCCGGGATGGGCTACATCAGGCCGAGTGCTTCGCCATGGGTAGCACCAGTGTTGTTCGCGAAGAAGAAGGATGGGTCGTTGAGGCTATGCATAGATTACAGAGAGTTGAACCGGGCTACGGTGAAAAACCATTACCCGTTGCCGAGAATAGACGACTTGATGGATCAGCTACATGGAGCTGTCGTCTTCTTGAAGATAGATTTACGTTCGGGTTATCACCAGCTGAGGGTGAAGGCAGAGGACATCCCGAAGACGGCCTTCAGGACTAGATACGGACACTACGAGTTTGTGGTTATGCCGTTCGGGCTAACCAACGCGCCAGCCGCTTTCATAGAGGTGATGAACAGGGTGTTCATCGATTTTCTTGACAGATTCGTGGTTGTATTTATCGACGACATCTTGATCTACTCGAGGAGCAGAGAGGAGCATGCCGAGCACCTGAGGATTGTGTTGAGGATTCTGCAGAAGCATAAACTATTCGGTAAGTTTAGCAAGTGTGAGTTCTGGCTCTCTGAGGTGATGTTTCTTGGTCATGTTATATCCGCAACAGGGATATTAGTGGATGCATCGAAGGTTGATGTTATCGTTGCTTGGGAGGTCCCCAACAACGTCAGAGACATCAGGTCTTTTCTAGGTTTGGCTAACTATTACCGAGGATTCGTCGAGGGCTTATCCAGCATAGCTAGGCCGATGACACAGCCGACGAAGAAGGGAGTACCTTTCGAGTGGAGCCCAGGGTGCCAAGCCAGTTTTGATCTGCTGAAGCAGAAGTTGACATTTGCGCCAGTGTTAGCACTAACAGAGGGGACGGATGACTTCGTGGTCTACACGGATGCTTCGAGTTCAGGTTTAGGTTGTGTGCTACAGCAGAGGGATCGGGTCATCGCTTACGCTTCACACCAGATGAAGCCAGGGGAGGAGTCATACCCCACTCACGATCTTGAGCTAGCCGCAATGGTACATGCGCTCAAGATCTGGAGGCACTATTTGTACGGCACGTCAGTGAGGATCATGACCGATCACAAAAATCTGAAGTACATTTTTACGCAGAAGGAGCTGAATATGCAATAGAGGAGGTGGATGGAGTTGTTCAAGGACTACGAGTTGGAGATTGAGTATCACCCGGGGAAGGCCAATGTGGTGGCCGACACCTTGAGTCGGAAGACTCGTTAGGAGATTGTTTTGTCTAGATTGACGGCTCGACCCGAGTTGTAGCAGAATCTGATCAGTTGTGGGATAGAGGTCTGGTCACAGCGAGAGACTCGACAGCTGAGTTTCCTGGAAGTTCAGTCAGAGTTGATGCATGAGATCCGACGGGCGCAGGCAGAGTGTCCGCGGATTACCGATATCCGACAGCGCATGGCCTAGGGCCACTGTAGGTCTTTTACCGTCCGAGATGATGGGATGCTGATGTTGCAGGGACGAGTTGTTGTGCCTGATGTGAACAACCTGAATCAGAAGATCATGATAGAGGCATATTCCACTCCTTATTCGGTCCATCCAGGATCGAATAAGATGTACCAGGACTTGTGGAGGACGTTCTGGTGGCGCAGGATGAAGACTGACGTCGCTTTGTTTGTAGCGCGATGTCAGGTCTCCCAATAGGTGCGGATAGAGCACCAGAAGCCCGGAGGGATGAAACAATCACTTCCCGACCCTGTGTGGAAGTAGACGGATATCACGATGGACTTCATGACAGGATTGAGGAGAGATGTACGAGGCTTTGATTCAATTTGGGTGGTGGTCGACAGGTTGACCAAGACCGCCCATTTCATTCCGATCCAAGAGACATGGCTTGTGTCTGATTTAGTCCGAGCTTTTATACATCATATAGTGAGGTTGCATGGGGTTCCCGAGAGGATAGTATCTGATAGAGATGGCCGCTTCACTTCGAGATTCTAGAGGCATGTGCACGAGGTTCTGGGGAGCAAAGTTGCATTTCAGCACGGCCTATCACCCGCAGACGGACGGGCAGAGCGAGAGGACGATTCAGACGATGGAGGATATGCTGAGGGCTTGTGTTTTGGAGTGGGGGAACCTTTGGGTTTGGCATCTTCCCCTAGTAGAGTTCTCATACAACAACAGCTATCATTCATCGATCGGGATGGCTCCTTTTGAGGCGTTGTACGGGAGGCGATGCAAGTCGCCTATCTGTTGGGATGAGCGTGTAGACCGAGTGGGGACACTACCACAGTACGTGGAGGAGGCGACAGATCAGGTCCGACGGATCCGAGAGCATCTGAGGGTTGCGCATGACTGACAGAAGAAGTATGTTGATAGGCGCAGGACTGAGTTGGCCTTTGAGGTTGGAGTTCATATTAGGTTGCGTGTGTCACCGACGAGAGGGATCCGACGATTCAGGATGAAGGGCAAACTGAGCCCTAGATATGTGGGCCCCTTTAAGATCCTCCAGCGAGTAAGAGAGGTTGCTTACAGAGTTGCTTTACCGCCCCGTTTGGCTGGTATACACGATGTCTTCCACGTGTCACAACTGAGGAAGTACGAGCCAGATCCGAGTCACAGATTGGACTCCGGATTAGAGATAGCACCTGACCATACCTTCGTGGAGCATCCGATTGCTGTTCTTGACCGCCGGGTCAAGAAGCTGGGGCGCAAAGAGGTACCGTTGGCACTTATACAGTGGGCTAGGAGGAGCCCCGAGGAGGCTAGTTGGGAGACAGAGGAGAGTACGTATACGGGAGAGCTATGGAGATGTATTAGATAAGTTGCTAGCTTCGTATCTACAACCACGAGCAGATATAGTTTTGACTGTGTGAGTGGCCGGTGAGTACCTGGGAGGGGGACCCTTAGCCGTACTTTGTGTGATTGGGTGTTTACCTCTGTGATTGAGGGCGCATTTTCTGTGATTGATATCCGTGGTGGGGCCCATGAGCGGTCCTACATGATGTGATTATCATTGATGCGTGATACTTTATGATATATGACTGATATGATATCGTTATGATTATGTGATTGTTGTGAGTATGGTTGATAAATGATGGTATGCTGGAATGTTGAACCTAGGAAAATGAATAAAGCTTAGCCTTAGAGGTGGATGTTAATCCACCATCTGTTTTGATTGAGTCGTAATGAGATCATATGTTTGATCCTTCGAGGTGGATTTTTGATCCACCCTCCCGTTGGGAGAATAGAATGTCGGGAATCGGGTTTGAACCTTAGAGGTGGATGACCACCTCCTGAGAGAGAAAGTCGAGCGGAGTCGAGAGGAGTCTAGGCCAAGTCGTGTCGGGACGCCAACACCTTTTAATTGGAAAAGATTCGAAAATGATTGAGTTTAAGCTTCCATGATCCGGGTAAGCTCATTGTGCTTCGCGAAGTGGATACGGACTTTTCGCGACGACCATCGTGGAATTTTCGTTAAGACCTAGCGGTAGTGTGATGATTCTCTCGAGTTGTAAAACTTTCGGGGGTTGAGGCGAGATGTGACGGGGGCGCCCGTTCACATGCTCGACGACGCCGTTCGAGACTATTACGATCGCGACAAAAACATCATGAGATTCCTGGACGACGCATCCGAGATGATCGCGTGCCTTTCGTTCCGATCCAAGGACTCAAAGTTTAACACCTTCTCCACCGGTTTGAATATTTTTGGTCTCGGGGACGAGACTTGTTTTTAGAGGTGGATGATTGTAAAGACTGAAAATTTTAATTATGATTAATTAAGATTTAATTAATTTCCAAGAGATAATTCGATCAATTTTCCTTCTTTTGACGATTTTGAAACCCCAGAAAAATTTAAATTTTTTGGATGGCATATTTTATATGGAAAGAGGATTACAATTCCGATCTAATGGAATTCATATGATAATTTTCCGAGAAATATAGGTGAGGCAAGGGCCTTGTCATCCATTTATTTCAATAACTTTCATAACTTGTCGCGACTTCATGAGCCACCATTTTTTTCATTAAAGAATAACCCATTTCAACCCCATTTTGACGATCTTCATGAGCCACCATTTTTTTCATTAAAGAATAAACCCCCCCCCCCCCCCCCCCCCCCCCTCCATGGATTGACACCTTTGAATGACCAAGTCCTATTCCATTCACTATGCTACCTAAAACACACCAACACCTTGACCACTCTTGCCCACCCTTTTGGCTCCATAAAGAATCCCAATTGGCTGCCATTCTCAGCCATCTACACCACCGAAATCGGAGAGAGAAGAGAGAAAGAAAGAAAAAGAAAAAGAAAGAAAAGAGGGAAGCCATTGTTGGCCTAGCAACACCTCAACTTCAAACCACCATAACTCCCTCCTCACTCAAGCTTTTTGGCTGATTCTTGAAGCCAAATATCCACAAAAGAGAGGCCTTCCCAACCATAGTTCTTGCACAAAAACCCAGACCAGTAAAGCTAGCCGTTGAGCCCCATTTCCGAGCCAGCAGTGCCGAGCCCTTTGTGTTCTTGAAATCTTAATATGATCTTCATGGAAATGTTATCTACCTTCCCTTCAAAACTTAGGGCGATGCAACAGTTGGATGAAGAGTTATTATCATTTTAGTAACCAGTGGTTATAGTGACTCGGTTAGAAAACTTGGTTAAGGGAATGCTAAGAATATGGTTAAATATATGATGGCATAACCGAAACTTAGAGCATATAAAATACAGAAATGAAGTATACCCATAACTTGGCTTATGATCCGATAAGAAGAAAATCGATTATGTGATAATACGATATAGATTATAACTGGTTAAGTCCGGATCACTTAACCAAAGTGTGTAATCTATAGAATCGTGAACCTCATGTGGATGAATGTTGATTATTAGGTTGGGTACCATGCATTAGAATACCACCTAATGAAAACTTAATGAAATTAATAGGCTCTTGTTGATTGGATCCTTGGTTGTGCACTTTATTGGTTGCTTATTCTCCGGACTCCAGGTAAGTCCCCTGGACTTACTCATGATTGATTTATGTGATACTCTTTGTCTTATCAAGTGTCTTCGTGCAACACGCAACCTAGTAACATGTTTAGGAATATAAACCGGTAATATGATGTAGGATGAACTTAGTAAATTCAACAATTCATATGTATGCTATATGTCTATGGTAGGACGGCCGTCAAAATCTGATAAATGACTTATACTCGATGGAACATGACTGAAATGATGAAAGACTTATGATGAGAAAGAATGAGTATGTTTGAGAAGGATGAGTATGTTTGAGAAGGATGAGTACGTTTGAGAAGATATTATGATATGATGATGATGATGATACGGGCCCTTTTGTGTTTCTTTCGCATTTATATATATCTATACACTTGCTTATGTGTTACATTTTAACATTCATGTAGTTTAAGTATGCCTATTTATATGGCATTGAGTGTGCATATTTCCGATGATTGACCCCGATTTATTTCTTGTTTTTAGATTTAGGTACCCCTTACCCGATATGACTTACTTATGTGGATGTTTGTCGGGACAGACCTTTTGGACGATTAGAGTGAGGGAGGCGCTTGACATTCGTACTCTTTTGCTTATACGTTTTATCGTTTTGACCCGGCGCGGCTGTGGCGTTTTGTTGTATTTATGATTTCTGCTTTCATTTCTGTTCGAAACGTTTTCGCGATAGTCTAGGACAGGTAAAGCCTCCAACGGGCTTACGATCTTTTCGGGGTTCGCAATCCCCATCTTTTGACAACTAAATCTTCCGCATAATTGAACCTAATAATAACTCGTACTCGGTCGTAAGATCCAAAGCTCACGGGAGAAGATGAAACTTCTCCTATAACGTTCCTCGATAACCTAGTATTCCGAACCTTATTTACCTTCTAAGTAGGTTTATGGAGGTTAATTCGAGTACTTAAATTTCGGGTCGTTACAGTCCTCAAGCAATGATAGAATGAACATGAATCAATGCATCCCACAGGAAATTCCTTCAAGTTTCCTATGAATGCCCTTGTCCCGACCTAATATAGTTACTAGTCCAATCAGTCCTAGAAACCCTTATCAATCGAACAATCCCTAAAGAAGAATTTAACCCCATTAATAGCTTTAAGTTCATAGATTAGCCAAGGTATTTGCAGTCCCTAAAGAGGGATTTAACAACACATTCAACTTCCTACTCATTCAATTAGTTCAATCAGCCCTAAAGAAATAAGTTTGCCACTTAGGTAAAGGTTCGCAATCAGGAATCTACAAAACCTTAGCAATTGAATTGATTTTAACTAGTTGCGCGGGCTAGATAGAATAAAAAAATAGACAATCAAGCACAAAGAAGTTGAAGCATTCAAATATAGGAAACAAGGAACGAGAATCAGAAACTCACAATCAATCCGAATAAAGCTTCAAATTGCAGGTAGAATAGATGAGTTTAGTTTCTCATAGAAGACATTGCTCAAAATCTCTAAAGTGTCTAATGGAAAAAAGAATAGAATAGAAGTTATAAAAATAACATAAAACTTGGCCTTTTAAAACATCCTAAGTCGGCCACAAAATAAACAAATAGGTTCTAGGGTTTTCATTAATCAAAAAGCAGCGCATAATCGCTGACGGCAAATGCGGCGGCCGCAGCATCAGCATTTCCTCCCAGCCCTGCTGCATCGGCCCTGGCGGCGGCCGCTGCACACCATGCGGTGGCCGCTGCATCGGTCTTTCCCGGAAAATCCGTCTCGAATTTGCTCTTCTTCTCAACAGGAAAGTTCTAGCTCTCTGAAAGATCTTTCGAACGCATGGTCATATTAGTCAATCAGACAATTGAGGCCTCCAGAAAGTGCAAAACAAGTTCAGCATGTCTGGCGACAACTTCTGCAGACTTGTTCTTCATTTAGCCTCGCTTCTTCTTCTCAGGACCTCTTGAGATCTTCATGTAAGCGTCTTCGATCAACTAGACATTCTCATCCAATGCGTTATCAACTCATGTCTCCTCCTTGGATCCATCATTACCTGAAATAATCAATAAAAGCGTGTAGATTCCGACTCCGACAACATAGAGAACTAATATGCAAATCGTGCTTAATCCATGAATGAAATGCATCTTAACTAAGCTAAATGCAACCTATTATGCCTACCTAAATGCATGCTATCAAATTATCCTGGCAAATTTAGGATTTAGGAATAGCATAGTATTCATGATAAACGGTGGCGGTGGGATTTCTGGTGGAGAGAGCTCTCTTGAAGCCATCTCAAAACTTGGCATTTTGTCTTAGTAATTTCGTTTGTATCTTACCTAAAGATCTCATTTATACTACTCTACATTGAAGGGATATGGACGCTTATCGGCCAGAGTTATCTTTGAATAATCATGAAGCAGGGAGGTGCGTGTCATCAACCTGTTTTTCGTGCAGCTCGGTGTATGAGGTTTACTTGTTTCCTTACTTGGCGTGTGGCATGTGGTCGTATCTATCATGTGTTTGTTGTTGTGTTGGTTGATATTTATTGACCTCGTGGTGGACTTGGGAGGTCTGTGGTGCCCTCCGTTGCTTTATCCTTGTAGAGATTAATATCAAAAAGGTAGGGAGCTCGAGATTGTTATTGCAGTTTGACTCGAGGTAATGATGCCTATGACGCTAGTTGATATTCCAGGTGTAACTATTCCTCGCGTGCGGGGTTTTACACGAGATATTGTAGTGGAAGGGCATTTATATAGGCTGGTAAGTTGTGTTTTGTGTAATTCTTCTCTTGACAAGATATTTGAACTTTTCTAACGTGTTTGTTGTTATAGCCTCTACCATCTGTGTACCATGACTATGGTTATGATGCACTTGGCTTTGTGCACTTATGAACGCGAGCTGATGAGGAGTTTGTGGTGAGGGTATAGGCGTTAGGGTCTAACAACTACTGGTTTACTAGCGGGTGGCCTAAGTTTGTTGTTTCCAACGAACTTCGCATCGGGACACGCTTGATCTTTGAGTATGACGGGAACTCCTGTTTCGATGTTGTTGCCATAGATCACGGGCCTGACCAAAATGGTGATGTGTATTTTACGGTTCGGTGTTGAACTTTTCGTCTTTGCGACCTTTTGAGCGGTTACATCATTACTTTTTTTGGATGGTTTTGTGTGGTGTATATAGTTAATAAACCAATATATCGTCGTGGTGCCAATTGTTTGAGCTTTTTGCGAATAGTGGATGAACAGAGTTGTAGTGCTTTAGCTATCGACTCTTGTGGAAACCAATCTTTAGTGTGTTGATCGCGGAGAGGATACTTTCTTATTAACCTCTAATGTCTTTTGACGCAGGGAAGACTAAGTAATATATATGTCCGTGATGGAGATACCTACTTAACAATCTCCAGCGTCTTTGAACGCAGGGGAGGTTGTTCAAAGAACTAAGTAGTCTTCAGCGCGACGCTCGCGATGGAAGGACGTTCATCTCCAGGACGCTGGGGAGATTAAATTAAAACCCAACTAATCTCCAGTCGTAACGCTCGCGATGGAGAGACGTCCATCCCCATCGTCCTTGGACGCTGGGGAGATTAAATTAGAAACCAAGTAATTTGCAGTCGTAACGCCGGTGATAGAGAGACATTGCTTTATTAATCTCCAACGTCTTTGGACGTAGGGACTTATTGCTCTAAATTTTTTAAACAAAGAGGAACGACAATATGAATCCAAGGAAACGGGTCTTTATTGATAGTTCGAGTTTCATTGAAAATTTTAACAGAAAGAACATTGCTCACCGCTCGGTTCCTGGGATCTAGTGGAAACCATTTGACGTCGGGCCGTTGTAGTCGTCATCGTAGAGTTCATCCTCGATGTAGTAGCTTTCCTTGTCGAAAAAATGGACTTCAAACCTTGCTTCTCCCAGGTGGGTGAACATTATTGATGTTTCCAACTCGAGTCCGTGTGATTCGACAAAGTCTTTCCATCCGCGTGCCACCCAGTAAGAACCGTAACTGCCCCCTACGATGTGGACAGGGAAATCTTTGACGACGCGAGTGGACAAAAAGATTTGCTCAGGTACATGGGGTTGGAAATGTTGACCGAATTCATAAGGCATTATCATGCGTATGTATTTCTCGTCCCCTGCTAAATAAATATAAAAAACAATGGGATTGTTTGGATTTTGATCGCTGGTATTCGCTGCCATGTCTCGTTTTTGGAAAGATTTTTGGTGAAAAGGTTGTGCCTTTCATGTTGTAGGGAAGAAATCCTTTTATAGTGATATCAACTGGTTTGAAAAAATATTTTTGTAATAAATGACTGTTTCTGGATTTGAAATGTCCTAGTGTATATGGTCGGGTTCTGAGTGGATTCTTTACCACGTGTTGTTCATGTAGCGTATCTCGGAAAAACCTTATTTCAGACCATCTTTCTTATTCAATGCATACCATGAATTCTTTCGTTGTAACTTTAGATTTGCCCAGTCTCGTTCTACATATAAAAAGGGGTTATGTGCTTGGTGACCTGGTTATCCATCTGCTGCCCATTATTATTGCTCTAGTAGATAGATGGCACTTCCCAACTCCGAGATGCGTGATTTTTACCGTTGTGTTGATGTAGAGGGAAGGATGTATCATTTGGTAAGCTTGATTATATTCATTGTGTTATGTACCTGTTTGGGTTTGAATTCCTGTGACGAAATGCTTGCTCTTTTTTTTTTTGCAGTCTCTCCCTTGTGCTTTCGAAAGGATGTATGGTCATGTCGTGTCTGATCATGTTTGTTTGGTCTCTGCCACTGGCGAAAACTTTCGTGTTGAAGTTTCCAAAGCTTGCGCAAATCGTTGGTGGTTGTCTAAAGTGAAGGTTTGATAATATAAAAACAATGTAATAAGAAATACTCTAGAAGGGGGGTTGAATAGAGTATGCCCGTTTTTCGCATAATGTCTCAAGACTTTTGGAGCTTGTACCAAAACCTTTGAGATTAAACCTGAAACACAAAGTTAGACAATCGAACCAAGTGCAGAAATAAGGTAAAGCAATAAGTAAAGGACGCAGCGAATTGTTAACGAGGTTCGGCACGAACTTGGCCTACGTCCCCGCCTAGGGTTCTTCCACAACCCTAGGATTCAACAGGCTTTATTGATTCACAAAGCTTAGGATCCTAATGGCTCACCGAGAAGCCTCTCTCCTATACAATTGCAATCTAGTCAACTCACGTTCCCTTGGAGTCCTAGACCAATCTAGAAGAGCCCCACCTCTCTCAGCTATCTAGTACAATCCTTTTACTCTCGAGAATCAATAGCCTAGTGCCCACTTCCTGAGTTATAAACTCTTGAGTATAACACTCTCTCGAAATATATCCTATAAGCTCACTATGTATCTCTCAAATGCTTTGAAACAAAATATAAGACTCTTAAGAACAAGCAGAGAGAATAAGCTGAAGAGAGAACGTAAACTTGAGGGCTGATTGTGCAATGATATTCTTGAAGTGCGTCAGTCCTCTCTCTCTTCTTCATCTCCTTTATACAGTGAAGATCACCGGTGCCACTTGAGGAAGGAATCTTCTCCAACGGCTAAGAGAGGATCATGGCTTGAGCGCAATCTTCTATCTTTGGAAACTTCGGAAGCCATGATCTCGATTTGATCTTTCTCAGCTTTGAATGCTTAAGGAAGGAGATATAATTCAAATAGCTTCCTGAAAGGTTAGTGAATATATAATAATAATATGGAAGCATATAATAACATAATATAAGATTCGGACATAAGAACATACAGAGCAGGTTTTGTATTTCATCAACACTGTTAAACTCCAAGACCTTTGACACAAACTGTCTATCAAAGCATTTGAAACAAATTCCGATTTTCATCAAAGGGAGTGGAGTTATCAATCTCCCCCTTGATGAAAGACAAAACCTGTGCATCCCTGCAACTTAGTCAAACAGATATATCATAAGCACAATCGGACTAAGTACCTGCATGGGTTAGACAAATGTTGGATCATATGTTTTCAAAGCCAAAGAGAAACATCCAACAAAACAAAATAAAACAAGGTCTTCCAAGACCCTTGGTTCACAACAGTTTTAAAGTCTAAGCCATCAAACCATCTCCCCCTTTTTGTCTTTCAACAAAGGGAGGAGTTTAAAACCAGTTACCAAAATCAGACTTACCAAAATAATTCAAAATTCAAAAGTTCCTTTCAAATCTTAAAGGCAGGAAAAGATTTATCCGATTTAAAAATAATTTCCACAAATAAACTATACTCGGATAAAATAAAATCGGTAACAAATAAAAAAGGTTTAAAAAACCATTAAAACTATATTTAATCAAATATCTAAAAAGATATTAACCAAATATATGATCCATTATATGTGCTCTACTATTCAGTTCACAACCTTTGAAACGAGGTTCAAGGATCTTGACACAGAGTAGAATATATCTTTCGTAAAGGGAATGCTCCCCCTACGAAAGTGCATCCTTGTTAAGCATTCCGATCTCACGTCTAATGAAGGTGAACCTTTTTCGACATGGTCTCTAATGAAATGATGCCTTACATCAATATGTTTGGTTCATGAATGCTGAACATGATTCTTAGTGATGGAGATGGCACTTGTATTGTCACACTTAATTGGAATACCTTTGAGGTTGATGCCAATATCTCGCATTTGTTGAGCTATCGAAAGGATTTGGGGAGCAACAGGCTCCAACTGCAATGTATTCGGCTTCCATCGTGTGCCAATGACTGATTGATGCTTTGGCCTAGGCTTCAAGGTCCAGACTTTGTTCCTTTCAAATTCATTAAGCTCACTTTGCATAGAAATGATCCAACCTGACTCTTGAAGGGCCTCATCTACCTTCTTTGGTTCAATAAGAGAAACAAACGCGTGAAAAGCACAAAGATCTTTAAGTTTAGAACGAGTTTGAACACTAGAAGTACGGTCAGAAATGATATCCTTTAATGAGTGTGATGAGGAGTATTTGAATTTCCTTTTGCTAGTCTCAGCTCCTTGATTCGTCACACCAGCAGGATTGATTTGTGGTACATCTGACTCCGAGGTCCTGTTAGGTTCAGTTTCAGCAGTTTCTGACGTTTCAACACTGTTGGATTGGACACCAAGGGCTTTGGACGAATCTTCAACACCTTGGGCCAATTCTTCAGTGTTGAGAATTTGTTCCTGCATGTTCCTCTTCTCTGTGTTCTTGGTAGCATCATCATCACTATCCTCATTCTCTGTATGGCTGTTAAGATCTAAATCTGCAACACTTTCACTTAAAGAACCGTCATTGCATTCATCAAATATGATAACAAGCATGTACTGTTTAACATTGGGAGATTTGACTCGCATAAGACCACATAAATCCATATGTAAAAGTTCAAGGGGTCTAGAAGTACTTACAACCTTTTTGGATTTGAAAGAGCTACGTGTTTGTTTACCTCGTGTGAATGCTTTGCACATATCAATACCTTTGAAGTCCATCTCAGGTAGTCCTCTTACAAGCCCTTTGGACACAAGCTTCTGTAGTGTATGTGGGCTCACATGACCGAGTCTCCTATGCTAGAGCTTTGGATCGTCCGTCAAAGCCTTTAGACAGGTTAAGCTTCCTTGTATCACTTGCTTAGCATTCACGACATAGATGTTGTTATAATGATAGGCAGTTAGAACTATTTCACCTGTATCTTCTCTGCGCACTAAACATCTTTTCTTGTTAAATCCAACATAATTACCATAATCACATAGTTGAGAAATACTAAGCAAATTATACTTCAAACAATTAACAAGATAAACATTTTTAATACAGTGGTTAGGATCACTCCCAACACTACCAATACCAACGATGTCGCACTTTCCTTTGTCACCAAGAGTGATTGTTCCTGTGGATTGCTCTTTTAGATCATGAAAGAGAGAACTCTTCCCACTCATATGCCTCGAGCATCCACTATCAATAATCCATTTTTGCTCATTCACCTTGGTGATCTCCTGCAAAGCAAACATTAACCTTTGTGGCTAGACCAGTGAGCAAATTTAGATCTTTTATTGGGATAAACCATATTTGGCAAAATAGTGCCTTTGGGGACCCAAACTTGCGTTATCCGTTCTTTTCTCAAGTGAATAGGAAATGTATTGCGAATAATATGAGGATCCTTTCTTCTATAGGGGCAGGTCTCTCTTACATGTCCCTTTCTCGCACAGTGGTGACATATAGGAGAGGTTCTGCTTCCTTTTGCCTTTACAAAAGTGGTAATGTGTTGCTTCTTTAAAAACCTCGGGTTGTAACCAATACCACTTCTGTTTAGAGAATTTTGTTGCTCACCCAACATCCTATCAAGAGTGCCCTTGGATTTGGTAAAACTTATGAGGGCTGTCTGTTGGTCTTGAATCTTCTTATTCAGGGAGATCTTCTCGTTCTCTAAGTCATGATGTTCATTTCTCAGAGACGAGAGATCTTGCTTGAGTTCAGATTTCTCTGAGTCAAGAGTCTTGACTTTAATGTCAAGACCTGAATAAGAAGTTTCAAGACTTTGGACCCTCCTAGACAGTTCCTCAATAATTCTTTCCTGGTCCACGGTTTTCCTGATAAGAGTGTTAGTTTGAGCAATAAGTTTCTCTTCATTGGAAATCATATTAGAAAGGAATTCCGATAGTACCTCTTTTGGACTTGCCATGAGCTCTCTTACGGTTACCTAAAGTTGCTTATCATGGGATTCATCTCCTGAGGCCATGAGACAAAGGTTGGCCTTTTCATCATCTGAGTCACCTGAGTCACGTTTCTTGAATTGGCTCTTCTTCTTTTAAGGGCAATCTTTCACTAGATGGTCTGTTTCACCACATTCAAAACAAGACAAAGGTTTAGTCTTCTTATCATATTTATTGTATTGAGACTTACCTCGAAATTTAGAAGACTCTGATCTATCTTTGTTATTGAATTGCTTCTTCATCTTGAGGATTCGAGAAAGACCCCTTGTAATGAGATCAAAGGGATCATCTTCATCATCGTCCTCATCATCAGAATCAGACACATCTTTGGGCTCATCCTTCTTAGACTTGAGCGCCAAGTTCTTAGTGCTTGCTGGAAGTTCTCCATCATCTTCATTGAGAATCATCTCATGTGTGATCAGCTTCCCAAGCAAGTCATCAAGGGGTAGAGTGGTGAGATCTTGGGCTTCCTCTATGGCTGTCACTTTCGGGCCCCATTTGTCTTTTGGGAGGCACCTCAATATCTTCCTCACTTTCTCAACATTCTCAAAGGTCTTTCGAAGAGAGTCAAGGTTGTTTGTGATTTCCGTGAACCGTGTGAACATAGCCTTAATAGACTCATCTGGCTTCATTTTGAAGAGTTCATACTTTCGAAGGAAGATACTGATCTTGGTGTCCTTCACTTGACTAGTTCCTTCATAGGTGACAACTAGCTTGTCCCAAATCTCTTTAGCTGACCTACAAGATGAAATACGATTAAACTCATCAGTGCTAAGACCACAATAAAGTAAGTTAATAGCCCTGTAGTTTTTGGAGACGAGTTCAAGATCCGCTTGGATGTATTCAGACTTCTTCTTTGCGACTTTGGTTCCATTTGGTCCGTCTTTCACTGGAACCTTCAGACCATTCTCTATAATGTTCCAAAGTTCCAGATCTTGATCTATAATGAACATTTTCATCAAGGACCTCCAGTGGACGAAGTTGTTTCCTACAAAAAGTGGTGGTCTAATGGTAGACCTTCCCTGTGCAAATCCTCCGCTTGCTTCACTAGACATGATCGAAAAACTCACAAGATTGTTAGATCAAAAGCCGTGAGTAAAGCTCTGATACCAATTGAAGGTTCGATAATATAAAAACAATGTAATAAGAAATACTCTAGAAGGGGGGTTGAATAGAGTATGCCCGTTTTTCGCAGAAAGTCTCAAGACTTTTGGAGCTTGTACCAAAACCTTTGAGATTAAACCTGAAACACAAAGTTAGACAATCGAACCAAGTGCGGAAATAAGGTAAAGCAATAAGTAAAGGACGCAACGAATTGTTAACGAGGTTCGGCACGAACTTGGCCTACGTCCCCGCCTAGGATTCAACAGGCTTTATTGATTCACAAAGCTTAGGATCCTAATAGCTCACCGAGAAGCCTCTCTCCTATACAATTGTAATCTAGTCAACTCACGTTCCCTTGGAGTCCTAGACCAATCTAGAAGAGCCCCACCTCTCTCAGCTATCTAGTATAATCCTCTTACTCTCGAGAATCAATAGCCTAGTGCCCACTTCCTGAGTTATAAACTCTTGAGTATAACACTCTCTCGAAATATATCCTATAAGCTCACTATGTATCTCTCAAATGCTTTGAAACAAAATATAAGACTCTTAAGAACAAGCAGAGAGAACAAGCTGAAGAGAGAACGTAAACTTGAGGGCTGATTGTGCAATGATATTCTTGAAGTGCGTTAGTCCTCTCTCTCTTCTTCATCTCCTTTATATAGTGAAGATCACCGGCGCAACTTGAGGAAGGAATCTTCTCCAACGGCTAAGAGAGGATCATGACTTGAGCGCAATCTTCTATCTTTGGAAACTTCGGAAGCCATGATCTCGATTTGTTCTTTCTCAGCTTTGAATGCTTAAGGAAGGAGATATAATTCAAATAGCTTCTTGAAAGGTTAGTGAATATATAATAATAATATGGAAGCATATAATAACATAATATAAGATTCGGACATAAGAACATACAGAGCAGGTTTTCATCAAAGGGAGTGGAGTTATCATAAAGGTTGGGGAAGATTCGCAACCAATAATGGTGTTCAAGTTGGTGCGTCGATGGTGCTCTTTTAGTACGTGGGAGGGCATCGCTTCAAGACCCTTGTTCTTGAGGATGAGTAGAGCTTTATAATTTTGTAATGGCGGTGTCATTGGACAATTGCCTTCATGGTGTACTTTCATTAGACCTAATTATGTGCTTTATTAAGTGTAATCGTGAGGTCTTTATGTAATGATATTGTTTTTTTGAACAGTTAAAAAGACATGCTTTCGTTCTTTGCGTTTTTTGCCCTTTCCTAATGCTGATGCGACCTTTCCTGACGTGTTACTATGGCTCTGAATTACAGAGAGATGCTTTGAGACCCTACCACTTTTCTGACATGCGGTTGTTTCTGGAAAAATTATTTTGGACAGGGGTATACTCTTTTTCATGATGTGACAACACGATATGCTACTTGCTTGTGTTGTTGATAAATATCAGAAGTTTGGATAGGGCCTAGGCAGTTATCCTTGTGCTTTGATCTAGTTTTGGTATTTTGAGTTTTGAAGAGGTATGACTTCCCCCAATCCTCGCCGTCGTGACTTCTTTTGCTCTATAGACTCCGAAGAGAAATTGGAATATATGGTATTCGTTCCGACCCTTCTTTTGCAATTTTTGCTTTTCTTGGTTGATATTTGTTTTGGTTATTTGCAGCTTTTGCGTAAGTCTTTCGGTGCTTAGTACGCTCGTAAGGGGTTGACTCATGTGTTCTTGATTTCTCCCACTGGGCGAGAATTTCGAGTGAGGGTGTTTCAAGATAGCCAAAACCATTACATCCTTACTGAGGGTTGACGTGCTTTTGCCGTGGATAGTGGCTTGCGTGTTGAGGGACCCTTTATCAATTTTAAATATGAGGGGAGTAATCGTTGTACCATAATAGTTCTTGAGGCTAGTGAGTAAGCCTATTGAGATTGTTGCTAAATTAATGTTTGTTGTTGTTTTATGATTCCTTTGCTTCCTATTTCTTTGTTTGTCGTACGAACCTTTAAACGCTTGTATACCTGGTTTTTTTATTTGTTTATATCCAATCGCGTTGTGCTTTTGGGAAAATTGTTTATATATTATTTTTAAGAAAATGTGCATGGGCGAACTTAGTTTTACCAATTTCAAAAATAGCTTAGTTCGACACGGTTTGTTATGGCTTATTCCAGTGCATCGCATTCTTAATAATCGTCTGATTGCGTCGGTCGGGAAATAAAAATCAAAACATAACGAAAATAAGAAAGAGTAGAGGAAGATATATCGACTTTATTGATTTAGATAATACGGAAGCTCGTTTATATATCCAAGTATAAGAACATAAAGGTCGCTGAATTTACTCTCCTCAGAGGCTCGCTTACACATCCGTGTTCGAAGGACACGCGATTGCTAAATTTATTCTCCTTGGAGGCTTATTTGCACATCCGTGTTTAAAACACACGCGAATGCTAAATTTATTCCCCGTTGAGGCTTACTTGCATGCACATCCATGTTTAAAACACACGTGATTGCTAAATTTATTCTCTGTGGAGG
Source organism: Persicaria tinctoria (assembly GCA_037127255.1). Lineage (NCBI taxonomy): Eukaryota > Viridiplantae > Streptophyta > Magnoliopsida > Caryophyllales > Polygonaceae > Persicaria > Persicaria tinctoria. The sequence goes on from JBANSL010000001.1 coordinate 29,538,493, forward strand.
CTTACTTGCATGCACATTCGTGTTCGAAAGACACGCAATTGCTAAATTTATTCTCCTTGGAGGCTTACTTGTATGCACATCCGTGTTTAAAACACACACGATTGCTAAATTTATTCTCCTTTGAGACTTACTTGTATGCACATCCGTGTTTAAAAAACACGCGATTACTAAATTTATTCTCCGTGGAGACTTACTTGCATGCACATCCGTGTTTAAAACACACGCGGTTACTAAATTTATTTTCCTTGAAGGTTTAGTTGTATGCACATCCGTGTTTAAAACACACGCGATTGCTAAATTTATTCTCCTTGGAGGCTTACTTCTATGCACATCCATGTTTAAAACACACGCGATTGCTAAATTTATTCTCCGTGGAGGCTTACTTGCACATCCGTGTTCGAAAGACATGCAATTGCTAAATTTATTCTCCGTGGAGGCTTACTTACACATCCGTGTTCGAAAGACAGATGATTGCTAAATCTATTCTCCTTGGAGGCTTACTTGCACATCCGTGTTCGAAAGACACGTGATTGCTAAATTTATTCTCCTTGGAGGATTACTTGCACATCCGTGTTCGAAAGACACGTGATTGCTAAATTTATTCTCCTTGGAGACTTACTTGCACATCCGTGTTCGAAAGACACGTGATTGCTAAATTTTGCGCATCGACAATCCGGTTTGGGAACTTTCATTTATATATATGAAGTGGTATACCCAATCGGGAACCCTAATGACCCCTGTACATGGAAAATCTAAGTCATATGACTTCTTCTTATGCCTAACCTTTACGCAAAATAAGCCTTGAGATTCTTGGCGTTCCATGCTTTTGCGAGTATGGCGCATTCTGAATTTTGAAGCTTGAAAGAACCCTGACCTACTTCTTTGTGGATGACGTATGGTCCTTCCCATTTAGGTTCAAGCTTTCCCCCGGTCGTTGCCTGTCGGAGGACCATGTCCGTTTTTTGTAGTGGGCGTATGAAGACGCGTTTGTTGTATCCTTCAGCTAGTCGGCGCTGATATTCATTTGCTTTGAGACAAGCGGTGTTTCTTCTTTCTTCACGCAAGTGGAGTTCCAACTTGAGAGCTTCGTCGTTGGTATCTTTACTGAAATTGACAATTCTAGCCGATGGAATGAGTAATTCCACATGGATGATCTCATCTACACCAAATGCCATTGTGAATGGCGTTTCTCTTGTGGGACTCTTGGCTGAGGTTCTATATGACCATAGTACCAAGGGCAAGATCTTGGCCCATTCTCCCTTTGATGTCCCTAGCTTCTTTTTAAGGGCATTCAGAATTTGGCGATTCGTGGTTTCAGCCTGCCCATTGGATTGCGGGTATACTACCGACGAGAATCGGAAGTCAATATGGAGGTCGGCATAGAAATCACGAATTGCTTCGGAGTCGAATTGGGGACCATGATCAGTGATAATTGTCTAGGGGACTCCGAATAAGCAAATCATGTTTTTCCAAAGGAATTTGCGCACCTTTTCTGCCGTGATGGTGGCCATAGCTTAGGCTTCTACCCACTTTGTGAAGTAATCTAGAATCACGATGATGACGCGTAGCTGGCTCGGTGCCGTTGGGAATGGTCCCAAAATATCCATTCCCCACATCGCGAACCGATAGGGTGCAGATATGCACTTCAAAGGATGAGGGGGGCGATGATTGAGGGATGCGTGCCGCTGACAAGGGTTGTACAGGTGAATAACCATATCTGCATCTGCTCTAAGGGAGGGCCAATAGTAGCCCAGACGTGTGATTTTAGATGCCACGGCTCTCCACCCTTAATGATTGCCACAAAGACCCACGTGAAGCTCTTGGATGAAGTTGAGGCTTTCCTGGTTTGAGACATAAAAGAGATCCGGGAGGTTAAAACCCCTTTTGTATAATCGACCGTTTCTAACGCGAAAACAGGCCGCTCTTCTTCTGGTGCTCTAACTGTTCTGTACCTCGCCCGTCGAAGGTCCTTCAGTTATGTACTCCAGGAGGGTTATTTGCCAGTCTCCGAGGATTGATATTCTGAAAACCCCCTGGTGGATTCCTCGGGCATGTTTCTGTTCAATAACCATGCGATCAGTTAATCTCAGGGGAATGGTGGCTCCCATTATGGACAAGGTATCGGCGTGTTCATTCTGATCACGAGGAATGGACGAGATGGAGCATTTTCCGAAGGCCGTTGTGATTGCTTGTACGCGTGCCAAATATTCAGGTAGCATCCCTGTCTTCACCTCGTATTCTCCTTTAACTTGCCGAGCTACCACTTATGTGTCCTTGAAAATCTGGACTTGTCCAGCCCCGTTGATCAATGTTTTCTCAATACCCGCGATTAGAGCTTCATACTTTGCTTCATTGTTGGTAGCTTCAAATAATAGTTGGAATGGTAGATCGGTTATCTCCCCTCTTGGGCTTGTGATGGTAACCCTGGCTCCACATCCCCCTGCTGATATTGATCCGTCAACGTTAATGACCCAGTCTTCCCCATCGCGATCCTGATGATCTGTAAAGACAACTGCCACTACCACGTCAGCCAAAGCCTGAGCCAGGCGGGATTTTCTGGGTTTGAAATGTATGTCAAATTCGGAAAGGTCTACCGCCCATTTGACCATTCTTCCTAAAAGCGATGGAAAGTGCAGGATCTGGTGGAGGGGTAAGTCGGAGAGTTCCTCGATGGTGTGAGCCTGAAAGTAAGCCTTCAATCTTCGCGCGGCAAAAACCACAGATAGAGCCATTTTTCCAATCGGAGTGTATCTGGATTCAGCTGACTGTAAGACCTTGCTAGCAAAATAGATGGGGAGTTTAGATTCCATAGTAAGCACCGTGCTGATAGATGTGGATCCGAAACGAGGTATAGCTGCAGGGTTTCATGCTCGTGTGGAAAATGAAAGGTGGGCAAAGTGGCCAGGTACTCCTTTATACTTTTGAAGGCTTCATCCAAAGCGGTAGTCCACTCGACCGGACCTTTCTTTTTTTAGTTGCTCAAAGAAAGGCAAGGAGTGATCAGCTAATCGCGAGTAGAATCTACTTAAGTAGTTGACTGACCCATTCAACTTCTGAATATCATTCCACGTTCTCGGAGGGGATATATCGATGATGGTCTGCACTTTTGAGGGATTCACGTCTATTCCTCGATGACTTATCATGAATAAGACCCTTGGGGCTGAGTTTTAGGCATCCAATTTTACGCACAATTTACATTCGAAAGGTAGGAGTTTTAGAGAGCTTAGACCGAGAGGAGTTGGAGGTTTGCGAGAGCAGTTTTGGCTTCGATCGGTTGTAAGTTTTTATTTGATTTAATGCTAGTTATTTCCCTAAAATTATTGATGTGGCTTGTCATGATGAAGAGCGAGTAGTCACCAACCTTCTATGGTCGGGGTGAGCCCGACGGTAGCCATGTAAGGTAATGCGATAAAGGTACAACTTTTAATGCAATTTCATCTTCTATCCCTGCGAGCATGATTCTTCTGCGACAGCCGAAGGTGATCCTTGTTTGTGTTATTGAAGGCAAAGTGATCTTAATACAACTTGGATTAATTATGTGGAAAAGGTTAGTAACAATTTGGGTTTATGCGAAAGACTCTATTTTCCTACTTGTTAATAACGAGAGTTATTTGTTGAAAGGCATTATCTTTTATTACCTTTTGCATGATTCTTATATAGTTATCGTTGTGGCGTTGTAACCCCAATTCTGGAAGTCTTTTATAATATTGAATTCAATCCCACCGATTCTGTCTATATTTATTTCTTTATTCATTCACAAAGGTTCCGTTTTTATTCTACATACTACTCGATCTCGATGACACTGGTCGACGTCGAGTAACCTTGTCGATATCGAGTACTCTGTTCTACTCGACTTACTCTATTTTCGCTTCTGTTGCACGGTTTTGCAAGGGCTAGTCGATTGAGTATTCGATATCGAGGACTCTACTCGAGATTGAGGACGCTGCTGGTCGATTTCAAGAGGATTTAGGAGATGAGAAGGCGAGCGCTGACACGCTTTCTCGTGGATACGATCCTGATTCCCTTCCACTACAACGGGAGGAAGTCTTGTAAATTTATTTACGTGGTTCAGGGAGTTGATTTGAGATTTATATTTTGTATTTTTTCATACTCGATTTTCCTCCTAATAAATTTTGGCGCCGTTGCCGGGGAAGCAATCAATTGCGCCCTTTTTAGTTCCTTTTTACTCTTTTTTTTTTTGTTTTTCAGGTGCATGCGAAGAACTAATCGCACACCTATCGATCCAATTCTCGAACTTGAACGCTTTTTCAACCTTCAACAAAGGCTAAGGAGGAGACTGATGTTGGCAACTAATAACGAGAACGAGGTCGAGCTCACACCTGCGCATGAGCTTGAACAACTCCAACTATGGGTTGAGGAATTCACCACAAGAGAAGCAGAGTAAGCTCAACGAGAGGCCGAATATCAACAGAATCAGCAAAGGTGGGAAGCAAGGGTGGATCGTGAAGTTAACGCCAGAAGGGAACTTGAGGAGAAAATTCAGCACGTCCCAGCAAATGCAAAGGAGTATCTGCATCCTACTCTAAAAGGTCCAGAATCAGTGATCGTTCTTCCCCTAGTTAATTATCAAATTCGTCTTTATTTTATTACTGAAATTAAAAGGAATCAATTTAGGGGGAAACCCAATGAATGTCATTTAGAGCACGTCACCACTTTTCTAGATTTATGTGAAGCTATTGGAGATAATGCTAATCAAGACTATTTAAAACAAAAGGCTTTTCGTTAATGCCTTGCAGGAGTAGCATCACAGTGGCTTGAGAGTTTGCTTGCACGATCAATTCGCTCATGGAACAAGCTAAGGGATTTGTTTCCTAACAAGTTCTTTCCTCCTGCCAAAACAGCTATGCTCAGTCAACAAATCATGGCTTTCAGACAAAAGCCATGAGAACCACTAGCACAGGTCTGGGAGCGCTACAAAAGGCTTCTGAAATTCTGTCCGACGCATGGACAACCACTCTATGTCATCCAGGAGATCATCTTCAACTGCCTGGATGTACAAACTTGTAAAGGCTCGATATTTTAAAAATATTATTTTATGAATTTTGACTTAATTTTAATATTAAAATAATGAGATTTCCGAAAATTTTAAAAGTCTCCATTCTCGATCAAAAAGATTTTATCTTATTCAGGCATATATTTTGGATTTCAAATTAAGAATGAATTATTGGTGGGAAGGATTCGGGGAGTATGACAACCTTGATAACGTTTTTAATTGGAATAAATTTGTTGTTTGATGTGGTGAGATTTCTACAACTTAAAAATAGCAGACGGATTTTGTAGTTTCCACCTAACTTAAGCTAACCCTAGAGGACTCGTATATATACCCTTATCCCCAAGACAGCCGCCCCAAAACAACTCCTCTCTCTCTCTCCTTCTATTTGCATCTGGAGAAGGAAAATACACTATCAATCTTCTCCTCTTTTCTTCTAAAGAGTTGCCCGACCTCTGTTCCTTCTAAATTTTGGATTTGAGCACTTCTTCTTCTCACTGTCTTGCTCTCCGACCTCCCTATGCTTCCTCTTTTCCTTGCCCTCAACTTCCCATGGTGCCCTCTCGCTCGTCCGGTGGGAGCAGGCAGCTCGGCCGTAGTCTCTCCCTTGCCCGTTCTCTCGTCTTGTGCCACCGTCGACATGGCATCCAATGCTAGCAACCACCAGAATGCTCCTCATCACTAAGGCTCCAGGTAATGCAAAAGATGAGAACCCCGGAGCCGGAGTTGTTCAACGCAGCCAGAGAAGAGCCCCCACTGCCACCCTTCCCTCTCGGAGCCCAATGTGTTCATGGAACCAACGCCGAGCCTCAGAGCCAGCCTATTGCGCCGCTCCACTCCTTCCTTGATGTTGATGAACCCCATCCTTTATCCCCATCTCTGCTCGTGCTTAGATCAGTCGGATAGGGTGCCCGAAGCTGCTGCGATCCTGAGCGCTTGTCCTAAGCTCATACCCCCATGCCTCACGCCTTGGACCTGGGATAGGGGAGTGATTGGATGATTATCTGAGTGGCTTGTTTGCTGGCTAATAGGATGTCAAGACTCTAGGTAAGTATCCTACGGGACTTACTCAGCAACCTGGACCTCCTGATGTCCATGTTTTGTGCCATGTTTTATATTTACTTTAATATCGATTTCTGCATGCAGTTCATACATTTGGGCTAGAATAGCACATAATCTATGTAGTTTATGCTTATTTTCCAAATTATGGAATCTACACCAGTTTATGTTTAATTTCGCAGAAATTGAGGCAATCTACAATAGTTTAGTGAAAGGACGAAAAGTTCGAAGTCAACTACAGAAAGTCCGAGGTCAAGGAGCTGCGGAACCAGGACAACTCGAGTTGGAAGCAAGAAAATCGAGTCAAAACACACAAGTCGATATCGAGTACTGCATGTCGATATCGAGTAAAGTTAGCCGATTTCCACAAAGAAGAGCCAGATCTAGTGAAGAGAACAGATTTGGTCGATATTGACCTAGCCTAGTCGATATCTAGTTCTCCATACCTAGTCAATATCCTGGAAATCGAGTCAAGCAGCTGAGGAAGGAAAGACGTAGGTCGATATCGAGTACCATAACTCGATATCGAGTACAATCGAGTCGATTTGTCTTCTGGTGGTCGGAATCGAGTTGCTGAAGAAGAAGCTGAGAGACACAGGTCGATATCGACTGGCCTTAGTCGATATCGAGTGACACCCCAGTGGTCGATTTCGAGCTAGTCCGAGTGTTGTTAAGGTTCTATCCCGAATCCGATGGAGATATTTTCGAGGGAAGATTTCCAACACATGAAGATTTAGATCTTTTTATCTTTTTATTTATCCTAAGGGTTGAACAATTAATTACCCTAGGATTTATCTAGTTTTATCTAGTTTACATATATTTATTTCCTAAGTAGAATTATATCTTCTATTTTAGATAGAGATATAGATAGAAATTTCTTCCTTGATTAGCAAGGATTGGAAGCCTATAAATAAAGAACATGGGTCTAGTTTTTATTCATTCAATTTCAGAAGGAGAAAAGTAAGTAGAGAGTAGAGAAAGAGAGAGAGGCCGAGTGGAGCAAGGAGCGAGAAAGCTATATGGCTTTGTTCGGTTTGTACTTTCTTCAGTTTGGTTTAATGCAAGTTATTTCTTTTCAATCAATGATGTCTGCGATTGCAATGAAGAGCGAGTAGTCCACCGACTTCTAGGGTTGGGGCGAGCCCAACGATAGCCATGCATGTTTGAGATAAAGATCCGACCTTTGTTATGTTTTGAGCATCTACTACCTTTTATGTGTTTATTACCTATTTAATAGAGATCCATGCTAACAACTTGGATTATAAACATAAAATCGGTAGATACAATTAGGGTTTCTTGAAAGAGTTGTCTAATAGTTGGAAAAAACAAAAGCTTAATCCTTCGATGCGATTTGCATAATTATCGTTATTTATCTTGCCTCGTGCATGTTTGGTTATCGTTGTCGAAACCCCGATCTTGGAAGTTTTCTTTTACATAAGTTTATTTCCGAGTCCGAAAAGCTTTGTTCTTTATTTACGTTACTGCATTCTACTCAATATTGACCTCCTACAGGTCAATATCGACTTCTAATTCTCAATCCCGAAAGATCGCTGCTCGTTTGTGTCTCTACAGGTTTAGTCAATTTCGATGAAGAACAAGTCGAGATCGAGGACATCCAGTCGATATCGAGTACCCCAAGCCAAAATCGACTACCTTCTGCAAGCTGCCCAAAATCCACTTGATTAGGTTGATATCGACTACCACCAGTCGATATCGAGTTTGTCTTCTGAGGTCAAAACCGAGTGAGATTTATCTGCTGCCTAGGATCCGCTGACCAGCTTCGTCGAGGATCGATCCTGACTTCCCACTGCTGCATCGGGAGGAAGTCTTGTAATTATTTGCGTGGGCACGAATCTGGTTTGATCTATTTTATTATATTTTGAACTCGATTTCCTCCTACAACACCTCCTGCCTGATGTGTCATATAGTGTGTAGGTGTTGCATATGCATAAAAGCATGCAATGTAATATCATGCTTAGGATTTGCAATATGAATGAGCATCCCTATTCTTTATACGTTTGAAAAGAGAATGGTCATTATCTGTGAGTCCTTAGAGTCATTTCTAGGGTCATTCGGGCATTCGTGTTTCATATCGTTTTGGTCCTAGTCGAGTCTTACATGTGATCTGGCTGCGGCGGCGATCGAGCGTCCTACTAGGGCTTCTTCGGAGTGAGGAACGGACATATAGGATGTGACACCGACTGAGCGTTCTACTTGGGCTGCTTCGGAGCGAGGTACGGACGTATATGCCCTGGAGTGGGCACATATCAGGGGATATGTCACTAGGCACTCTTTGGGCGCCTTTACTGTATTTCCACACTTATATTTATATCCCGATAAGTATGCTTGTGTGATTTAAATCTTGTACTACATTAGATCATCCTTTATTTAGGTATAGACATGTTATATGGCCTCAGCACGATCAGAGGACCCGCAGGCGATTACTAAGCCTGACTTTGTGGTTAGTTTCAGGTACCCACCCCCTTTTCTTGCTGATTGCTTCGGCGGGGTTTTCTCATGGGACGAGAGTGTCAAGAAGATTTCGCATCTATTGCAACTTGGATTTACAAATGTTTTGTATTTACTTTGAGTTAAACTCATTTTGTTCCTTTGTAAGTTTTGACTAATTGAAATAGGACATGCTCCCGTGCGAAAGCACAAAATCATGTTTGGATTATTTGAATCTTTTGAGGGTTTGAAATCCAATTTTTCTTGAATTGCATTGCTTATTTCTCAAGACTTAACAAGGTTATAGCTTAACATAATCAATATACAACTCGTACTTGGATTGCTAAGATCGGGAAGAGGGGTAAGCCCTCCCTCTAAACGAAACCTGAATATTTTTCTATCTTTTTTTCCTTACTAGACTTAGGTGGAGAGTAAGTGTGGAAAAAGATGATTTAGAGAATTATTTGGGATGTTACACAACTAAGGACCGGATCAACAACTACACCACCTAAAGGTATCTCGAGTGCACCCCACGGTGTGCTTGGGAAACCTTTGAGATGCTCGCAAATTATGACAACACTTATGGAACTTCTGCGACCTCTGACGAATGGTATAAAAGGCCTGCCCCATCTATGCCTCTATATGTGCCACCTAAGGAGATTGATCCAGACATCAAGGAACAATTCCACAACGATCAGATACGTCGTCTTACCAAACAAGTTAAATTCCTTTCTAAAGATAAACCTTGTTTGGAATGTGGGTATGTGAGGCACAATACTACTGCGTGCCCACATGCCGACCAAATGTTAGTAGTTGAAACCCACGAAGAGGCACGTTATGCGGGGAGAAACTACTCAGGGCAACATCAGCAACAAAACTGGAGCCACTATGGCCACCCCGAGTATCCAAGAGACCCCCCGTCCTACAGAGCTCATGGTCACCCTGACAGGGAAGGTAAGAAAGATGACCTGCAGACTATTCTTGAAGAGACGCGGAGGAATCACGCAGACAACAAGCAATCAATCAATTCCATCCACACTCAGCTGCATAGCATCAACTCTAGGCTTGGGGAGACTGATATCTGGCGGAAATCAATGGAGACCCAAATTGGTGAATTAACTACATCAATCCCCAAACAATCAGGTACGCTTCCTGGATCCTCTGAACCTAATCCTAAGAATAAATCTACAAGACAGATAGCCGACATGAACCTAAGGAGTGGGTGTCCGATGCAAACGCCCGAGCAAAACACGGAGTAGAAAGAGGCAGAAAAGTCCTCGACATCGACTAGTCTACTCGACGTCAACCAGAATCTAGACGAGGACCCTGTGGTCGATGTTGAGCAGAATCCAGAACCTTCCCAGAAGTCGACCACTATTCTCGACGTCGACCACCCTCCAGTCGATGTCAACCACCCTTTTGACAATGTCGTCCACACTCCTGCACCTCCGAAGAAGAAAACGCTACCATTCCCAACAAACTCTTTGAAGGACCCAGTAGAAAAGAAGTTTCAGCGATTCGTGAAGATACTTCAAAGGCTTAATATCACCATCCTCTTCACAAAAGCTCTTCATGAGATGCCGTCATATGTAAAGTTCCTCAAAGTGATCCTAAGCAAGAAGCTCTTCATGAGATCGCAGAGTAATGCAGCAAGATGGACGTTCCAGAGAAAAGGTGAGATCCAGGTAAGTTTGCTACAACTATTGGATTTGGTCAATATATATTTAATGCATTATGTGACTTAGGAGCCAGTGTAAGTATCATGCCTCTATCAATCTAGTCCAAAGTCAAGATAGGTGTTTTAGAGCTTGTGGATGCCCGACTCTATATGAAAAATAACACAATTTTCATCCCAACAAGTATGGTGGACAATGTGCCAGTACAGGTAGGTAAGTTCTTTGTCCCTGCTGATTTTTTAGTTATTGATATGGAAGAGGACCCTGCTTGTCCAATCATTCTAGGAAGGCCCTTCTCAGCGATAGTAGATGCCAACATAAACGTAAGGAAGAGAGTACTCACTTTCAACTTCAGTGACGAGGTAATTGAGTACTCTTTTAATAAAACTGAAAGGCATACAAGTCATATGGAAGAAGTCAAATATATATCAGCCAGGTACATCACTTGCGGGGAGCCAAAGTTAAGAAATATGACCCTCGAAGAGCTAGAGAAGAGTGATATGGAAGCCTAGGTGGAGGAAATTATGGATATTTTGAATGAGGAAACAAAGAATCTACTCATCCACCACGGTAAGTCAACATCGACAAACTTTTACTCAGAATCTCTGCCAGGTCATAAGTATGGGGTCGATGTCGACAAGAAGTACTCGACGTTGAGTACTCTAGTCGATGTCACCCAAAACCAGCAACCTCCATCGAGTACAACACTATCGGGCAACCCACCAGGAGCCGACAAGTACTCGACATCGAGTACCATACTCGACATCAACCAGTCCTCCATAACTCGACTTCTCTTTCCTCGATGAGCAAGCCACCAGACACAGCGTAGTACTCGACATCGAGTACTTTTACTCGATGTTGAGTAGACTCCGAGGTCCCGAATGCCAATTCTGCAAAGGTGAGCCAAGGTAAAGATGTATCTTCTCCTATTTCAATCAAAGATTTATCTATACATGGGAGAGGTTGACCTTAGTATGTGCGATTATGCAAGGTTTCCAATGATGATCCTAAGGAGTATGAAGTAGAAGACAAGGTCTATGTCTCCAAATCCAAGAGTCATTGGTTCCATAACAAATTAAATAACAAGAAGATGGGACCATTCACGGTTCACAAGATCCATTCCGGAGGACTACATCTTATGGACAAGAATAGAGTCTTATTTGAGGCCCAAACTACATGGGCGCTGCAGGTACCACCTTGACCTTAAACGGAAGAAGTCGGCCTAGCGACTATAAAGCCTAGAGCTTGTAACAAAACATATAGTTTTTAGATTTTTAGACATCTTTGTTTTTGGTTTTTGGTTTTGAAACACTGTTTTTTGAGTTTTGCTATTGTGGATATTATCTGTCTAGCAAAGCTGGCAGGTACTAAAAAGAAGTTGTAGAAGTACTCGACGTCGAGTAGTCTACCCGATGTCGACCACCCTTGTCGAGCAAAATGGTCGAGATAAAGGCCATCCTGAGGTTTCAACTTACTCGAGATTGAGTAGTGTAGTCGATGTCGACTACCCTCCTCGAGATCGACCACTTCTGCAGCACAAACAACACTCGATTCCGACCTTCTGCACATTTGTCTAGTAAGTTCCTTTATTTACCCTTGTTTTTATACAGTGAGGACACTGTAATGTTTATATATGGGGTAGAGGAAGGGCTTACTTCATGCATATTTGACATTATATGTGCATATTTAAAGTTTATTCTCCGAATTGTTCATACATGGTTACTTTGGATATCATTATTCGTTTATATGCCATATGTTGTTTTCCAAAATTCATAAACATCACCCCCATTAAATCTTTTGAATCGTGTCATGGAAGTTTTATTGAAATCGACGATGCAAAATTGAAGTTGCTTTTGAGATATAGCATGAAATTGCCTAGTAAAGGGAAGCCACAATAAAGTGCATTATTTTCTTGAAAACCATGAAATGAGGTAAATTTGAAGTTGCTTTTGACATATGCATGATGAGAGGACGGAGGACTTTATATTTTCCATATAATGCTCATATTTTGATATACCTAGCCTTACATATGCTTATTTGCATCACAAAAGCCATAATTAAGCCTTATTTCATATTTTGCTCCACATTATCTAAATATTGCCCATTCTTTACCTTATTTCCTTATCCAGAGATTATGTTGAGAATGAAAGTTACATTATGGAGACTATTATATGGTGTTGGTGTTGTTATTATCATTATTTTGGAGTTTGGCATGAAAGTTTCAAAGTTATGGAAAATTTAATGAGTGAAAGAAAATCCGGTCACCTCAGGAGATAAAGGTAGATCGACCCTGCTCGTTGATATGTTAGTTCAGCGAGATGGGACACCAAGGTGAGTGTTGTGAGCTGAATCTGCCATGTTTTACAGCAAAGTTTTTATCGATTTCTGCATACATTTCATTCATTTGGGCTAAGACAATACAGAACCTATGTAGTTTATGTTTATTTGCCAAATTATGGAATCTACACCAGTTTCTATTTAATTCGCAGAATTTGAGGCGTTTTACAGCAATTCTAAGGAAGGTCGGAAAAACTCGCAAAACAGCTACAGAAGTCCAAGGTCAAAGCAGCAACAGAATCAGTCGAATCGAGCCGAGATACCAGACTACTCGACCTCGAGTAGGCCTTACTCAATCTCGACGAGCATGTCCGAGTACAGCCTTGTCGACCAGAAAGCAACGTCGAGAGCCAGACCAACCCGACTTCCGGACCCAACTCGATCTCGACAAGACTTAGTCGAGATCGACGAAACCCAGCGCCACACCCGGAGTCGAGGAGAGAACTGGACGAGAAGCGGAGCACATCTCTACTCAACCTCGACGAACCCTTGTCGAGATCGACAAGCCCCACAGCGCCAGTCCGAGTCCATGCCGAGGAGAAGCTGCTCGACCAGAGAAGGCCACACCCTACTCGACCTCGACGAGCCCTTGTCGAGATCGACGAGCCCCGAGTCCAGATCCGAGCCTGTCGAGTAGAGCCACCCGAGAAGACCCAGTCGACATAGCCACCCTACTCGACCTCGACGAGCCCTTGTTGACATCGACGAGCACCGTGAACCAAGTCCGAGTCTGTCGAGCGCCAGCTAGCCGAGACGACGAAACCGAGCCAGTCAACCCTACTCAAGATCGACCAGACCCTTGTCGAGATCGAGTAGACTTCCAGAGCAGCGTTACTCGGTTCGACGAATCCTACTCGACTTGGGATTCCTTGGGCGTGAAGATTGCTGATTCTATCCGAAAATATCAAGATCTACCATGAGGAAGAAAAGTTCTATCCATTGAAGACACTTTAGATATATTTCCTATTTTAGATTTAAGTCCTTTATGTCTTTTATTTATCATTAAAGTTTTAGATAAAGTTTTAGATTTAGATATAGATATTCTATCCTTGAGTAGCAAGGATTAGAAGCCTATAAATAAAGCCCATGGGGCTGATTTCTATTCATTCAATTTTCAGTAGGAGAAGTAGTAGTAGAGAGAGAAAGAGAGAATGAGCGGCCGATTGGAGTTGTGAAGCGAGAGCGGAGTTGGCTTCAAGCGGTTGTAAACTTTGGTTTATATTTATGCAAGTTGTTATTTCCTTTTAGTCAATGATGTCTGAGTTTGCAATGAAGCGCGAGTAGTCCACCCACTTCTAGGGTTGGTGCGAGCCCGACGATATCCATGCATAATTGAGGTAAAAGATCCGACCTTTATCATGTTTTGAGAATTTTCCTACTTGTTGATGTGTTTATTGCCCGTCTAATGGAGATTCACGCTAACAACTTGGATTATAAACATAAAATCGGTAGAGACAATTAGGGTTTCTTGAGAGAGCTGTCTAATTGTTGGAAAAGGTGAAAGCTTAGTCCTTTAATGCGATTAACATGATTATCTGTTTGGTCTTGCCTTATGCATGTTTGGTTATCGTTGTGGCAAACCCCAATCTTGGAAGTCCTTTTACATTAAGTTTAATCGAAACCCCAAAGCATTTGTTTTTACTTTCTTTTATTTCGTTTTTACTCCCTGCCCTCGTCGATCTCGACCAAACCCTGGTTGACCTCGACTACTGATCTTCGACCCAGAGTCGCCGTAGCTTACTTGTGCAGGAACTCGACAAGCCAACCCGTAGTCGACCAGAAGGCTACTCGATATCGAGTAGGGCCTTGTCGAGATCGACCACCCTTTGCCGAGAGCTTCTGCCCTGTTCGACTGTGCCTGACCCCTGTCGACTAACCCTTAGTCGAGGTCGAGTACCACTGTTGTCGACTTCTGACCGTGAGATTCCATCGCTGCCTAGGATCCGCTGACACGCTTCCTCGTGGATCGATCCTGACTTCCCGCTGCTACATCAGGAGGAAGTCTTGTAATTATTTGCAAGGGACGGAATCTGGTTTGCCTTAGTTTATTTACATTCTATTTTGCATACTCGATTTCCTCCTACAACAAATTGGCGTCGTTGCCGGGGAAGCTATCATTCGCGCCTTAGGTAGTTGAATCTCACGTCTACTTTGAGTTACTTTTCAGGTGTATGCGTCGTACTAGTCTACCACCTGAGTTTGACAGCTTAGATGAACCAGAGCGTTTCCTACACATCCACTCTAAACTCAAAAGGATCATGGCGGACGCTGAAGCACAAGAACAACTGATTACGAGGCTTACCACAGAGCTAGCCGCAAAGGATGCTACTATCGCCAATGAAAGGGCAGCAAGGGAACAAGCGGAAGCTGAGCTTGCCCAATATCCAACTACTGCTGAGGACTATATGCATCCAACTCTCGTCGTGCCTGAATCGGCGATTCTAATCCCTGAAAACTCTTTTGAAATTCGCACTCAATTTCTTATAGAGCTTAAAAATAATGCTTTTCATGGAAGATTTAATGAGTGTCCTCTTGAACATATTACCAATTTTCATGACATGTGCCGTACTCTTGCTGAAGGTACAACTCTGGAATATGTCAAGATGAAAGCTTTCCGCTGGTCTCTGGCTGGACCTGCACTGAAGTGGCTTGAAGGGCTGAAGCCGAGATCTCTCACCACATGGGCCCAAGTAGAGCAAGAATTTCTGAACAAATACTTCCCACCCGCCAAAACAGCACTTCTCCGCCAGAAAATCACCGCCTTCAAATAAAAGCCAGGGGAACCGCTGGCAAGGGCATGGGAACGCTACAAGGAACTGTTGCGATCTTGCCCTACTCATGGACAGCCACCCTACGTCATTCAAGAGATCTTCTTCAACTCTCTTGATCAAGTCACTAAGGACAGAATCAACCATTATACTCGCTATGAGTATCTGACGATGCCACCAAGTGACGCATGGGGTGTGCTAGAAAAGCTCACTAACTACGACAAAAAATATGGGGCTCCTACAAACTATGAGGAGAACTCCTACGCCATGCCAGCACCATCTATGCCACTCTACAAGCCAGCAAAGGAGATCGACCCAGATGTCAGGGAGCAGTTCTACAGAGACCAAAATCGCAAGCTCCTCAAGCAGGTCAAATATATGTCTGTCAATCAGCCTTGCATCGAATGCGGATCACAGAGGCACAACACTACTGAGTGCCCACACGTAGAGCAAGTCAGAATGGCGGAGACACATGAAGAGGCAGCCTACGCTGGGGGTCCCAATCTCTATATGGGAGATCAAAGGTTCTATCAACCACAATGGAACCAAGGGCCCCCTAGGAATCCCCCACCCTATAGAGCTCCAGGACATCCAGAGAGGGATCAAAAGAAGGATGATCTGCAATTGATCCTTGAGGAAATGCGACGAAATCAGGGCACCATCAACAACCAGTTCCAGAGCATCACCACCAAATTTGGGGAACTAGACATCTGGAAAAGAGGAATACAGACCCAGATGGGTCAAATCGTTGCGCAGATCCCACGACCGTCCGGCAAGCTCCCTGGGCAAACAGAATCAAATCCTAAGGGGAAAACCGGACATGTCGCAGCTATCAAACTCAGGAGTGGGCATCAGCTACACGAGCCAGAGGTCGGGAAACAGGAAGGCAAGGCAGAGCAGCAACTCGAGACAGAGCAGAACCCGGTCGATCTCGAGGAGCCCGTACTCGATGTCGACAAGCCTCTACTCGACCAAGACCAGAAGCTAAGCTCGGACTCCGCTGCGCAGACCAGCAACCCGAGGTCCACAACCCAACTCGAGGTCGACAAGCCCCTAGTCGATGTCGACAAGCCTCTGGTCGATGTCGAGGAGCAGCAAGCTGAGGTTGACGACTCTGCAGCATCTCCGACAACTGATCTGGCTCCGAAGCAGAAAAAGCTACTGCCTTTCCCTTCAAAAACACAGAAAGATCCCACTGCATGTAGGTTTACCAGATTTGTTAATATGCTGCAAGAACTGAATGTTTCTATTCCTTTTACAGAAGCCCTTCAAGAGATGCCTGGATATGTATAGTTTCTGAAGGAAATCCTGAGCAAGAAGCGATCCATCTCAAAGATCGCAGGCGAATGCAAAGTACTCCACTTCCCTGAAAAGAGGCCTGACCCTGGTAAGTTTTCTGTTACTGTGGGTTTTAAACAATATAAATATAATTCTCTATGCGATTTAGGAGCAAGTGTGAGCATCATGCCTTTATCAATCTGGCGGAAGGTCAAGATAGGATGCATAGAACATGTGGATGCTAAATTATACATGGCTAACAATACAGTGGTCATCCCTACAGGTATAGTTGAAAATGTCCCCGTCCAGGTTGGTAAATTCTTTGTTCCAGCTGATTTCCTTATCATTGACTGTGCTGAAGATCCTACTAGCCCTATTATTCTTGGTAGACCATTCTTAGCTACTGTAGATGCCCGAATTAGTGTCAAGAATAGGTCGCTCCCCTTCACCATAGGCGATGAGGTTTTGGATTTCTCTTTTGGCCCTGCAAAGGAGGAAGTTTCATGGCTGGAGGTGAAAAGCATCAGCAACCACAAGACTCATCAAACAACGGAGGAAAGCGCCAGAACTGTACTCGAGGTCGACAAGCCCTACTCGACCTCGACAAGCGCTCTACTCGACCTCGACAAACCTTTGTCAATCTCGACCACCATCGCTGAGCCAGAGACTTGCCCAGAGTCTAAGTATGGGGTCCCTGTACTCGATCTCGACTAGCAGTACTCGACATCGAGTAGACCCAAGCCCAAAGATTTCTGTTTTGGGTCCGAACAGGTAAGTTCAGGTATGAATTCTACTCCCCCTCAGTCCATAAATAAAAAAATTTTATGATTTAAGAGGAAATAAAACACCGTGGTGAGAGAACCTGCAGAAACTGAGGGCTGCAAAGAAGAAGAAGAAGAAAGAGAAGGGAGATGATGCAAGCAACCACCTGTCAGCTGAGCTTGCATACTACCATCAGGACCTAGATGATCCAGGAGAAGGGCCAAGCATGAGCGGGCCCCACACTACTGGTCCTTGAGCGCAAACGGTGAAGTCGGCCTAGCGACTCTAAAATCTAGAGCGTGTATATAAACTTTATGAATTTTTGGACTTTTTGGTTTTTGTTTTTATTTTTATGTTTTAGAATTCTTTAAGTGGATAGTCTTGTTTTTTGTGGAATCTAATACTTTTTGATCAGCAAGCATATAAGGATCGCGAAAGATGGAAGGAAGAAGTCCCTGAAAATCAGTCAGAATCGACGAATGCCAAGTCGACGACGAGGAGGAGGAAAAGCCAGAGGTTACTCAACCTCGAGTAGACGTACTCGACATCGACAAGCCCAGATGCTCCTCGACTTCAGAAAACCACCAGACGCAGACGAAGCTACTCGAGATCGAGAACTTTGTACTCGAGATCGACAAAGCACCTCAACTCGACCTACACTGATCAGTCATCCTCGATGCATTATCCTGTGAGTTCCTTCCTTTACTCTTGTTTTATTTGATTTTATACAGTGAGGACACTGTAAATTTTAAGTATGGGGTAGGGGAAGGGCTTACTTTGTGCATATTTGATCATATTTGACATATATATACATTATTTCTTTGAATTGCTACATGGCTATTGTGGAATGCATTATTGCTTTATGTGCCTATATGCATGTTTTCCAACCTCTGGCATGTTTTCCAAAATTTGAAGAATTTGAAAAAAAATGACCCCCATTGAAAATTTTGAATAATGTCATGGAAGTGTAATATTGAACTCGACGATGCAAAATTGGATTCATTAGAGATATAGCATGAAATTGCCTAGTAAAGGGAAGTCACAATGAAATGCATATTTTCTTGAAAACCATAAAAGGAGGTAAAATTTGATGTTGCTTTTGACATGTTGCATGATAAAATGATGGAGGACTTTATATTTTCCATATAATGCTCATATGTTATATCCTAGCCATACCTATGCTTATGCATCACAAAAGCCATAATACGCCCTATTTCATATATTGCTCCACATGCTCTAAATATTTGCCATTCTTTACCTTATCCGGGGATTATGTTGAGAATGATGTTACATTATGGAGATATCATATGGTGTTTGTGTTGTTACATATCATTATTGGAGTTTGGAAGGAAATTATTTGAAATATATGGAAAATTTAATGAGTGAAAGAAAATCCAATCACCTCTGGAGATAAAGGTAGATTGACCTTGCTCTCTGAGATAATAGTTTGGGGAGATGGGACACATTGTGAGGAGTCCAAATCACTAAGTATCCGGGGCCGTTCATGGCACCCATGTTTGCGACTCGTGAGAAGGCAGTGCTAAGGTCAGAGAGGTAAAAGCATTATTATGAATAAAAGCATTATGAAAGGTGATGAATCAAATGGAGAAAGTATGTGGTATTAAATTCAGTTTGGAAATACTCCATTTCCCCGGATCATTAGCACCACATGGCCAGAAATTGCCCACCTTTTAGCCTTTTACCATTCTACTCCTTATTTGAGCTTAAATTAAAGTCTTCTTGATTATCAATGCGTTGTCACTTATGAATTATTTGTGCATAACCCTCCTTTTGTGAGTAGATGTTGCTTTTATATATTTGCACATGCATGGATCTGTGGCACTAGTACCTTTTCGAGGATGGTAATTGATTGCAGGGTTATATGAGAATGAATCTAAGATGTTGAGAGTTTAAATTCTTCCCCTGAATGACAATTAAAAGTATTGCTTCAGGACAAGCAAGCTTAAGTATGGGGTGTTTGTTGTGAGCTGAATCTCCCATGTTTTAAAGCAAAGTTTATATCGATTTCTGCATACATTTCATTCATTTGGGCTAAGACAATACAGAACCTATGTAGTTTATGTTTATTTGCCAAATTATGGAATCTACACCAGTTTCTGTTTAATTCGCAGAATTTGAGGCGTTTTACAGCAATTCTAAGGAACGTCGGAAAAACTCGGAAAACAGCTACAGAATTCCAAGGTCAAAGCAGCAACGGAATCAGTCGAATCGAGCCGAGAAACCAGACTACTCGACCTCGAGTAGGCCTTACTCGATCTCGACGAGCATGTCCGAGTACAGCCTTGTCGATCAGGAGCAACGTCGAGAGCCAGACCAACCCGACTTCCGAACCCAACTCGATCTCGACAAGACTTAGTCGAGATCGACAAAACCCAGCGCCACACCCGGAGTCGAGGAGAGAACTGGACGAGAAGCCGAGCACATCTCTACTCGACCTCGATGAACCCTTGTCGAGATCGACAAGCCCCACAGCGCCAGTCCGAGTCCATGCCGAGGAGAAGCTGCTCGACCAGAGAAGGCCACACCCTACTCGACCTCGACGAGCCCTTGTCGAGATCGACGAGCCCCGAGTCCAAATCCGAGCCTGTCGAGTAGAGCCACCCGAGAAGACCCAGTCGACATAGCCACCCTACTCGACCTCGATGAACCAAGTCCGAGTCTGTCGAGCGCCAGCTAGCCAAGACGACGAAACCGAGCCAGTCAACCCTACTCGAGATCGACCAGACCCTTGTCGAGATCGAGTAGACCTTCAGAGCCGTGTGACAAGGTTCGACGAATCCTACTCGACTTGGGATTGCTTGGGCATGAAGATTGCTGATTCCATCCGAAAATATCAAGATCTACCATGAGGAAGAAAAGTTCTATCCATTGAAGACACTTTAGATATATTTCCTATTTTAGATTTAAGTCCTTTATGTCTTTTATTTATCATTAAAGTTTTAGATAAAGTTTTAGATTTAGATATAGATATTCTATCCTTGAGTAGCAAGGATTAGAAGCCTATAAATAAAGCCCAGGGGGCTGATTTCTATTCATTCAATTTTCAGTAGGAGAAGTAGTAGTAGAGAGAGAAAGAGAGAATGAGCGGCCGATTGGAGTTGTGAAGTGAGAGCGGAGTTGGCTTCAAGTGGTTGTAAACATTGGTTTATATTTATGCAAGTTGTTATTTCCTTTCAATCAATGATGTCTGAGTTTGCAATGAAGCGCGAGTAGTCCACCCACTTCTAGGGTTGGGGCGAGCCCGACGATAGCCATGCATAATTGAGGTAAAAGATCCGACCTTTATCATGTTTTGAGCATTTTCCTACTTGTTGATGTGTTTATTGCCCGTCTAATGGAGATTCACGCTAACAACTTGGATTATAAACATAAAATCGGTAGAGACAATTAGGGTTTCTTGAGAGAGCTGTCTAATTGTTGGAAAAGGTGAAAGCTTAGTCCTTTAATGCGATTAACATGATTATCTGTTTGGTCTTGCCTTATGCATGTTTGGTTATCGTTGTTGCAAACCCCAATCTTGGAAGTCCTTTTACATTAAGTTTAATCGAAACCCCAAAGCATTTGTTTTTACTTTCTTTTATTTCGTTTTTACTCCCTGCCCTCGTCGATCTCGACCAAACCCTGGTCGACCTCGACTACTAATCTTCGACCCAGAGTCGCCGTAGCTTACTTGTGCAAGAACTCGACAAGCCAACCCGAAGTCGACCAGAAGGCTACTCGATCTCGAGTAGGGCCTTGTCGAGATCGACCACCCTTTGCCGAGAGCTTCTGCCCTGTTCGACTGTACCTGACCCCTGTCGACTAACCCTTAGTCGAGGTCGAGTACCACTGTTGTCGACTTCTGACCGTGAGATTCCATCGCTGCCTAGGATCCGCTGACACGCTTCCTCGTGGATCGATCCTGACTTCCCGCTGCTACATCAGGAGGAAGTCTTGTAATTATTTGCAAGGGACGGAATCTGGTTTGCCTTAGTTTATTTACATTCTATTTTGCATACTCGATTTCCTCCTACAACAGTGAGGAGTCCGAAGCAATAAGTATCTAGGGCCATTCATGACACCCATGTTTGCGACTTGCGAGAAGGCAGTGCTGAGATTAGAGAGGTAAAAGCAATATATGTGAAAACAGCAAAGAGTGATTTATGAGAGGATGAGTGATGTGGAAATTATATATGAAGGGAGAAAGTGCATTAACGCAAAGAAAGCAAAGCTTGAAGAAGTTATACCCGGATTCAGCACCACATTGCCCAAATATCGCCCACCACTTTACCTTTTACCTTTTTCTTCACCATGAGCTTAATTAAAGTCCTCTTGATTAATAATGCTTTGTCACGAATGAATGTTTTTGCATAACCTCCTTTTCTGTGTGAAGTTGTTTTTATTCACATGCATGAATTTGTGGCATTAATACCTTTTCGAGGATGGTAATTGATTTTGGGGACATATGGAAATGGATCTAATATGTTGAGAGTTTGAATTCTTCCCATGTATGACCATTAAAAGTATTGTTTGAGAACAAGCAAGCTTAAGTATGGAGTGTTTGTTGTGAGCCCAAATTGCCATCTCTTACACTAACTTTTATATCAATTTCCACATGCATTTCATACCACTGGATTGGAATTATACATAATATATGTAGTTTATGATTATTTGTCAAATTATGGAGTCCACACTAGTTTCTATTTAATTTCGCAGAAATCAAGATGTTTTACAACAAGCTTAAGTATGCGGAGAAAGGATGAAAATCATGGAGAAGTTCGAGGTCCAATATATAAAGTCTAAGGTCAAGCAGGAGCTGAACCAGGCCACATCGAGTAGAAGAGATGAAAAAGAGAACTCGATAAGGACTAGTCGATATCGACTACTCTAGTCGATATCGAGCACTTTGGTCGAAAATCACCAAGTCGAGCAAGAGACAAGCAGCAAAGTAACTCGAGGAGCACAAAATCCTCGACGTCGAGTACTTTACTCGATGTTGAGTAACCGTCGAATCCACCATTCGACCCAAGCTCGATCAGAATCCAAGGAGAAGAAGACACTACTCGACGTCGACTACTCTTGTCGATGTCGAGTACTCCCCATAATCAATCCGAGTCGAAATCGAGTGGAGATCCGAGTGTTGAGCTTACTTCTACACCATGTCACGTGGGATTCTTCAAGTCAAGAGAATATCTATCAAGAGTTGAAGAGATTTATCCACCTTAGATATTTCCCCTTAGAGATTTATTTCTGTTATCAAAGTTTGATCATAAAGTCTTTAGATAGATAGTTTTAGATATTTCCCCTTAGAGATTTATTTCCCCTTAGAGTATTCTTTCCTTGAATAGTGATGATTGACTACTATAAATAAGACCATTGGGGCTGAGTTTTAGGCATCCAATTTTACGCACAATTTACATTTGAAAGATAGGAGTTTTAGAGAGCTTAGACCGAGAGAAGTTGGAGGTTTGCGAGAGCGGTTTTGGCTTCGTTCGGTTGTAAGTTTTTATTTGATTTAATGCAAGTTATTTCCTTAAAATTATTGATGTGTCTTTTTATGATGAAGAGCAAGTAGTCACCAACCTTCTAGGGTTGGGGTGAGCCCGATGGTAGCCATGTAAGGTAATGCGATAAAGGTACGACTTTTAATGCAATTTCGTCTTCTATCCCTACGAGCATGATTCTTCTGCGACAGTCGAAGGTGATCCTTGTTTGTGTTATTTAAGCCAAAGTGATCTTAACAAAAGTTGAATTAATTATGTGAAAAGGGTTCGTAACAATTATGGTTTATGTGAAAGCCTCTATTTTCCTACTTGTTAATAACGAGAGTTATTTGATGAAAGGCACTATCTTTCATTACCTTTTGCATGATTCTTATATGGTTATCGTTGTGGCGTTGGAACTCCAATTCTGGAAGTCTTTTATAATATTGAATTCAATCCCACCGATTCTATCTTTATTTCTTTCTTTATTCATTCACAAAGGTTATGTTTTTATTCTACACACTACTCAATCTCGACGACACTGGTCGACGTGGAGTAACCTTGTCGATATCGAGTACTATGTTCTACTCTACTTGCTCTGTTTTCGCTTCCGTCGTACGGTTTTGCAGGGCTAATCCATTGAGTAGTCGATATCGACGACTCTACTCGAGATCGAGGACTCTGCTGGTCGATATCGAGAGGATTTCGGAGTTGAGAAGGCGAGCGCTGCCACGCTTCCTCGTGGATACGATCCTGATTCCCTTCCACTACAATGGGAGGAAGACTAGTAAATTTATTTGCGTGGTTCAGGGGGTTGATTTGAGATTTATATTTTGTATTTATTTCATACTCGATTTTCCTCCTAACACTCCCTCCCCCCTAACAACCATCCCTGCTCTGTTTTTGAGATCTTGCTCCGCCTATCGCTCTTTTTCTCCTAACGGATATTTCTCTAGCCTAGTCTGCAAATTGGAGGTGGAGGTAGCCTCCCGATGACCTGTGTACATGCATTAATGACCTCATGTTCTCTCCGTCGGCTTGGTGTCTAATCTATACTACTGCTAGTTTCTCTGTAAGTCTACTTCCCAACCCTCTAATTCACTCGAGTGACCCTATTGTCGACCAGCAATCGTTCTTTATATATCATTGTTACAAATGCATATGGGTTCATAACCCCTTTTCTACCACCATATATCTGTCTGCAACTCGAGTTACTTGTGTTTCCCTGTCTTCTCTAGTTTTGATTACGGTAATGAGTTCCTCAAAATCCTTCATGGACGCCCTTCACACTACTCAGACCACTCCAATCTCAAACTCTATCTAGACCCCTCCCTTGGGTACGGTGCACCAAGTCTCACAAATCTCCCAATTAACCCTTCCTCTGGAATTGAATTTCCTACTCCTCGTCTCTCGGCTGGCATTAAAGGCAAGGGCAAGATCTCTGAGGGGATATCTGTGCCGGGGTCGGACCAGCCTTTGGGCAATCCGGATTCATCGGCTTTCTTTGATCGTTTGACTGAGATTAGGCAGTAACCTCTCGTTGTAAACCAACAAATCCTTATGGGGACCCTCTTCGGGGACTTCTTGGATTTTGAAATCCTTCTGGGGAATCTTCGAAGTGAGTGGCGCTTTTGTTCCAAGGCTATTGAGATTGTTGATCAGACTAGAAGTTGGTTTGAAATCAGTTTAAAAAATCTTACAAAATCTTAAGCGTCTCTGGGATGGGCACCCTTACAATCATTTCGGTCAGAATGTGGTCCTCCTCACTTGGTTTCCTGCATTTATCCCTATGAAAGCCGATGTCACCCACCTGGATATTTGGATTCGCGTCCCAAATCTCCGAGTTGAGTTTGTTTTTGTGAGGCTTTGATAGATATTCTTGAGCAATATCATCTTGGGACCTTTATTAGGCTGGACAAATTGTCCCATCAATAAATTAGAGTGGATTATACCCTCTTTTGTGCTAATGTAAATCTTGCTAAATTAGTTGGGGGTATCTCTGTTCCTGATAAGCATAAATAACCTTTGCATCTTCATGTTCGGTACGAGGAATTTCCTAAAGGGTGCGGGTTATATGGGGATCTCTCGCATGGGTTTGAGGATCACACCTCTCGTGTTGTCAAACCGGAGGTCAATAACCTGACCTTTCTTGGTCCTATTGAGGGTGTAGGGTCATCCGATGATGCTGAGTGGGTCAAGGTGAGTCCTAAAGGGACCGAGCTTGATCCCGGTTTCTCTAAAAACAACCATAAGCGTTATATGTTGGGCATGGACAGTGTCTTGGTCAAATTTGACTCCCATTCAATTGGAAATAATGTACCTATTCCCACTGCTGTTGGTGCTGTTATCCCGACCTTTGGCTTGGGTATAATTATAAATGTCTCGGCTGAGGTTGAGCTCCTCACTTCTAATGATTAGCCAAATAGATGGATGTCAATGAAATAGATTGCGACTGCGTCACCTGCTGCGTTCCCGGATGGGGTGCGTACTCTCGATCCGGATGTTCCTTACATGGATATTGATCCCAATGCCAGTGGTACTAAGGACCCAATCGCTGGTGCTTTGCCTATGAGAGCCTCCTCTGCGAAGTCTATCCATCCAGCGCACTCTTATTCGACCTCTCGCTCCATGACTCCGAAGCTTGGCAGGCTCGCGATCAGGTCCCCACGTGTATCTGTTGGAAACCGACCCTACTAGAACCTGTAAAACAGCAACTCAAAAGAGCGTTAGGGATGTAGGCCGAACCGTGTTTCTGTGAAGGGGAGAAGGTTGCGGTGAAGCGCGATTTGAGAGCCATTGAACAAGAAACGTATTTGCCTCCGACAGTGGTGCAGATCGTATGCGAGGCAACATCCGCCGAGGATTTCACCGTCTTCTCTCATAGGTGCACTCGAGGAAGGGAAGTTGGAACTGGAACATGGGCTCATAACGGGAAAAGGGTAGGAGAAAACAAGAGAGGGAGAGAGGCGATTGTGTTCGTTATGTGTTTAAAACCTAGCCCTCGACCCTCCTTATATAGATGTAGAGTTCGACCCTTCGCTGGCAAGAAAAGATCAACAGAGGGAGATTCTGCTCTATCTTCAGAAGATCGTGGCTATCCAAAACGGTTTTCCGAAAAGATATTTCTCAGTGAAAATCAGATATTCGCGGATAAGCTCGAACAAGCTAATCCGTAAAGACTATAGAGTCACCTTCCATGACCATCCTTATCTCGGCTCGAGATAAGATCCCTCTAGAGATCAGGTTCCGACGCAAGGAAGGCTCATAAAAGACATTCTGCAAGCTCAGGATATTACCTGAGGTGAGCTTCAGTGAGACCTTCCCTTTCCCCAGCACCTTCGACTGACCTGAGTTCCCCATGTAGACATGCTCAGCTCCGCTTGTAGGTTCGAACTCATCAAACAGCTCTTTGTTGGCGCAGAAGTGCTTCGTGGCCCCAGTGTCCACGATCCATTCGGTCATGCTCCTAATGATGTTAGCTTCAGTGACTACCGCATAAATGACTTCAGGAGCACCACCTTCAGCGACGTTTGCAATGCCATTGTCCCGCCCTCTGTTGTTTTTTTGGGCAGCATACTGAGCATCCTTCCTCTCACGGCACTGGAACGCCGTGTGGCCTTGTCTGCCACATACATAGCAGCCAGTTTTATTATGCTTCTCTCCGTTGTTGTTCTTCTTGAACTTCGCAGGCTTGTTGTTTTGTCCTCCAGGACCCTTCTTGTTCTTCTTGTTGAAAGGCGGCTCATTGCCTTTCTTTTTGACTTGCAGAGATTCAACAATGTTAGCTTTTACCGTATCAGCAACAGTGTTGGAGGTCTTCTTCTCCTTCAGCATGTTGGCTTCCTCAATTTTCATATGGCTAACGAATTCCTCCAAGGTAAGATCTTTCTTTTTGTGTTTGAGATGATTACGGCAGCGTGCCCAGGACTCAGGCAATTTCTCAATTAGGACGTTGGCCTGAATAACTTCGCACATCTTCATCCTTTCAACCAGTATATCCGCTACCAAGTTCTCGTACTCATGCACCTGCTCCATTATAGGCTTGTCGTCCACCATCTTGAACTCGATCCACTGTCCAGTGACGTACATGCACTTCCCAGCATCGTCATTTTCGTTCTTCTTGTCCAGGGTTTCCCAGATAGTCTTAGAGGACTTCTAGATCAGCAGCAGGTCGAACAGAGCGTTCATCATGTGGTTCAGCAGGTAGTCTCTGGTGGTTTTGTTGTCGCGCTCATACTTCACGAGCTCCGCAGAGGGCGCAGGTAGGTTGGGTGGAACATCGCCCTTAGCAGCAAGCGCAACGGCGATAGGGAGGTCTTTGAGCAACACATAGTCAATCTCCAGTTACTCAAAGAAGATCAGCATCTTCTGGGACCAGCGCTTGTAATTCGAGCCATCCAAAGGCTCGACCTTTGAGAGATCAAGCAGCCGCTTCTTATAGGAGATCTTGACGGTGGCCATTGTTCCAACGGAAATATGTTTCTCACTGTTGATCAACGACCCTGCTAGAACCTGTAAAACAACAACTCAAAAGAGCGTTAGGAATGTAGGCCGAACCGTGTTTCTGTGAAGGGGCGAAGGCTGCGATGAAGCGTGGTATGAGAGCCATTGAATGAGAAACGTATTTGCCTCCGACAGTGGTGCAAATCGTATGGGAGGTGACATCCCCCAAGGATTTCACAGTGTTCTCTCACAAGTGCACTCGAGTGAGAGAAGTTGGAACTGGAACAGGAGCTCAGAACGGGAAAAGGGTAGGAGAAACCAGGAGAGAGAGAGAGAGAGGCGATTATGTTCGCTGTGTGTATAAAACCCAACCCTCGACCCTCCTTATATAGTTGTAGAGATCGACCCTTCTCCCGCAAGAAAAGATCCACGGAGGGAGATTCTTCTCTATCTTCAGAAGAACACCCCGTACTTAAGCTTGCTGGTCATACATGGGAAGAAACAAACTCTCAACATCATAGATTCATTCTTATATAACCCTATAATCAATTACCGTCCTTGAAAATGTACTAGTATCACAAATGGATACATGTGCAATTAAAAAGCAACATCTACTCACAAAAGGAAGGTTATGCAAAAAAAAAAAAAAAACAATTCATGTGACAAAGTATTAATAATCAAGAGTACTTTAATTTAAGCTCAATAAGGAGTAGATTGGTAAAAGGCTAAAGGTGGGCAAATTTTTGGCAATGTGGTGATAATGATCCAGGGAAATGGAGTACTTTCCAAACTTTCATACCACATTCCTTCTTTCTTTGATTTCTCACCTTTCTCTCATCGCTCAATGCTTTTTTTCAATATAATGCTTTTACCTTTCTAACCTCAGCATTGCCTTCTCGCGAGTCGCAAACATGGGTGTCATGAATTGCCCCGGATACTTAGTGCTTCAGACTCCTCACCTTGGTGTCCCATCCTGCGGAGCTATTATCTCAACGCATGCAGGGTCGATCTACCTTTATTTCCTAAGGTGATCGGATTTTCTTTCACTCATTAAGTTTTCCATATTTGTTCAATTTCCTTCCAAACTCCAAATATGATAACAACACAAACACCATATAATAATCTCCATAATGTGACATCATTCTCAACATAATCACCAGATAGGAAATAAGGTAAAGAATGGGCAATATTTAGATCATGTGGAGCATAGTATAATATAAGGCATAATATGGCTTTTGTGATGCATAAGCATAAGTATCACTAGGATATAACAATATGAGCATTGTATGGAAATTATAAAGTCATCCATCCTCTTATTATGCAACATGTCAAAAGCAATTTCAAATTTTACCTCCTTTCATGGTTTTCAATAAAATTATGCACTACATTGTGATTTCCCTTAACTCGGCAATTTCATGCTATATCTCTAATGAATCCAATTTTGCATCGTCGAGTTCAATTTAAAACTTTCATGACACTTATAAAAAAAATTTAATGGGGGTCATTTTTATAAACTTTGGAAAACATGTATATAAGCACATAGATTAAAATTTGAAATCCAAAGTAGCCATGTATAAACAATTCGAAGATAAACTAAAAATATGCACACAAAATTTCAAATAAAGTTAAATATGCAGAAAGTAAGCCCTTCCCCCACCCCATACTTAAACATTACAGTGCCCTCACTGAATATAAACAAGGGTAAAGAAAGAAACTCACTAGACAGGTGTGCAGATCGTCAGAATCGAGTGGCATTATTTCTACAGAGCTTGGTCAATTTCGAGTGACCTGGTCGATATCGACCTTTACTACTCGACATCGAGTGAGTCTGCAGTTTTTCTGTACCTGCAAGAATCGCCAGACAGATAATATCCATAATAGAAAAATCCAAAAATAATATCTAAAACAGAAACCAATAGTATCTAAAACCCTAAGAAATAAGAAATAGCGGCTTGCCTCCCGTAACCCTAAGAAACAGAAACCAATCGAGTGGCATTATTACGTCTATAGCTTGAGCTACTTCCCTTTAAGCATTAGCTTGGCTCATCTTTGTCCGGAGGTATAGGTGGATCGGGTGGTTCCTCCGGTGCTGGGAAGCGTGGGATGTCATCCAGGGGCATCGTATGAAGAAGCTTGAATCTCCCCGAGTGAACGCTCCATGGCTCCACCCATTCATCTTTCCTGGCTCCAGCTAGCATATATAAAGGAAAATATAAAGAAAATTCACATACCTCATAATTGTCTCTCTTCCGCTTCATATGTTGACTTGGTTGTGTATCTCCACCATAGTAGAACGGTGGAGCGGGAAGAGATATTTCCTCCTCATCCTGTGGAGCTTCATGCCACTTTGCTAGGACCCCATACTTGAATACGAACATTGGTTGCTTCAAATTATCGGGGAGGGCCTTCACCGTGTAAGGTAAAAGCGACCTTGGAACACCCTGGGCAACAATGTCCACTTTCTTCTCTTCTAGTGCTATTTCATCTTGGGATCCTTCATCTGATTCATCAACAATAGGTAGCAAAGTAGGAATGAAATTCGAGGAAGGACATACCTAGTTGTCGACATCGAGTGGGTCAATTGGCCCGTCGGGAGGAGGGCATGGTCCTTTAGACTGAATGGAAGCCCCAAGCCTTAGGATTTCGTCTTCTAGCCGGGCTATTTCCCTTAATCGTGCCTCCTCAATTGCGATCCTATTTCTCCATCTCAAATCTTGAAACTATTCTTCCCATGCAGGATTCCCTTCGACAAAGTCTTCCATTTTTGTACCTAAGCTTTGAAATCACAATCATGAACACAAATTAGTAGCATAAGCTCGGCACCAAGTTGGTACCAATATGGTAGGTGGTGGTGGGGTATGTGACAGGGCAAGAACAAGGGATGGGCTTTCCTGAACCTTAAACACAAGTAAGCTAGGCGCGATTAATATCTCCCCGGCAACGGCGTCAATTTGACGAGAGGGTTTCTCGACCAAATAAATTTGTAGTCAAGACCCCCGCTATAGTATAGGGGAGTCAGGTTCGTCCTCAGGAGAGAAGTCAGTGGTTCTAGGTTTAGTGTGTTTTGGTTTTCGGGAATAGCGGGAAAAGGTGAGGAGGTTGTTGTCGATGTCGGCAAAGAGTTGGTCGACGTCGAGGGAATGGTAGGAGAAAAGGTGGTCGGTGTCGGGTAACTTTGCAGGATAAAAATAATGAAATAAAATAAATAAAGATGCAAACTTCCAAGGTTAGGGATCACCACAACAATAAACATATGTGTAGATTATAAATCACATAAAGATGCATGCTTTATATCAAATAACTTTCGTTATTAACAAATAGTAATATAGAGGCTTTCGCATAAAAACCTAATTGTTTCTACCTTTTCTTAATTAGGATTAGTCGGCTCTCGCAAATAAACCCTAATTACTATCCAAATTCATAATAAGATCGCTTTCGCTTCAATATCACAAATAAGGAATTTCCTCACCTCTCGCAAAGAATTAAGCACATAAGTAAATGATGATAAAGACATACAAATTCATGAATTCATAAATCAAACAAACATATCAATGTTGGGATCACCCCAACCCTAGAAGAAGAAAATTAGAAATAAACCATAATGAAAGAAACTAACTTTAACATAAAATAAACGGAAATTTCGCCTGGTAACCCTGAGGTTTGGCGTATTTCGCATGGTAAACAAGAGTTTCAGATATTTCGCCTGGTCACCCTGAGGTTTCCAATTTTTTTGTCTCGCGCCCAAAAGTTTTACTTTGTCCAATAATCATATTTTAAAGTTATGGGTGATTGAGTACTGTAATGTTAATAAAATTTGTGGTTTATTTTCACAAATATCAACATTGAAAAAGAAATCTCGGTGAGAAGATGGAGAAGGTTTCCCAGAGGGAGGAGAACCCGTTTGCAAAGACAGGCCGAGGACCTCAGGTGATGGACGGCGACGGGTGTGAGAGGGTCGGCGGAGGCGCGTGCGGTGGTTGACGGCGGTGTGGAGGCTCTGTTGGTATCTCTGTCGGTATCCCTCTCCTCTGGATCTGAGATTGCAGGTTAGGGTTTCAGGTTAGGACTGAAATTGAATAAATTTGGTTGCTCCTGAATTTGATTTTTAATTTCAGGTTAGGCAAAAGAGTAGGATGATGGGCGAGAGAAAGATGAAGAGCGAGAATTTGGAGGATGGTGGGGATGGTAATGGCGGTGACGACAATATGAGCGTGGATGGGGGGTCGGACGGGGATGATGCCGACAAGGGTTTGAAGAGGATGAAGGCAAGATTAAACGTGCTGTGTGATGAGGAATTTCATGGCATGGACGATGTGGAAAATGAGTTGTGTGATGAGGATAACATGTTGGTTGCTTCAATTTGAGTTGTGAACTCATCTCTTCCAGTTTTGCAGGATAAAGGTTATTGCTTCAATTTCAATTCATGTTTTTGTTTAGATTTGATTTTGTCTCCCAATTTTTCCAGGTGTTGAAATTATTATTTTAGTTATTGAATTTGAGTTGTGAACTGTTTGTTATCATACAACTTTCTCTGCTCCTGAATTAGATTGAATTTTGGTTTGATTAGTATCTTCATACTCATATGAATTTTGGTCTAATTCATATGCAGCATATGAATTAGATTTTATTTTGGTTTGATTAGTAGCTTCATACTTTTTTTATTTGCTCAGTTAGTCTCGGATCTCACATATTAGAATCAGAGCTGAATTTTAACTTACTAGTAGCCATTCCAAGTGCATTCATAAAGCAAATGCAGTGACAATATAATGGAATAAGTGTTTAAACATCCAAGTCTAGTAGCCAAGTTAATGGAGTGAATTGCTTCTATGTTTTAGTGTTTTTCTTTTAACGGAGTGAGTTGTTTTTATCTTTTCTTTGATATTTCACTAGATGAATTCATTTTCTTTTAGCCTATTAGCTCAAGTGGTCGAGCAATGTGTTGTACACATCGATGTGGGTTCGAATCTCATATAGGCTACAAATTGTATATGGGATGTCTCAAATCTTGCTTCCATTGATTTAATGACACTAGAGTTGACACAAATTTTCAATTGATTTAATGACACTAGAGTTGACACAAATTTAATGATAATAAAGTTAGTTTAATCTTATTTCAGTTGATTTAGAATGATGAGCTTTATAATTTATAAGTGGGTAAGAATTGGTAAAGTAAATGAGAGTCAAGTTAGTATAAATGTTACTTATAAAAGAAAGAGTTGGTATAAATGCAGTGAATGTACAATTAGTGATAAAGGATTTCCTAAAGGATTTAAGAACTAAGGTATGGCAATTGAAAACACAGTGGAGTCAAGTTTCATGCTTTCAAACCATTGCAGAACACACATTCTCAGTTATGTTATTATAAATAATCAATATATGAAGTAGAAATGGAAAAATATATTAAGTAGAAATTTCCCATTTTAGTTTTTAATAGAGTTTAATTTCCCAACTTTCTAAGCCTCAGTTGTGTCAAGGGTCTCCTCTTATTAAAAACACTTCCCACCAATGAATCAAGAAAACATAGTAGTTGTTGTTGCAGGAGTACATCGAGTATTGAAATAAATATGAAATAAAGTTCAGACTGACTTCCCTGTCTCAGCAAATAATACAAGACTTCCTCCCGTTGTAGTAAGAGAATAGTCAGGATCGAATCCACGAGGAAGCACGTCAGCAGTTCTCAGGTAGCTGTAAATTCTCACAGAAGCAGCAGGCTGGTCGAGCACGTCAGCAGTTCTCAGGTAGCTGTAAACCCGGCAAGGGCAACTAAAACAAAAGCAAAGAACAAAGCAAGAAATAAAGCAAAGCAAAGAAGAAACGAAAAGTAAAGCAACAGGCTGGTCGATCTCGACAAGCAGCTACTCGAGGTCGACCACAGTTACTCGACAACAGAAACTGAAAATCACAGCAGACAAGCAAACCCGGCAAGGGCAACTCGATCTCGACAACCCCTACTCGAGGTCGACAAGAGCATGCAAAGACAGAAACTGAAAATCGACAAAAACAGAAGAAAATCAACTCGACCTAGACCAAATCTACTCGACCTCCACAAGACAGTACTCGAGGTCGACAAAGGTCTCCTCTATGTCGAGTACAGTAAAAGACAAAAACTTTAAAAGGGCAAATTTTCGAACCAAAACTCAGAATTTCCGACGAAATAAATTCAATATGCTAAATGACTTCCAAAGCCAGGGTATCAACACCACAATGATAACCATGCCAAGTAGCACATAAAGGCACAAAATATCATGCTTTCCATCAAATAACTTTCGTCATTAACAAATAGGCATATAGAGGCTTTCGCATAAACCCTAATTGTTACTAACCCTTTTTCACATAATTAATCCAAGTTGCATTAAGATCACTTTCGCTTCAATAACACAAACAAGGATCACCTTCAACTCTCGCAAAAGAATCATGCTCATAGGGATAGAAGATGAATTGCACAAAAGATCTGACCTTTATCGCATCGCCTCACACGGCCATCGTCGGGCTCACCCCAGCCCCAGAAGTGGGTGGACTACTCACGCCTCATCGCAATAACAGACATTGATGTATAAAAAGAAACTTGCATTAACTATATTCAAAAGCCTTTACAATTCCGGCAATCAACTTTCGCAGAAAGCCAAAACCCTAAAAACCTTAGAACTCCTAAACTTCTCTTTGGAACTAACTAATTGTCTCTGAAATTGAATTGTCATATGGAATGAATAAAACTGAGCCCCCTAGGGCTTTATTTATAGGCTTCATTCCCTAGCTATTCTAGGAAAGAAGATATCTATCTCTGTC
This sequence comes from Persicaria tinctoria, assembly GCA_037127255.1. Classification (NCBI taxonomy): domain Eukaryota; kingdom Viridiplantae; phylum Streptophyta; class Magnoliopsida; order Caryophyllales; family Polygonaceae; genus Persicaria; species Persicaria tinctoria. The sequence goes on from JBANSL010000001.1 coordinate 29,572,544, forward strand.
TAAAATTATATCTAAAACTTTAAAAGATAAATAAATTGTTTTATGGAAATAAATCTAAAAGGAAAAGATAAAACTAAATATGGTAAGTCTTCATGATGTTGATAGATCTTGTCTCCTTGGATAGAACTTGATGGAATCGGGTAGAATTTTCTTCCTTCGGCCCCAAGGAATCCCAATTCTAGTCGGACAGGTCTTCGTCGAGAAGTTTCTGGAAACGGCTCTACTCGACCTCGACCACGGCTCGTCGACCTCGACAAGGATGGTTCGTCGAATGGACTCCTCGGCTAGGTCTTGCTCGATGTGGCTCGGACTTGGCGCACTGGGCTCGTCGACCTCGACAACGCTTGGTCGAGATCGAGTAGGATGGCTCTGTCGACTAGGCTTCCTCAGGTTGCTCTACTCGGCAAGCTCGGACAAGGCTCCTGGGCGTCGTCGACCTCGACAAGGCTCATCGACATCGAGTGGGGTTCTTCCTTTCCGCTTCCGCGAGTTGCCTCTTCCGTCGGCTTGGTGAATCCCGCTGGCAGCGAGTTTTTTCCGCGGCAGCGAGCGGTCCGCTGCAGCGAGTCGAGTCGCTGGCAGCGAGTGCCGCCTGGTCGTCCTCGGCTTCGTCCTCTTATCGACTCCGGGTGTGGCGTCTGGGCTTCGTCGATCTCGACTAGGGCTTGTCGAGATCGAGTTGGGTCCGGAGCTCGGGTTGGTCTGACTCTCGATCAGGCTCTGTCGACAAGGCCTGCTCGGACATGCTCGTCTATGTCGACTAGGGTCAACTCGAGATCGAGTAGTCTGGGTTCTTGGCTCGATTCGACTGGTTCCGCTGCTTTGACCTTGGACTTCTGTAGTGGTTTTCCGAACTTTTCCGACCTTCTGTAGAATTGCTGTAAAATGCCTCGATTTCTGCGAATTAAACAGAAACTGGTGTAGATTCTATAATTTGGCAAATAAACATAAACTACATAGATTATGTACTATCTAAGCCCAAATGAATGCGATGTATACAGAAATCGATATAAAAGTTACTGTAAAACATGGCAAATTAGGCTCACAACAAACACCCCATACTTAAGCTTGCTTGTCCTCAAGCAATACTTTCATTTGTCATTCAGGGGAAGAATTCAAAAACTCTCAACATCTTAGATTCATTCTTATATGTCCCTGCAATCAATTACCATCCTCGAAAAGGTACTAGTGTCACAGATTCATGCATGTGCAATTTATACAAAAGCAACATCTACTCATAAAAGGAGGGTTATGCAAAAACAGCTTATATGACAAAGCATTGATAATCAAGAAGACTTTAATTTAAGCTTATGCAGAAGTAGTTTGGTAAAAGGCTAAAAGGCGGGCAATTTTGGCAATGTGGTGCTTTTGATCCGGGGAAATGGATTATTTCCAAACTTGAGTTTCCACATTCCTTCTCCATAATTCATCACCTTTCATATTGCTTTTCTCAATAATAATGCTTTTACCTCTCTAACCTCAGCACTGCCTTCTCGCGAGTCGCAAACATGGGTGTCATGAATGGCCCCGGATACTTAGTGCTTTGGACTCCTCACAATGTGTCCCATCTCTCCAAACTATTATCTTAGAAAGCAGGGTCAATCTACCTTTATCTCCTGAGGTGATTGGATTTTCTTTCACTCATTAAATTTTCCATATATTTCAAACACTTTCCCTCCAAACTCCAATAATGATAACAATCACAACACAAACACCATATAACATCTCCATAATGTAACATTATTCTCAACATAATCCCCGGATAAGGTAAAGAATGGCAAATATTTAGATCATGTGGAGCAATAATTGAAATAAGGCATATTATGGCTTTTGTGATGCATAAGCATAGGTAAGGCTAGGATTATAACAATATGAGCATTATATGGAAATATAAAGTCCTCAATCATCTTATCATGCAACATGTCAAAAGCAATTTCAATTTTTACCTCGTTCTATGGTTTTCAAGAAATAATGCACTTTATTGTGACTTCCCTTTACTAGCCAATTTCATGCTATATCTCTAATGAATCTAGTTTTGCATCGTCGTGTTCAATATAAGCTTCCATGACATTAATCAAAATTTTCAATGGGGGTCATTTTTCTCAAAATTTTGGACAACATGCATATAAGCACATAAATTAATAATGCATTCCAAAATAGTCATTTAGCAATTCAAAGAAATAAACTCTAAATATGCACAAAAAATGTCAAATAAAGCCAAATATGCATAAAGTAAGCCCTTCCTCTACCCCATACTTAAACATTACAGTGTCCTCACTGTATAAAAAATAAGGTAAGGGTAAAGAAAGAAACTCACAAGACATGTGTGCAGAGCCTCATATTTTCGATTGGAGCACCTCCTGGCCGAGTAAGACTTGGTTCTATCCATTGACCTGAAAAGTAGAAGACATATACCCATAATAGCAAAACTAAAAGTGTTCAAAACCAAAAACAAAAAACAAAGTCTCAAATGTCCTAAAAAGTCTATGTACATGCTCTAGATTTTATAGTCGCTAGGCCGACTTTCCATTAATGCTCAAGGTGGCATCTGCAGGGCCCATGTAGCTTGGGCTTCAAATAGGACTCCATTTTTGTCCATCAGCTGCAATCCTCCAGAATGGATCTTGTTCACCACGAACGGTCTCATCCGCTTCTTGTTGAATTTGTTGGAAAACCAATGATCCTTTGATTTAGAGACATAGAGCTTGTCTCCAACTTCATAGTCCTTAGGCTCATCATTGGAAATCCTGCACAATCGCACATACCAAGGCAGACCTCTCCCATGTATAAATAAATCTTTAATGGAAATAGGAGAAGAAAGATCCATACCTTGACTTATCTTCGCAGAGACGGAATCGGGGACCACTGTGTTTGGTCGATCTCGACTAGGGCTAGTCGATCTCGAAAAGACTGCTGGTCCTGGTGGTGGTCGGCTTGCAGATTCAGAAGTCGATGAAGGCAGGGGCTGGTCGAGATCGACAAGGCTACTCGATCTCGAGTAGCCTTCTGCTCCTGGTGGCTCGCTCATCGACGAGGGCGGATCTGGTGGAGCCGAGTGGTGGTCGACCTCGACAAGACTAGTCGAGATCGACGAGGGCTCTCCTCCTGGTTGCTGCAGCGTCGATGAAGTAGGCTCTGGTGGCGCCGGGTGGTGGTCGATCTCGACAAGCTTAGTCGAGATCGACGAGGTTGGTTCGTCAGGCGGCTTCTGTGTCGCGGAGGATGGAGTCGAGTTAGGGCACTGGTGGTCGACCTCGAGTAGTCTACTCGAGATCGAGTACGGTGGCTCCTCTGGTTTGCTGCTCGATGATGCTGGCGCTGGTGGAGACTCCTTGATCTGGTCGAGATCGACTAGGGCTCTACTCGATGTCGAGGAGCCTTGGTCGATCTTGACCCCATACTTAGTCCCTGTCAAGGCATCCGAAAAATAATGAATCCACAATGACTTACCTTGGTCCGTGTCGATTGGATTCTCTGTGTTCTCCTTGAGGATTTCCATGATCTCCTCCACCTGTGCTTCCATGTCCCTCTTTTCCAGCTCCTCAGGGGTCATATTTCTGACCTTCGGTTCCCCGCAGGTGATGTAGCCAGCTGAGATAGATTTGACCTCTTCCATTGGACCTGTATGCCTTTCAGTTTTATTAAAGGAATACTCAATTACCTCATCGCTGATGTTGAAGGTGAGCACTCCTTTCCTTACGCTTATGTTGGCATCCACCGTCGCCAAGAATGGTCTTCCTAAGATAATTGGACAAGCAGGATCTTCTTGCATATCAACTATTAAGAAATCAGCAGGGACGAAGAATTTACCTACTTGTACTGGGACATTTTCCACCATGCCCGTGGGGATGACCACCGTGTTGTTGGCCATGTAAAGTCTAGCATCCACAGGCTCCAAGGCACCTATCTTAATCTTGGACCAAATTGTTAAAGGCATTATACTCACACTAGCTCCAAGATCACATAGGGCATTAATTTTGTATGGACCAAATCCAATAGTTATAGCAAACTTACCTGGATCCGGCCTCTTCTCCAATATGTCCAGATGGCTGCACTCCGCTGTGATTTCAGCCATCGATCGCTTTTTGCTCAGAATCTCCTTCAGGAACTTGACATAAGATGGCATTTCATTGAGAGCTTCTGTGAAGGGGATAGTGACGTTGAGTTTCTGAAGCATCTTGATGAAGCGCTGAATCTTTTTCTCTGCCGGGTCCTTTAGAGATTTTGTGGGGAAAGGCAGTTTCTTTTTCTGAGTCGGAGCCAGAACAGACGTCGGAGATGCTGCAGACTTCTCTATGTCGACCAGGGGTTCCTCGTCATCGACAAGGCCATTGTCGACATCGACCAGATTGGGCCCAGTCGAGTTGTTGTGTGGTGCAGACGAAGATTCTGGAAGTGTCTCCTCGAGGTCGATGATGCTCTTGTCGAGGTCGACCACGGCTTTATTGAGATCGACTTGCTGTTCCTCGTCGTTCTGCTGCTTTCCGACCTCTGGCTCTTGCAGTTGATGGCCGCTTCTGAGTTTTATAGCAGCGATGTGTCCAGTCTTTCCCTTAGGATTTGGTTCTGAAGATCTTGGAAGTGACCCTGACTGTCTGGGGATTCCCGCTGCTAGCTGACCAATCTATGTATCAACTGTTTTCCGGCAGATATCAATTTCCCCAAGCCTAGAGTTGACACCTTGCATCTGAGTATAGACGGAGTTGAAGGATTGCCTAGTTTCTGAGTGGTTCCTCCGTATTTCCTCCAGGACTGTCTGTATATCATCCTTTTTCTGCTCCCTTTCCGGATGTCCTGGAGCTCTGTAGGGCGAGGGATTCCTAGGGACACCTTGGTTCCATTGTGGTTGCTGAAACCTTTGGTCCCCCATGTAGCGATTAGGACCCCCTGTGTAAGCTGCATCTTCATGGTGCTCTGCCAGCTTGACTTGCTCTGTGTGTGGGCACTCAGGAGTGGTGTGCCTTTGCGATCCGCATTCTATGCAAAGCTGGTTGACAGAGAGATACGTTACTTGCTTGATGAGCTTCTTATTCTGGTCTCTGTAGTATTGCTCCCTAACATCAGGATCAATCTCCTTAGGTGGCTCATATAAGGGCATGGATGGTGCTGGCCTGGCGTATGGGTTCTCTTCATAAGTTGCAGTAGACCCATACTTGTTGTCGTAGTTAGTGAGCTTCTCTAGCACACCCCATGCGTCACTTGGCGGCATTGTCAGATACTCATAGCTAGTATAATGGTTGATTCTGTCCTTTGTGACTTGATCAAGAGAGTTGAAGAAGATCTCCTGAATGACGTAGGGTGGCTGTCCATGAGTAGGGCAAGATCGCAGAAGTTTCTTGTAGCGCTCCCATGCCTTTTCCAGCGGTTCCCCTTGCTTCTGTTTGAAGGCGGTGATTCTTTGGCGGAGATGTGCTGTTTTGGCAGGTGGGAAGAATTTGTTCAGAAACTCTTGCTCTACTTGGGCCCAGGTTGTGAGTGATCTTGCTTTCAGCCCTTCCAGCCATTTCAGTGCAGGCCCAGCGAGAGACCAGCGAAAAGATTTCATCTTGACATATTCCAGGGTTGTACCTTCAGCAATAGTACGACACATGTCAGAAAAGTTTGTAATATGCTCAAGAGGACACTCATTAAATCTACCATAGAAGGCATTATTTTTAAGCTCTATAAGAAATTGAGTGCGAATTTCAAAAGAGTTATCAGGGATAAGAATCGCCGATTCAGGCATGACGAGAGTTGGGTGCATGTAGTCCTCTGCCGTGGTTGGATACTGGGCAAGCTCAGCCTGTGCTTGTTCCCTTGCTGCTCTCTCAGCGGTGATAGCAGCATCTTTAGCGGCGATAGCAGCATCCTTTGCGGCCAATTCCCTGGTAAGCCTAGCGACCAGCTGTTCCTGTGTCTCCACAGCTGCCATGGCTCTTTGTAGTTTAGCTCGGATGTGAAATAGGCGTTCCGGTTCGTCTAAGCGATCAAACTTAGGTGTTTGACCAGAACGACGCATACACCTGAAAAGTAACTCAAAGAAACAGTGAGAACTGACTAACTAAGGCGCGAATGATTGCTTCCCCGGCAACGGCGCCAATTTGTTTGATGCAGGAGTAAATCGAGTATTGAAATAAATATGAAATAAAGTTCAGACTGACTTCCCTGACTCAGCGAATAATACATGACTTCCTCCCGTTGTAGTAAGAGAATAGTCAGGATCGAATCCACGAGGAAGCACGTCAGCAGTTCTCAGGTAGCTGTAAATTCTCACAGAAGCAGCAGAAAGACAGAACCACAGAAAGGAAAGAAACAAATAAATCCGGCAAGGGCAACTAAAACAAAAGCAAAGAACAAAGCAAGGAATAAAGCAAAGAAGAAACGAAAACTAAAGCAACAGGCTGGTCGATCTCGACAAGCAGCTACTCGAGGTCGAGCACAGTTACTCGACAACAGAAACTGAAAATCACAGCTGACAAGCAAACCCGGCAAGGGCAACTCGTTCTCGACAACCCGTACTCGAGGTCGACAAGAGCATGCAAAGACAGAAACTGAAAATCGATAAAAACAGAAGAAAATCAACTCGACCTAGACCAGATCTACTCGACCTCGACAAGACACTACTCGAGGTCGACAAAGGTCTCCTCTATGTCGAGTACAGTAAAAGACAGAAACTTTAAAAGGGCAAATTTTCGAACCAAAACTCAGAATTTCCGACGAAATAAATTCAATATGCTAAAAGACTTCCAAAGCCAGGGTATCAACACCACAACGATAACCATACAAAGTAACACATAAAGGCACAAAAGATCATGCTTTCCATCAAATAACTTTCGTCATTAACAAATAGGCATATAGAGGCTTTCGCATAAACCCTAATTGTTACTAACCATTTTTCACATAATTAATCCAAGTTGCATTAAGATCACTTTCGCTTCAATAAAACAAACAAGGATCACCTTCAACTCTCGCAAAAGAATCATGCTCATAGGGATAGAAGATGAATTGCACAAAAGATCTGACCTTTATCGCATCGCCTCACACGGCCACCGTCGGGCTCACCCCAGCCCCAGAAGTGGGTGGACTACTCACGTCTCATCGCAATAACAGACATTGATGTATAAAAAGAAACTTGCATTAACAATATTCAAAAGCCTTTACAATTCCGGCAATCAACTTTCGCAGAAAGCCAAAACCCTAAAAACCTTAGAACTCCTAAACTTCTCTATGGAACTAACTAATTGTCTCTGAAATTGAATTGTCATATGCAATGAATAAAATTGAGCCCCCTAGGACTTTATTGATAGGCTTCATTCCCTAGCTATTCTAGGAAAGAAGATATCTATCTCTATCTAAAATTATATTTAAAACTTTAAAAGATAAATAAATTGTTTTATGGAAATAAATCTAAAAGGAAAAGATAAAACTAAATAGGGTAAGTCTTCATGATGTTGATAGATCTTGTCTCCTTGGATAGAACTTGATGGAATCGGATAGAATTTTCTTCCTTCGGCCCCAAGGAATCCCAATTCTAGTCGGACAGGTCTTCGTCGAGAAGTTTCTGGAAACGGCTCTACTCGACCTCAACCACGGCTCGTCGACCTCGACAAGGATGGTTCGTCGACTGGACTCCTCGGCTAGGTCTTGCTCGATGAGGCTCGGACTTGGCTCACTGGGCTCGTCGACCTCGACAAAGCTTGGTCGTGATCGAGTAGGATGGCTCTATCGACTAGGCTTCCTCGGGTTGCTCTACTCGGCAAGCTCGGACAAGGCTCCTGGGCGTCGTCAACCTCGACAAGGCTCATCGACATCGAGTTGGGTTCTTCCTTTCCGTTTCCGCGAGTTGCCTCTTCCGTCGGCTTGGTGAATCCCGCTGGCAGCGAGTTTTTTCCGCCGCAGCGAGCGGTCCGCTGCAGCGAGTCGAGTCGCTGACAGCGAGTGTTGTCTGGTCGTCCTCGGCTTCGTGCTCTTGTCGATATAAATGAATGCAATGTATGCAGAAATTGATATAAAAGTTACTGTAAAACATGGCAAATTAAGCTCACAACAGTAGCCTATGCGGGACTTAAACCCGCATCTTTGTGCATGAGCACATCGCTCTACCGTTTGAGCTAATAGGCTTAAAATCTTATTTATTGATAACGAACTATGGTTAATAGCCAAAATGTTGTCATGTTTACGTAATTTTTACGTGATTCAGAATTACAACTTGTGCATGATTCAGAATTTTTTTCTGTTTACAGATTTTTTTTACAGGTTACAAAATTTACAAATTACTGATTTTTACGGATTATAGATTACATATTTTTTTACAGCTGGTACGTGATTATAAATTTACAGATTTTTTTTACAGATTACAGATTTTGTGAAGGGGAGAAGGTTGCGGTGAAGCGCGGTTTGAGAGCCATTGAACGAGAAACGTATTTGCCTCCGAAAGTGGTGCAGATCGTATGTGAGGCAACATCCCCCAAGGATTTCACCGTCTTCTCTCATAGGTGCACTCGAGGAAGGGAAGTTGGAACTGGAACATGGGCTCATAACGGGAAAAGGGTAGGAGAAAACAAGAGAGGGAGAGAGGCGATTGTGTTCGTTATGTGTTTAAAACCTAGCCCTCGACCCTCCTTATATAGATGTAGAGTTCGACCCTTCGCTGGCAAGAAAAGATCCACAGAGGGAGATTCTACTCTATCTTCAAAAGATCGTGGCTATCCAAAACGGTTTTCCGAAAAGATATTTCTCAGTGAAAATCAGATATTCGCGGATAAGCTCGAACAAGCTAATCCGTAAAGACTATAGAGTCACCTTCCATGACCGTCCTTATCTCGGCTCGAGATAAGATCCCTCTAGAGATCAGGTTCCGACGCAAGGAAGGCGCATAAAAGACATTCTGCAAGCTCAGGATATTACCTGAGGTGAGCTTCAGTGAGACCTTCCGTTTCCCCAGCACCTTCGACTGACTTGAGTTCCCCATATAGACATGCTCAGCTCCGCTTGTAGGTTCGAACTCATCAAACAGCTCTTTGTTGGCGCAGAAGTGCTTCGTGGCCCTAGTGTCCACGATCCATTCGGTCATGCTCCTAATGATGTTAGCTTCAGTGACTACCGCAGAAATGACTTCAGGAGCACCACCTTCAGCGACGTTTGCAATGCCATTGTCCCGCCCTCTGTTGTTTTTTTGGGCAGCATACTGAGCATCCTTCCTCTCACGGCACTGGAACGCCCTGTGGCCTTGTCTGCCACATACATAGTAGCCAGTTTTATTATGCTTCTCTCCGTTGTTGTTCTTCTTGAACTTCGCAGGCTTGTTGTTTTGTCCTCCAGGACCCTTCTTGTTCTTCTTGTTGAAAGGCGGCTCATTGCCTTTCTTTTTTACTTACAGAGATTCAACAATGTTAGCTTTTACCGTATCAGCAACAGTGTTGGAGGTCTTCTTCTCCTTCAGCATGTTGGCTTCCTCAATTTTCATATGGCTAACGAGTTCCTCCAAGGTAAGATCTTTCTTTTTGTGTTTGAGATGATTACGGCAGCGTGCCCAGGACTCAGGCAATTTCTCAATTAGGACGTTGGCCTGAATAACTTCGCACATCTTCATCCTTTCAACCAGTATATCCGCTACCAAGTTCTCGTACTCATGCACCTGCTCCATGATAGGCTTGTCGTCCACCATCTTGAACTCGATCCACTGTCCAGTCACGTACATGCACTTCCCAGCATCGTCATTGCCGTTCTTCTTATCCAGGGTTTCCCAGATAGTCTTAGAGGACTTCTAGATCAGCAGGTAGTCTCTGGTGGTTTTGTTGTCGCGCTCATACTTCACGAGCTCCGCAGAGGGCGCAGGTGGGTTGGGCGGAACATCGCCCTTAGCAGCAGGCGCAACGGCGATAGGGAGGTCTTTGAGCAACACATAGTCAATCTCGAATTACTCAAAGAAGATCAGCATCTTCTGGGACCAGCGCTTGTAATTCGAGCCATCCAAAGGCTCCACCTTTGAGAGATCAAGCAGCCGCTTCTTATAGGAGATCTTGACGGTGGCCATTGTTCCAACGGAAATATGTTTCTCATTGTTGATCAACGACCCTACTAGAACCTGTAAAACAACAACTCAAAAGAGCGTTAGGAATGTAGGCCGAACCGTGTTTCTGTGAAGGGGCGAAGGCTGCGATGAAGCGTGGTATGAGAGCCATTGAATGAGAAACGTATTTGCCTCCGACAGTGGTGCAAATCGTATGGGAGGCGACGTCCCCCAAGGATTTCACAGTGTTCTCTCACAGGTGCACTCGAGTGAGAGAAGTTGGAACTGGAACAGGCGCTCAGAACGGGAAAAGGGTAGGAGAAAACAGGAGAGAGAGAGAGAGAGAGAGAGAGAGAGAGGCGATTATGTTCGCTCTGTGTTTAAAACCCAACCCTCGACCCTCCTTATATAGTTGTAGAGATCGACCCTTCGCCCGCAAGAAAAGATCCACGGAGGGAGATTCTTCTCTATCTTCAGAAGAACACCCCGTACTTAAGCTTGTTGGTCATACAGGGGAAGAAACAAACTCTCAACATCATAGATTCATTCTTATATATTTTTGGCAATGCGGTGATAATGATCCAGGGAAATGGAGTAGTTTCCAAACTTTCATACCACATTCCTTCTTTCTTTCATTTCTCACCTTTCTCTCATCGCTCAATGCTTTTTTTCAATATAATGCTTTTAACTTTCTAACCTCAGCATTGCCTTCTCGCGAGTCGCAAACATGGGTGTCATGAATTGCCCCGGATACTTAGTGCTTCAGACTCCTCACCTTGGTGTCCCATCCTGCGAAGCTATTATCTCAACGCATGCAGAGTCGATCTACCTTTCTTTCCTAAGGTGATCGGATTTTCTTTCACTCATTAAGTTTTCCATATTTGTTCAATTTCCTTCCAAACTCCAAATATGATAACAACACAAACACCATATAATAATCTCCATAATGTGACATCATTCTCAACATAATCACCGGATAGGAAATAAGGTAAAGAATGGGCAATATTTAGATCATGTTGAGCATAGTATAATATAAGGCATAATATGGCTTTTGTGATGCATAAGCATAAGTATCACTAGGATATAACAATATGAGCATTGTATGGAAATTATAAAGTCATCCATCCTCTTATTATGCAACATGTCAAAAGCAATTTCAAATTTTACCTCCTTTCATGGTTTTCAATAAAATTATGCACTACATTGTGATTTCCCTTAACTCGGCAATTTCATGCTATATCTCTAATGAATCCAATTTTGCATCGTCGAGTTCAATTTAAAACTTTCATGACACTTATAAAAAAAATTCAATGGGGGTCATTTTTATAGCCTTTGGAAAACATGTATATAAGCACATAGATTATAATTTGAAATCCAAAGTAGCCATGTATAAACAATTCGAAGATAAACTAAAAATATGCACACAAAATGTCAAATAAAGTTAAATATGCAGAATGTAAGCCCTTCCCCCACCCCATACTTAAACATTACAGTGTCCTCACTGTATATAAACAAGGGTAAAGAAAGAAACTCACTAGACAGGTGTGCAGATCGTCAGAATCGAGTGGCATTATTTCTACAGAGCTTGGTCGATTTCGAGTGACCTGGTCGATATCGACCTTTACTACTCGACATCGAGTGAGTCTGCAATTTTTCTGTACCTGCAAGAATCGCCAGACAGATAATATCCATAATAGAAAAATCCAAAAATAATATCTAAAACAGAAACCAATAGTATCTAAAACCCTAAGAAATAAGAAATAGCGGCTTGCCTCCCGTAACCCTAAGAAACAGAAACCAATCGAGTGGCATTATTACGTCTATAGCTTGAGCTACTTCCCTTTAAGCATTAGCTTGGCTCATCTTTGTCCGGAGGTAATGGTGGATCGGGTGGTTCCTCCGGTGCTGGGAAGCGTGGGATGTCATCCAGGGGCATCGTATGAAGAAGCTTGAATCTCCCCGAGTGAACGCTCCATGGCTCCACCCATTCATCTTCCCTGGCGGAGTCAGGTTGACGAGAGAGTTTCTCGACCAAATAAATTTGTAGTCAAGACCCCCGCTATAGTATAGGGGAGTCAGGTTCGTCCTCAGGAGAGAAGTCAGTGGTTCTAGGTTTAGTGTGTTTTGGTTTTCGGGAATAGCGGGAAAAGGTGAGGAGGTTGTTGTCGATGTCGGCAAAGAGTTGGTCGACGTCGAGGGAATGGTAGGAGAAAAGGTGGTCGGTGTCGGGTAACCTTGCAGGATAAAAATAATGAAATAAAATAAATAAAGATGCAAACTTCCAAGGTTAGGGATCACCACAACAATAAACATATGTGTAGATTATAATTAGGATTAGTCGGCTCTCGCAAATAAACCCTAATTACTATCCAAATTCATAATAAGATCGCTTTCGCTTCAATATCACAAATAAGGAATTTCCTCACCTCTCGCAAAGAATTAAGCACATAAGTAAATGATGATAAAGACATACAAATTCATGAATTCATAAATCAAACAAACATATCTATGTTGGGATCACCCCAACCCTAGAAGAAGAAAATTAGAAATAAACCATAATGAAAGAAACTAACTTTAACATAAAATAAACGGAAATTTCGCCTGGTAACCCTGAGTTTTGGCGTATTTCGCGTGGTAAACAAAAGTTTCAGATATTTCGCCTGGTCACCCTAAGGTTTCCAATTTTTTTGTCTCGCGCCCAAAAGTTTTACTTTGTCCAATAATCATATTTTAAAGTTATGGGTGATTGAGTACTGTAATATTAATAAAATTTGTGGTTTATTTTCACAAATATCAACATTGAAAAAGAAATCTCGATGAGAAGATGGAGAAGGTTTCCCAGAGGGAGGAGAAGCCGTTTGCAAAGACAGGCCGAGGACCTCAGGTGATGGACGGCGACGGGTGTGAGAGGGTCGGCGGAGGCGCGTGCGGTGGTTGACGGTGGTGTGGAGGCTCTGTTGGTATCTCTGTCGGTATCCCTCTCCTCTGGATCTGAGATTGCAGGTTAGGGTTTCAGGTTAGGACTGAAATTGAATAAATTTGGTTGCTCCTGAATTTGATTTTTAATTTCAGGTTAGGCAAAAGAGTAGGATGATGGGCGAGAGAAAGATGAAGAGCGAGAATTTGGAGGATGGTGGGGATGGTAATGGCGGTGACGACGATATGAGCGTGGATGGGGGGTCGGACGGGGATGATGCCGACAAGGGTTTGAAGAGGATGAAGGCAAGATTAAACGTGTTGTGTGATGAGGATAACATTCTGGTCTTTTTAAAAAAGTTGTTCAATGCGTGTAACCAGGAATTTCATGGCATGGACGATGTGGAAAATGAGTTGTGTGATGAGGATAACATGTTGGTTGCTTCAATTTGAGTTGTGAACTCATCTCTTCCAGTTTTGCAATAAAGGTGATTGCTTCAATTTCAATTCATGTTTTTGTTTAGATTTGATTTTGTCTCCCAATTTTTCCAGGTGTTGAAATTATTATTTTAGTTATTGAATTTGAGTTGTGAACTGTTTGTTATCATACAACTTTCTCTGCTCCTGAATTAGATTGAATTTTGGTTTGATTAGTATCTTCATACTCATATGAATTTTGGTCTAATTCATATGCAGCATATGAATTAGATTTTATTTTGGTTTGATTAGTAGCTTCATACTTTTTTTATTTGCTCAGTTAGTCTCAGATCTCACAGATTAGAATCAGAGCTGAATTTTGACTTACTAGTAGCCATTCCAAGTGCATTCATAAAGCAAATGCAGTGACAATATAATGGAATAAGTGTTTAAACATCCAAGTCTAGTAGCCAAGTTAATGGAGTGAATTGCTTCTATGTTTTAGTGTTTTTCTTTTAACGGAGTGAGTTGTTTTTATCTTTTCTTTGATATTTCACTAGATGAATTCATTTTCTTTTAGCCTATTAGCTCAAGTGGTCGAGCAATGTGTTGTACACATCGATGTGGGTTCGAATCTCATATAGGCTACAAATTGTATATGGGATGTCTCAAATCTTGCTTCCATTGATTTAATGACACTAGAGTTGACACAAATTTTCAATTGATTTAATGACACTAGAGTTGACACAAATTTAATGATAATAAAGTTAGTTTAATCTTATTTCAGTTGATTTAGAATGATGAGCTTTATAATTTATAAGTGGGTAAGAATTGGTAAAGTAAATGAGAGTCAAGTTAGTATAAATGTTACTTATAAAAGAAAGAGTTGGTATCAATGTAGTGAATGTACAATTAGTGATAAAGGATTTCCTAAAGGACTTAAGAACTAAGGTATGGCAATTGAAAACACAGTGGAGTCAAGTTTCATGCTTTCAAACCATTGCAGAACACACATTCTCAGTTATGTTATTATAAATAATCAATATATGAAGTAGAAATGGAGCAATATATTAAGTAGAAATTTCCCATTTTAGTTTTTAATAGAGTTTAATTTCCCAACTTTCTAAGCCTCAGTTGTGTCAAGGATCTCCTCTTATTAAAAACACTTCCCACCAATGAATCAAGAAAACATAGTAGCTGTTGTTGCAGGAGTACATCGAGTATTGAAATAAATATGAAATAAAGTTCAGACTGACTTCCCTGTCTCAGCAAATAATACAAGACTTCCTCCCGTTGTAGTAAGAGAATAGTCAGGATCGAATCCACGAGGAAACATGTCAGCAGTTCTCAGGTAGCTGTAAATTCTCACAGAAGCAGCAGAAAGACAGAAACACAGAAAGGAAAGAAACAAATAAACCCGGCAAGGGCAACTAAAACAAAAGCAAAGAACAAAGCAAGAAATAAAGCAAAGCAAAGAAGAAACGAAAAGTACAGCAACAGGCTGGTCGATCTCGACAAGCAGCTACTCGAGGTCGACCACAGTTACTCGACAACAGAAACTGAAAATCACAGCAGACAAGTAAACCCGGCAAGGGCAACTCGATCTCGACAACCCCTACTCGAGGTCGACAAGAGCATGCAAAGACAGAAACTGAAAATCGACAAAAACAGAAGAAAATCAACTCGACCTAGACCAAATCTACTCGACCTCCACAAGACAGTACTCGAGGTCGACAAAGGTCTCCTCTATGTCGAGTACAGTAAAAGACAGAAACTTTAAAAGGGAAAATTTTCGAACCAAAACTCAGAATTTCCGACGAAATAAATTCAATATGCTAAATGACTTCCAAAGCCAGGGTATCAACACCACAACGATAACCATGCCAAGTAGCATATAAAGGCACAAAATATCATGCTTTCCATCAAATAACTTTCGTCATTAACAAATAGGCATATAGAGGCTTTCGCATAAACCCTAATTGTTACTAACCCTTTTTCACATAATTAATCCAAGTTGCATTAAGATCACTTTCGCTTCAATAACACAAACAAGGATCACCTTCAACTCTCGCAAAAGAATCATGCTCATAGGGATAGAAGATGAATTGCACAAAAGATCTGACCTTTATCGCATCGCCTCACATGGCCACCGTCGGGCTCACCCCAGCCCCAGAAGTGGGTGGACTACTCACGCCTCATCGCAATAACAGACATTGATGTATAAAAATAAACTTGCATTAACTATATTCAAAAGCCTTTACAATTCCGGCAATCAACTTTCGCAGAAAGCCAAAACCCTAAAAACCTTAGAACTCCTAAACTTCTCTTTGGAACTAACTAATTGTCTCTGAAATTGAATTGTCATATGGAATGAATAAAACTGAGCCCCCTAGGGCTTTATTTATAGGCTTCATTCCCTAGCTATTCTAGGAAAGAAGATATCTATCTCTGTCTAAAATTATATCTAAAACTTTAAAAGATAAATAAATTGTTTTATAGAAATAAATCTAAAAGGAAAAGATAAAACTAAATATGGTAAGTCTTCATGATGTTGATAGATCTTGTCTCCTTGGATAGAACTTGATGGAATCGGGTAGAATTTTCTTCCTTCGGCCCCAAGGAATCCCAATTCTAGTCGGACAGGTCTTCGTCGAGAAGTTTCTGGAAACGGCTCTACTCGACCTCGACCACGGCTCGTCGACCTCGACAAGGATGGTTCGTCGAATGGACTCCTCGGCTAGGTCTTGCTCGATGTGGCTCGGACTTGGCGCACTGGGATCGTCGACCTCGACAAAGCTTGGTCGAGATCGAGTAGGATGGCTCTGTTGACTAGGCTTCCTCGGGTTGCTCTACTCGGCAAGCTCGGATAAGGCTCCTGGGCGTTATCGACCTCGACAAGGCTCATCGACATCGAGTTGGGTTCTTCCTTTCCGCTTCCGCGAGTTGCCTCTTCCCTCGGCTTGGTGATTCCCGCTGGCAGCGAGTTTTTTCCGCGGCAGCGAGCGGTCCGCTGCAGCGAGTCGAGTCGCTGGTAGCGAGTGCCGCCTGGTCGTCCTCGGCTTCGTCCTCTTGTCGACTCCGGGTGTGGCGTCTGGGCTTCGTCGATCTCGACTAGGGCTTGTCGAGATCGAGTTGGGTCCGCAGCTCGGGTTGGTCTGGCTCTCGATCAGGCTCTGTCGACAAGGCCTGCTCGGACATGCTCGTCTATGTTGACTAGGGTCAACTCGAGATCGAGTAGTCTGGGTTCTTGGCTCGATTCGACTGGTTCCGCTGCTTTGACCTTGGACTTCTGTAGTGGTTTTCCGAACTTTTTCGACCTTCTGTAGAATTGCTGTAAAATGCATCGATTTCTGCGAATTAAACAGAAACTGGTGTAGATTCCATAATTTGGCAAATAAACATAAACTACATAGATTCTGTACTATCTAAGCCCAAATGAATGCGATGTATACAGAAATGGATATAAAAGTTACTGTAAAACATGGCAAATTAGGCTCACAACAAACACCCCATACTTAAGCTTGCTTGTCCTCAAGCAATACTTTCATTTGTCATTCAGGGGAAGAATTCAAAAACTCTCAACATCTTAGATTCATTCTTATATGTCCCTGCAATCAATTACCATCCTCGAAAAAGTACTAGTGTCACAGATTCATGCATGTGCAATTTATACAAAAGCAACATCTACTCATAAAAGGAGGGTTATGCAAAAACAATTTATATGACAAAGCATTGATAATCAAGAAGACTTTAATTTAAGCTTATGCAGAAGTAGTTTGGTAAAAGGCTAAAAGGCGGGCAATCTTGGCAATGTGGTGCTTTTGATCCGGGGAAATGGATTATTTCCAAGCTTGAGTTTCCACATTCCTTCTCCATAATTCATCACCTTTCATATTGCTTTTCTCAATAATAATGCTTTTACCTCTCTAACCTCAGCACTGCCTTCTCGCGAGTCGCAAACATGGGTGTCATGAATGGCCCCGGATACTTAGTGTTTTGGACTCCTCACAATGTGTCCCATCTCTCCAAACTATTATCTTAGAGAGCAGGGTCAATCTACCTTTATCTCCTGAGGTGATTGGATTTTCTTTCACTCATTAAATTTTCCATATATTTCAAACACTTTCCCTCCAAACTCCAATAATGATAACAATCACAACACAAACACCATATAACATCTCCATAATGTAACATTATTCTCAACATAATCCCCGGATAAGGTAAAGAATGGCAAATATCTAGATCATGTGGAGCAATAATTGAAATAAGGCATATTATGGCTTTTGTGATGCATAAGCATAGGTAAGGCTAGGATTATAACAATATGAGCATTATATGGAAATATAAAGTCCTCAATCATCTTATCATGCAACATGTCAAAAGCAATTTCAATTTTTACCTCCTTCTATGGTTTTCAAGAAATAATGCACTTTATTGTGACTTCCCTTTACTAGGCAATTTCATGCTATATCTCTAATGAATCTAGTTTTGCATCGTCGTGTTCAATATAAGCTTCCATGACATTAATCAAAATTTTCAATGGGGGTCATTTTTCTCAAAATTTTGGACAACATGCATATAAGCACATAAATTAATAATGCATTCCAAAATAGTCATTTAGCAATTCAAAGAAATAAACTCTAAATATGCACAAAAAATGTCAAATAAAGCCAAATATGCATAAAGTAAGCCCTTCCTCTACCCCATACTTAAACATTACAGTGTCCTCACTGTATAAAAAATAAGGTAAGGGTAAAGAAAGAAACTCACAAGACATGTGTGCAGAGCCTCATATTTTCGATTGGAGCACCTCCTGGCCGAGTAAGACTTGGTTCTATCCATTGACCTGAAAAGTAGAAGACATATACCCATAATAGCAAAACTAAAAGTGTTCAAAACCAAAAACAAAAAACAAAGTCTCAAATGTCCTAAAAAGTCTATGTACATGCTCTAGATTTTATAGTCGCTAGGCCGACTTTCCATTAATGCTCAAGGTGGCATCTGCAGGGCCCATGTAGCTTGGGCTTCAAATAGGACTCCATTTTTGTCCATCAGCTGCAATCCTCCAGAATGGATCTTGTTCACCACGAACGGTCCCATCCGCTTCTTGTTGAATTTGTTGGGAAACCAATGATCCTTTGATTTAGAGACATAGAGCTTGTCTCCAACTTCATAGTCCTTAGGCTCATCATTGGAAATCCTGCACAATCGCACATACCAAGGCAGACCTCTCCCATGTATAAATAAATCTTTAATGGAAATAGGAGAAGAAAGATCCATACCTTGACTTATCTTCGCAGAGACGGAATCGGGGACCACTGTGTTTGGTCGATCTCGACTAGGGCTAGTCGATCTCGAAAAGACTGCTGGTCCTGGTGGTGGTCGGCTTGAAGATTCAGAAGTCGATGAAGGCAGGGGCTGGTCGACATCGACAAGGCTACTCGATCTAGAGTAGCCTTCTGCTCCTGGTGGCTTGCTCATCGACGAAGGCGGATCTGGTGGAGCCGAGTGGTGGTCGACCTCGACAAGACTAGTCGAGATCGACGAGGGCTCTCCTCCTGGTTGCTGCAGCGTCGATGAAGTAGGCTCTGGTGGCGCCGGGTGGTGGTCGATCTCGACAAGCTTAGTCGAGATCGACGAGGTTGGTTCGCCAGGCGGCTTCTGTGTCGCGGAGGATGGAGTCGAGTTAGGGCACTGGTGGTCGACCTCGAGTAGTCTACTCGAAATCGAGTACGGTGGCTCCTCTGGTTTGCTGCTCGATGATGCTGGCGCTGGTGGAGACTCCTTGATCTGGTCGAGATCGACTAGGGCTCTACTCGATGTCGAGGAGCCTTGGTCGATCTTGACCCCATACTTAGTCCCTGTCAAGGCATCCGAAAAATAATGAATCCACAATGACTTACCTTGGTCCGTGTCGATTGGATTCTCTGTGTTCTCCTTGAGGATTTCCATGATCTCCTCCACCTGTGCTTCCATGTCCCTCTTTTCCAGCTCCTCAGGGGTCATATTTCTGACCTTGGGTTCCCCGCAGGTGATGTAGCCAGCTGAGATAGATTTGACCTCTTCCATTGGACCTGTATGCCTTTCAGTTTTATTAAAGGAATACTCAATTACCTCATCGCTGATGTTGAAGGTGAGCACTCCTTTCCTTATGCTTATGTTGGCATCCACCGTCGCCAAGAATGGTCTTCCTAAGATAATTGGACAAGCAGGATCTTCTTGCATATCAACTATTAAGAAATCAGCAGGGACGAAGAATTTACCTACTTGTACTGGGACATTTTCCACCATGCCCATGGGGATGACCACCGTGTTGTTGGCCATGTAAAGTCTAGCATCCACAGTCTCCAAGGCACCTATCTTAATCTTGGACCAAATTGTTAAAGGCATTATACTCACACTAGCTCCAAGATCACATAGGGCATTAATTTTGTATGGACCAAATCCAATAGTTATAGCAAACTTACCTGGATCCGGCCTCTTCTCCAATATGTCCAGATGGCTGCACTCCGCTGTGATTTCAGCCATCGATCGCTTTTTGCTCAGAATCTCCTTCAGGAACTTGACATAAGATGGCATTTCATTGAGAGCTTCTGTGAAGGGGATAGTGACGTTGAGTTTCTGAAGCATCTTGATGAAGCGCTGAATCTTTTTCTCTGCCGGGTCCTTTAGAGATTTTGTGGGGAAAGGCAGTTTCTTTTTCTGATTCGGAGCCAGAACAGATGTCGGAGATGCTGCAGACTTCTCTATGTCGACCAGGGGCTCCTCGACATCGACAAGGCCTTTGTCGACATCGACCAGATTGGGCCCAGTCGAGTTGCTGTGTGGTGGAGACGAAGATTCTGGAAGTGTCTCCTCGAGGTCGACGAGGCTCTTGTCGAGGTCGACCACGGCTTTGTCGAGATCGACTTGCTGTTCCTCGTCGTTCTGCTGCTTTCCGACCTCTGGCTCTTGCAGTTGATGGCCGCTTCTGAGTTTTATAGCAGCGATGTGTCCAGTCTTTCCCTTAGGATTTGGTTCTGAAGATCCTGGAAGTGACCCTGACTGTCTGGGGATTCCCGCTGCTAGCTGACCAATCTGTGTATCAACTGTTTTCCGCCAGATATCAATTTCCCCAAGCCTAGAGTTGACACCTTGCATCTGAGTATAGACGGAGTTGAAGGATTGCCTAGTTTCTGAGTGGTTCCTCCGTATTTCCTCCAGGACTGTCTGTATATCATCCTTTTTCTGCTCCCTTTCCGGATGTCTTGGAGCTCTGTAGGGCGGGGGATTCCTAGGGACACCTTGGTTCCATTGTGGTTGCTGAAACCTTTGGTCCCCCATGTAGCGATTGGGACCCCCTGTGTAAGCTGCATCTTCATGGTGCTCTTCCAGCTTGACTTGCTCTGTGTGTGGGCACTCAGGAGTGGTGTGCCTTTGGCGGAGATGTGCTGTTTTGGCAGGTGGGAAGAATTTGTTCAGAAACTCTTGCTCTACTTGGGCCCAGGTTGTGAGTGATCTTGCTTTCAACCCTTCCAGCAATTTCAGTGCAGGCCCAACGAGAGACCAGCGAAAAGATTTCATCTTGACATATTCCAGGGTTGTACCTTCAACAATAGTACGGCACATGTCAGAAAAGTTTGTAATATGCTCAAGAGGACACTCATTAAATCTACCATAGAAGGCATTATTTTTAAGCTCTATAAGAAATTGAGTGCGAATTTCAAAAGAGTTATCAGGGATAAGAATCGCCGATTCTGGCACGACGAGAGTTGTGTGCATGTAGTCCTCTGCCGTGGTTGGATACTGGGCAAGCTCAGCCTGTGCTTGTTCACTTGCTGCTCTCTCAGCGGTGATAGCAGCATCTTTAGCGGCGATAGCAGCATCCTTTGCGGCCAATTCCCTGGTAAGCCTAGCGACCAGCTGTTCCTGTGTCTCCGCAGCTGCCATGGCTCTTTGTAGTTTAGCTCGGATGTGAAATAGGCGTTCCGGTTCGTCTAAGCTGTCAAACTTAGGTGTTTGACCAGAACAACGCATACACCTGAAAAGTAACTCAAAGAAACAGTGAGAACTGACTACCTAAGGCGCGAATGATTGCTTCCCCGGCAACGGCGCTAATTTTTTTGATGCAGGAGTAAATCGAGTATTGAAATAAATATGAAATAAAGTTCAGACTGACTTCCCTGTCTCAGCAAATAATACAAGACTTCCTCCCGTTGTAGTAAGAGAATAGTCAGGATCGAATCCACGAGGAAGCACGTCAGCAGTTCTCAGGTAGCTGTAAATTCTCACAGAAGCAACAGAAAGACAGAACCACAGAAAGGAAAGAAACAAATAAACCCGGCAAGGGCAACTGAAACAAAAGCAAAGAACAAAGCAAGAAATAAAGCAAAGAAGAAACGAAAAGTAAAGCAACAGGCTGGTCGATCTCGACAAGCAGCTACTCGAGGTCGACCACAGTTACTCGACAACAGAAACTGAAAATCACAGCAGACAAGCAAACCCGGCAAGGGCAACTCGATCTCGACAACCCCTACTCGAGGTCGACAAGAGCATGCAAAGACAAAAACTCAAAATCGACTCGACCTAGACCAGATCTACTCGACCTCGACAAGACACTACTCGAGGTCGACAAAGGTCTCCTCTATGTCGAGTACAATAAAAGACAGAAACTTTAAAAGGGCAAATTTTCGAACCAAAACTCAGAATTTCCGACGAAATAAATTCAATATGCTAAAAGACTTCCAAAGCCAGGGTATCAACACCACAACGATAACCATGCAAAGTAACACATAAAGGCACAAAAGATCATGATTTCCATCAAATAACTTTCGTCATTAACAAATAGGCATATAGAGGCTTTCGCATAAACCCTAATTGTTACTAACCCTTTTTCACATAATTAACCCAAGTTGCATTAAGATCACTTTCGCTTCAATAACACAAACAAGGATCACCTTCAACTCTCGCAAAAGAATCACGCTCATAGGGATAGAAGATGAATTGCACAAAAGATCTGACCTTTATCGCATCGCCTCACACGGCCACCGTCGGGCTCACCCCAGCCCCAGAAGTGGGTGGACTACTCACGCCTCATCGCAATAACAGACATTGATGTATAAAAAGAAACTTGCATTAACTATATTCAAAAGCCTTTACGATTCCGGCAATCAACTTTCGCAGAAAGCCAAAACCCTAAAAACCTTAGAACTCCTAAACTTCTCTGTGGAACTAACTAATTGTCTCTGAAATTTAATTGTCATATGGAATGAATAAAACTGAGCCCCCTAGGACTTTATTGATAGGCTTCATTCCCTAGCTATTCTAGGAAAGAAGATATCTATCTCTATCTAAAATTATATCTAAAACTTTAAAAGATAAATAAATTGTTTTATGGAAATAAATCTAAAAGGAAAAGATAAAACTAAATAGGGTAAGTCTTCATGATGTTGATAGATCTTGTCTCCTTGGATAGAACTTGATGGAATCGGATAGAATTTTCTTCCTTCGGCCCCAAGGAATCCCAATTCTAGTCGGACAGGTCTTCGTCGAGAAGTTTATGGAAACGGCTCTACTCGACCTCAACCACGGCTCGTCGACCTCGACAAGGATGGTTCGTCGACTGGACTCCTCGACTAGGTCTTGCTCGATGTGGCTCGGACTTGGCTCACTGGGCTCGTCGACCTCGACAAAGCTTGGTTGAGATCGAGTAGGATGGCTCTGTCGACTAGGCTTCCTCGGGTTGCTCTACTCGACAAGCTCGGACAAGGCTCCTGGGCGTCGTCGACCTCGACAAGGCTCATCGACATCGAGTTGGGTTCTTCCTTTCCGCTTCCGCGAGTTGCCTCTTTCGTCGGCTTGGTGAATCCCGCTGGCAGCGAGTTTTTTCCGCGGCAGCGAGCGGTCCACTGCAGCGAGTCGAGTCGCTGACAGCGAGTGCTGTCTGGTCGTCCTCGGCTTCGTGCTCTTGTCGACTCCGGGTGTGGCGTCTGGGCTTCGTCGATCTCGACTAGGGCTTGTCGAGATCGAGTTCGGTCCGAAACTCGGGTTGGTCTGGCTCTCGATCAGGCTCTGTCGACAAGGCCTGCT
The DNA here is from genome assembly GCA_037127255.1 of Persicaria tinctoria. Lineage (NCBI taxonomy): Eukaryota > Viridiplantae > Streptophyta > Magnoliopsida > Caryophyllales > Polygonaceae > Persicaria > Persicaria tinctoria. The sequence goes on from JBANSL010000001.1 coordinate 29,595,936, forward strand.
CGGACATGCTCGTCTATGTCGACTAGGGTCAACTCGAGATCAAGTAGCCTGGGTTCTTGGCTCGATTCGACTGGTTCCGCTGCTTTGACCTTGGACTTCTGTAGTGGTTTTCCGCTGATTTGACCTTGGACTTCTGTACTATCTAAGCCCAAATGAATGCGATGTATACAGAAATTGATATAAAAGTTACTGTAAAACATGGCAAATTAAGCTCACAACAGTAGCCTATGCGGGACTTAAACCCTCATCTTTGTGCATGAGCACATCGCTCTACCGTTTGAGCTAATATGCTTAAAATCTTATTTATTGATAACCAACTATGGTTAATAGCCAAAATGTTGTCATGTTTACGTAATTTGTACGTGATTCAGAATTACAACTTGTGCATGATTCAGAATTTCTTTCTGTTTACAGATTTTTTTTACAGGTTACAAAATTTACAAATTACTGATTTTTACGGATTATAGATTACATATTTTTTTACAGTTGGTACGTGATTATAAATTTACAGATTTTTTTACAGATTACAGATTTTGTGAAGGGGAGAAGGTTGCGGTGGAGCGCGGTTTGAGAGCCATTGAACGAGAAACGTATTTGCCTCCGACAGTGGTGCAGATCGTATGCGAGGCAACATCCCCCAAGGATTTCACCGTCTTCTCTCATAGGTGCACTCGAGGAAGGGAATTTGGAACTGGAACATGGGCTCATAACGGGAAAACGGTAGGAGAAAACAAGAGAGGGAGAGAGGCGATTGTGTTCGTTATGTGTTTAAAACCTAGCCCTCGACCCTCCTTATATAGATGTAGAGTTCGACCCTTCGCTGGCAAGAAAAGATCCACAGAGGGAGATTCTACTCTATCTTCAGAAGATCGTGGCTATCCAAAACGGTTTTCCGAAAAGATATTTCTCAGTGAAAATCAGATATTCGCGGATAAGCTCGAACAAGCTAATCCGTAAAGACTATAGAGTCACCTTCCATGACCGTCCTTATCTCGGCTCGAGATAAGATCCCTCTAGGGATCAGGTTCCGACGCAAGGAAGGCACATAAAAGACATTCTGCAAGCTCAGGATATTACCTGAGGTGAGCTTTAGTGAGACCTTCCCTTTCCCCAGCACCTTCGACTGACTTGAGTTCCCCATGTAGACATGCTCAGCTCCGCTTGTAGGTTCGAACTCATCAAACAGCTCTTTGTTGGCGCAGAAGTGCTTCGTGGCCCCAGTGTCCACGATCCATTCGGTCATGCTCCTAATGATGTTAGCTTCAGTGACTACAGCAGAAATGACATCAGGAGCACCACCTTCAGCGACGTTTGCAATGCCATTGTCCCGCCCTCTGTTGTTTTTTTGGGCAGCATACTGAGCATCCTTCCTCTCACGACACTGGAACGCCCTGTGGCCTTGTCTGCCACATACATAACAGCCAGTTTTATTATGCTTCTCTCCCTTGTTGTTCTTCTTGAACTTCGCAGGCTTGTTGTTTTGTCCTCCAGGACCCTTCTTGTTCTTCTTGTTGAAAGGCGGCTCATTGCCTTTCTTTTTGACTTGCAGAGATTCAACAATGTTAGCTTTTACCGTATCAGCAACAGTGTTGGAGGTCTTCTTCTCCTTCGGCATGTTGGCTTCCTCAATTTTCATATGGCTAACGAATTCCTCCAAGGTAAGATCTTTCTATTTGTGTTTGAGATGATTACGGCAGCGTGCCCAGGACTCAGGCAATTTCTCAATTAGGACGTTGGCCTGAATAACTTCGCACATCTTCATCCTTTCAACCAGTATATCCACTACCAAGTTCTCGTACTCATGCACCTACTCCATGATAGGCTTGTCGTCCACCATCTTGAACTCGATCCACTGTCCAGTCACGTACATGCACTTCCCAGCATCGTCATTGCCGTTATTCTTGTCCAGGGTTTTCCAGATAGTCTTAGAGGACTTCTAGATCAGCAGCAGGTCGAACAGAGCGTTCATCATGTGGTTCAGCAGGTAGTCTCTGGTGGTTTTGTTGTCGCGCTCATACTTCACGAGCTCCGCAGAGGGCGCAGGTGGGTTGGGCGGAACATCTCCCTTAGCAGCAGGCGCAACGGCGATAGGGAGGTCTTTGAGCAACACATAGTCAATCTCCAGTTACTCAAAGAAGATCAGTATCTTCTGGGACCAGCGCTTGTAATTCGAGCCATCCAAAGGCTCCACCTTTGAGAGATCAAGCAACCGCTTCTTATAGGAGATCTTGACGGTGGCCATTGTTCCAACGGAAATATGTTTCTCACTGTTGATCAACGACCCTGCTAGAACCTGTAAAACAACAACTCAAAAGAGCGTTAGGAATGTAGGCCGAACCGTGTTTCTGTGAAGGGGCGAAGGCTGCGATGCAGCGTGGTATGAGAGCCATTGAATGAGAAACGTATTTGCCTCCGACAGTGGTGCAAATCGTATGGGAGGCGACGTCCCCCAAGGATTTCACAGTGTTCTCTCACAGGTGCACTCGAGTGAGAGAAGTTGGAACTGGAACAGGCGCTCAGAACGGGAAAAGGGTAGGAGAAAACAGGAGAGAGAGAGAGAGAGAGAGAGAGAGAGAGAGAGAGAGAGGCGATTATGTTCGCTCTGTGTTTAAAACCCAACCCTCGACCCTCCTTATATAGTTGTAGAGATCGACCATTCGCCCGCAAGAAAAGATCCACGGAGGGAGATTCTTCTCTATCTTCAGAAGAACACCCCGTACTTAAGCTTGCTGGTCATACAGGGGAAGAAACAAACTCTCAACATCATAGATTCATTCTTACATAACCCTGTAATCAATTACCGTCCTTGAAAAGGTACTAGTATCACAAATTGATACATGTGCAATTAAAAAGCAACATCTACTCACAAAAGGAAGGTTATGCAAAAAAAAAAAAACAATTCATGTGACAAAGTATTAATAATCAAGAGTACTTTAATATAAGCTCAATAAGGAGTAGATTGGTAAAAGGCTAAAGGTGGGCAAATTTTTGGCAATGTGGTGATAATGATCCAGGGAAATGGAGTACTTTCCAAACTTTCATACCACATTCCTTCTTTCTTTGATTTCTCACCTTTCTCTCATCGCTCAATGCTTTTTTTCAATATAATGCTTTTACCTTTCTAACCTCAGCATTGCCTTCTCGCGAGTCGCAAACATGGGTGTCATGAACTACCCCGGATACTTAGTGCTTCAGACTCCTCACCTTGGTGTCCCATCATGCGGAGCTATTATCTCAACGCATGCAGGGTCGATCTACCTTTATTTCCTAAGGTGATCGGATTTTCTTTCACTCATTAAGTTTTCCATATTTGTTCAATTTCCTTCCAAACTCCAAATATGATAAAAACACAAACACCATATAATAATCTCCATAATGTGACATCATTCTCAACATAATCACCGGATAGGAAATAAGGTAAAGAATGGGCAATATTTAGATCATGTGCAGCATAGTATAATATAAGGCATAATATGGCTTTTGTGATGCATAAGCATAAGTATCACTAGGATATAACAATATGAGCATTGTATGGAAATTATAAAGTCATCCATCCTCTTATTATGCAACATGTCAAAAGCAATTTCAAATTTTACCTCCTTTCATGGTTTTCAATAAAATTATGCACTACATTGTGATTTCCCTTAACTCGGCAATTTCATGCTATATCTCTAATGAATCCAATTTTGCATCGTCGAGTTCAATTTAAAACTTTCATGACACTTATAAAAAAAATTCAATGGGGGTCATTTTTATAAACTTTGGAAAACATGTATATAAGCACATAGATTAAAATTTGAAATCCAAAGTAGCCATGTATAAACAATTCGAAGATAAACTAAAAATATGCACACAAAATGTCAAATAAAGTTAAATATGCAGAAAGTAAGCCCTTCCCCCACCCCATACTTAAACATTACAGTGTCCTCACTGTATATAAACAAGGGTAAAGAAAGAAACTCACTAGACAGGTGTGCAGATCGTCAGAATCAAGTGGCATTATTTCTACAGAGCTTGGTCAATTTCGAGTGACCTGGTCGATATCGACCTTTACTACTCGACATCGAGTGAGTCTGCAATTTTTCTGTACCTGCAAGAATCGCCAGACAGATAATATCCATAATAGAAAAATCCAAAAATAATATCTAAAAGAGAAACCAATAGTATCTAAAACCCTAAGAAATAAGAAATAGCGGCTTGCCTCCCGTAACCCTAAGAAATAGAAACCAATCGAGTGGCATTATTACGTCTATAGCTTGAGCTACATCCCTTTAAGCATTAGCTTGGCTCATCTTTGTCCGGAGGTATAGGTGGATCGGGTGGTTCCTCCGGTGCTGGGAAGCGTGGGATGTCATCCAGGGGCATCGTATGAAGAAGCTTGAATCTCCCCGAGTGAACGCTCCATGGCTCCACCCATTCATCTTCCCTGGCTCCAGCTAGCATATATAAAGGAAAATATAAAGAAAATTCACATACCTCATAATTGTCTCTCTTCCGCTTCATATGTTGACTTGGTTGTGTATCTCCACCATAGTAGAACGGTGGAGCGGGAAGAGATATTTCCTCCTTATCCTGTGGAGCTTCATGCCACTTTGCTAGGACCTCATACTTGAATACGAACATTGGTTGCTTCAAATCGTCGGGGAGGGCCTTCACCGTGTAAGGTAAAAGCGACCTTGGAACACCCTGGGCAACAATGTCCACTTTCTTCTCTTCTAGTGCTATTTCGTCTTGGGATCCTTCATCTGATTCATCAACAATAGGTAGCAAAGTAGGAATGAAATTCGAGGAAGGACATACCTGGTTGTCGACATCGAGTGGGTCAATTGGCTCGTCGGGAGGAGGGCATGGTCCTTTAGACTGAATGGAAGCCTCAAGCCTTACGATTTCGTCTTCTACCCGGGCTATTTCCCTTAATCGTGCCTCCTCAATTGCGATCCTATTTCTCCATCTCAAATCTTGAAACTATTCTTCCCATGCAGGATTCCCTTCGACAAAGTCTTCCATTTTTGTACCTAAGCTTTGAAATCACAATCATGAACACAAATTAGTAGCATAAGCTCGGCACCAAGTTGGTACCGATGTGGTAGGTGGTGGTGGGGTATGTGACAGGGCAAGAACAAGGGATGGGCTTTCCTGAACCTTAAACACAAGTAAGCTAGGCGCGATTAATATCTCCCCGGCAACGGCGTCAATTTGACGAGAGGGTTTCTCGACCAAATAAATTTGTAGTCAAGACCCCCGCTATAGTATAGGGGAGTCAGGTTCGTCCTCAGGAGAGAAGTCAGTGGTTCTAGGTTTAGTGTGTTTTGGTTTTCGGGAATAGCGGGAAAAGGTGAGGAGGTTGTTGTCGATGTCGGCAAAGAGTTGGTCGACGTCGAGGGAATGGTAGGAGAAAAGGTGGTCGGTGTCGGGTAACTTTGCAGGATAAAAATAATGAAATAAAATAAATAAAGATGCAAACTTCCAAGGTTAGGGATCACCACAACAATAAACATATGTGTAGATTATAAATCACATAAAGATGCATGCTTTATATCAAATAACTTTCGTTATTAACAAATAGTAATATAGAGGCTTTCGCATAAAAACCTAATTGTTTCTACCTTTTCTTAATTAGGATTAGTCGGCTCTCGCAAATAAACCCTAATTACTATCCAAATTCATAATAAGATCGCTTTCGCTTCAATATCACAAATAAGGAATTTCCTCACCTCTCGCAAAGAATTAAGCACATAAGTAAATGATGATAAAGACATACAAATTCATGAATTCATAAATCAAACAAACATATCTATGTTGGGATCACCCCAACCCTAGAAGAAGAAAGTTAGAAATAAACCATAATGAAAGAAACTAACTTTAACATAAAATAAACGGAAATTTCGCCTGGTAACCCTGAGTTTTGGCGTATTTCGCGTGGTAAACAAGAGTTTCAGATATTTCGCCTGGTCACTCTGAGGTTTCCAATTTTTTTGTCTTGCGCCCAAAAGTTTTACTTTGTCCAATAATCATATTTTAAAGTTATGGGTGATTGAGTACTGTAATATTAATAAAATTTGTGGTTTATTTTCACAAATATCAACATTGAAAAAGAAATCTCGATGAGAAGATGGAGAAGGTTTCCCAGAGGGAGGAGAAGCCGTTTGCAAAGACAGGCCGAGGACCTCAGGTGATGGACGGCGACGGGTGTGAGAGGGTCGGCGGAGGCGCGTGAGGTGGTTGACGGCGGTGTGGAGGCTCTATTGGTATCTCTGTCGGTATCCCTCTCCTCTGGATCTGAGATTGCAGGTTAGGGTTTTAGGTTAGGACTGAAATTGAATAAATTTGGTTGCTCCTGAATTTAATTTTTAATTTCAGGTTAGGCAAAAGAGTAGGATGATGGGCGAGAGAAAGATGAAGAGCGAGAATTTGGAGGATGGTGGGGATGGTAATGGCGGTGACGACGATATGAGCGTGGATGGGGGGTCGGACGGGGATGATGCCGACAAGGGTTTGAAGAGGATGAAGGCAAGATTAAACGTGCTGTGTGATGCGGATAACATTCTGGTCTTTTTAAAAAAGCTGTTCAATGAGTGTAACCAGGAATTTCATGGCATGGACGATGTGGAAAATGAGTTGTGTGATGAGGATAACATGTTGGTTGCTTCAATTTGAGTTGTGAACTCATCTCTTCCAGTTTTGCAGGATAAAGGTGATTGCTTCAATTTCAATTCATGTTTTTGTTTAAATTTGATTTTGTCTCCCAATTTTTCCAGGTGTTGAAATTATTAATTTAGTTATTGAATTTGAGTTGTGAACTGTTTGTTATCATACAACTTTCTCTGCTCCTGAATTAGATTGAATTTTGGTTTGATTAGTATCTTCATACTCATATGAATTTTGGTCTAATTCATATGCAGCATATGAATTAGATTTTATTTTGGTTTGATTAGTAGCTTCATACTTTTTTTATTTGCTCAGTTAGTCTCAGATCTCACGGATTAGAATCAGAGCTGAATTTTGACTTACTAGTAGCCATTCCAAGTGCATTCATAAAGCAAATGCAGTGACAATATAATGGAATAAGTGTTTAAACATCCAAGTCTAGTAGCCAAGTTAATGGAGTGAATTGCTTCTATGTTTTAGTGTTTTTCTTTTAACGGAGTGAGTTGTTTTTATCTTTTCTTTGATATTTCACTAGATGAATTCATTTTCTTTTAGCCTATTAGCTCAAGTGGTCGAGCAATGTGTTGTACACATCGATGTGGGTTCGAATCTCATATAGGCTACAAATTGTATATGGGATGTCTCAAATCTTGCTTCCATTGATTTAATGACACTAGAGTTGACACAAATTTTCAATTGATTTAATGACACTAGAGTTGACACAAATTTAATGATAATAAAGTTAGTTTAATCTTATTTCAGTTGATTTAGAATGATGAGCTTTATAATTTATAAGTGGGTAAGAATTGGTAAAGTAAATGAGAGTCAAGTTAGTATAAATGTTACTTATAAAAGAAAGAGTTGGTATAAATGTAGTGAATGTACAATTAGTGATAAAGGATTTCCTAAAGGATTTAAGAACTAAGGTATGGCAATTGAAAACATAGTGGAGTCAAGTTTCATGCTTTCAAACCATTGCAGAACACACATTCTCAGTTATGTTATTATAAATAATCAATATATGAAGTAGAAATGGAGCAATATATTAAGTAGAAATTTCCCATTTTAGTTTTTAATAGAGTTTAATTTCCCAACTTTCTAAGCCTCGGTTGTGTCAAGGGTCTCCTCTTATTAAAAACACTTCCCACCAATGAATCAAGAAAACATAGTAGCTGTTGTTGCAGGAGTAAATTGAGTATTGAAATAAATATGAAATAAAGTTCAGACTGACTTCCCTGTCTCAGCAAATAATACAAGACTTCCTCCCGTTGTAGTAAGAGAATAGTCAGGATCGAATCCACGAGGAAGCACGTCAGCAGTTCTCGGGTAGCTGTAAATTCTCACAGAAGCAGCAGAAAGAAGAAACACAGAAAGAAAAGAAACAAATAAACCCTGCAAGGGCAACTAAAACAAAAGCAAAGAACAAAGCAAGAAATAAAGCAAAGCAAAGAAGAAACGAAAAGTAAAGCAACAGGCTGGTCGATCTCGACAAGCAGCTACTCGAGGTCGACCACAGTTACTCGACAACAGAAACTGAAAATCACAGCAGACAAGCAAACCCGGCAAGGGCAACTCGATCTCGACAACCCCTACTCGAGGTCGACAAGAGCATGCAAAGACAGAAACTGAAAATCGACAAAAACAGAAGAAAATCAACTCGACCTAGACCAGATCTACTCGACCTCGACAAGACACTACTCGAGGTCGACAAAGGTCTCCTCTATGTCGAGTACAGTAAAACACAGAAACTTTAAAAGGGCAAATTTTCGAACCAAAACTCAGAATTTCCGACGAAATAAATTCAATATGCTAAATGACTTCCAAAGCCAGGGTATCAACACCACAACGATAACCATGCAAAGTAACACATAAAGGCACAAAATATCATGCTTTCCATCAAATAACTTTCGTCATTAACAAATAGGCATATAGAGGCTTTCGCATAAACCCTAATTGTTACTAACCCTTTTTCACATAATTAATCCAAGTTGCATTAAGATCACTTTCGATTCAATAACACAAACAAGGATCACCTTCAACTCTCGCAAAAGAATCATGCTCATAGGGATAGAAGATGAATTGCACAAAAGATCTGACCTTTATCGCATCGCCTCACACGGCCACCGTCGGGCTCACCCCAGCCCCAGAAGTGGGTGGACTACTCACGCCTCATCGCAATAACAAACATTGATGTATAAAAAGAAACTTGCATTAACTATATTCAAAAGCCTTTACAATTCCGGCAATCAACTTTCGCAGAAAGCCAAAACCCTAAAAACCTTAGAACTCCTAAACTTCTCGGTGGAACTAACTAATTGTCTCTGAAATTTAATTGTCATATGGAATGAATAAAACTGAGCCCCCTAGGACTTTATTGATAGGCTTCATTCCCTAGCTATTCTAGGAAAGAAGATATCTATCTCTATCTAAAATTATATCTAAAACTTTAAAAGATAAATAAATTGTTTTATGGAAATAAATCTAAAAGGAAAAGATAAAACTAAATTGGGTAAGTCTTCATGATGTTGATAGATCTTGTCTCCTTGGATAGAACTTGATGGAATCGGATAGAATTTTCTTCCTTCGGCCCCAAGGAATCCCAATTCTAGTCGGACAGGTCTTCGTCGAGAAGTTTATGGAAACGGCTCTACTCGACCTCAACCACGGCTCGTCGACCTCGACAAGGATGGTTCGTCAACTGGACTCCTCGGCTAGGTCTTGCTCGATGTGGCTCGGACTTGGCTCACTGGGCTCGTCGACCACGACAAAGCTTGGTCAAGATCGAGTAGGATGGCGCTGTCGACTAGGCTTCCTCGGGTTGCTCTACTCGGCAAGCTCGGACAAGGCTCCTGGGCGTCGTCGACCTCGACAAGGCTCATCGACATCGAGTTGGGTTCTTCCTTTCCGCTTCCGCGAGTTGCCTCTTCCGTCGGCTTGGTGAATCTCGCTGGCAGCGAGTTTTTTCCGCGGCAGCGAGCGGTCCGCTGCAGCGAGTCGAGTCGCTGGCAGCGAGTGCCGCCTGGTCGTCCTCGGCTTCGTCCTCTTGTCGACTCCGGGTGTGGCATCTGGGCTTCGTCGATCTCGACTAGGGCTTGTCGAGATCGAGTTGGGTCCGGAGCTCGGGTTGGTCTTGCTCTCGATCAGGCTCTGTCGACAAGGCCTGCTCGGACATGCTCGTCTATGTTGACTAGGGTCAACTCGAGATCGAGTAGTCTGGGTTCTTGGCTCGATTCGACTGGTTCCGCTGCTTTGACCTTGGACTTCTGTAGTGGTTTTCCGAACTTTTCCGACCTTCTGTAGAATTGCTGTAAAATGCCTCGATTTCTGCGAATTAAACAGAAACTGGTGTAGATTCTATAATTTGGCAAATAAACATAAACTACATAGATTATGTACTATCTAAGCCCAAATGAATGCGATGTATACAGAAATCGATATAAAAGTTACTGTAAAACATGGCAAATTAGGCTCACAACAAACACCCCATACTTAAGCTTGCTTGTCCTCAAGCAATACTTTCATTTGTCATTCAGGGGAAGAATTCAAAAACTCTCAACATCTTAGATTCATTCTTATATGTCCCTGCAATCAATTACCATCCTCGAAAAGGTACTAGTGTCACAGATTCATGCATGTGCAATTTATACAAAAGCAACATCTACTCATAAAAGGAGGGTTATGCAAAAACAGCTTATATGACAAAGCATTGATAATCAAGAAGACTTTAATTTAAGCTTATGCAGAAGTAGTTTGGTAAAAGGCTAAAAGGCGGGCAATTTTGGCAATGTGGTGCTTTTGATCCGGGGAAATGGATTATTTCCAAACTTGAGTTTCCACATTCCTTCTCCATAATTCATCACCTTTCATATTGCTTTTCTCAATAATAATGCTTTTACCTCTCTAACCTCAGCACTGCCTTCTCGCGAGTCGCAAACATGGGTGTCATGAATGGCCCCGGATACTTAGTGCTTTGGACTCCTCACAATGTGTCCCATCTCTCCAAACTATTATCTTAGAGAGCAGGGTCAATCTACCTTTATCTCCTGAGGTGATTGGATTTTCTTTCACTCATTAAATTTTCCATATATTTCAAACACTTTCCCTCCAAACTCCAATAATGATAACAATCACAACACAAACACCATATAACATCTCCATAATGTAACATTATTCTCAACATAATCCCCGGATAAGGTAAAGAATGGCAAATATTTAGATCATGTGGAGCAATAATTGAAATAAGGCATATTATGGCTTTTGTGATGCATAAGCATAGGTAAGGCTAGGATTATAACAATATGAGCATTATATGGAAATATAAAGTCCTCAATCATCTTATCATGCAACATGTCAAAAGCAATTTCAATTTTTACCTCCTTCTATGGTTTTCAAGAAATAATGCACTTTATTGTGACTTCCCTTTACTAGGCAATTTCATGCTATATCTCTAATGAATCTAGTTTTGCATCGTCGTGTTCAATATAAGCTTCCATGACATTAATCAAAATTTTCAATGGGGGTCATTTTTCTCAAAATTTTGGAAAACATGCATATAAGCACATAAATTAATAATGCATTCCAAAATAGCCATTTAGCAATTCAAAGAAATAAACTCTAAATATGCACAAAAAATGTCAAATAAAGCCAAATATGCATAAAGTAAGCCCTTCCTCTACCCCATACTTAAACATTACAGTGTCCTCACTGTATAAAAAATAAGGTAAGGGTAAAGAAAGAAACTCACAAGACATGTGTGCAGAGCCTCATATTTTCGATTGGAGCACCTCCTGGCCGAGTAAGACTTGGTTCTATCCATTGACCTGAAAAGTAGAAGACATATACCCATAATAGCAAAACTAAAAGTGTTCAAAACCAAAAACAAAAAACAAAGTCTCAAATGTCCTAAAAAGTCTATGTACATGCTCTAGATTTTATAGTCGCTAGGCCGACTTTCCATTAATGCTCAAGGTGGCATCTGCAGGGCCCATGTAGCTTGGGCTTCAAATAGGACTCCATTTTTGTCCATCAGCTGCAATCCTCCAGAATGGATCTTGTTCACCACGAACGGTCCCATCCGCTTCTTGTTGAATTTGTTGGGAAACCAATGATCCTTTGATTTAGAGACATAGAGCTTGTCTCCAACTTCATAGTCCTTAGGCTCATCATTGGAAATCCTGCACAATCGCACATACCAAGGCAGACCTCTCCCATGTATAAATAAATCTTTAATAGAAATAGGAGAAGAAAGATCCATACCTTGACTTATCTTCGCAGAGACGGAATCGGGGACCACTGTGTTTGGTCGATCTCGACTAGGGCTAGTCGATCTCGAAAAGACTGCTGGTCCTGGTGGTGGTCGGCTTGCAGATTCAGAAGTCGATGAAGGCAGGGGCTGGTCGACATCGACAAGGCTACTCGATCTCGAGTAGCCTTCTGCTCCTGGTGGCTCGCTCATCGACGAAGGCGGATCTGGTGGAGCCGAGTGGTGGTCGACCTCGACAAGACTAGTCGAGATCGACGAGGGCTCTCCTCCTGGTTGCTGCAGCGTCGATGAAGTAGGCTCTCGTGGCACCGGGTGGTGGTCGATCTCGACAATCTTAGTCGAGATCGACGAGGTTGGTTCGTCAGGCGGCTTCTGTGTCGAGGAGGATGGAGTCGAGTTAGGGCACTGGTGGTCGACCTCGAGTAGTCTACTCGAGATCGAGTACGGTGGCTCCTCTGGTTTGCTGCTCGATGATGCTGGCGCTGGTGGAGACTCCTTGATCTGGTCGAGATCGACTAGGGCTCTACTCGATGTCGAGGAGCCTTGGTCGACCTTGACCCCATACTTAGTCCCTGTCAAGGCATCCGAAAAATAATGAATCCACAATGACTTACCTTGGTCCGTGTCGATTGGATTCTCTGTGTTCTCCTTGAGGATTTCCATGATCTCCTCCACCTGGGCTTCCATGTCCCTCTTTTCCAGCTCCTCAGGGGTCATATTTCTGACCTTGGGTTCCCCGCAGGTGATGTAGCCAGCTGAGATAGATTTGACCTCTTCCATTGGACCTGTATGCCTTTCAGTTTTATTAAAGGAATACTCAATTACCTCATCGCTGATGTGGAAGGTGAGCACTCCTTTCCTTACGCTTATGTTGGCATCCACCGTCGCCAAGAATGGTCTTCCTAAGATAATTGGACAAGCATGATCTTCTTGCATATCAACTATTAAGAAATCAGCAGGGACGAAGAATTTACCTACTTGTACTGGGACATTTTCCACCATGCCTGTGGGGATGACCACCGTGTTGTTGGCCATGTAAAGTCTAGCATCCACAGGCTCCAAGGCACCTATCTTAATCTTGGACCAAATTGTTAAAGGCATTATACTCACACTAGCTCCAAGATCACATAGGGCATTAATTTTGTATGGACCAAATCCAATAGTTGTAGCAAACTTACCTGGATCCGGCCTCTTCTCCAATATGTCCAGATGGCTGCACTCCGCTGTGATTTCAGCCATCGATCGCTTTTTGCTCAGAATCTCCTTCAGGAACTTGACATAAGATGGCATTTCATTGAGAGCTTCTGTGAAGGGGATAGTGACGTTGAGTTTCTGAAGCATCTTGATGAAGCGCTGAATCTTTTTCTCTGCCGGGTCCTTTAGAGATTTTCTGGGGAAAGGCAGTTTCTTTTTCTGATTCGGAGCCAGAACAGACGTCGGAGATGCTGCAGACTTCTCTATGTCGACCAGGGGCTCCTCGACATCGACAAGGCCTTTGTCGACATCGACCAGATTGGGCCCAGTCGAGTTGCTGTGTGGTGCAGACGAAGATTCTGGAAGTGTCTCCTCGAGGTCGACGAGGCTCTTGTCGAGGTCGACCACGGCTTTGTCGAGATCGACTTGCTGTTCCTCGTCGTTCTGCTGCTTTCCGACCTCTGGCTCTTGCAGTTGATGGCTGCTTCTCGACAAGCAGCTACTCGAGGTCGACCACAGTTACTCGGCAACAGAAACTGAAAATCACAGCAGACAAGCAAACCCGGCAAGGGCAACTCGATCTCGACAACCCCTACTCGAGGTCGACAAGAGCATGCAAAGACAGAAACTAAAAATCGACTCGACCTAGACCAGATCTACTCGACCTCGACAAGACACTACTCGAGGTCGACAAAGGTCTCCTCTATGTCGAGTACAGTAAAACACAGAAACTTTAAAAGGGAAAATTTTCGAACCAAAACTCAGAATTTCCGACGAAATAAATTCAATATGCTAAAAGACTTCCAAAGCCAGGGTATCAACACCACAACGATAACCATGCAAAGTAACACATAAAGGCACAAAAGATCATGCTTTCCATCAAATAACTTTCGTCATTAACAAATAGGCATATAGAGGCTTTCGCATAAACCCTAATTGTTACTAACCCTTTTTCACATAATTAATCCAAGTTGCATTAAGATCACTTTCGCTTCAATAACACAAACAAGGATCACCTTCAACTCTCGCAAAAGAATCATGCTCATATGGATAGAAGATGAATTGCACAAAAGATCTGACCTTTATCGCATCGTCTCACACGGCCACCGTCGGGCTCACCCCAGCCCCAGAAGTGGGTGGACTACTCACGCCTCTTCGCAATAACAGACATTGATGTATAAAAAGAAACTTGCATTAACAATATTCAAAAGCCTTTACAATTCCGGCAATCAACTTTCGCAGAAAGCCAAAACCCTAAAAACCTTAGAACTCCTAAACTTCTCTGTGAAACTAACTAATTGTCTCTGAAATTTAATTGTCATATGGAATGAATAAAACTGAGCCCCCTAGGGCTTTATTTATAGGCTTCATTCCCTAGCAATTCTAGGAAAGAAGATATCTATCTCTATCTAAAATTATATCTAAAACTTTAAAAGATAAATAAATTGTTTTATGGAAATAAATCTAAAAGGAAAAGATAAAACTAAATAGGGTAAGTCTTCATGATGTTGATAGATCTTGTCTCCTTGGATAGAACTTGATGGAATCGGATAGAATTTTCTTCCTTCGGCCCCAAGGAATCCCAATTCTAGTCGGACAGGTCTTCGTCGAGAAGTTTCTGGAAACGGCTCTACTCGACCTCAACCACGGCTCGTCGACCTCGACAAGGATGGTTCCTCGACTGGACTCCTCGGCTAGGTCTTGCTCGATGTGGCTCGGACTTGGCTCACTGGGCTCGTCGACCTCGACAAAGCTTGGTCGAGATCGAGTAGGATGGCTCTGTCGACTAGGCTTCCTCGGGTTGCTCTACTCGGCAAGCTCGGACAAGGCTCCTGGGCGTCGTCGACCTCGACAAGGCTCATCGACATCGAGTTGGGTTCTTCCTTTCCGCTTCCGCGAGTTGCCTCTTCCGTCGGCTTGGTGAATCCCGCTGCAGCGAGTCGAGTCGCTGACAGCGAGTGCCGTCTGGTCGTCCTCGGCTTCGTGCTCTTGTCGACTCCGGGTGTGGCGTCTGGGCTTCGTCGATCTCGACTAGGGCTTGTCGAGATCGAGTTGGGTCCGGAGCTCGGGTTGGTCTGGCTCTCGATCAGGCTCTGTCGACAAGGCCTGCTCGGACATGCTCGTCTATGTCGACTAGGGTCAACTTGAGATCAAGTAGCCTGGGTTCTTGGCTCGATTCGACTGGTTCCGCTGCTTTGACCTTGGACTTCTGTAGTGGTTTTCCGCTGCTTTGACCTTGGACTTCTGTACTATCTAAGCCCAAATGAATGCGATGTATACAGAAATCGATATAAAAGTTACTGTAAAACATGGCAAATTAAGCTCACAACAGTAGCCTATGCGGGACTTAAACCCGCATCTTTGTGCATGAGCACATCGCTCTACCGTTTGAGCTAATAGGCTTAAAATCTTATTTATTGATAACCAACTATGGTTAATAGCCAAAATGTTGTCATGTTTACGTAATTTGTACGTGATTCAGAATTACAACTTGTGCATGATTCAGAATTTTTTTCTGTTTACAGATTTTTTTTACAGGTTACAAAATTTACAAATTACTGATTTTTACGGATTATAGATTACATATTTTTTTACAGCTGGTACGTGATTATAAATTTACAGATTTTTTTTACAGATCACAGATTTTCACGGATTACAGATTTTTTTACAGCTTGTACATGATCACAGATTTACATATTTTTTCCCTGATTACAGATTTACAGCTTCTACATGAATGGTTTACAGATTTTTTTACAGCTTGTACATGATCACAGATTTACATATTTTTTCCCTAAATATAGATTTACAGCTTCTACATGAAGGGTTTAGAGATTTTTTTACAGCTTGTACATGATCACAGATTTACATATTTTTCCCCTCTGATTACAGATTTTTTTCCCTCATTACAGATTTTCACATATTACATATTTCAGTTTTTTCCCTGATTGCATAAATGGTTACAAAATGTTAATAGAACTTGTAAATGACCATTAACAGATTGTAAACTTTAGAGTTTTCAGAATGCAAAATACATGACAGAAGAGGAAATTACCTTTTGTCGATCCGAAATGATATACCAATTATCTATGTCAGTGTCCACAAGTAGTTGTCTCAAATGATAGAAGAAGGACGACCATGTGTTCTCGCTCTCATTCTCATAAACGCCATATGCAATGGGGAAAACAATATTTTTTCTCCCATTCTGCAAACAATGACAATGTATAATCAAGAGATGCAACTAATCAAGGAATAACATACAACACCATCAACAACTAACAGGAACTCGTGCACATTTGGACCCTAAACCAAAAAAACCCCAAATTTCGGACCCCAAAACCTTAAAATTCATGATTCCATATTTGAAGCTTCAAGCCATGATTTGAGATAAAATTCACACCCCAAATCACTAATCCCACTTAACAACAACTAAATTGATATATAGAATGGAACTTTCGAGGGATACGATTGAAAATCCGCCGCCCCTCTGACACCGGTCGCCGGCCACCAAGCTTTCTTCCTCGGCCTTGGCTCTAGTCGATTCCTCCCCACTGACTGTTCGTTTCCTATCCGGAGATCGATTCTTCTTTTTTTACAATATAAGGGTGGTATTTGTTAAAATATACCATAAAATTTGTTAATATTACAATACTCACCCGCTCATAACTTTAAAATCACGATTATTGGACAAAGTAAAACTTTTGGGCGCGAGGCAAAAAAAAAAATCGAAATCTCAGGGTTACCTGGCGAAATATCTGAAACTCTTGTTTACCACGCGAAATAAGCCAAACCTAAGGGTTACCAGGCAAAATTTCCGTAAAATAAACTAAAACTTATAAAACCTTCCAAACGTTCCTCCTCCTTCTCTCTCTCTCTCTCTCTCTCTCTCTCTCTCTCTCTCTCTCTCCTCCTCTATCTCTATTCTAGGATGGAACTATCTATCTATATCTAAATTTATCTATCTAAAGCTTAATGATTAAATTTGGAAATAAAACAAATAAATCCCTAAGGAAATAAAGCTATTTGTGGATAAATCCTTTTTGACTTGATAGATCTTGATGTGGTTAGATAGATTTCAACATCTCTTGGCTTGCAAATAACTCTATCTTCTTGGACACAACTCGGACTCGACATGCTTCTGGATTGTTCTCGACGTCGACCAAACTCCTCGACGTCGAGTAGCATTTTTCCTCCGGGGTTGCACTCGAGCTCGAGCAGGTTCTGGACTCGTCGAGTGTACTCGACGTCGACCAAAACTCCTCGATGTCGACTAAAATTGTGCTCTCGAGAGGTCCGGTGCTCGTTCTCGACTTCTGGGAGACAAGTCGACCAAAAAGTTACTCGACGTCCAACTGGTCGAAGTCAACTAGTTTTGTGCGCTTTCAGCATTCTGCGCCGTTCTTGAAACGCACTTTCCCGAGTCCTCGTTTGTCTGATTGATGCATATGAGCATGCGTTGAAAAGATCTTTTCGAGGGCTAGAACTCTCATGAAGACATCAGAACTTGATTCAGAATGATGAATGGCAAAAATTGGGCTTTTCTCCAGCTGCACCATCCTTAGCTTCTTCATGACTTTCCTTTAAGCTCCAAAGTGCGTCCGATTTCTGCAAAATGAAACAGAAACTAGTGTGGACTCCATCATTTGGCAAATAAGTGTAAACTACATAGAATCTGTACTTTTCCAATCCAATTGTATGAAATGAATGCATAAATCGTTATAAAAGTAAGTGTAAAACATGGCAAATTAGGCGCACAACAATCGTGGCTATCCAAAACGGTTTTTCGAAAAGATATTTTTCAGTGAAAATCAGATATTCGCGGATAAGCACGACCAAGCTAATCTGTAATATCTTTGGCCTCAAGAAACAAATTTTCTGCAAAAAATTAACTCCAACACTGTTGTAGGAGGAAATGGAGACTTGCAATTAAAATATAAATAAATCAAAGCAAACCAGATTCCGTCCCGTGTAAACAATTACAAGAATCCCTCCCGATGTAGCAGTGGGAAGTCAGGATCGATCCATGAGGAAGCTGGTCAACGGATCCTAGGCAGCGACAAAATCTCACTCGATTTCGACTCTAGGGAACAACTCAATATTGACTAGAGACAGTCAATATTGACTTAGTTCGGTCGATTTTTAGGCAGCTTTCAGCAAGGCAGTCGATTTTGGCTCAGGTCACTCAATATCGACTCCAGGAACTCGATATTGACTGGTTCTTTCTCAAAATCGACCTGTTCAGCGACACAAATGAGCAGCGATCTTTCTGGATCGAAGGTCAGAAGTCGATATCGACCTATAGGAGGTCAATATCGAGTAGGGCAACAATAGGAAAAATAAAGAACAAAGCTTTTGTAAATTTCGGAATTAACTTTATATAAAAGAAAACTTCCAAGATCAGGGTTTGCAACGACAATAACCAAGCATGCATAAGGCAAGATAAATAACGATAATCATGCAAATTGCATCGAAGGATCAAGCTTTCACCTTTTCCAACAATTAGACAACTCTTTCAAGAAACCCTAATTGTATCTACCGATTTAATGTTTACAATCCAAGTTGTTAGCATGGATCTCCATTGAATGGATAATAAACACATAAAAGGTAGTAGATGCTCAAAACATGATAAATGTCGGATCTTTACCTCAAATACGCATGGCTATCGTCGGGCTCGCCCCGACCCTAGAAGTGGGTGGACTACTCGCTCTTCATCGCAATCGCATACATTGTTGATTGAAAAGAAACTTGCATTAAATTAAAACCAAACAGAGCTTACAACCAAAGGAAGCCAATTCCGCTCTCGCTTCACAAACTCCTCTTGGCCTCCACACACACACACTCTCTCTCTCTCTCTCTCTCTCTCTCTCTCTCTCTCTCTCTCTCTCTCTCTCTCTCTCTCTCTCCTTCTAGAATTGAATTGAAATAAAAACTAGCCCCATGGGCTTTATTTATAGGCATCCAATCCTTGCTAATCAAGGTAGGAAATTCTATCTATATCTCTATCTACCATAGAAGATATAAATCTACTAGAAATAATTATATCGAAATAAGTAAAACTAGATAAATGCTTAGGGTAATTAATTGTTCAACCCTTAGGATAAATAAAAAGATAAAAAGATAAATATCTAAAATCTTCATGTGTCGGAATCTTCTCTCGGAAATATCTCTATCTGATTCGGGATAAAACTTTAAATAAAGCTTGGAATCGACCCGGACCCGTCGCTGTGAGTTGGTCGATATTGACCAAGTCTGGTCGATATCGAGTCATCTTCCTCGGTTTCACTCAGTCACTCGATTCCGGCTCCTCAGACAAATATGGAGTCGATTTTTGGTCGATATCGACTAAGTTAAGTCGATATCGAGTAGAATCTTCATCTTCTTTCCATCCTGACTCGGTTTTGGTTTCTGGGAAAGATATTGAGTCAATTTTCTGGTCGATATTGACTCACTGAAGTCAATATCGACTTGCCCGTTTTGTTCACCTCTTGCTTCTGGTCCATATCGGTTTGACTCTTGAATTTTCGACCAGATTGAGTCGATATTGACTAGTATGAGTCGATATTGACCTGTGCTCAGTTTCTCATTCTGTTCTTCAAACGCATTTTCCCGAGTCCTCGTTCGTCGGATTGACGCATATGAGCAAGTGTTGGAAAGCTCGTTTCGAGGGCTACAACTCTCATGAAGACATCAGAACTTGACTTAGAATGATGAATGCTGAAACATGGTCTTTTCTCATGTTGCACCATCCTTAGCTTCTTCATGAGTTTTCCTTTAAGCTCCAAAGTGCGTCCAATTTCTGTGAATTTGAACAAAAACCAGTGTAGACTCTATAATTTGACAATTAAGCATAAACTACATAGATTCTGTATAAATCTATCCGAAATGCATGAAATGCATGCATAAATCGATATAAAAGTAGATATAAAACATGGCATAAAACATGGACATCAAACTCCTATCTCGGAGCAGGAGCACGAGCCGAGCCGAGCCTAGCCGGACGGATGTCAGCGGCGGTCGCGAGTGTGTGTGCCCCATCTCCTCCTCAACCTCTCAATGTAGGTAGTGGAAGAGTCTCCTTAAAAACCCTTTAGGATACCCTTGAGCTTTCCATGTGGGATGTGGGAAGTCCAAATGGCACCTTCCTTAAAACCACCTTCTATATCCATTAACTCCAACAATGCCCCACAAATGCAGATAGAAGGGTTTAAAACTAAGGTTTTGAAAATAGGTTCTGAGCATTTCGAGGTTAGTGCTTAAATGCTGATGTCTTGCGACTTGAATCAGCACATATTGAAACTGGCAATCCTTTAGATAGAGCAAATGGCCAGAGGCCTTGAATTCCTCCACTTTGGGGTAAACCAGAAACACACACTTTCCATAGGGTCCTGTAACATTCCGCTAAGTCTTATTACATAAGACATCCATATTTTGGCACACCTTGGGTGCTCATGAGTGTTCCAGTGAGGACTGCCCTAAGTCTCTCCTTGGAGGGTTGCCAATCCCTCACACTCACGTAGGTAACTTCAACATATCTCTCTCAATATATGACGAAACCGTACAAGAAAAAGTGTGGGGCATGTCTCCTTGGGGGGGGGGGGGGGGTATGCCTGTGATTTCCTTTTATGGGAAACGGGTAATGCGGGCTTACCTGAAAGCCATTTTTCCCCGGTCAGCCGCCCAATGAGGGCGACCGAGCCAGGAGGAAAATGACTAGTACCTGAGCCGCTCACCCTAAAGGAACCTGTTGACGGTCTTACCCTTCACCGGGGACCCCCACAAGGTGTGGGGGTCCCACGGTCGGAGCTGCCGAGTCTTCCGCGAAGACTCGCATCTCTCCTCGTCTGGATTCATCAAATGACCCAATGGTAGAGAGGATAAGCTCGTCGATACAGTAGAAGTAGAGGATGAAACACTTCCGCATATCATCCAACCCCTTTGGCGGACGCCCTACTACCTGTCCTAGATTTAATATGTTGTTCTTCTTTTGGCAGTTATCCGCGGACGTGGGAGAGTATGATGAGTCAAGGCGTTAACCCCGACATAATTGTTTCCTTCCTCGCTCCTGCTGGAACCAGCCTTTCCTCTCCTCTTTTTTCCAAAAAGTCATTTTCTTCTGATTTCTTTCGGCCTTTTATAGTGTGTTGCTTCGTTCGTCGTGTCGGGGAGATGTTCCCCTCTTTTGGCCATTTGTCGATGTTGTGGTGCCAAGTGTCCAGAGGGAGGAGAGCACTTGGATGGGCGGCATGAATGCCACCTGTCCTTTCGTGCGCCACCTGTCCTCTTTGGGCGGGCGCTCCTTGTCCGCGGACCGGAGGTTGTTTACGTTTGTCCTTTGGGGCCTATTCTCATCTAACCTTTCAAAAACCCTTGACTGCTTCTTCTACTTCCGTTATCTTTTGGGCGTCATCAATATAGAATACCCCCATAATGGGTTATGAAGTCATTAAAAGCTCTAAGGCTCAACCTCTCTCCTGTCGTTCGGTGATCTATCAAGTCCGTCTCAATAGGAACACCCAATGCCTGGGCTATAGAATCATTAAGAGCGTTAGCTCAACCTCACTATACACTTGTCATAGGAATGGGAGATGTGTATCTCATATGATTCTTTCCATGGCTTGTGTTCGATCAAATTAATGGTTTCCGCCACGGATTCCTCATCTCACGGGCTTTAGCCCCATTCCCCTCGACGTGTCAAGGACTAGCCTTTTGCAAAGTCCTTTGGTCAATGGATCCCCAATGTTCCTCTCTGACATCACATACTCTAAAGAGAGTACCCCATTTGTTATTAAATGCCTCACATCTTCATGTCAGATGCGTATATCGCTCTTCTTGCCATTATACGCTCCGCTGTTTGCTACTCCAATGGCAGTCTGTGAGTCACAGTGTAGAGAAATCGCAGGAGCTGGGTGCCCCCACATTGGTATATCTTCCAGTAGGCTTCTCAACCACTCAGCCTCTTGCCCCGCTAGGTCTAGAGCTATGAACTCTTACTCCATCGTCGATCGAGCTATACAACTCTGCTTTGCAGACTTCCGTGAGACAGTTGCACCACACAATGTAAAAACACATCCACTAGTGGAGCAAATTTCATCAGTCCCACTTACCCAGTTTGCATCACAATATCCTTCTAAAACGCAGGGAAAACCCTCAAAATGTAATCCCTAATCAAGAGTGCATCTGAGGTATGTCATTAACCTTCTAAGTGAAATCCAGTGTTCTTTGCTAGGATTATGTGTGTATCTACTGAGTCTACTTACTGCATAAGCTATGTAAGACCGAGTATAGTTTATCAAAAACATTAGACTCCCAATAACTTTAGCGTATTCCTCTTGGGAAACACCTATACCTGAGTTCTTCACTAACTCTATGATAGCATCATATGGGGTCCTAACTGGCATCACATCATGTTTGCTAAACTTCTTTAATACCTTCTCTACATAATGGGATTGACACAAAGTAAAGCCATTTTTAGTTCTAGTCACTTTAACACCTAGAATCACATCTACTTCACCTAAGTCTTTCATTTCAAAGTGAGAGAAAAAAAACTTTTTGGTTTCATTTATCACATGCATGTTAGTGCCAAATCGCAACATATCATCAACATATAGCCACACAATAACACAACCAGAATTGTACATCTTGGTATAAACACATGCATCAGATCCACTAACCACAAATCCAAAACTCAACACAGTGTTATGGAATTTCTCATACCATTGTTTAGGTGCTTTCTTTAGGCCATAGAGAGATTTCTGTAACCTACAAACTATATTCTCCTTACCTGGAACCACAAAACCCAGAGGTTGTTCAATGTATATTTTCTCATCTATATCACCATTCAGAAAAGCAATCTTTACATCCATTTCATGTACTAAGATCTTGTAATTAGATGCTAATGCAAATAATGTTCTAATGGTCGCAATCTTGTTTATAGGAGAATAGGTGTCAAAATAATCTACTCCATATTTCTGTGTGAATCCTTTAATTACTAGTCTTGCCTTAAATCTTTCTATAGAACCATTTGTTATAAGTTTTCTCTTAAAGATCCATTTACAACCAATGGCCTTATATCCTCTAGGCAAATCAACTAGTTCTCAAGTGTGATTACTTGTGATAGATTCAATTTCACTGTTTATAGCATCTTTCCAAAAACTAGCATCAACAGAACTCATAGCTACTTTATAAGTTTTAGGTTCATCCTCTATCATGTCAACATAAACTAGAGCTTCATTGATTTCATCTAAATCACATAGTTCAGTCAAGAATGCAGTCACAAAATTACCATAGCTAGTTTCAGTTCTACGTATTTAACTTCTTCTAATTTCACTAGGTTCATCAACATTGATAGAAGCAGGTAAAGACAAAGATGCAGGTTCAGAAACAGCAGGAATGCTATCATGATCTTTATTCAAAGGAAAAATATGCTCAAAAAATTCAGCATCACGATATTCACACATAGATATGTCATGCAAGCACATTGGTCAACGACCCTGCTGGAACCTGTAAAACAGCAACTCAAAAGAGCGTTAGGGATGTAGGCCGAACCGTGTTTCTGTGAAGGGGCGAAGGCTGCGGTGAAGCGTGGTATAAGAGCCACTGAATGAGAAACGTATTTTCCCCCGACGGTGGTGCAGATCGTATGTGAGGCAACGTCCCCCAAGGATTTCACCGTCTTCTCTCACAGGTGCACTCGAGGGAGAGAAGTTGGAACTGGAATAGGCGCTCAGAACGGGAAAAGGGTAGGAGAAAATAGGAGAGGGAGAAAGGCGATTGTGTTCGCTGTGTGTTTAAAACCAATCCCTCGACCCTCCTTATATAGCTGCATAGATCGACCCTTCGCCCGGAAGAAAACATCCACGGAGGGAGATTCTGCTCTATCTTCAGAAGTTCGTGGCTATCCAAAACGATTTTCCGAAAAGATATTTTTCAGTGAAAATCAGATATTCGCGGATAAGCACGAACGATAGCGGCGAGCGCGCGTGTGGGTGCCCTATCTTCTCCTCAACCTCTCAATGTAGGTAGTGGAATAGTCTCCTTAAAATCCCCTTAGGATACCTTTGAACTTTCCATGTGGGATGTGGGAAGTCCAAAGGGCACCTTCTTTAAAACCACCTTCTATATGCATTAACTCCAACAGTATCCTCCGACTAGGGAAAGCGTAGGGAAAACAAGCAAGGCGATGATTCTGTGTCCTCCAACCTGAAGAAACATAAGATATAGTTTTCTATGATTGCACAACATACCTGTTTTTTGGTCTATAAGTCCTTTTCTATCCGTTTGTGGTCCTCAGGGGGTTATACTTTTGCCTATTTTTTTAATAACCTTCCATACCCCGTGTGAGGGGATCCTTTATAGCTTACTGGTTTCTTCGGCATTTCGGTTTTACTTTCTTTGCTTAGTGCATTCTGTATGTTGTGCTACCTATATTAATTAGGGATGTCCTCCTCCCCTTGTATTTTTTTGGTTTTATAATCTACTATTTCTTGGTTTATTTTGCTTGGAATTTGATAGCTCCACTCCCTTGATGAGAATCGCAATTAGTTTCAACGGCTTTGACAGACAGTTTGTGTCAAAGGTCTTGAAGCTAACAGTTGTGTTGATGAAACACAAAACCTGTACTTTATTATATTATGTCCGAATATTATATTATGTTATTATATGCTTCCATATCATTATTATATATTCTCTAACCTTTCAGAAAGCTATTTGAATTATATCTCCTTCCTAAAGTGTTCATAGCTGAGAAAGATCAAATCGAGATCATGGCTTCCGAAGTTTCCAAAGATAGAAGATTGCGCTCAAGCCATGATCCTCTCTTAGCCATTGGAGAAGATTCCTTCCTCAAGTGGCACCGATGATCTTCACTATATAAAGGAGATGAAGAAGAGAGACAGGACTAACGCACTTCACGAATATCATTGCACAATCAGCCCTCAAGGTTACTTCTCTCTTCAGCGTGTTCTCTCTGCTTGTTCTTAAGAGTCTTATATTTTGTTTCAAAGCATTTGAGAGATACACAGTGAGCTTATAGGATATATTTCGAGAGAGTGTTATACTCAAGAGTTTATAACTCAGGAAGTAGGCACTAGGCTATTGATTCTCGAGAGTAAGAGGATTGTACTAGATAGCTGAGAGAGGTGGGGCTCTTCTAGATTGGTCTAGGACTCCAAGGGAACGTGAGTTGACTAGATTGCAATTGTATAGGAGAGAGGCTTCTCGGTGAGCTATTAGGATCCTAAGCTTTGTGAATCAATAAAGCCTGTTGAATCCTAGGGTTGTGGAAGAACCCTAGGCGGGGACGTAGGCCAAGTTCGTACCGAACCTCGTTAACAATTCGTTGCGCCCTTTACCTATTGCTTTACCTTATTTCCGCACTTGGTTCGAATTGTTTAACTTTGTGATTCAGGTTTATCTCAAAGGTTTTAGGACAAGCTCCAAAAGTCTTGAGACTTTCTGCGAAAAACGGGCATACTCTATTCAACCCCCCTTCTAGAGTATTTCTTATTACATTGTTTTTACATTATCGAACCTTCAATTGGTATCAGAGCCTTACTCATTGTTTTTTGATCTAACAATCTTGTGAGTTTTCGATCATGTTTGGTGAAGCAAGCGGAGGATTTGCACAGGGAAGGTCCACAGGCAGACCGCCACTCTTTGTAGGAAACAACTTTGTCCACTGGAGATCTTTGATGAAGATGTTCATCATAGACCAAGATCTAGAGCGTTGGAACATTATAGAGAATGGTCCAAAGATTCCAGAAAAAGATGAACCAAATGACACCAAAGTTGCAAAGAATGAGTCTGAATACAACCAAGCAGATCTTGAAACCATTTCCAAAAACTACAGGGCTATTAACTTACTTTATTGTGGTCTTAGCACGGATGAGTTTAACCGTATTTCATCTTGTAGGTCAGCTAAAGAGATTTGGGACAAGTTGGTCGTCACCTATGAAGGAACGAGCCAAGTGAAAGACACCAAGATCAGCATCTTCCTTCGAAAGTATGAACTCTTCCAAATGAAGCATGATGAGTCCATTAAGGCCATGTTCACACGGTTCACGGAAATCACGAACAACCTTGACTCTCTCGGCAAGACCTTTGAGAATGTTGAGAAAGTGAGGAAGATATTGAGGTGCCTCCCAAAAGACAAATGGGGACCGAAAGTGACAGCCATAGAAGAAGCCCAAGATCTCATCACTCTGCCCCTTGATGACTTGCTTGGGAAGCTGATCACACATTAGATGATTCTCAATGAAGACGATGGAGAACTTCCAGCAAGCACCATGAACTTGGCGCTGAAGTCTAAGAAGGATGAGCCCAAAGATGTGTCTGATTCTGGTGATGAGGACGGTGATGACGATGATCCCTTTGATCTCATTGCAAGGGGTCTTTCTCGAATCCTCAAGATGAAGAAGCAATTCAAACACAAAGATGGATCAGAGTCTTCTAAATTTCGAGGTAAGTCTCAATACAACAAATATGACAAGAAGACTAAACCTTTGTCTTGTTTTGAATGTGGTGAAACAGACCATCTAGTGAAAGATTGCCCTCAAAAGAAGAAGAGGCAATTCAAGAAAGGTGACTCAGATTCCGATGATGAAAAGGCCAACCTTTGTCTCATGGCCATAGGAGATGAATCCCATGATAAGCAACTTGAGGTAACCGTAAGAGAGCTTATGGAAAGTCCAAAAGAGGTAGTATCGGAATTCCTTTCTAATATGATTGCCAATGATAAGAAACTTATTACTCAAACTAACACTCTTATCAGGAAAACCGTGGACCAGGAAAGAACTATTGAGGAACTGTCTAGGCGGGTCAAAGGTCTTGAAACTTCTTACTCAGGTCTTGACATTAAAGTCAAGACTCTTGACTCAGAGAAATCTGAACTCAAGCAAGATCTCTCGTCTCTGAGAAGTGAACATCATGACTTAGAGAACGAGAAGATCTCCCTGAATAATAAGATTCAAGACCAACAGACAGCCCTCATAAGTTTTACCAAATCCAAGGGCACTCTTGATAGGATGTTGGGTGAGCAACAAAGTTTTCGAAACATAAGTGGTATTGGTTACAATCCAAGGTTTTTAAAGAAGCAACACATTACCACTTTTGTAAAAGAAAAAGGAAGCACAACCTTTCCTATATGTCACCAATGTTCGAGAAAGGGACATGTAAAAGAGACCTGCCCCTATAGAAGAAAGGATCCTCATATTATTCGCAATACATTTCCTATTCACTTGAGAAAAGAACAGATAACCCAAGTTTGGGTCCCCAAAGGCACTATTTTACCAAATATGGTTTATCCCAATAATGGATCTAAATTTGCTCATTGGTCTAGCCACAAAGGTTGATGTTTGTTTTGCAGGAGATCACCAAGGTGAAGGAGCAAAAATGGATTATTGATAGTGGATGCTCGAGGCATATGAGTGGGAAGAGTTCTCTCTTTCATGATCTAAAGGAGCAATCCACGGGAACAATCACTCTTGGTGACAAAGGAAAATGTGACGTCATTGGTATTGGTAGTGTTGGAAGTGATTCCAACCATAGTATTAAAAATGTTTATCTTGTTAATGGTTTGAAGTATAATTTTCTTAGTATTTCTCAACTATGTGATTATGGTAATGATGTTGGATTTAACAAGAAACGATGTTTAGGGCGCAGAGAAGATACAGGTGAAAATAGTTCTAATTGTCTATCGTTATAACAACATCTATGCCGTGAATGTTGAGCAAGTGGCACAAGGAAGCTTAACATGTCTAAAGGCTTTGACGGACGATCCAATGCTCTGGCACAGGAGACTCGGTCATGTGAGTCCACATACACTACAGAAACTTGTGTCCAAAGGGCTTGTAAGAGGGTTACTTGAGATGGACTTCAAAGGTATTGAGATGTGCAAAGCATGCACACGAGGTAAACAAACATGTAGCTCTTTCAAACCCAAAAAGGTTGTAAGTACTTCTAGACCCCTTGAACTTTTACATATGGATTTATGTGGTCCTATGGGAGTTAAATCTTCCAATGGTAAAAAGTACATGCTTGTTGTCATATTTGATGAATGCAATGACGGTTCTTTGAGTGAAAGTGTTGCAGATATAGATCTTAACATCCATACAGAGAACGAGGAAGGTGATAATGCTACTACCAAGAACACAGAGAAGAGGAACATGCAGGAACCGATTCTCAACACTGAAGAATTGGCCCAAGGTGTTGAAGATTCGTCCAAAGCCCTTGGTGTCCAATCCAACAGTGTTGAGACGTCAGAAACTGCTGTAACTGAACCTAACAGGACCACAGAGTCAGATGTACTACAAGTTAGTCCTACTAGTGTGACGAATCAAGGAGCTGAGACTAGCAAAAGGAAATTCAAATACTCCTCTTCACACTCTTTAAAGGATATCATCTCTGACCCTACTTCTAGTGTTCAAACTCGTTCTAAACTTAAAGATCTTTGTGCTTTTCACGCGTTTGTCTCTCTTATTGAGCCAAAGAAGGTAGATGAGGCACTTCAGGACCCAGACTGGATCATTGCTATGCAAAGTGAGCTTAACGAATTCGAAAGGAACAAAGTCTGGACCTTGAAGCCTAGGCCAAAGCATCAATCAGTCATTGGCACACGATGGGTATTTCGAAACAAGCTAGATGAGAATGGTAAGATTGTGAGGAACAAGGCAAAGCTTGTTGATGCTCAAGGCTACAATCAAGAGGAAGGTATTGACTACGAGGAGACCTTTGCTCCCGTAGCCAGGCTTGAAGCCATTCGCATTTTATTAGCATTTGCATCTTTTATGAGCATAAAGTTATATCAAATGGATGTCAAGTGTGCTTTTCTTAATGGTTTCTTAGAAGAAGAAGTATATGTGGCTCAACCCCCAGGTTTTGAAAGTTCGGAATTTCCCAATCATGTTTATAAAGTTGACAAAGCGCTTTATGGTTTGAAACAAGCCCCAAGAGCTTGGTATGAGCGCTTGTCAAAATACCTTTTAGAAAATGATTTTAAAAGGGGGTTGATCGACAAGACTCTTTTTATCAAGACCAAAGGAAAAGACATTTTGGTTATTCAAATTTATGTTGATGATATATTATTTGGTGCTACTAATACATCTTTGTGCAAGGAATTTTCTAACATCATGTGCAGTGAATTTGAGATGGGTGAACTCAACTTCTTTTTGGGATTACAAGTTCATCAATCCAAGAAAGGGATCTTTGTCAAGCAAAGCAAGTACACTAAGGATCTCTTGAAGAAGTTCAAGATGGGTCAATCCAAAGCAGCCAAGACTCCCATGAGCTCAACATTGTCTCTAGATCAAGACAAGACTGGAATAAGTGTCAATCAAAAGGAGTATCGAGGAATGATTAGATCTTTATTATATCTCACAGCTAGTAGACCTGACATCATGTTTAGTGTTTGTATGTGTGCTAGGTTTCAAGCCGATCCTAAAGAATCTCACCTCGTGGTTGTGAAGATGATCTTTCGATATCTCAATGGCACTAAGGAGCTTGGACTATGGTACCCAAAGTAAAGGATTTCACTTTGATTGGATATTCTGATGCAGATTTTGCAGGATATAAGGTGGATAGGAAGAGCACATCAGGATGTTGCCAATTCTTAGGATCATCTTTGATCAGTTGGCACTCGAAGAAGCAAAACTCAGTTGCTCTATCCACTGCAGAAGCCGAATGACCCGAATACATTGCAGCTGGAGCTTGTTGCTCCCAAATCCTTTGGATGGCTCAACAAATGAGAGATCTTGGCATCAACCTCAAAGGTATTCCAATTAAATGTGACAATACAAGTGCCATCTCCATCACTAAGAATCATGTTCAGCATTTAAGGACCAAACATATTGATGTAAGGCATCATTTCATTAGAGACCATGTCGAAAAAGGTGATGTGTCCATATCTTTTATTTCAACTGATTATCAATGGGCTGACATTTTTACTAAGCCTTTGGCAGAGGACAAGTTCACCTTCATTAGACGTGAGATCGGAATGCTTAACAGGGATGCACTTTCGTAGGGGAAGCTTTCCCTTTACGAAAGATAGATTCTACTTAGTGTCAAGATCCTTGAACCTCATTTCAAAGGTTGTGAACTGAACAGTAGAGAACATATAACGGATCAGATATTTGGTTGATATCTTATTAGATATTTGATCAAATATAGTTTTAATGGTTTTTTAACCTTCTTTATTTGTTACCGATTTTATTTTATCCGAGTATAGTTTATTTGTGGAAATTATTTTAAATCGGATAAATCTTCTCTTGCCTTTAAGATTTGAAAGGAACTTTTGAATTTTGAATTATTTTGGGAAGTCTGATTTTGGTAGCTGTTTTTAAACTCCTCCCTTTGTTGAAAGACAAAAAGGGGGAGATGGTTTGATGGTTTAGACTTTAAAACTGCTGTGAACCAAGGGTCTTGGAAGACCTTGTTTTGTTTTACTTTGTTGGATGTTTTTCATGTTAAACTTATGATCCAACATTTCTCTAACCCATGCAGGTACTTAGTCCGATTTTGCTTATGATATTATTACTTGACTAAGTTCCTGGGATGCACAGGTTTTGTCTTTCATCAAGGGGGAGATTGATAGCTCCACTCCCTTGATGAGAATCGGAATTAGTTTCAACGGCTTTGACAGACAGTTTGTGTCAAAGTTCTTGAAGCTAACAGTTGTGTTGATGAAACACAAAACATGTACTTTATTATATTATGTCCGAATATTATATTATGTTATTATATGCTTCCATATCATTATTATATATTCACTAACCTTTCAGGAGGCTATTTGAATTATATCTCCTTCCTAAAGCGTTCATAGCTGAGAAAGATCAAATCGAGATCATGGCTTCCGAATCTACCACTCACCAGCTCTTAGATTGTCATAGGACATTGGATCTGTGCTCAGCTATTGGTATTCGCTTACAAAGTTTGCAAGGCAGCTTTGTGAATACTAAACCAAACATGATATTGAGTACCATTTACACAAATATGGGAAAAAACAATTTTGCAAAATTAGCCTTTGCTTGGTGGAGTATCTGGTACTTTCAAAACCAACTGGCTTTCCAGCATATCGATAGCTCCTCTACTAAGGCTATTGTTCTTTTCTACGATTTTGCTTATCAGACTTGGTTTCCTAATTTGGACTTTCAAGAAAACCAGATGCCTACGATCACAACCAATAAACGGGGAGGAACCCAGACACAAACATCCACACATAGCACAACTTCACAAAGATCTGAGGTGTGGAAAAAGCCTCTCCAGACCACTATAAGCTCAAGTTCGATGGATCGTACCGTCAATCGGGGGTTGGTACCTTCAACTTCGTAATTGGTGACCACGATGGAAATGTCGTATCCGTAGGATTGGGATCCTACAATAACACTTTTGTTGTCTTCGCCGAAGAAATGGGCCTGCACATAGGTGTTGCCAAGGGAAATGACTTGGGACTCAAAAACCTTCTGATTGAAGGCGATTGTTTGGTCGTCATAAAAGCTCTGCTGGAGGATTGGTCTTGCCATTGGAATATAGAGCTGCTAATGGCTGATACGACTACTATACTTCGTTCATTTTCTCATGTTGCTATTCGTCATATTTTCAGGGGTTCGAATGTTGTGGCTGACAGGATTGCACGTATGACATATAACATCCCTGCCGATGAGAGCTTCTCTGCTGATTCGGAACTTCATGTGCTCGTTCACTCGGAGGCGCTAAGAAAGATGCCCGGTCGTCGGCAGATTTCCTAATCTTTATCCTGCTTCCAAAAAAAAGTTGGTTTTTGGTAAATAGACATATAAGGAGTGGTTTTGAGTAATATGATATATTTTAAGGGTGGCATTATGTAGTTTACCATGTAATTTATAATCCAAATCAAACCTCATTCCCAGTTAATGGGCTTACTGCAAAATATAACTAGGACGACCCGAATAATTCTTTCAAGTAGCAACATTCCCTATTAATCCACCAAGGAAAACCCCAATTTTCTCTTTCGAAATTTGCGCTCTTTGCCCAAACCTAGAGAACAATTAAAATTCTAGGAATTTTGTTAATTACCTCTTGTCTTAGGCTTGTTTGGCAAAAGCTTATTAGAATTTTTTAAAGTCGTGTAGCAAAGCTTTTTGCGATTTAAAAAAAAATAGTTTTACAAAACACAACATGCTTTGTCATGCTAAACAATGATTTCCTCTTTCAATCTATATATAAAGGCTAAAATTTTGATAATCTCTAAAATTTCAGAAAAAATTTCATCTAGATTTTAATATTAAGCTAGATTAATCTTTGATATACTAAACAGGTCCTTAGTTAATCACCTCTTGTCTTAGAGCCTGTTTGGCAAAAGCTTATTAGAGCTTTTTAATGTGGCGCAATAAAGCTTTTTGCTATTAAAAAAACTACAAAACAATATAGACTTTGTCATGTCAAACAAGGATTTCCTTTTTTAATCTATTTACAAAGGCTAAAATTTTGATAATCTCTAAAATTTCATTAAAAAAAATTTATATAGATTTTAATCTTAATCTAGATTAATCTTTGATATGTCAAACAGGGTGGTAAGAGTGAGATATTTTATTATGCCTCACTACCATAAGGTTAAAGGGTTAAAATCCCCCAGTAGCATTTGGGTTAAAATATATAAGTACTCATGTCTTGATTTACCTTGACAGCCTCATAGAAGGGCATAAAGCATAAAGATGGGAGCTTGGAAATTGGAACAAAGAAGCTCAAAACAATACTTTATAGTTACTAAGATCAAGCTTAGTGAATAAAAAAATAATAAAAGTACGATTTATGCTAAAATGTGAATAAAGATGATTGGTTAATGTAAAGTATTTCTTAATCTAAGTACTATTTTGAAGAAGATATGGATGATAGATCATACATTATGTCCGCTAAGAACCAAGGTTATAAAGGATGCTTTATAATATCATGTTCAATGCTTTGTTTGTCATATACTCGTATGAATAGTAATGTCGGATTTAGGAATTTTTGTAAGGGGGGATTGAATTTTTTTTTCGAGAAATGACGGCTTGAAATGACACCTTCAATTCTGCTTATTTGTTGAATGGCGTTAAAAACGTCACTATACTGTTTTGCGGATTCAGGAACCTACATCACCAACTGTATTGTAACTAGACCCGGGCAAACGTGGGCACATGCCAGGCTTGGGACGGGTTTTACCCCAAATATTATCCTAGTGTTGCGGGTGCACACAGGCCGGGCTAAGCTCGCTTTGCGAGTTGAATATATTGTACAAGCCCGTCCGGTATTGCGGGCGCGAGTTACCCACGGGTACTCGTAAAATCTAAACTGTCTATACTATATACTTCTACAACAACGAAAATGTTGTATGTTATCTACTTCAATTAAAAAAAATTGCTAGGGTAATGAACAAGTTGCTTGATGTTGTCTACTTAGAACAAAAATAAAAACAACAGTTGTTGAATTTTAATTAATACTATATCAGTTATTATAAGTATTGATTATAAGGGGAAAAAAAATAAGTTGGCGTTTTAAAAAAAAACAGATGCAACAAAGTGAAAAAGGGGGAGATTTGAGATTCAAACCAGGGATGCCCCACTCCCCCAATAAACTCATCCCAAGTCCTATCTACCGAGCTAACACATCTTTGTGATTTCTTTCTACTTCATTTCTAAATATTACTAAAGTAACATAACATATATACTTTAGTAATATTTAGAAATGAAGTAGAAAGAAATCACAAAGATTATTAGGTACCTATGATACACTTTGTTCCCAAACTATATATTATACTACATATTACATATTTTATATATGTCGTGCATTTATATATGGAAAAATTATAGAAAACCACCATTTAAATAGGGTGTTTTGCGTGAAACCACCCCTTAAAATGAAAATTGCAGAAAACCACCTATTAAAATCATTTTCTTTGCAAAGTCAAACCTATCACAAAATTTTCGTTAATTGAATATTAAAGTGCGTGAAAAATCAATCGTATCCCTTGTTTTTATTATTATTTTACTTTATTCAATTGATTAACTAATCAATTGGTATTGATTAATTTTTTTTTATAAAATATCTTTTTTATATATAATTTCACACTTATTAATAAAAAACAATCTATAAAAAATAAATATAATTGATGTTTTATATATTTTAAAAAGTGTATATTACTAAAGGGCTTCTTGAAGAATTAATATAGAATTTTTAAAATATGATATTCCATATAGTTTTTATTATCGGCTCAAATAAATACACCCAAAATTTGCACATCGAAATAGACGTGCAATTGTGTTGTGGGCTAATTAATTAAGAAAGCATGTTAATTAATTAAAAAACGTTGCACGTTGGATTGAACGTGCATTTTAAAAGGGTGATTTGCGGTGTATCTAACAACACCCTTTTATTATTCTAAAAATATGTTCATTATTCCACATATATTTTCAGAATAATAAAAACTATGAAACATTATTTTTTTTAAAAAAATCATTTTCTTCATGTATCCCTAGTATTAAAAAAAATTATATGTATAAAACATAAATTAAACATCAATTATTTTTTTAAAAAAAATATTTTTTTATATTTTATAATTTTTTTTCTTTTGAAAAACATGTCAAAACGTTAAATATCAACTAATACCATTTGAAATGAGTAAAGTAATAATAAAAATAAGGGGTATAATTAAATTTCCACACACTTTAACATTTAATTAATGAAATTGGGTGATGGGTGTGACTTTGTAAAAAAAAACAGGATTTTAACGGGTGGTTTTCTACAATTTTTGTTAAACGGGATGATTTTCAACAAAAACACCATATTTAAAAGGTAGTTTTAGGCAATTTTACCTTTAAATATACATGTGTATATTTCTTACATATATATTAGCCCAATCCAGAAGCCCACAAGTAAGTTGATGATGAAACCAAACAATTACATGTTAATTATCAAACAGACCCTAAGACAAAGCTTGGTAGAACGTAATGTTTTGACATTACTAGGAATTTGGTGCCAGTGATTTCAAGTAATATGACTATTAAGTCGGATGTTTGGCTCTTCTGCTCAAGCTACAAGATTGGCCTATTCCGCTTTCGACTTAGGGTTCCATTTTGGCTCGGAATCCGGAGATGCCTTCCAACTATCTACATGTGAAAGCACAGGAAACCACAGTAACAAGCATAAGAACTAACTGCAAAAGAAAGTCGAGAAATAGGAACAATAGAATTTGTGCAATCTCAATCGTCCGAACTCAAATTATCAACCGAAATATTCTTTTCAATGGGAATTAGATTTCAAAGCCATCAATAGAAGCCAATGCAATTTTCATTCCATAAACAATTAAGAGATACATTGTGATAGGAGAAATAACAAGATAAGTTTATTAGAGACTCGTGGCTACCGACCTAGCAGAGCACCGACACTCCGGTGTATTAATGTGTCAAATACCATATGTTGCTTTCTGCATGAAAGCTGAAGATGCAATTAATATCAATCACTGACGAAGGTGATCTAGAGATTCCTAAATTGGCAACGAAGACACCATCCTGCAATAATCAACAATATTAATATAATAAAACATGAATCCTATGATGTGCAGCACCTCCTACAACAATAAAAGCCACTAAGGAACACCATGAAAGCACATCATTTTCAATCTCCACGTTGAGGAACGTTATGAGTTCACACTAATAATAAGGGGTTTTCTATTTGATTTGGCGAAGTATTTTGTTAGTTAAACTTGAGCTACCACTTATACTCATTACTAAACTTGTCGAGGAGATGAAACAGAACCAAGGTGTGTCTTGGTGGAAAACTATGGGTACATATATTTCCAGGCAAATGAGTTACAGTAAGACCTTATTTCGTTGGAATTCGGAGATTTAGTTATGGATGATAGTCTACTTAATTGGAAGCTCACTATGAGCTTATGGGGGGGCGTACTTCTGACAATCAGGTGATCTAAAACAGTTTCGGAGTTGAAAATCCACAAACAAATGAATTTTTTTTCAGTTTAAGATAATTTAAAACTCATTTATTTTTCTAAAATCTTGAGATGACAACAGTACACTATGTTTAACGAGATTAGCCTATTTCATAGGATAATGAATGATTGTTAATCCACCGAATCGAGACAGAGACCCAAAGGGAGGAACAGCAAATTTTTTACCTCATTTTGTGGGAAAATTACTCCACATCAACTCGTGTCCATGCTGAAACAACCAAAACCACAAAAGTCATTAGGTGAAAATAGAATATAGGCGCAAACAAAGACGATGAAATAATAACACAACAGAGGAAGTGAATGAAGAAGGCGCGCAATGAGATCAAATATGTATAAATAACCATTGAACAAAAGAACCCTAACAAAGGCCTAACCATACATCAAAAATTCACAAAGAAAATCCAAAATTGGGAAGGAAAAAAAAAAAAACCTGATTTACATACATCTATTGAAGCGGGAACATTACAATTTGAATCAAATAATGCACAACTGAAATAGGAATCCAGAAGAAGTAACATACCATGAATGACATCAATTGCAAAAGCACCAGATTGCTATTCAACAAATATCATAGTTGAAAAACTCTGAACAGAAATTCCAGGTCAGTTATAGTCAGTAGCATTTACTATTTATCCATTGTGTATGTAATTATAAAATGGAGAAGAACTTAACAAACAAATAGTTTGCTTTCTCCATCTTTCTATATGCTAAACCTTTTTTATCTTCCCACCAACCCTCGTGGTACAAAGTCATTACCTCCTGGAATTATCTTGTACAGTCATACATCTATCCCTAAAGATTGTGGGCCCTCCTCATCGCTCTTCTCCTTGCCATTGCTTTTGACATCTACTTTCTTTTTATGGAGTTTTGAAGAAAAATTGATCTGATTTTTATTTTTCTACTTTCCAGATCCTTTTCCAAATCCCTCTCCAAATGTTTCAAAATACTTTATGAGCCTGTCTTCATTTATATCCAACGAAATCCCACCCACGGATAGCTTCCCCAGCTCCATTAATGATCTGCAAGGCAATTTTCCCAACCAAACATCATCAACTTCAATCAAAGGCACAAAATTAAAATTGAAAAAAAAAAAAGAGTTTCAGGCAACAAATAGAAGCTAATTCGGATCCAAATTCCAGTTCCAAGTCTTTAACACCCACAAATTTACAGTTCAAACAGAAGAGATGATGAGTCTGAGCTAGAAACTTCTGTAGCTCTACTTGTAGTCAAGCATATTTGAGAAGGATACAAGCTTCAGGCAAAACCTAAGCATGTTCACTCATTTATCTAAATTAAGAATTAGTAGTGGGGGCACAATTGCTACGGATGTTGTGGAACCCAAGATCAATGCTTAATAAAAAAGTCTTACAAGAAAAATTCATATTACCAGCTTGCAAAGATCAAGGCCAGAAAGGTTCACTCCTTGAAATCTAACTCTCTCTGATTGTATGCATCTGATGATATCAATACGCGCCAATTCATTATTCAGCTCATACTCTTCCTATGCTCTCAAGACTCCGCCCGACCATCATCTCCTAAAGAGACATCTCGAATCACCTTGCTAACCTAATCATACTTCTCACGCCACTAACCATCCACCTCTAAGAACCCAACTCATGCTGACCATCTCACACATGACACCCCTGACCAATTCTAACGCAGAACCCAACTAGTGGTACTCCCAACCACGAATCACCATGACCCTCAAGCCGACCCACTCTAGATCCTCTTCCCAACACACTCTATCCTGACTAGTTCCCTCAACTCCGCATGTTTCCCTCAAATTGCCTCAGATCACACTTTCTCAAACTTCAAAATCTCTACCGCTTAAACCCTTATGTACCGATCATCATTTTCACCGAATTCCTATGACATCCTCGTCCGAATTTCCTAAGTACCGCAACTTCACCAGCCTTCTAAAATCTCTTATCCTCTAGCGTCCTCAATACTTTTTTGCTTTGCCTAGTTCCCAAATCCATGCTCATAATCTCTCTATCTCAACCTTAAGCGCACAGTCTTACTAGGAATCTCAACTACATCATTGCCTAGCTACCAGCCTTTCCTTAAAGATTCATCTCACATCCTCAAATACCTCAATAGCCATAATAACATACACTCATAAATCCCGATTCATTCCCTATGCCAAAATCCTCCAACAACGCACCTATAAATCCTTCACTCATCAATTTCCCAAACATTACCAATCCTACCTAAACAACCCCAAATACTCATCACATTAACAACCCTAATATGAACAACCTAATATCCTCGATCGATAATTTCCCAAACAACCTCATACTACTCTTCCTTGGCAACTCCTCAACCTCATCCCTTACCGAAATCGCTCCCACTCATAGCATACACCACCTAGTCCCAAATTCTACGATTCCTCAGACGTTCCTTAACCGATCATCCTCGACTCCGCCCACGATCCGCTCCTAGACTATCTAGACACCTTCCTTGGCACACCAATCCATCTCACAACACCTCCCTTCAAGAATCCCCCGGTCAACTCCTAGCTCGCCCATCCACCTCTAGAACTATCCTAACTACCTCTACCCACACCCAAACTCAAGATCACCCTAATGAAACTAGTCCAAACCTCAGTCAACCACTCTCTTATACTACCCGCACACACTACCTGCCTAGACTACCACTTCTCACTAGGACACCTCCCTCAAAATCTCGCCATACTGGCCCCACTCTCCACCTAAGACCTACCTCGAACCTCATCTATACTCACGAACCACTATCTTCGACACATCCCAACTCACTCGGCTCTACTCAAGCTAAAACATCATTCATGCACCCCATTTCACACAAACAATGACCCAATTCGAAGACCTCAATCCACCTTCCACTTTTCGACCCGTCTCACCGAAGAATCTCACGACTCATGATCAAGAAGAAAGCACTCCCATACGTATAACCCATAACCTACTCATCCTCAAGTCAGTATACCAAGCACCAAGGCACATCGTCATAGAAACAAGTTAGTCATGCAATCATTGCTACCAATTCAGCACATCCGTCATCACACATTCAATTATGTCAGTTCTAGGCATATCACAAAACATCAATTCCGATTAGTATAGAAGAATCCATAATTTGAATTAAGAATGCTCTTCCTCGTGTCTGCTGGAATGAATCTGTTAACGATTGTCATCTTTGAAGCATATTCGTCCTTTTTGCCATCGGTGATGTTGTTCCTGGAGCCTAGGGGTCATGGACCCGTCACACTTCCGTTGCACCGCTCCGGTGCCACTTGGTCGTTGGTCCTTTCTTGCATGTCGGCACTCATCGAAGGATCATAAGGGTTAGAAGTTACGGAGATAGGGGAGACAAGGGCGGACAACACAACTTCCTTAAGAGTTCAGACATGGACCAGGACTAGGGACGACGAGACCAAGGATAAGATCCCAACCCGAGAGTTACAACGATGCTCTTATAATTATGGCACGCAACACATAAAAATCAAGAGATATCATCATATTATTTCACACTAGTATGCACCTATCTCAAGGAATATCGATTTACGCATTCATAACATGTTCATATAATCATCTTTATATGTGCGCAGAACAAGCTAGGAACTTATCATTTCATTCACTAATCATGCTTGACAGACTAAAAATATGTATGCACAGACTGACATGGGACATATATGTCATAAGTTATGCAAGACCTAGCAAACATCACAAGATATCCTATGCACGACTTATCACTCAATTTAGATACACACATAAGCAAGTCATAATATTGCGAAATTAAGGCAAGCATGCTAAGATGCACCCTAAAAATCATGCTAAGGGTATAGTCAGTTCATGCAGAGTTGGTATAGCAACTATCTCATCACATACATCCATATTCACATACTAAGACTAAGATGTCACACAATCATATGATGGCTTATAACTGGGAGGTATATATCCTACATGATACTAGCAATACTTATTAAACATGTACACAATCCTGAGGTCCAATGAGGTTCATCTGGCATGCTAAGTCATCAAATTCACGTTTTAACATACAACGAGAGTTGAGCACACTATCATGGACCTAGTTCATAGGGAGACGGTAATCATGGAGATTCAATACATACGACACATACATCTACTCATAAGTGCAACCATGCAAGGTACCAGGCAAGTCATGCTGAATTATACCAATATACAATTTCATGAAATCACAAGGAGGCCATCATTATAACTTGATAGAATTCTCTAAGGACAATCACCGACTCACCACCCTGTTTTCCCGTGGGACGCTAGTATGACTTGTTGGGTAGGACACAAGGACATTCATGCCATTTCTGATAGATGAGGGTAGAACTCGTGTTTAGACTCTTGTGACAAGAAGACATGGTTGGCCATTACGATGATCGAAAGGGATGACTCCATAAGACAACTCACTTCTATCTCGAAAGAATTTAAATCCTCACTCCCACTAACATACTCAGGTAACCCTCACACCTGACACGATTTCCGAAGGTATTTAGTCGACCCACCCAAATTCCCCGTGAAAGACCCCAATCACAGGTACGAGACTTGATAAAAGCATCGATGGTGGGATACGAAACAAGACTCTAACCAGGGGAGCGGATGCTTCTCGACCCTTGCTAACAAGCCTAGATGTTTTGGTGGGGCGGATGACTGAGTCTGAACCATCAGGGGGTTTGAATTATGAAAGGGCTATTTCGACAAAACAGGAATTCCGATTACATAAGAACAAAGTTTTCTCCCACTATCCCGTTTGCACAATTATTCAACACATGATTCAAGTCAAGGCATACTGATTAGTTTGCTATCCTAAGCACAATAGAGCACTCATCACGGAAGCAATCAACAAGATTAATATGGTCCTCTTCGAAAGGATCGCCCTCAAGCCCAATTGCATATATGTACATATATAAACGTAAGCATATAGACGATCTATGCCGTCCTTCGAGGGACGACTGACCGGAGGGGCAAAACCTCACGACCTCCTAACTCAACACTCCAACCTCCGTGGTGTTCCTTGGAGTCTTCTAGGCCCATCTGTAAATAAAAGCTAGTATTTTGCCTACCGTTCCCCGAATTCTACATCCATAAGGGATGTCTACCGCTTGGGTCGCTACCCACGAGATTATTTCCCTTTTATTCATTTTAGGTTTTAAGTCCAATTAAATTCATTTTGCCCTTTATAAAATATTTTCCAAAACCATTTGAAAACATTGGGCGATTTTCAAAACCTCTTCAACCTATTGTACTCGGATTGCAAAACCTCAGCTCTGATACCACCTTTGTAACGGCCCGGGATTATGATTCCCGAGTTACGTTTTGAGGGATGAAACCCCTCATTGAGATCTTGCGCCCCGAGTACAGGTTGAAGGTTTGAAATCGAAGATGCGCAGTTTAAAGTGGGATTTCGCACCCAAACCCGGAAGGTCCGTTGGAGACCCCGGGGTAAACCCTTGTACCTGTCCTAAGTCTACAACGCGCGAAAACCTTTATCATGCAAAGGACAAAAGTTCTGAAAATGATACAACCAGTGCCACGGCAGAGCCGGGTCAAAACGGAGTATAATAGGAAGAAATCCAAAAAGCATGAGTTTGGTGAAGTCAGGGTTCATACACTCACTCTCCACCATATGAATGGACCCCGTCATATCAGCACAAAATCAAGTAGTAGATCGGGTACCTGAAACTATACCACCAAGTCAGGCCAAGAGTCCGCCCGCGGGTCCACTGACCGCGCTGAGGACATATAATACTCCTATACCTAGAATAAAGGATGCCTTCATGCAGTACTGAAATAAAACCACACTATCATGCTCCTAATTCATATGTGCAGAATATTGAGGAAGGCCTTAACAAAGAATACCAAGCGGTATATCCCTCTTTTACCACCACCCCTCTTCCAGACAAGGTGGAGACTGGCCAGTTCGATGCTATAATCATATCAAATCTCATCATCATATCATATCTCATCATCATATCATATCTCATGCCCATCTCGTATCTCGTGATATATATATATATATATATATATATATAAATGACTCGAGGAGGACAACGCCCGATGAAGCTGGGCTGCCCTATGACCCTAGCAAGGACTCTAGGACTCACAGATAATGGCCGTTCTGTATTCAAACGCATACAGAATAAGGATGATCACTCGTAAATGCAATTCCTAAGCATGATACTACATGACATGCTCTTATGCATATGCAACACCTACATACTATATGACACATAAGGCATGAGGTACTGGTTACTGAGTAAGCCCCGGAGATACTTACCTGGCTAGAAGATCAGCAAAAGAAGAATCCAGCACACAGTAGTCACGATCACAGAATATCACCTAATTACATAACGATAATGTACTAAGTATACTTCTATAGCTTTTCTAATCACATATATTACACACTCATACAAGCAAATAAATAAGCAAGATCACTGCAACCATACTTCAAGTTCATCATGATCAATCATTCCTTATAATTTAAGATAACCTCCATATCATACTTAGTCACATTTGCATATCACTATTTCATAATCATACTCTTCATAAGTATATATATCATTATCATCATCGGAAACAAATATTTACCCCCTTATAATAAATCACCACAAGTCATGCCATTAGTCACACATATCATGCCGTTAGTCAAACGATCATACTATTATGCTAGTTAGTCATCGAATAACTCTTATTGCCAGCTTAGTTCAAAATCGTTTCAAATCCGAATTAAACAGTTAAGAATTCCGACCCTTGAAAATACCCGCAAAAATCCTTTTTCAAATTCATTATAAATCTTTAAGTCCTATTAATATATTTTAAATCTCAAATATTATTATATGCTATTTTAAATACCGCTAACTAATTAATAAGTCAATGGTTAAACCCGAACCAAACCAAACCCATCTAAATCCAACCGAACCGAACCCGATTCAAGCCAAACCCAACCAAAATGAATAAATAAATAAATAAATCGGAGGTGGGGCCCGCCTGGACGTCTTCTTCCTCTTCATTCAAACGGAGGTTCCCACCATGCTCTGCCGGCGCCGAGCTCTCCCGGACTCATCTGCTCTGCCTCGCCCAGCCCCACCTCGGTCTTGGCTCGCGCTCCTACAGTATCACGCCTAGCACTCGCCTCTGCTCGTCGCGGTTGGTCGCCTCGCCTCGCGCTCTTGCTCACGCCGACCGAGCTCGACGTCACCCGATCATCCCGCACTCAGCTCACGCACACTCTCGACTAGTCTAAGCATCGAAACAAACTCAGAAACGAATCAAAACGAGGATAAATTCGGAGCTCACCGCGATGGATTTCTCGCGACTTCGGAGCTCTCGATTGGAGTTCTGGGCTTCGTCGGTGGCTCGTGATGGCTTGACGGACCTACACCGGATGTGGATGAGTGTGATGGTGAAGACCGCAAGCAATTTCAATCAAAAACTAAGGAGGGACGCTTACCGAAAGTTAGCTTCGCGATTGATCGAAGATTAGAAAGGAATGGGTTGTGGTGGCTCCGAGGGATGTCGAAGGCTTGTGATGTTGCTCGACGGAGGGGAAGGAGGTGCTGGTGTGTGGCGGCGATAAGGAAGGAGCAAGGTGGTGGTGGTGAAAGGAAGAGTGAAGGTGACGGTGGAGATTCGGTGATGGCGTCGATCTGCTGATGCTGTGCTCTCGAGGGGTGGAAACAGATGCTGTTGCTGTAGCTCTTGAGGAAGGAGGAAGATGGGAAGAGAGTGATGGTGAGAGAGGGCGTGGGTGATGGCGGAAACAGGGGAAGTGACGAGGTGATATAGGCAGGTGGATGGGCTCGGGTTGCAGGATAAGGTAGGGGGAGTGGGTGAGATGTTGAGTGTAAAATTGGTTAACCAATACCCGGAAATAAATCCCGAATACGCGAATTTTTAATCCCGAAATTAGTTCCCGAATGTTAGTTTTCCCGAATCCCACATTCTCGATCAATTAGATTTTTAAAATTGACAAGGATATCGCCATCTGATAATTATTTTGAATTTTCGAGGTCAAGGACGGAAATTGTTTGCCAAATTTTACATTCCGGTCGGAATCCGCTAAACGGATTTTAACCCGATTTTAATCTCATTTTTAATTCTCTTTTTCCGAAAAAAAATTAGGATTTAAAAATCCGAGCCTTTACACTATTGCTTAGGGTTGCTACACTGATATTGAATTCCCACGCGCGGAGCACGTCGGGAGCCAACTAGTCTCTATACATAAAAAGTAGTAGTTCCCTTATGAACAGTTTTTTTATTTATATTTTATTCTGTTATTATTTTATTTTATTTTACAGTTGGCAAAGAGTTGGATGTACTACCGACATCCATGATCATCTAACAAGATGATGTTCTGGAACTCACAACAAGAACTCAAAATAAAATTACAACTCAACTGAGATTTTGCAAGAAAATCAGCAGCACAATTCGCCTCTCTATAGCAATGCTGGAATGTGATCATCTCAAAATCTTCACTTAATGAACGGATTTTTTGAACTAATTGCACCACCTCCCATGGTATATTGTTCACCTGATTAATGGCATTGATAACGATTGAGCAATCACTTTCAACTATGGCTTTCCGTATCCCAAGCTCCGCTGCTAGTCTTATACCTGCATATACTGCAAACGCTTCTGCTAGGATGACAGAACTCATCCTAACATTACATTTATGTATCCGAATAACTTGACCATAATTATTCCTCAGAATGCACCCAATCTGAGGTTGACAACCAATTTTAACCGAAGCATATACATTAATCTTAACAACATTAATTGGGGGACTTTTCCAAATCATTTTATCAGGAGGC
Organism: Persicaria tinctoria; assembly: GCA_037127255.1. Classification (NCBI taxonomy): domain Eukaryota; kingdom Viridiplantae; phylum Streptophyta; class Magnoliopsida; order Caryophyllales; family Polygonaceae; genus Persicaria; species Persicaria tinctoria. Next base: position 29,640,822 of record JBANSL010000001.1, read on the forward strand.
CTACTACGTTTTGGTAATTTGGTTTTCACCTGTTCTTTACTCCAACATGAAATCTTATCAATAATTTGAGTTAAAACATTGATAATAATCATATCAGAACCGTTGCAAAAAATAATTCTATTTCGCAGCTCCCAAATAGAATGTCATAAATGGCACAAGTCTGTAAAATCTATATTAATAGCCCTAGTATTTAGAATATTTTCTGAGACATCACTTGTTAAATTTGGTATAGTAAAACATTTTTTCAATTTAATACCCAGATTTTGAATAAGGGATCTCGTAATCTGACAATTAAATAATAAATGATTAGTATCTTCTATATCAGAATTACAAAGAGAACAAGTACTCGTGACTCTATTTAAATATCTATTAAGACGAACAGTAGTAGGTAAGATATCTAAAATAATCTTCCAGATGAAATTTTTAATATTCGGAGCAATATTAAGTTTCCAAATCCAGTCTGCTGAGATTTTATTTGTATTCCTTGTATTAAAGAGTGATGATGTGGCTTTAACAGAAAAGTTCCCATTATTACTATAAATCCAAATTAACTTGTCAGGAATATCAGTTACTGGAATATGGATGTTAGTAATCATATGAACGATACGAGAGGGAAATATATTGTTTAATTTATCAATATCCCAAGAATTCGTATTTGTAAATAAATCACACACTTTTAAATTAGGGTCATAATCATTCCTAAAGCTCTCTAGGTATTGTGCATTTACCCAAATGTCAAACCATACATTGATAGTTTTCCCATTACCAACTAGCCATAGCAAGCCTTTAGAGAATAGATCTCTGATATTAAGAAGCCGACCAAATTGCCAGGAAGTTTTGAATCTTCCTCTTTCCATTAAAGATTCCTTTGAGAGATATTTATCTGTGATTACCTTTGACCAAATATTATCAGGATTTGCCATAATTCTCCAAAGTAACTTCATTTGCATACCAATATTAATTTGCTCAGCTGATTTAAATCCTAACCCCCATCTTTTTTAGGAGTACACAGATGTTCCCAGCTGATTAAAGGATGATAATTATCAGATTGAAGTTTATTCCAAAAGAAATTTTTGTTTATTTGAACAATTTTTTGAAGAATTCCTTTTGGGAGAAGAAATGATTGCATTAGGTAATTTGTTTTAGAATTTAGGTTTGCCTGAATGAGAACCGATCTACCAGCTTGAGAGAGAGAATTGGATTTCCACTTTGACAGCTGTTTTTTAAGGCTTATGATCACCTCATCAAACAAGACATTACAAACTCTACCACTAATAAGTGGTATACCAAGGTATCTTTCCATTGTTTTGGTAACTGGAATATTTAACTGTTGAGCAAGAGACTGAGCTTTACTAAAAGGAATATTTTTTGAAACTTGTAACGAACTTTTATTGTAGTTTATGACATATTAGAAAAGGTACTCAAGAGATTTTTAATCGTATGAAGACTTAACTCATCAGCACGTCCAAAAATGAGCGTATCATCTGCAAATGAGAGGAATGGAATAGGACTACTATTGTTTGTAAGTTTGATTCCAACCAAGTGGTCACATTCCAATGATTCTTGTTGCAACATTCTTCGTAATAGCTCCATGACCAATACAAAAATATATGGTGCAAGAGGATCTCCTTGTCGAATTCCCCTAGAAGTTTGAAATGTGCGTCCAGGCAAGTTATTTACTAAAACTGAGAAACTAGTTTTAGTCAAACAGGTCATAACCCAATTAATCCATTTAGAGTCAAAACCAAATTTGTTTAGAATAATGCGTATAAAATTCCAACTGATTTTGTCGTATGCTTTCTCCATATCTAGCTTTAATGCCATCCATCCAAATTTGCCCTTTTTGTTATGAAAAGAGTGGAAAACTTCATGAGCAATTAATATGTTATCTTGAATATTTCTTCCTTCTACAAAAGCTCCTTGAAAAGGATTAATAATACGTGGTAAAATAGGTTTTAAACGATTAGCCAATAATTTCGAAATAACCTTGTAAATAGTATTACACAGACTAATCGGACGATAATGGTTAATGTTAATAGGTATATCAATTTTTGGAATAAGCGCAATGAAAGTTGTATTTACTTCATTGAGAAGAACACCAGAATAAAAAAATGATTTAACTGCTTTGCATACTAAACTACCCACAATATTCCAATATTTTTTATAAAACTCTGGAGGAAAACCATCAGGACCTGGAGACTTGTCATCTGCCATTGAGAATAGGGTATCCTTGATCTCTTTATCTGAGAAAGGTTGTGTTAAAGCTAAGTTTTCAGAATCCGTAATGGTATGATCTATTAAATTTAGAAAATATGGATTACTACTAATCGGAGCATTATTTGAAATGAATCTTTCAGCTAATTCATTTGTAATTTTATCTCTAACTTGATCCTCATCCTGAATCACTAAACCATGTTTATTTGTAAAATTACGAATAATATTTTTTGAATTTCTCAATTTAGATATTGACCGGTAGTATTTAGTATTCCTGTCTCCAAACTTGAGAAAGTTGGATTTAGCTCGTTGTTTCCAGAAAGTATTATTAAAGTTCATGAGGGCTTCACGCTTACCCAATAACCTATTACGTTTAGTATTCATAGTATCGGTTGAATTCCCAATAATTTGTTGTGTTTGTAGAAGTAGGAGCTGATCCTCAATATCTTTTATCTGCCTGAAATTGTTATTTGGATGAGACTTACACCAAATTTTTGTATTTTTCTTAAGAAGTTTCTGTTTTTGTAACAGAGTAAACATAAATGACCCATGAAGCTTATTTTGCCAAGTTGACTTAACTAGTCTGTTATAGTTGTCATTACTAGTCCAAGACATTTCAAATTTAAAAGGCGAACCAACCGTAATTTTTGTCATTCCTACTGAAATAGATATTAAAGAATGATCAGAAGTTGTAAACGGATGATTGTGAACTACTAAATTTGGGAACTGAGTTGAGATATCTGTATGAACCATAACTCTATCTAAACGTTCATAGATATTATCCATATGATTTTGACTTTTCCTCCAGGTAATAGGACTTCCTGTATAAGGGACTGAATGAACGTCTAGTTCTTCCATAATCTGATGTATTCGCGTAAATCTATTAGCATGCGGAATAGCTCCACCAATTTTCTCATGTACTGATTCAATTTCATTGAAATCTCCCATTATCATACATGGGATATCATGTTGATGAGTAACCATGAATAGCTCATTCCAGAAGCTATTTTTATCTACTTGATTAGAAGGTGCATAAATGAAAGTAAGAATAAATCTAAAGTTATCAATTTTAACAAGATACATAATATACCTATCAGATATAGATATTTGTTGAATCGATTCTGTAAATTTCGAAGTCTTAAAGAAGATCCAAAAACCACCTTTTGTACCATTTGAAGCTATATGACGGACATTATTAAACCCTGATAGCTTATAGAGGGATTGAGCTGGTGGTTCTGTTGCCTTTGTTTCCGCAAGTACTAAAATATCCAAATTGTTTCTTTTGCGAATATAAGCTAGGTCTTGCGAAAGGTTAGATTTCCTCACACCTCTTATATTCCAGTATGCGATGTTCGTCATTTAAAAGTATTTATAATACAAACCAGCTTTGTGAGCATTTCAAATACATAAGACAAATCTGGATACCTATTTTTGATACCGCCTATTATACAATTTTTAATAGTTGGAAAATTGATCTCATAAATTACTTGGTTGATAAAGCATAAACTGTATAACCTCATTGAATGAATATTATAGATATGGCAGTTGTTGGGATATTGAAAATATTTCCAAAACTGTTTCCAGTGAGGCAGCTCACCATGTATGAAGGTAACCAAAAGGGGTGATAACCCAAAGAACTGGTTGTTAAGCCGTTTAGAAGCATGCGTAATCCAACATTTTTGAGAAACCATGGTATCTGAAAAATACATCCCCATCATATCACAAGAAGGATAGCTGTTAAGCTTTTTCTGCAACCATATCAAATTATAGTCACCCTGGCTGTTAAGCCTAGTTTGAAATATGTAGCAATTACATTTAAAAGGACAACAACAAATACTGATTTCCTCCGAAGAGGAAAACCAGTAAACAACCAAGAATTCAAGAGATATGATACTACTGTTGCTAGTAAAACAAGCATGGTACAAGAATTCAAGAGATACATGGAAATCATACAAAGATCTCAAATTCATACATAAATTAAAATCATGAGTAGATGTATACACAATAAAATTTAGAGAAATGAGAGATTTCAGGTAACACGTACTTATCTGTCAAGAAGATCTGTATTCTTTCACCTCTGGAAGATGGATGGGAGATTGTTGTTGCCCCACTGTAGAGACTGTTGTTGTCAAGAAGATCTGTATTCTTGGCCTCAATTTGCGGAGGAAAGGCTGAAGCTAGCTTGGTACTCTGATATCTCTAGTTGCGAGCAATGAATGGAATCTGAAAAGATGTCAAAACAAAACCAAAAATGTTGAGATAACAGGAGAAAGGATTAAAATGTTTTTGGTGAAATTTTTGTTTAGCAGATGTTTCATTTGAAGAGTTGAATTTTTGTCTGAACAGGGAGGGGTTGAGGATAGGTTTGCTGTCGAAAGAAGGCGACAACAGGCAAGGCAAGCAAAAGAGGCGGCCGAGCTCCGAGAGAGGGCCACCGAGGGGGGGAGCCAAGCACGCCGGAGGGGATTCCGAGTGGGACATCGTCTTCAATTGTTTAACTCTCTGAAGGGGGTCCAAAAGGGACCTCGTAAAATCGCCATGGGAGTGAACACCGCCAACGAAGTCAAGGCTCCCGACACCAGCCAACCGACAGCGCCGCCCGTTCCGAGCCACCCGCCACCAGCAGCATCTCGTAGTTCTTTTTCTTTTTCTGAATCTCCACCATCTTCTCCTTTTCTTGCCCCATCCCTGAGCTTGTGTTTGTGAAGCTTTCTTCCCACGAATCTGCTCCTTTCTCTTGTAAGTATTTGTGTTTGGGTATCGATTCTGGATGGGAATTATGAGGATTTTTGTTTTTCTATCGGATTTGGTGGTTCTAGCTTTCGAATTAGGGTGAGTTGTGACCCGATTGTTGCTGCTGGTGAGAGATCCAACTGGTTTGGGGGCGGATTTGGGTAGTCGGCGTTCAGGCAGGTGGCTAGGGTTTGGAAGGCGGCGGCTAGGTTTTTGATTTTGGGTATATTTTATTCTGTTATTGGGCTAAAGAAATAGCCACACACTTTGAGCATAGGCTCCCTCATTTCTCGTTTTCCTTTTCACCCTCCTATCCACCTCTTCCTTCTCTAATTAGATTTATGTATGAAATCAGAGGCTTAGACTCAGAGGACCATCGCCTTCCCTCTCAATTTCTACCTAGACTAAAAGCAACTCCTTCAATTCATCCTCCTCCTCGGGTCCTTCCACTTCAAACCCACCTCATATGTTCAATTGCTTCAGTGCCTCTCCCTAAAATCCTCTGCACATGTCTCTTGAAACCGGACATCCCTATGAAGCCACTTTCCCGCTCGCCAGTGCCCTTTCTTCCCCTGAAAAAAAAAAAAAAGATTTCACTACTGCAACTCCGCATAGCCACCGCCTTTGTAGCAATCTGGAATCCACCCTAAATTGACCACAAGTATTTTCAACTGCATGCTGAAATTAGTGAGTCACATTTTGTTATTCGCCTTTTTGGTTTTCAAATTTCAGTAGTTTAGGGCTGATGTTTATTACTTATTTACTTACACAATCCCAAACTAATAATAATGTGCTATGATGATTTACTTCAATGAGATCGAAATCAGTAGCCCAAAAATAATTTCAAATTAAAGAGTTTGCAAAGTAATATAATATCAGACTTAAAATTGATAAGCTCTTCTTTGTGGATCGAAATTCTCTAAAGCATGAGAACATTAAAAATAGAAGTTGGTATCGTTCTCCAAAACTTTTAGAGTTTGCATAAATCATTTCAAATCAATTTTTAAGAGTTGTTGGAGGTTGTACGTTTTTATCTATATGCTTATTGGAACAGCAAATGAAACATCTTATCCAATGTATTTTTGGTCTGGGATCCTATAAGATGCAATTAAGCTCCAGTGGAGTCATGTGCAGTGGATGCATGTAGTGCTCATGAACAACCTTCATTTATGGTGGAAAGATAGAATTGTTGTCTTTTGAGGATGAGCTTAGACATTGCAAAATGTATAGTTTGGCACTTCAACCTTCTTTGCTTTGAGGATACATAAATGCAATTGCAGGTTTCACTTGTTTTAAATTAGTTTACTGGTGGCTACTTATATTAAATCAAAATGATTTATAATTTTGTTTTAGATGTTAGCTAGATTACATGTTGATTAAAGAGTTGATACCAAACTTTTTTTAGTATTAATGCGTGGACAAGGTAACAGCTTTGTTGCATTGTTTTACTTTCTAACATGTCTATCATTGTTTGAACAATCAAATTATATACCGATAGTACTTACCGTTTGAATTCTTATTTATGCAATGTTTGAAAGCCACCGCGTGATGTTGAGTCTCGTGATAAATGGAGACCCCACCATCGAATGGATGCCAATTCTGACGTGCCTACTTTTCGGGTTGCTCCTGGTTTTGGACTTGATAAAGGACGGGTTGAGGGTTCAACAATGGGTTTTGCTATGGGAAGAGGAAGGGCTAAGGGTACCAGTCTCCTATTAGGATGTTCTATAGGCATTACTAAATCAGATACAAACAAAAATATTCTTGGGAAAAGATGGTTTTCAGCTGACATGTTTCGCTATACAAGAGGTAAGCTTCTGAATATTTACCAAAAGCCCGATCCAGCTTTTATGACGGTGCAAGCTGCAATGGAGGAAGCACCTTGTGTAACCCAAATAAAGGCTCTTCAACCGCTTGCTTTTGTTGCACCAGATGCGGAAGAGGAGGTGAAATTTGTGCAATAACATTGATTTTCCTCATCTATGTTGTGCTCGATAAAACATCTTTCATAATTTAGTTTGTTTTTCAGGCTATTCTTGATGACATGTGGAGAGGAAAAGTCTCGACCTAGTCGGGGAAAGAAAACACCCTCTCGACCTAGTCGGGGAAAGGATACGTACAATCCGACCTAGTCGGGGAAAGGTGGAGAGCCAACTAGTGACAGTAAAAACCGGACGGTGATACACATACACCTAGTGTATGTTTTTAATTCTACACCACCAATTCAAATTTACCATGTGTATGTAAGAGGATTTTTTTTTTAAAAAAAATAAATCTACAACTTTCACACTGTTTTTTTTTATGCAAAAACAAACTGTTTTTATATGGAAAAAAAACTGTTTTTTTTAACCGTCTCGCATTTTGAATTAAATAAATCAAATTTTAAGTGTTATTTTTACAACCATATTAGTGAAATAAATTTTAATGATTTGTCATATAATATTCAACCTCAAGATATAGTTACTTTCATTTAGCATTTCAAATTGCTTACATTTACAAAATGTAAATAAAATGATCAATATATTATAATTAAGAATTTATATAACTTATATATATTGAAAATATAAGTTATTTGTTACGTAACATAAATTTTATTTATTAAGAATTAATGATATTATAAAGTTGAAAATATTTAAAAAATAAAATACAGTTAGTGAAAAAAATTAAATTTTAAATAATTTAAAAATTGGAACTTCCACCCCCAATACCTTTTTTTTTTTTTTGATTAGGAAAGAATTCGGGCGGGCTGACCCTACCCGGCAGCATCCTTACGGATGAGGTCAAGGAGACCCGAGTCATTTTCGATATCGACTCCTCGGGCAGAGTGGCAAAGGTGTGCAACCTTATCCGCCACTCTATTGCCCATACGAGGAACGTGAAAGAACACTACTTCTCTCACACTCGATAGCATGACTTGAACGTCGGAAAGAATTAGTTCTATCTCCCAAGGGCATTTAGATTTCCCTTTTAGATGGTCCATGATTATCTTACAATCACCTTCAATTTGGATCCTATCTAAATTGAGTCGCATTACTAGATGAACCCCCATTTTGAGGGCAAGAGCCTCTGCTATAAGTGGATTTTGTTTACCAAGTTGTTGGTGGTGAATGGAGACTAGGCGACCTTCCCAATCTCTAATAACGACACCGGAGGAACTGTCGCCATTAGAAAGAGAGGAACCATCGAAATTAAGTTTGAACATACCCCTTGGAGGCTTGCGCCACTGAATCTTTTTTTGTTTGTTGCTCTGTTTTGAAGATACCCCCCGATGGGGTCGTATAACCTCCTCGAATTCTGTCTCGACAGCGAACGTTTTGTTCCAGTTATCTATGTGAGATTTGATTAGTCGTAGGACCGAATCTTTTCCCGGAATAGCGGTCTGTTGAAACAAGTGTTGGTTCCTGATGTTCCAAGTTGTCCACCAGGCAAAAGCGAGGTTAGACAGGGCCGCAGATTGTAGACTCTTCCCAAGCGCAGATAAAATGGGTCTGAAATCCCGAGATTGAGTAATCAGACAAGCAATAGTTGATTGGTCTTGGGTTGGAAATTTGTGAATTGCTTTGATGAAGTAGCATTCCAAAAACAGATGGACCTCGTCCTCAGGTGCCGAATTGCACAAGGAGCAAGTGGGGGGAACTGCAGAACCCCTACACGCCAACCGAGAGGATGTGGGCAGGCCGTTTTGCGCAATCTTCCATAGAAAATTCTTAACTTTCGGAGGGATATTAATCTTCCAAATCCAGGCATTACAATCAGGAGATGGTAAGGATTGTGCTGTTATCAATTTATAAGCACTGGCAGTAGTAAACCATCCCTCCCTATCCGGCCACCAGTATAGACGGTCTTGCAGATTCGAAGCAGGAAGAGGGATGTCTAAAATCTCTTGTACTATATTATTCGGTAGAACCCCATGAAGTTTTTCACTCCACCACTTTCCTCCCAAAATGTAGTCACTGACGGTCTCATCCGGATTGAGCAATTGAGGGCAATCAACCCTAGCCAGTAAGGAGGATGTTGTGATCCAATTATCTGTCCAGAACTTTATAGTGCGTCCATTTCCTACCGACCAGATAAGGCCCGCTTTAAAAGTGTCAATTAAGTCGGACAGCTTGGACCATTGCCAAGAGCTAGGCCCGGATCTTTTGTAATCGAAAATACTGGTGGAGCGCAAGTATTTATGTCTGATCAAGGACACCCAGATATTGCTAGGCTCCGCCAGAATTTTCCACAGAAGCTTCATTTGGAGAGCGACGTTCATATCACTAGATTTACGAATTCCTAATCCCCCAAACTGCTTCGGTTTGCAGATCCTATCCCAGCTAATTAGAGGCCGGTACTGGAGGTCCTTATTCCAAAAGAAAGATCGGTTTATCTGGTCTAGTTCTTTATGCATAGAAGCAGGGAGCATAAAATTCTGCATCACGTGCAGTGGCTTAGCAGAAAGGTTGGAGTTTATAAGGGTGGCACGTCCTTGTTGGGAGAGAGCATTAGCCCTCCACTTTGTCAATTGCTGTTTGGATTTACAAATGATGTCTTCAAATGTGCTGTTGGTGACTCTTCCATTAATAATCGGACAACCTAGATATTTTTCTATAGAATGTTCGTTTGTAATGTTAAGGCAGTTACACAGCTCCAAGACCCTATGATTCGGAATACCCTTGGTTGCTTGGAAGCTAGATTTGTGGTAATTGACCTTTTGGCCTGACACTTTGCAGTATGAATCAACTATCATCTTCACTTTACGCCCTGCATCCACGCTTCCTTTTGAGAAGATGATGATATCGTCAGCAAAAGAAAGGAACGGAATTCGGGGCCCGTTGTGTCCAATCGGGAAACCAATGTGAGTTCTTTCAAGGCTAGCTTCCACAGCCAATTTCCGAGCCAGAATCTCAGCACCTAAAATAAATAGGAAAGGAGATAAAGGATCGCCCTGACGAATTCCCCTTGACGGGAGAAATAGCTCAGTAGGGCCGTTATTGACCAATACCGAGAATGAAACAGACGTTATACATTCCATGACCCAAGAGATAAATGTTTCGTGAAATCCGAACTTTTGGAGCACGCTTTTAAGGAAATGCCAGTCGACCCTATCGTATGCTTTTTCCATGTCTAATTTTATTGCTAGCCACCCTTCCCGGCCCCTACGACTTTTGTAGGAGTGGAAGATTTCATGAGCTATAAGGACATTGTCTTGTATAGCCCTGTCAGACACAAAGGCGCCCTGCAGTGGATTAATGAGTTTACCAACAACTTTTTTCATTCTATTTGTCAGTATTTTTGAAATTATTTTGTAGATATTGGAACATAAACTAATGGGGCGATAATGACTAGTGGCCGTGGGATCCTCTTTTTTTGGGAGAAGAGAGATAAAAGTATGGTTAATTTGTCTGAGCATTTTTCCGGAGTGGAAAAACCCTTTGACTGCACATATTACAGATTTTCCGACGATATCCCAATATTTTGTGTAGAATTCAGCTGTGAATCCATCTGGCCCCGGAGATTTGTTTTTCCCTAGATTAAATACCGCCGTTTTAATTTCAGAGTTAGACGGGCGTGCTATGAGAAAATTGTTTTCCTCCGTCGAGATGGAAGGTTGTATTAAGTCCAACATTTCAGTAAGGAGCCTATCATCAATTGGTTCTTTCTTGAACCTTGTCTCAAAATACACATGGCATCTTTTAATTGGTGGTTGTTGTATGAGGAAATCGAGTTCAAAATAAAATGAAATAAATCAAACCAGATTCGTGCCCACGGAAATGATTACAAGCCTTCCTCTTGATGTAGCAGCGGGAAGTCAGGATCGATCCTCGAGGAAGCGTATCAGCGGATCTCAGGCAGCGGAAGAATCTCACGGGCAGAAATCGACTACAGGGTGCTCGACCTCGACTAAGGGTAGTCGACAGGGGCTAGGCAAGTCGAATCCTAGCAAGCAGCAATCACTGGTGGTGGTCAATCTTGAGCAGTCAACTCGACGTCGAGTAAGTGTGGTCATAGTCGAGTAAGCTGCAGAGACACAAGCGACAACAATCTTTGCTCGATCGAAAGTCAGTAGTCGACGTCGACCAAGGGGTGGTCGAAGACGAGTAGAACAGAATTTAAAACGAATGCAAATCTCGAACTTTAAACAATTTATGAAAAAGACTACCAAGATCGGGGTTTGCGACGACGATAACCAAACATGCATAAGACAAGATATATAATGATAATCATGCAAATCGCATCGAAGGATCAAGATTTCGCCTTTTCCAACAATTAGACAACTCTTTCAAGAAACACTAATTGTATCTACCGATTTTATGTTTATAATCCAAGTTGTTAGCATAGATAGGTAATAAACACATAAAAGGTAGTAGATGCTCAAAACATATAATAAAGGTCGGATCTTTACCTCAAACACGCAGGGCTATCGTTGGGCTTGCCCCGACCCTAGAAGTGGGTGAACTACTCGCGCTTCATAATAATTAAAGACATCAATAATAAAACGAAATAAACTTGCATTAATAAAACTAAATAGAGCTTACAACCAAAGTCAGCCAATTCTGCTCTCGCTTCACAAACTCCTCTTGGCCTCCACACACACACACTCTCTCTCTCTCTCTCTCTCTCTCTCTGAATTGAATGAATAAAAATCTCAAAGGTCTTGGGTTCAAATATCAATTTCTTTCCTTTTTATTTGTTTGACTATATCATTAATTTTTCTTGATTTCTCTCTATGTTTTTTGTTTCTATCAACTATTTTATTTAAAAATGTCATATTTATGTTTAAATTATACATTTAATCTTTTCTTTCAATATTGTTTTAAAAGTAATTTTCGTGATTTTTTCTATATTTTTTGTTTCTCTTCTATTTTTTTTTTTAAATCTTCTTAATAAGTATACACACAAAAAAAATTCACGGAAATTTTTTAGCACACCCTTGAACCAAATCCTGGCTCCGCCACTGTATATAGTCGATGCGTAGTTGCAGCTGATTGGGTAGCTGAAACTGATGAATTATTTGTATTAATATAGGTTAATAAGCTAGTATGTTCTTTGGAAAACCTAACTGTTAGGGTATCTGATGGAAACTTATAAATAAATAAAAAAACATAAGCTTTGAAAGGTTTGGGTGAATAGCTGATGAAAAGTTATGATTCTAAAAGCTCATTAAACTAAAATCTTATATTTATTTTATTTAAAATTATATAATATCAAAACCAAAAGCTCATATCATCAACAAATAATCTTTAAAAATATATCATCAACAAATAATCTTTAAAAATATAACATCAACAAATAATCTTCAATTACTAAAATACGTACAAGTTATTTTTCAAAAATAGTTTCAATCTCTTTTCTAAAAAATAATCCCTGACAATAATCTCAATCTTTAAACTTTTAGTACAATAGAATTTAGAATGGACAAAGTGGAAAATTTATATTGTGGGAATTGGCCAGCTGGGATTGTTCTGTTTTTTAACTTGTTGAAATCAAACACTTGAAAAGGACCCACAAAAATCAAATGGGTGGGAGAGGACACAGGTCAGTGTTTTTTTTTATTAGGAAATAATTTGGGTGGGCAGGTCTTACCTGGCAGCATCCTTGCGGATGAGGTCAAGAAGACCTGAATCGTTGTTAATATCGACTCCTCGTGCAAAGTGGCAAATGTGTGCAACCTTCTTCGCCACTCTGTTGCCCATACGAGGAACATGAAAGAAAACTACTTCTTTCAAAGTCGATAGGAGAAATTGTACATCAGAAAGGATTAATTCGATTTCCCACGTACATTTGGATTTCCTGTTTAAATGATCAATGATTATCTTGGAGTCTCCTTCAATTTGGATTTTGTCTATATTGAGCTTACGCACGTGTTGGATTCTCATTTTAAGAGCGAGAGGTTCTGCAGTGAGCGGGTTTTGTTTACCTAGCTTCTGGTGACATATTGTTATAGGATGACCTTCCCAATCTCTGATAATGGCACCAGCTGAGCTGTCGTTATTTATTAGCGTTGACCCATCAAAATTTAGTTTTAGCATACCCCGCGTCGGCTTGCGCCAAGAAATATTTTTTTGCTTGTTATTCTATTTTGGAGGTTTGGGCCTAGGTGGATAAACCTCTTCCTCTAGATCAGCCTCTACCACAAAAGTTTTATTCCAATTGTCTATATGTGATTTAATCAGACATAAGGCTTTATCTTTTTGCGGGATGGCCACCTGATGAAACAGATGTTGATTCCTAATATACCATGTAGACCACCAAGAGAAAGCGAGCCGAAGAGTTTAGACTCTTCCCAATAACAGACGGAATGGGCTTAATATCCCAGGACTGGACAATCAAGCATGCAATAACTGATTGGACATGGGAGGGGAATTGGTGGATGGCTTGAATGAACGGACATTCCAGCAAAAGGTGGACCTCATCCTCGGGTGCCCCATTACATAAGGAACAGGTGGAAGGGAAAGAAGTTCCCCGACTGGACAACCTAGAAGCGGTTGGCAGGCCATCCTGAGACATTTTCCAAAGAAAGTTCTTAACTTTCGGGGGAATATTAACCTCCATATCCATGCATTATTATCCGAGAGTAGTGTTGATTGAGCCGTTATCATTTTATATGCACTGGCAGTTGAAAACCATCCCTCCATGTCAGGCCACCAGTATAAACGGTCTTGAAAATGCGAGGTGGGTAGCGGGATGTCTAAGATTTCATGCACTAAACAATCAGGTAGCACTCCCTGTAGTTTTTCCTTCCACCATTTGCCCCCCAAAATGTAATCACTAACAGTCTCATCCCGATTACAATATTGAGGCCATTCTTCCGTAGACAACAGAGAAGAGGTTGTGATCCAATTATCCGTCCAGAACTTAATTGATCACCCATTTCCTATTGACCAAATAAGCCTTGATTTAAATTTGTCAATTAAAGTTGTGAGTTTAGTCCATTGCCAGGAGGTAGACCCCGTTTTTTTTTGTATTCAAAAATACTGGCAGAACGAAGGTACTTATGTCTAATCAAAGAGACCCATATATTACAAGGCTCAGCCAGAATCTTCCAAAGTAGCTTCATTTGGAGAGCCTCATTCATGTCACTAGATTTCTGAATCCCCAGTCCCCCATATTGCTTCGGTTTGCAAATCCTATCCCAGCTAATCAGTGGCCGATACTGAAGATCCTTATTCCAAAAGAATGAGCGGTTTATCTGGTCGAGTTCTTTGTGCATACCCGCGGGGAGCATGAATGGTTTAGCAAAAAGATTGGAGTTGATTAAGATAGCACGACCTTGTTGAGAAAGGGCATTAGCCCTCCATTTAGTCAGTTGTTGTTTAGATTTACAAATAATTTCTTCGAAAGTACTTTTGCTTACTCTTCCATTGATAATAGGGCAGCCTAAATACTTTTCTATTGAACTTTCATTTGAAATATTGAGGCAGTTGTGTAGCTCAAGGATCCTAAAGTTAGGAATACCTCTCGTAGCTTGGAAACTAGATTTATGGTAATTTACCTTTTGACCCAAAAATTTACAATATGAATCAACAATCGACTTCACTTTGCGTCCAGCATCCAGGCTACCTTTCGAGAAGATTATGATGTCGCCAGCAAAGGAGAGGAAAGGAATCCGTGGGCCGTCTTTTCCAATCGGGAAACCGATGTGTGTTTTGTCCAGGCTAGCCTCAGCGGCTAGTTTGCGGGCCAGAATCTCAGCACCTAAAATAAATAGAAAGGGGGATAACAGGTCCCCCTTGACGGAGGCCCCTAGAAGGGAAGATCAGGTATGTGGGACAATTGTTGACTAACACTGAGAAGGATACCGTCGTGATACATTCCATGATCCATGAAATAAACGTATCGTGGAAACCAAACCTTTCAAGTACCTTTTTTATGAAGTTCCAATCGACTCTATCGTTTTCTTTTTCCATGTTTAGTTTTATTGCTAACCATCCTTCCCGACCCTTCCGAGAATTGTAGGAGTGAAAAATTTCATGAGCTATCAGGACATTATCTTGAATAGCCCTGTCTGATACAAAGGCGCCCTGTAGAGGATGTATAAGTTTTCCAATAATTGTTTTCATTCTATCGGTCAAGATTTTGGATATTATTTTGTAGATATTGGAACATAAGCTGATTGGACGGTAATGACTGGTGGCAGTTGGATCGTCCCTTTTTTAGAGAAGGGAGATGAAGGTATGATTTATTTGTTTGAGCATTCTTCCGGAATGGAAAAATTCTTTAACCGCTCGAATTACAGATTTACCTACTATATCCCATTATTTTTTTATAGAATTCAGCTGTAAAGCCATCAGGACCAGGGAATTTATTTTTCCCTGAGTTGAAAACTACAGTTTTAATCTCCGTGTTAGACGGAAGTTGTTTTCCTCGGGCGAAATTGAAGGTTGTATTAGCTCCAACAACTCACTAAGGAGCATGTCATCTATTGGTTCTTTCTGAAATCTTTTCTCGAAATCCCCTTTTATCTCATTCCTAACATTTTCCTCGCCCACAACAACCGTTCCAGTGGAAGAGGCGATGTTACGTATTTGTTTCCTATGCCTTCGACCTGACGCCACATGATGAAAATATTTTGTGTTAGAATCCGAGAGTTTAAGATGTTTAGTTTTGGCTATTTGGTTCCAAAACATTTTTTGGAAGAGGAGGAGCTTTTCCTTCTTTATGATGAGGCACGTTTCCTTGTTATGGTTTGCTTGAGCATTTATCCCCGGACCAGTGGATTGAATATGCAGGAGCTCAAACTCCACCTCTTTCAACTGACGGAAGATGTTCCAAAAACTTGTTTTATTCCATTCTTTTGCTTTTTTAAAGGATTTTTTGTTTAAACATTAATTGGAACATGGCAGAGCCAGGGCAAGTGGCCCGCCAGGATTGCTTAACTATGTTGCGGAAATCTTTCCGAAGTAGCCAAGGATTCTCAAATTTGAAGGGCGGGGCTTTAAAGATTGAGTCAACCTCAATGGAGATTGATATTGGGCAGTGATCTGAGAAGGAGAAAGCTCCATTATGTGTGATTATGTTAGGAAATTTTTCGATAACCTGTTGGTGGACAAGCACTCCATCGAGCTTTTTGCGGATGTTGAAATCTTCCTCCGGATTCTTCCTTTAAGTAAACGGGTTACCAAACGTGGGGAGGTCTATGAGTGAGCACTCATTCTTGAAGGAGATAAGTCTAGAGAACTGGAGGTATGGGTAGAGGCACCGCCGGACATTGGTCAATGTGTTTGGCTATTGTGGAATTACTGTACTACACAGTTTTTTCTTTATCAGGAAAAGATTCGAGGTTAGATAAGCCTGAACCTCGAAGTTCAACAAGTCGGCAGACGATGAACCGTCTAAACAGACACAGAATACAAAGATGGTGCAACATACAAGCGAAAAACTCTACATTGGCGAAACTGAAAACAACCAGAGCACACGAGATGAGGACGTAGACGACGGTCGAAGCCAAGCACTCCACGAAATTAGCACCGTAGGCCGGCGGCACATCTGGAGATACCTGTGGGCAGTGAAGACGAACCTCCAAGGAAACAGTCTTCCGGAGAAAAGAGACGCCTCGATACACACTGCCACGGCTCTAACCTGTCCCAACTCCGATTGCCAGAACCTCATCACCCGGAAAGAAAGCTCAGTCACGCCAAAATGCAGAGCCCCACATGCCTGAATCGAAAAGCCCGGAATCCCAAGGGGAAAATACGCAATCCATTCAGGATTTATTTATTTTAATTTATAAATTATTATTTACTCCGCATTGTTTTTATATTCAATTTGTAAATACTCCAAATTCCATCGGGCCAGCTTTGGGCCCAAGGAATTTTACTACACAGTTGTTTTTTCATCACAAGATACTTTCTTCGGTTTATAATGTTTGTCGTTTTATTATTCAATATTTTTTTATAATGGTAAAAATTATTTAATTATTAATTATTATTCTTATTAATGGCTTTTTTTTTATTAGGAAATAATTCTAGGCCAGACAATCCTGGACCTCGAAGGCCGACAAGTCGGCAGACGGAAACCGTCAAAAGAAACAAAATACAACAAGGGTGCACGAAACAAGTACAAGAGCTCTACAAAGAGTAACAAGCCCCACTAAACCGGATGAGATGCGGACGTAGACGAACGAACGAAGCCAAGCGCTACCAACAACAACACCGCAGGCCAGCAGTACATCAGGAAACACCTGTGGGTAGTGAAGACGAACCTCCAAGGAAGCAGCATTCCAGGATAAGGAGACGCCTCGATACACACCGCCACGACCCCAGCCTGACCCGACTCCGAACAGCCAGAACCCCATCAACCGAAGAAGAAAAGCCAATCCCCCAAATCACAGAGCAACACCACATGAATCGATAACGCACCAAAACCCCTAGCAGGAGATAAATCAACCCACATATGGGAATTATGATAATTCGTTATTACCATTCACTACTTTAAATATATTTAATTTATTCTAATTAAATTTTCTTTTTATATGGGTCAGCTTTGGGCCCAAGGTTTTAAGGATAGGCCATGGGTTTTAGAATCGAGGCCAAGAGACCAAGGAGACCCTAAGCCAAGCCACAGCCAGGCAACAACCGACCAGATCACGACGCAGCAAGGCGGAGGAGCAGGCACCTCGGCAAACAGTGACTTCCAAGGACAGCAGCCACAACCAAGATGCCGAGGAGGCGAAGACGAGGGCCAGGAGGTATAAATAGAGCTCGGCAACAGCCCAACCACAGCGAAGCCAACGGTGGCGTCGTGGTGCATGAGGGGAAGGGAGGAGACCCGGTTGAGAAGGGATCACCCGTCCTGGGAGAGAAGACCAAAACAGCGACCAAAGCCACCGAAGGAGACGGCTCACCCCGAACGAAGAGGCGGGGAAAGAAATCTGAAGCAGAGGGCAAAAGGCGACAACCGCCTAGCCCAACCGGACACAGAGGCACCATCCCAACAGCAACCGGCGACGGGAATAGGAGATTGAAGGTTGTGAACAGTACCCGAAGCCATTGAAGAAGCTCAAATTGAGATTAAAGGCTGATGAAAATGGAAAGAAAATCCCAAATTCACCAAAAGCCCCAAAACAAATTGGTTTTATCAACCTCAGCAGGAGTAAATTCACACCCCAAGAAGGCTAATTGATGGCTCCCAAAGGAGATTTATAGGCTCCCAAAGGAGGTTTAGGGGCTCCCGAGGGAGATTTGATCCACTTTCAAGTTTTCAAAGAGAGCGAGAGTCCGACTCAACCTACCGAGAGGTTGGTGGCTGAAGCAGAAAGATTTCAACTACTCCATTGGTCAAAATTTTTTAGCCAAACAATAAAAAATTGAAGTTGGATCCTTTACGCTTATCCTCAAGATTGATCTGTTGATTGTGCAGGTTGAGCAAAGAGATTGAGAAAGATTTCACACAATCTAATTTTTTTTTTTTGGGTTCTCCTTCCTCTCTCTAGGATTCTAGAGAAAGGTCAGAGCTTTTCTACGCGGGCGAATATTATATGCATATTATTAATGGTAAAAACTATAAATTCTAAAAAAAATTAGTTGGATGAACTCTTTTTTTTTTAATCCTAAAAATAGTGTCGGCATTGATTTCGGTTTCTACGATTTCTTAACTATCATTTATCACTTTATCTCTCCTTAAAAAAACTCAACTATACTTTCAACCCACATCCATACAATTCATTTTAATACTATATCTATTTAATTTAATAATTAAATTAATTGTATAACCCCCCTCCCCCCCCCCCCCATTTTTTCATCTGTCTCCTCTTCTCACTCTCCACCATTACCCCTCTTTGGGTTTCTTGAGTTTGTTGTTGAGTTGCGAGGTAATAATTTATCAACATCATTTTTTAAACTATTAATCCATCATTGTGATAAACCGTAAGAATAGAGAATAGAGGAGAAATTGATCTGTTATTGGGGTCTTCAGGACCCTTTATATAGGAGTTTACATAGGTAACTAGGGTTTACTAGTGTTTATCAATCCCTAATATAATAATATTATAACACTCCCCCTTGGATAAACATCCTTAAATATTACAAAGTTACAAATCTTGCCTAGAAAACCCAATGGGACAAAACTAGGATCCAGAGAACAAATACGCTTTGGTGATCTGCCTCGTTAAAAACCTTGTCAGGAAAATCCAGTGGGACAAAACCTGATCGAAGGGAAAAAGAGTGCAGTGCGTGTATACTCCCCCTGAAGTCAACATCCTTCTCGAGGTCTTCTCTTTCTTCTTGATGTCGCTGTCTTCATGAGCTTATGGTCGAATCTCGACATTGTCCTTGACCTGGAATTTCTTAATGATTGACTTGATGCGCTTGACTTCCATGTATTGGTGTTGAACTGCTTTGAATGCACAAGCATAAGGTACTTCAGGACCTAGTGTGCTTTTCATTGTTGATCAGGGAGATCTGTTGTATTAAATGGTGCATAAGTTGCCTCGTTAAAAACCTTAACTTGGAAAAAACCCAATGGGATAAAAACCAAGATCAAGGAAAATAGTACAACATTGTATGGTACTTCGGGACCTAATGCAATGTCACCATTTTCACAATTATAGGTACTCCAGGTACTCTTATAAGGATCTTTAACCAATTGCATGTGACAGGACTTTGATATTAATGCTTCAGGCATTTTCAATCAATCTTTTTCATTTATATGGGTATCCAAGTAACATGTCCGTCATTTACATTTAGATCCAAAATTATATTCACTTCTGGTGAATACATTCTCCATATAACCTTTGATAGGTCGGCTTTTGTCCAATCAAGTTGGCTTTATATTTTGTATGAACACCCACTTAAAACCAAATGATGTTACACTTTTCGGTGTTGGAACTACAGGTCCAATGCCATCATGCTTAAAGAACCCATTCTTGCATGAATTTCCTTTTTCTAGCTCTTTACTATCATTTCGATGTCGACATCCATTTGTTTATTTGACTCATAGGCTCATTCCACTTCTGGGGAATCGTATACCAAGTGCCTAGTGATCTTCAACACTTCTGGTGTACTTGAGAACCACTTGATATTCATGGAGTTGGAGTTACTTCTGGAACTTCCAAATGAGCTAGTATCTGTGACTTTATCACTTTCTTGGCTTATAGTAAATGCTTTCGATGACATATTTGCTAAACCTTATAATCATTTCATTTATTGAACTTCTAGTCCACTTGTATTTATCCGCGGATATGAAATGATAGAGAAGTTGTTTCCATGCAATCTCTTTCTTAATTGTCTCATTTTCTCTCCCCCTAAATATCGAGCATTTGATCACCGTTTTAAAGTTCTAGGTATTTGATATCAATAGGGACTCAAATCCCATGTATCATCCAACTTCTTTGTGGTTTCATTTTAGTTCATTTGGAGGAGGTACGTCTCGGAAACATGTGTTGCTCATTTAAGACCTTTGAATGACATGCTCTCTTCTGGAGAGAATTAGAGAGATGTTATTGTGTCAAATTCGAAATGCAAACATGCATGGGCCCATTTGACCAACGACTCTTCTGAGTCGTCGTGAGCTACCTTATGCTCAACAATGTTTTTGATAACATTCTCTACCTTATGTTTCATATGACCAAAGTGTTGAGGCATCTGTAATATTGGAATTACACTGGTCTATATGATAGTGGTCCGTAGCTGTCTCATTGAATCCATTCAAGAGACATTAGAGACTTTGCGTTTACTTTGAATTTAGATGGTCTTGTTGTTGATTTGCCAAGATGACAGACCATATATGTTCGGTCACCCTTATAGAGGATCTTCGGGTCCTAGGATCTTCTGGTCCCTTTTAGTGGGTGTGTATGTGAATGCCAATGATCCCGCTCATCATCGTTTCACATGAATGACCGAATGCCACAAAGAAAAACATTTTATCATTAACTAACTTCTGGTTAGTGATAAGTTTCAATGGGATAAATGAGTGTCAAATAAACCATATATATACATTCTCACTCTGTAAGACTTGCTTCTGGCTAGCCATATGAGATATTGATGTTTAATACCATGTCAATTCATACATATGTGTCATTGTTACTTCAGGTAACAAGATCAGTTCTCTTCTAGGGTTGTATGGTATTCATCTTGTTTTTTCCATTCAAGATTGTTTGAGAAAACTTCAAGTTTTCAAAATTGTTTGACACTTATAAAACCATAATATTCAACCATTGAACCTTGTATATGGTGATCCATTTATTTAATTTAGATGCCATTGAATGGGTATTGTCAGAACTTTCGTTGATGTCATACTTCAGGTATGAGTCATTTATAATGCTCTTCGAGACATTTAAAATTAACCGTATAACAGACCTAGCTATAAGCCACAACAATAACTTTGGTCAAGCGCTTAACCATAACCTCTTTTACACCCTCTACTGGAGGGGCATGCTTCAGGCAATACTTAGAGGATAGTCAGGAAGTGGCCTTCTTAACCGGATCGTGTTATGTGGTTACTTTTATTGGCTGTATCAACCAGACAAAAATAGTTATGAATATGATAAAACCCACATTCTATGTACTTCTTTAGGAGTACAAATGATAAAATTAGGATCATATACTCTTCTGGAGTTTGTGATATCCTTTACTCTTCTAGAGTTCATAAAATATTCTTTACTCTTCAGGAGTTAATAAAAATCCACCAGTAGAGTCTTCAGGCTCTTAGGTTGGTTTTGAAAAACTTCACAATCTACGGGATTGTGGTAAACCTTTCTCCCAAATGTTCATTTGCCAAACAAAACTCCGCATTAGATACTAATGATAAGTAGTTTCTTCGGGAAACACTTTGAGCTTTGAATTACAATAAGTAAAATCATAATAATTTTATTCAATATAAAGCAAGGAATAAAAATAAAATAAAATAAAATAAAATTGTATTTGTCCAGTTCAGGTGGACCTATGAGAAAAACTTGTCAATTTATCATTTTCTTCAAGAAATGATTTTATTCATAAAATGATTCAGTTGTCAACTTCGAGTGACAATTAGTCTCTATTATGTATATTTCGATCATATACTCCAAAAGATGATAAGTTGCAATTCAAAAATATAGTCAGTTGTGATATAAACATTGTCCATATTCTTCAAGAAATGGCATGATCGATTATTATTCACTTCAGGGAGAAGACAACGTGTATACATTCACTTTAATTTCTACACTTCTGGGTATTTGTGCAACTTTAAAATAAAACTCATACACTTCTGGGTATGATTTTAAATAATCTTTATGAGGATATACAATACATCTCTTATCATTCATTTACTTCAGGAAATGAATATTGTCACTTCAGGGACAAATTTGTATCGATGAGAGAGAGACATTTTATGAATTTCCTTTTCATATACAACTCTTGAGGAGATGATTGTCGTTACTACAGGAACGATTTAATTATGAGTATAATGTGTTCATCCTCTTCAGGTGATGAGTTTATTTATTTCGAGAGATAATGATAAATAAATAAACATTTGATATAATTAATAAAATTATAAAAACACAAATAAATAAAATCAAATTGGCATATTCTCAACTTCTGGTGACAAGAAAATGAACATCTACAAATACATGTTCGTCTACTTTTGAAGACTGGTGGAGAAACCATAATTTGCTTGTTTAGCTATAAAAATCATCGGTCTAGGGACGATTATGAATTAAAAAATTTTATCTACTACGGGAGATAAATTTTATCATGATATATAAGCTAAAATATTTATCTTCTTCAGGAGATAAATAAGAATATCATCTTCTTCAAGAGACATGATACATAAATTGTGTTTACTTTATCTACTCCATGAGATAAACTATCACTTTTGTGATGATATGCAAATTTATCAATTTATATCTACTTCGGGAGATAATGTTTGTCTACTTCTGGAGACAAAAAAATACAAATTGAAATGAATAATAAAACTGAAAAAAAAATGTTTATCACTACGGGGATGATTTTCAATCGTTCACATCTACTTCAAGAGATGATTCGTTCATCTACTTCGGGAGATGAGGATTAAACAAGTATAATTTAAATAAATTAAATTAAATAACATACATATAAAGTAAATAAACTTAAATAATAAATATAATTTCATCACTACAGGGATGAAATTTATCGGCTTGATCATCTCTGCGGGGATGAGATTTATCGTTTCATCGCTTCGGGGATGAGATCAATTTATCATTCATCTACTTCGGGAAATGATTTCGCTCATCCACTTCTGGAAATGATATATAAATTTAACAATTTTATCTACTTTAGGAGATAATTCATCTACTTCGGGAGATGAAAAATAATTAAAAAAAAAACATAACATAAGATAAAATAAATAAATAAATAAATAATAATTCATCACTACAGGGATGATATTCAATCGTTTATCACTTCAGGGATATAATAAAATAACATCCACTTCAGGGGATACGATCGATAAAATAACATCCATTTCAGGGGATACAATCGATTGATCCAATCGCTTCAGGGATTGAGATTCCGCTTCAAGAGATATTACAACTTTGATTGATTCAATCACTTCAGGGATTGAGATTCATTCAATTGATTCAACCATTCGGGATTGAAATTTGTTTAATTTATCCGCTTTAGGGGATATTACATTAAATTTGATTCATTCAATACTCCAGGGATTGTTTTGGGATATTACTCACCACTTCGGGGATGATATAATTTATATCCATATGTCATCTTCAGGGGACATTACTCACCACTTCGGGGGTGATATAGTTTGTATAATATCACACTTCAGGGGTAATATAATTTATATTACACATCATCTTCGGGGATGTGTTTGCAGCCCTGAAAGTTTTAAGCTGCTTTTTGTAATTATATAAAATATACTGTCCGATCTGTGTTTTAAGAAATATTTAGGCCGGTTTTGTAATTATTAAAAAAATAACCTTCTTCCTCGTTTTTGGATTTGCAGGGAGCGGGCATGGCCGCCGACGTAATCGCCGACCTTCCAGAATTGCTTGCAGCTCCTCGAATTCACATGATCGAGGAAGTCAAGCGCCAATGCTGATTCCGGTGGTGTGTGGCTGATCTCCCATTTAGGCTTCTTGGCGGAAGAAGCCACGAGATCTCGAAACGGCGACGGCGCTCGCCTCTTGTCGGAGGAACTGGCTTCTTTGTGGGAAACGACGTCGCGGCCGCCAGCCTCGAATGCAGATCGATGATGTACTGCAATCAAAGTTAATTAATCGTAGAGGTCAATCAATCGATGATGTACTGCAATCCAAGTTAAATAATAAATTTGGAAGACAAATGGTAAAAAACTGATAGATTACATAGGTCTCATATTGTAGAGTGGGCTAAAAGCCCGTTAAGGCCCAATACCTTTGTAACTTATATATATGTTATATCAATGAATGAAACCCTCAAGGAGGACTTTACATCAATTCTATCATTCTACATGGTATCACATCCTTTTCTTTCTAACGGAACCCTAAATTGATCCTCCCGTCTCACCGGCCCCATCAAATCTTCCTCCTCCTCTGTCCGGCTCACCGTCGCCGATCATCCTCTCCCGCTTTCCATTCTCTCTCTCCCTCACCCGATTTGGACCTAAAGCTCCCAAAGAAAAACTCAGCCGCCGTAACCATCTTCTTCCTCTCGCTCCCCCTACTCTCGCCCTTGCTGAACCTCTGCCGACCACCAAGAAGAGCCCCCAGATCCGCATCCCTGCTAGCCATTCCGAGCCCATCCCGAGCCCAGTCCTTCGCTCCCAGTCGCACTAGGCCACCAATTCATTCGCCTAGTCCGAACCTCGCCGGCGCACAGCCCAGTTTCCGGCCTCTATATTTCCAGATCCGGCATCCCCATCCTAATTCCGGCCTCCTGCGCACCAGATCCATAAGCTCCGAGAACCACTGCACCCTTGCCGAGCCCTGTTCCACCGCCTCCGCTGCCCCGAACCACCCTGCCGCACCCCTCATCCCCGTCTCTGAAGAGAACGCTTTTAATCTCTTTTTGAAGAAATTCCAAAAACAGCCTTGTGTTCTCCTATTTTTCGTTTCTGACCCTAACTTAATTAT
The DNA here is from genome assembly GCA_037127255.1 of Persicaria tinctoria. NCBI lineage: Eukaryota > Viridiplantae > Streptophyta > Magnoliopsida > Caryophyllales > Polygonaceae > Persicaria > Persicaria tinctoria. Next base: position 29,665,771 of record JBANSL010000001.1, read on the forward strand.
TTATTAAGTTAGGCGGCATTAAAAAAAAAAAAACTCTTACCATGGCTCTCTACGATCACCAACATCACGCCTTCTCTGGATACTCTAGATATCCTACCCCTCGACATGCCGGTCCTCAGGCCTCTCTGACATCATTCACAGCGACATTTGGACCTCTCCCGTGCCTAGCAAGGAGGGTCACAAGTACTACCTCTTGTTTCTGGATGATTACACTCATTACTTATGGGTCTTTCCATTGCATTTCAAGTCCCAAGTGTTTCCTATTTTTGCCAGATTCCATACCTACATCAAAACACAATTCCACATGTCCATCAAATGTTTCCAATGTGACAATGGTCGTGAATTTGACAACAAAGACTTTCACTCCTTCTTTGCCGCAAATGGGATCTCATATCGCTTGTCTTGCCCCTATACTTCTCAACAGAATGGCAAGGCAGAAAGAATCATCAGAACCATTACCAACATGATGCCCTCTCTCCTCTTCCACGCATCTATTCACCTTCCCTATTGGCCTCACGCCTTATCCACCACATGTTATCTCCTAAACATTCTCCCTTCCACTACCCTACACAATCGCTCGCCAGCTCAGGCACTTTATTACGCCGAGCCTAGGTATGATCACCTTCGCACCTTCGGGTGCTTGTGTTTCCCAAACCAGTCATCCACAGCCGCGCACAAGCTTCACCCACGCTCCACTCCATGTGTCTTCCTTGGCTATCCGTCTGATCATCGCGGTTACATTTGCCTCGATATCAAGACCCACAAGATCATTCTCTCACGTCATGTCACCTTTGATGAGTCGCGGTTTCCCTTTGCGTCTCCCACGCCCCTTGTGTCTCCGTCAGAGTCTGAGTCACCATTCCCTCACTTCCTTTTTCCCCAGAGCTCTCCCGGTGCTCCTACTTCTCCCCCTACACCACCACCACCACCACCACCACCCCCCACCACCAGACCACACACCCGCAGCGTCTCCGGTGTATTCCGACCCCGTCAGATCGTCTCCATGACCACCACCCATCACCCCGCTATCCACCTCCAATCACCCCGCCAAACAACCTCGCCTCACCTACGTGCGACGGCCGCCGCATGTCATGCGGCACCCGCCCCAACCCCAAATGCTGCGCCCGCCGCCCATAACCCCTCCCTGGCGGCGCCCGCCGCAGGTCATGTGGCGCCCGCCGCAGGCCTTGCGGCGCTCACCGCCCATAACCCCTCCCTGGCGGCGCCCACCGCAGGTCATGCGGCGCCCGCCGCAACCCTCGCCGCATTTGATCCGCCCACCGCCTCTTCCCCTTGCTTAGCCCCTCTTACCCCCGTCCTTCCCGACTCCCATTCACCCTCTGCCTCCACCCAGACCTCCCTCTCCCCCGTTCCCACCTCCCACAAAACAGCCCTCCTCGACCCGAATTGGCAGGCGGCTATGCTCGACGAATACAGGGCCCTTACGAAGAATGGTACTTGGGTTCTTGTTCCTCGCCCTCCTGAGGCGAACGTCATTCGCTGTATGTGGCTCTTCCGTCACAAGTTCCGCTCTGATGGGACGTTGGAGCGCTACAAGGCCCGTCTGGTGGTGAACGGTAGATCTCAGTAGGCAGGTATTGATTGTGATGAGACCTTCAGCCTTGTGGTCAAGCCTGCCACTATCCGAGTGGTCCTGAGTCTGGCTCTGTCGCGCAACTGGGCCATCCATCAGCTGGATGTCAAGAACGCCGTTCTGCATGGTCATCTGAATGAGACGTTTTACATGTTTCAGCCGCCGGGGTTTGCTGATGCTGAGCGTCCAAAGCATGTCTGTCTCCTCAAGCGCTCTCTGTATGGTCTGAAACAGGCTCCACGAGCATGGTTCCAGCGTTTTGCCTCTCATCTGCTCCGTTTGGGTTTCACTGGCAGCCGATCGGATACGTCTCTGTTTATCTATCGCAGGGGCTCGGACTTGGCTTTCCTGCTGCTCTATGTCGACGACATCATTCTCACCGCCTCTTCTGATGCTCTTCGAACGTCCATAATCTCGCGGTTGAGTGCGGAATTCGCCATGTCTGATCTGGGTCCGCTGTCTTACTTCTTGGGAGTTGCTGTTCAACGGCATGCGTCTGGTCTCTTTCTCTCACAGAGTAAGTATGCTGCTGAGATTGTTGCTCGGGCTAAGATGGTCAACTGTAATCCCGTCGCCACCCCAGTCGATACATCCAACAAGCTCAGTGCTCATTCTGGTTCTTTGGTTGACGATCCGACTTTGTATAGGAGTCTCGCTGGTGCTCTTCAGTATCTCACTTTCCCCAGGCCTGATATCAGTTACGCGGTTCAGCAGATCTGCTTGTTCATGCATGCCCCTAGGGAACCTCACTTTCAGGCTTTGAAGCGGATCATTCGGTACATCAGCGGCACCCTCGAGCTCGACACCACCATCACTCCTTCCTCTAAGCTTGATCTTGTGGCTTACACTGATGCGGATTGGGGTGGTTGTCCAGACACACGTCGCTCCACGTCTGGTTACTGTGTCTTCCTCAATGACACTCTTGTGTCCTGGTCAGCAAAGCGTCAGTCCGTCGTGTCTCGCTCCAGCGCTGAAGCCGAATACAGGGGTGTTGCCAACGTTGTCTCCGAGTGCTCTTGGCTCCGCAATCTCCTGCTTGAGCTACAATGCCCCTTGCAGAAGGCCACTCTGGTCTACACTGATAACGTCTCCGGCGTCTACCTGGCTAGCAACCCAGTCCAGCATCAACGCACGAAGCACATTGAGCTTGATCTCCACTTCGTCAGGGACAAGGTTGCCATTGGACATGTCCGCGTTCTACATGTCCCGTCCTCCTATCAGTACGCTGATATATTCACCAAGGGTTTACCTAGACAGTTGTTCATTGATTTTCGTTCCAGTCTCACTGTACGGACTCCTCCCATTTCGACTGCGGGGGTTTGATAGATTACATAGGTCTCTTATTGTATCGTGGGCTAAAAGCCTGTTAAGGCCCAATACCTTTGTAACCTATATATATGTTATATCAATGAATGGAAACCCTCAAGGAGGACTTTACATCAATTCTATCATTCTACAAAAACAATTAAGCAGAAGAAGATAATCAATCGACGGAAACGGCGAATCTCCATGGATGGTGATTATTTTGAAGATGATAGATGATAGATTGATGGCTAGGGTTTTTCGATCTCCATCAACTTGTATTCGATGTCGATTGACGAGTCTATCGAGCGTGCAGGCTGAAGTAGAGCGCGGAGAACGCGTACCCCTAGGGCTGGCCATTGTGCGCACCGACGAAGGTTGCCTTCCTTGGATTCGGCGGCGGCTTCGCCTTCGAATGATGAGATCTTCCCCGGCCACAAGGCTGCTAGTCTTCGGAGGCTTGAATGAGATTCAGATTGGTAGGGGAGGATTGCAAGGTTCTGCAACGTGAGGTTCGATCCCCGATGGGTGTAAGACGACAGGCTGCCGATCCTCCATGGTTGAACCTACAACTGTTAATAGTTGTTCTAATTAAACCTAGATTCAATAAATATGAAATCAATCAATCTATAAAGAAGTATGATAAAGGAGAAGAAAATAAATTATAATTGATTGAAACTTATCTTTCAAATTGACTTAAAAATTTTGAGAGAGCAAACTCGTGCTGATAACGTGTGATAAACCGTAAGAATAGAGAAGAGAGGAGAAACTGATCTGTTATTGGGGTCTTCAGGACCCTTTATATAGGAGTTTACATAGGGAACTAGAGTTTACTAGTGTTTATCCATCCCTAATATAATAATATTATAACAATCATTCCTTTATTTAATTATTATTTTTTGTCTTAAAAACCCTTAAGAATCCCCAATGTGGATGGTCTAAGTTGGATGAACTCTACAAGTGAGTTTGACAACTCATAAAAAGTGTAATGAGTTGGTAACTGTGGATTTTCAAAATTTTCTATCTTTCGCCCAAAATTTTTGTTTTTGTTTGAGAAATACAAGTTTCAACTTTTATAGGATGATCTTATCTAATATTTAAAAAGTATCCACAACTCTATATAAGTTTTTCAACATGACACCTATAAAAGTTGAAGCTCGCATTTTTCAACCAAACACAAAAGTTTTGGGTGTGAGGCAAAAAAATTTGAAATTCCCTGGTTATCCAACGAAAAACTTGAAACTTTTTTTTACAGTGGGCAAGAAGAAGACTGACAAAACGATCTTGAAGCCATCAACGGATGGCTAAGATGACCCTACGCAGAGGGTCGCCTGTCAAAATTTGTTTTATCTAAGATTACAATTACAGAAACATAGAATTAAAAATGTCTAGAAAATTAAACCATTGTTTCTTCAGATAAAAAATTGGAGTTGTTGATTCTTAATTTCGTTCTTGTAGCTTGGAAAGCGGTGATAATTGTAGATCTGGATCCAACTACGGCAGCGTGCAAGCTCGCTCAGCATTATTGTTGCATATGGTGATTCAGATTCAAAAATTGAGATCTAAAGTTGCACAGCCATTTTCATAGAATAATGGGGGTGGTGATGCCGGATCTAGACCCAGTGTCATAAATCTGAGCACCATCAATTGGCTATTTTGGTTTTTTTAATTTTGTGGGTTTTGATATGTAAAAAGTTTATCAATCTTGGAAGAAGAGGGGATGTGGGGGATAAAATCAAATTTGGGTTACTTTGATTTTCTGGAATTAGGGATAAAATCATATTTGTTAAAGAAGATTTGGGTATGCATGTTGAGTATACCGGTCGGTTCAGGGTGTTTGATTTTGAGATTTGGGGTTTCTAGGTGGAGAGGTGTAATCAGGTCGGGTTACTGTGGAGTCGAGGAGGAAGGGGTGGGAATCGGTGAGGCTAGAATCCCGCCCAACCCGACGAGCAACAAGGAGAACAACCGGCGTCGGCCACCATACGGTGGTGGAGGAGAAGGTTGTCGTCGTAAGGGTCGGACATTGACTGCCTGTAGGCGACGACGAGTCGATTGTAAAGGCTTGGATTTTCAAAATATGATTTTTGGAAAAAGGGAATTAAAAATGAATTTAAATCAAATATTTAAAGAAAAACTCGTTAAATCGAATTTAAAACTCATGAAACAGATTTACGACCTAAAATAAAATTTTGAAAACTAACATTGGCATGACAATATTTATACTCGGGGTTTCAAAAATCTAATTGAGTGAGAGAGCAAAAATTGGAAAACTAACATCGAAAACTGATTTTTGGTGTCACCCATTTTAGTGAAATGCCCCCATTTTACTTTCCTACCCTTCCTCTTTTGCACATTATGATAAAGGAAATAACTCTAAAAGGGAATTATATCTAAAATAGGTGAATATATCTTCCATCTTGATAGATCTTGATAGAATCTCCTCTTGTGGATATATCCATTGGACTTTGGATAGAACTTTGATTAGAACTCGGACTAGCTCGAAATCAGCCATTGTTGGTCAAGTCGATATCGACTAGGACAACTCGATATCGACATGCAATTTCCTGACTTCACTTCAACAATTCGATATTGGCCTCCAGGATGCAAATCGACTTCACTCAACTAGATATCGACTTAGGTAGGTCGATATCTACCTTCACTTTTCCTTTGATCCAGCTCTGGTCGACTCCGGGATCTTGACTCGATTTTGGGCAACTCGATATCAACTTGGTTAGGTTGATATCGACCTCTGCAACCGTTTCCACCATGCTGCTCTTTTCTTGAAACGCACTTTCCCGAGTCCTCGTTCGTCGGATTGACGCATATGAGCATGCGTTAGAAAACTCTTTCCGAGGGATACAACTCTCATGAAGACTTCAAAGCTTGATTTGGAATGATGAATGGCGAAAAGTGGGCTTTTCTCCAACTGCACCATCCTTAGCTTCTTCATGACTTTCCTTTAAGCTCCAAAGTGCGTCCGATTTTTGCGAAATATAACAAAAACTTGTGTAGACCTCCATATATGGTAAATAAACATAAACTACACAAATTATGTATTATTCTAACCCAAATGTATGAAATGGATGCAGAAATCGATATAAAAGTAAGTGTAAAACATGGCAAATTAGGCTCACAACAAACACGTCATACTTAAGCTTGCTTGTCCTCAAGCAATACTTTTAATTGTCATTCAGGGGAAGAATTCAAACTCTCAACTTCTTAGATTCTTTTCCATATACCCTGCAATCAATTACCATCCTCGAAAAGGTACTAGTGTCACAAATCCATGCATGTGCAATTAAAAGAAACATCTACTCACAAAAGGAGGGTTATGCAAAAACATTCATATGTGACAAAGCATTAATAATCAAGAGGACTTTAATTTAAGCTCAATAAGGAGTAGATTGGTAAAAGGCTAAAGATGGGCAATTTTCGGCAATGTGGTGCTAATAATCCGGGGAAATGGAGTACTTTCCAAACTTTCATACTACATTCCTTCTACCTTTGATTTCTCACCTTTTGCTCATTCGCTCATTGCTTTTTTTCAATATTATACTTTTACCTCTCTAACCTTAGCACTACCTTCTCACAAGTCGGAAACATGGGTGTCATGAATGGCGCCAGATACTTAGTGATTTGGACTCCTCACATTATGTCCCATCTCGCCAAACTATTATCTCAGCGAGCAGGGTGGATTTACCTTTATCTCCTGAGGTGATCGGATTTTCTTTCACTCATTAAATTTTCCATAATTTTTCAATTTCTTGCCCAACTCCAATAATAATAACAACAACACAAACACCATATAATAATCTCCATAGTGTGACATCATTCTCAACATAATCCCCGGATGGAAATGAGGTAAAGAATGAGCAATATTTAGATCATGTGGAGCAATAATTTGAAATAAGGCTCAATATGGCTTTTGTGATGCATAAGCATAGGTAAGGCTAAGGATATCAAAATATGAGCATTATATGGAAATATAAAGTCCTCTATCCTTTTATCATGCAACATGTCAAAAGCAACATCAAATTTTACCTCAATTCATGGTTTTCATAAAAATATGCACTTCATTGTGACTTCCCTTTACTAGGCAATTTCATGTTATATCTCTAAAGAATCCAATTTTGCATCTTCGAGTTCAATAAAGCCTTCATGACACTTGTCAAAAAAAAATAATGGGGGTCATTTTTCTCTTTAAACTTTGGAAAACATGCATATAAGCACATAGATATCAATAATGAATTCCAAAATAGCCATGTATAAGCAATTCAAGAAATAAACTTTAAATATGCACGCAAAATGTCAAATATGTCAAATATGCACAAAGTAAGCCCTTCCTCCACCCCATACTTAAACATTACAGTGTCCTCACTGTATAAAAACAAGGGTAAAGAAAGAAACTCACTAGATAGATGTGCAAGATGTCAAAAATCGAGTGTTTTGTTGCTGGCCTTGGTCGATATCGAGTTAGCCAGGTCGATATCGACTAACTGCATTCTTCCTTATTCCTGTAAAAATTAGAAGAGATATACTCACAATAGAAAATAATGTCCAAAAATAAAAACAAAAGCAACAATGTCCAAAAATCCCAAAAATAAATGTCTATTTACAAGCTCTAGACTTTATTGTCGCTAGGCCGACTTTCTCCATTAAGCTCAAGGTGGCATTTGCAGGGCCCATGTAGCTTAGGCTTCAAACAAGACTACATTCTTGTCCATGTAGTCCTCCAGAATGGATCTTGTTCACAGTAAAAGGGTCGTCTTCTCCTTCTTGAACTTGTTATGAAACCAATGATCATTTGACTTGGAAACATAGACCTTGTCTCCAATTTCATATTCTTTGGGCTCATCATTGGAAATCCTACATAAGTGCACATACCAAGGCAAACCTCTCCCATGTATAGATAAACCATTGATTGAAATAAGAGAAGAAATATCCATACCTTGGCTTACCTTCGCATAATCGGATTTCAAGACCTCGGGGTGTGGTCGATATCGAGTAGGGTCACTCGATATCAAGTTCTGCTGCTCAAAATCGGGTTGTGTTGGCTCAACAGGTGGAATCGAGCCGGTATGGGTAGGTCGATATCGACCTTGGTAAGTCGATATCGAGTGGTCCAACTCAATTTTGCCTTGCTCGATTTCTGGGGGGACATGTCTCAACATGGGAAGGTCGATTTCGAGTAGATGGACTCGATATCGAGTTGTTCTCTAGGCTAGTCGATTTCTCCTGGTCGATTTTGACCCCATACTTAAGACCTGGCAAAGCATCCGAAAAATAGTTAGTCCATATCGACTTACCTGGGTCTATGTCGAGTGGATTCTCTTCTTCTTCGTTTAGGATGGCCATTATCTCCTCCACATGGGCTTCCATATCCCTCTTTTCTAGCTCTTCAGGAGTCATATTTCTTACCTTAGGCTCCTCACAAGTGATGTATCCGGCTGATATGGACTTTACCTCTTCCATGGGACCTGTATGCCTTTCAGTTTTATTAAAGGAATACTCAATTACCTCATCGCTGATGTTGAAAGTGAGCATTCCCTTCCTTACGCTTATGTTGGCATCCACCGTCGCCAAGAAGGGCCTTCCTAGAATAATTGGACAATCAGGGTCCTCCGCCATATCAATAACTAAGAAATCAGCAGGGACAAAGAACTTACCTACTTGTACTGGCACATTGTCCACCATGCCTGTTTGGATGACTACCGTGTTGTTTGCAATATAAAGTTTAGCATCCACAGGCTCTAGGGCACCTATCTTAATCTTGGACCAGATTGATAAAGGCATTATACTCACACTGGCTCCCAAGTCACACAAAGCATTAAATTTATATTGACCAAATTCAATTGTTATAGCAAACTTACTTGGATCTAGCCTTTTCTCAAGTACGTCCATCTGGCTACTGACGAAACCAACTTAGAAAAGGGCTGACGTGCCCCTCCACGTGGCCGTGGAGGGGTAAGCATGTAATTTTCTTCCCCTGAGGGACAGGGGTGACGGGCTGACCTGAAATCCTCGCGGCCCCGGTCGGACAACCAGTGAGGGTGACAGAGCCAGGACAGTGGGGACCCTTACCTGAGCCGCACACCCCAAAGAAACATAAAGACGGTCTTACCCTTCCACGGGATCCTCACTAGGGGTGAGGATCCCAAGGCCGGCGCCGCGGAGCCTTTTGAGAAGGCTCGCATCATTATCTGAATGGGTTCATCAAGTGACGCAATGGCGAGGAGGATACGCCTGCTGACTCAGCGAGAGTTGAAGAAGGGACGAATATACGCGTTTCCCTGCCTCCCCTATCGCACGCCTTACTACCTGTATTGCTTCAACTACTTTTACTTAGGAGCTATAGGCGTCCGCGGATGCGAGAGTTTCGAGGTAGATCGGGATGACCGTGGTGTGGTGATTCTCCTTACGTAATTGCTTCCTTTTCTCTCTTCGCTTTAGAACATGAGTACCCTCCCCTTTTGTTTCCCAAAAAAGTCCTCTCTCTCTCCTTTCCTTCCTCCTTTTATACTGTGCACCTTCGTCTGTTAAGCAGGGGGGACGTTCCCCTCTTTCGGCCATCTGTCGGTATTGTGTAGCCAGGTGTCAAGGGCGCAAGAACACTTGGATAGACGGCATGGCCGACACCTGTCTCCTTTCCTGCCATTTGTCCTTCTGGAGTGGACGTTCTTCGTCCGCGGACCGTAACCTTTATTGGCTCGAATCTTGGAGTTTATTACCCTTTTGCCCCTCGAAGACCTTTGGTGGCTTTTTTGACCCCTTTATCTCTTGGGCGTCATCACAGCTCCTCGGGCCGCGGGGGGTCCGGTCAGGGTCCTCCGCGGTTCGAAGAACATCTACCGCGGGGGGTAGTTTTTCTTTAAGGCGACGAAATAAAGTGAATAAAGCACCTGGGCTTGCTGGGGGGCCCATTAGGGGTTTTTACTGGGTCGATGAGGGTTGCGGCCCATTAGTCCTGATTGATGGGGGCCCGTATTTCTGACACGCGTCTTGAGTAAGGAGGTGAAACGTCGTAGATTGTAGCGCCTATAAATAGGGGCTCTGACTCTCCTTTACTTTTACCGTTCTCGTTTTTTACCGCTCTCTCAACCGAGACGTCTTTGAGGTAAACCTTGATCCTTCTCTTCGTTCTTTCCGAGACTTTAGCTTTTGTTTCCTTGATCCTAGTTCCTTTTTTTCTTCTTGGGCCTTGGTCATTGTGCGGGTTATCTTTCCCGTTGACGTTGGCCGCGGTTGATCCTTAGGCATCTCTCTGGACCTTCCTCTCCATCGCTTCTTTCTTTATTGGCCTTGCTGCCCTCATCATGTCTACCCCTTCGAGTAGTTCGGGGAGTGTGCAAGCTTTGACCAGGCCTCCATCCTCTCACCTCCCCGGAGGAAAGCTTCGGATGGGTGATATTGAGGTTCCTGAGGATGTTACTTTCAGGCAGCCCAAGGGCCTTCAGGACCCCTCTTTCTATGCCTCCCCGAGCCATGAAGTGGGAGAGGATTCTTCCCCAATCGACTCATCTTCTTCGCGGTTAACCATTGGGGCTTCATCGTCAGACTCAGACTCGATATTGGAATCGCCGGAATCTCAACATTCCTACAAAGAGTGGGACTCTCACACCGGTTTACCTTCTGGCCCCGTCTTTATGCCAAAGGAGCGGCGCTCGTCATCTGTGTTGGGGGATTTCCGGCCAGTTTTGTATAACGAAAACGTGTTGGCGACCTGTCTTTTTAGAGGAGATTTAAAACCCTCCGTCGCGGGCCCCACACCAGAAGTCTCCCCCCAACGTGTGATCCTTGTAGCTCCTCCGAATGCTCAGAGCCGCGGAGGGGGAACCTTCACCACGGTGGAGGACCTGAACGTGATTGCCCGCGTCTTTCCTTGGCCTGAAGGGGTCGTGCTGTGTTTGCCGGCTGAGGGGGGAGGAAGTTTGGATGCTTATCCGGGTTGCTTAGTGGTATACATCGAGAGTCTGGTGCAAGGATTCCGTCTTCCTCTGCCTAGCCTGTTTAAGCGTTATTTAAAAGCATGTGGTTTGAGCCCGGCTCAGCTGGTGCCGAACAGTTGGCTTTTTATGACTTCGTTTGTGATGCGTTGTCTGGAAATCGGGGTTTCAACCCTCTTTTGGGCTATTGAACCATATGCCCACCTTGGTTCACAGGGGAATTCACAAAAGCCTTTATCAAGCCAAGCTCAGTGTCCCCATTGTGGACCGGAACACTAGCAAGCCGAAATGGCGACATAAATGGTTCCTGGTTAGGGATCCTTCGCGCAAGATTTTGAATTTCCACACTGAGCCTCGTCTATATGTGAGGCCAGAGAGGAAAGCGGTTCCGGACCTTAAGGAGATAGAGCAGAAATTCGCCGTGGAGACGAAACCGTCATGGAAAGATATGGTTTCTCCCCTTCGGTTAGAAATGGCTGGATTGAGCCTTCCCCACCCTCGCATAGGTTGTAGCTAAATTTAGAGACCGCCCTGGCTTCTTGTTTACGCGGCGATAGTTCAGTATTTTGTTTTTCTGATCCTTTTTTCGATTTCGCGTGATTTTGTGTAGGTGCTGCTGAGTTGAAAGCCATGGTGGATGCGGCTAAGATGTCTTCGGCCCCCCCTTCAAAAAGGAAAATCCCGTCTGACGTTATGAGTGCCTTGAAACGCCCCAGGACCTCTTCTTCCAAGGCCAAGGGGAAGACGGCTGTGAAGGAGACGTCTACTGTCGCGGCTTCCCCTCCTCGGGCTGCCCCTACGGAACCCGAGCCTCCCGTCATACTGATTGATTCCCCTCCTGCTGTCGATCTCCAACCTTTATCTTTGGCCTTTCCCGCGGAGCGTCGGGTTATATCTCTGGGTGATGCGGGTCCTTCAATGTCTAGGCCGAAGAAAAGGAAGACGCGGTCGTATCCGCCGTGGGAGGGTGTGAACTGGGATGTGCCGGTTTTCCACGTAGCGCCAACGGCCGTCCTGCGTATCGGATGCCCGGCTTCCACTCTGATACTCTTGAGCGATTGGCCTTTCCTCCAGAGCTCGGGAAAGCGAAGCTACGGTATTTGGACCATTTGACTGACGAACAATTTACGCTAGAGCAAGAACGATGGTGTAACTAGGTAAGTGAGTCATGTGTTATTTCGTTTGTTTTATTTTCAGATGCATCCCATATTCTCAGTATCTTTTTCGCGGCTAGGGTCACGTCTTTACTCACAGCGGCTGGGGCAGATATCTTCGCTTGGGTCAGCATGCCCAGGAGCTGGAAAAGAAGTTGGAGCAGGTGGAGGAGAAACTCTCAGAGGCCGAGACGCCAAAGAAGGTGGTTGAATCTCTTCGGTCGCGGGTGAAGGAATCAGATGATATCATAGCTGCTGAGAGAGCCAAGAACAGCAAGTTGTCTGAGGACGTGGAGACGCTGCAAGCTCAACTCGAATCTTCTCAACAGGCGATGGACGCGCTGCGGGCTGATTTTGAGAACCAGAAGCATGTTTTTTAGAGTCATCGGCATAGATTTGAAACCCAGAAGAAGGAATTTGAGGACCAACTGCTTGCGGCTAATGAGGCGAAGAGTAAGGCCGTCGTGGAAGCCAATCGCCGCGCAATCGAGCTAGAACGCTATCAAGCCCGCACGGATGGCGACATAGTCCTGTCTTGGCTGGAAGTTCCACACAACCGCACTAAGTTGGTAGAAGACTGGCTGAAATCTCCGTCCGGTTTGGACTTCATGAAGTGCGCGGTCCCCAGTTGATTAAACGAAGAAGTCGGGCAGGATTTTATCCAAGATCGGTATAGAGACTGCTTTTTCATCGGGATGAAAGCAGGGATACACCAAAGTGTGAGGAAATCCGCGGAGAACCCAGGAGTTCCTCTTCAACCGTTCTCTCCTAGTGAGGATCGGGAAGACTGGGGTTTGGTGGATGATGACAAAGTGGATTTCTCCGGCGATGGGTTGTAGACGCTCGTTCTTATGTGCCCGGACGGCCTTATGTTTTTTAAGCAAACTTTGGTACTTTATATTTCTTTTTGGATGATGGGGGTTTGAACTTCGTGTTGGGAAGCTATGGATGACGAAAAAACTTGATCCGCGATCATTTTTGGGAATGGATTTCACCCCTGGTCCCGCGGACGGACCATGTAAGGGGGAACCAGTTTGCAGTTCTTTATTGATAGTGATTTTCTCTGTCTTTTTTGAAAGAGATGTCGTAAAAGATCCCCGGCGCTCAGTCGTCTGAATACTTCATTAAACAATTTTATTCATTACAGGTTTTCTTCTTGCTTGACTACCTCAAAGCCTAGCACGGAACACTCTTCTTTCAAGAGGAGTCATCGCTATTTTCGCCCTCCGGGGTGCTCTCACCTAAGGGTATGTAGGTTGCCTTGAAGCGTGAATCGCCCAGATATTTGAATACTACGGCCCCTCCCACATGCACGTTCCGAGATCTGGTGAATGCCCTCCATCCTTGGGTGAGCCAGAGCACTCCGGCCTCGTCCCTTTCTACCCAGGCGCGTGTGCCCCTCCTTCCCGGTCCGTTAGTTAAAACGATCCTTTCAACGCCGAAAAGCCCGTACTCCTCCTCAAAAAACTTCGGCAAAGGCTGGGGTGGTTCGGGGTAAACGATTAATTGCAAGTAAGAAAACAAAGGAAATGTATAATGGGGGAATTCCTTGGGGTGTTGCCATTCTTTGCAAAAAGGAGGCGTTCTGGACCAAACGGATGAAATCTCTCCGGCGGCCTCCACCCGATGCCATGCTTTCTCCGGGGCTGCTTTAAGTTATATTTCTATCTGATGGGGGATGTTTCTTTGCGGGGCTATTGGATCCCCTGCTTTTATAGAGGGGTGGTGAGCCTCGATCCCTTCTGTATGTGATCTTTAATTTAATGCTCGCAATATTCGAGTATCTTTCCTGAACTGTCTCTTCCCCAACTTTCTTGGGAAGGAAACTTGGTCATTAAAGGTAAAAACAGCTTTATTGGTTTTCAAACCGGAAAAAATAGAAAAAAAAAGGAAAACTTTCGTTTGTTTCCATGTACATTGGTACTCGTGGATTCATTTCTTCGAATCTTGGTACCTTAGCGTTCTCGGGGGCTCCTGAGGGTTTCTGGTGAGCTTCGAGCCTGAGCGGCCCTGTGCGTGCCGAGCTCACTCTCTTTTGGTAGGCGTGAGCTGGATCCGGGTAGGACATGTATGCCTTCAAGCTGATGCGCGGCTTCCCCGCGCTGCTCATAGACTCGGGGTAGTCGTGATGCAAATGAGTATTCTCCCACGGGTAGAGAAGGTTATCACTCGTGAATCCACCCGTCTGAGCTTCGTTCCCAGGCTTCGACCTTCGTGTGTAGGGCACCGAAGCGGTGTTGTACCTGTTCGTATTTTGAGAATGACTGTCGACGCAACTTAGGGGAGGTTTTGGAGGGAATGCGAAGAGGGATCCTCGTGGTCTGGATTTTTCGATCGACCACGGAAACCTCGTATAGAAATGTTTATCTGACGTTGGTGATTCAAGGAACAGCGCCAGCGGCCGGCCGCGGGTACGTTTGATACTTTGTGAACCGTGAGGGCTCTCGGCCGGTTCTATGCGTGTGATTATGTTTTTATGACTCTCGACCATTCTGAGACGATTGAATCTTTTATTATTCATCGAAGAATAATCGGGAACCGATTTTTCTCATAGCTAGCTCCCCTAGGTCGGGAGCATTAGAAACTAAGAAAAGTACAGATTACAGAAAGGAGGACCCTAGAAATCTCTCACCCTTATACTTCTTCACTGTCGGGATTGATTATATCAACTTCGAAGATGGAGTCCCCCATGTATGCGAAGATCAAAGCGGACCCTACCGTAACTCGGTTTGCCTGAACAAAGTGGTGCCATCCCTGGGTTAGCCAGAAAAGGCCGTTGCTATCCTGTTCTACCTTCACCTCATGTTCTCGATTGGAGCAAGACCAAAGATGGGCTTGTGATTGTGTGTCCTCGTCTATCAAGACATACACGAGTGGGAGGCGGAGTGCTTGGTGCTCTTCCCCCCTCATGATGACGCGACAGAACGTCCTAGGTGGTGTCCCTGGAGTCGTCATCGTTGTTTGAGGAACGTCGGATTTTTTGAGTCGTCGGGGGCCTAATCTTATACCCAAAGAGTTAAGCCCTAGCCTTGATCTGATCGCCTCTGGAGAGAGGAATTATGTTCACGGGTCCCCTTCTCTTCCTCCCTTCGTCATTTCTTTTCAGGGTTGCAGGCTGTGACCTGCACGTAGTGTCCCATTTGACGTACATCTGTCCGCCATGCTTGGCCTGGAGCAGTGCTGTCCTGACTGTCCTCGGGTTCCGTCCTGGTTTACTTTTCAGTATTTTGATTTACCGAGAGTGCGCCTGTGCGGCCCGTGACCCTTGAGGATCTCCTTTAAAAGTCGAGGTCTACTCAACCTCTTAATTCTGCGAAGAAGATCGACCCTTAAGATGTCATCTTCAACCCCTACGACTTGGGCCTTTTTCCGTTCTCTGGACTTCCCGGAGCAGATGTACCATTTGGTATGTCGTAATCATGGTTTAAATATTTTTGCTTACGTTTTTTATTAATTAATCTTTCCTTGTTTATCTGGTGTGTTTGAGCAGCGACTGCCTGCTCCTTTTGAGATTGAGTATGGCCCGGATCTCCCTGAGCGCGTTCTGCTATCGTCGAGGATGCTTCGGGATTTCCCTGTGACGGTGTACCGGGGTGATTACCGGGTGCCCTTCTTGGGGCAGGGTTGGAATCATTTTGCCAGCGCCCATAGTGTCGACATAGGGTCTGCCATCACCTTTCTGCACAAAGGGAACGCTCGGTTCGAGGTTCATATCTTGTCCGCGGATGGCAACAAGGTCGATGCTGAGTGGCGAGAGCCTCATCCTGATGGTCCTCTGCCCAACGGGACTCGTCTGTGTGCTGACCGAACTCGTCTGGTTTCGGGTCGTCCTCGGGACACTCCTTGAGTTGACCTTGCGTTTCTTTGAACTATCACGTCTATTTTGCTTGCTTTAGCCTTTCTGGACCTTCTACATGCTCCTTGTTTTCTTGGGATTACCCCTCTTTGAATGTTAACAGCCCAGTTTTCTGGGAGACATTCGTGGTTTGATTGGGTCTATCTGGGAACTTAACGCGTTCCCCTGATTTCCGAAGTGAGTCGAGCTCCATCGTTATAGTGCCAGAAGTAAATCTGGGAGCTCAATGCGTCCACCAGACTTCCAACGCGGAGCAAGCTCCAGCGTCCCGGGACGGAGTATCGATATGGGAGCTCAATGCCTCCACCAGACGTCCGACGCGGAGAAAGCTCCAGCGTCCTGGGACGGAGTATCGATCTGGGAGCTCAATGCGTCCACCAGACGTCCGACGCGGAGCAAACAACAGCGTCCTGGGATGAAGTATCGATCTGGGAGCTCAATGCGTCCACCAGATGTCCGACGCGGAGCAAGCTCCAGCGTCCTGAGACGAAGTATCGATCTGGGAGCTCAATGCGTCCACCAGACGTCCGACGCGGAGCAAGCTCCAGCGTCATGGGATGAAGTATCGATCTGGGAGCTCAATGCGTCCACCAGATGTCCGACGCGGAGCAAGCTCCAGCGTCCTGGGATGAAGTATCGATCTGGGAGCTCAATGCGTCCACCAGACGTCCGGCGCGGAGCAAGCGCCAGCGTCCTGAGACAAAGTATCAATCTGGGAGCTCAATGCGTCCACCAGACATCCGACGCGGAGCAAGCTCCAGCGTCCTGGGATGAAGTATCAATCTGGGAGCTCAATGCGTGCACCAGATGTCCGACGCGGAGCAAGCTCCAGCGTCCTGGGATGAAGTATCGATCTGGGAGCTCAATGCATCCACCAGACGTCCGACGCGGAGCAAGCTCCAGCGTCCTAGGATGAAGTATCGATCTGGGAGCTCAATGCGTCCACCAGATGTCCGACGCGGAGCAAGCTCCAGCGTCTTGGGACGAAGTATCAATCTGGGAGCTCAATGCGTCCACCAGATGTCCGACGCGGAGCAAGCTCTAGCGTCCTGGGACGAAGTATCGATCTGGGAGCTCAATGCGTCCACCAGATGTCCGACGCGGATCAAGCTCCAGCGTCCTGGGATGAAGTATCGATCTGGGAGCTCAATGCCTCCACCAGATGTCCGACGCGGAGCAAGCTCCAGCGCTATATGAATCGTCGCAAAAAGTTATGAAGCACCCACTAACCGCTTTGATTTATCTACTAGTTGCGGGGGTGACTTAGTTAAACGTCGAAACAAACCCAGAAATTACACGTAGTACTTCTTTAAGTGTTCGGCATTCCACGTCTTCCGAAGGACAACACCTTCAGGGGTTTGTAACTTGTACGCTCCGACATGAACACGCTCGACGATTATATAGGGTCCTTCCCATTTGGCGTCTAGCTTCCCTCCTGCTAGGGCCAGACGTAGGACTAGGTCTCCCGGCCCTCTCGAATCGTCGCTCTTGCAGATGCTGGTCCCTGTGCTTTTGGGTCTTCCTTTTGTATTCTCGGGCATGGATTTCTGCGATTATACGTTTTTCCTCCCGAAGGTGCATCTCGACCTCCAGAGCTTCATCATTAGCCTTGGATTCGTAAGCTAGGACCCGAGCAGAGGGAATCAGGCGCTCCACGGGGATAACCGCGTCTGACCCAAATACCAGGGAAAAAGGTGATTCCTTGGTGGGGGTTTTCGGCGAAGTACGGTATGACCAAAGTACCAAGGGGAGAAGTTCTGCCCACCGGCCCTTGGAAGTTTTTCCCAGCTTCTTCTTAATACCTTCCAAGATTTGGCGATTCGTAGTCTCCGCCTGCCCGTTCGTCTGACGGTGAGCCACTGATGAGAATTTTAGTTTTATTCCGAGGCCCTCGCAAAAATCTCTGATGTTCTCGCAATCAAATTCCGTCCCATGATCGGTGGTGATAGCTTCGGGGACCCCGAACCGACAGACTAGATTCTTCCGCAGGAATTTTCTGACCTTCTCCGCAGTGATCAAGCCCATCGCCTCCGCTTCCACCCACTTGGTGAAATAGTCTACTAAGACTAGAACATACTTGAGTTGTCCGGGTGCTGTGGGAAAAGGGCCCAGAATGTCCATTCCCCACAACGCGAAAGGACAAGCCCCGAAGATGCTCTGAAGCGGCTCGGCGGGTATATTTTTCAGGTTCCCATGCTTCTGGCAAGCTTCACAACTGCGCACGAAACTCTGTATGTCCGCCCTAATTGCGGGCCAATAGTACCCCAACCTTAACACTTTGGTAGACAAAGCCCTCCAGCCTTGATGGTGAGCACAAACCCCGGCGTGCAGTTCTTCTGCGATGATTCGCCCCTCCTGGCTGGACACACATAACAAGTCCGGGAAGTTGAAACCTTTCTTGTATAGTTTCCCTTCGCGGATTATGAATCGAGCTGCTCTGCCTGTTATCTTCTTAGCCTCTGCTCTCTCCAGTGGAAGAATCCCCTTTCCCAGATACTCAGTGATTGGCGTTCTCCAGTCATCGGGCCCTTCCGTTTGGACGAAATACACTTCTTGTAACAGCCTTCGCTGATCCCTTCTTTCGAAGTCGAACTTCCCTTCTACGTTTGTCGGCATGGCAGCCCCCACTCGGGCCAACAAATCGGCTTGTTCGTTGTCCTCCCGTGGGATGGATTCGAGGGTGAAGTGCAGGAAAGCCTTCCTTAGAGCATTTACTTTTCGCAGATAATCTGGCAACAATCCTGTCCTGGCTTCATATTCTCCGTCCGTCTGTTTGGCGACAACCTCAGAATCAGTATACACGGTGACGGCCCGAGCCCCACGGGCCAGAGCTAATTCTAGTCCTGCTATCAGGGCTTCATATTCGGCCTCGTTGTTGGTGGTTGGGAAGTTCAGCTGGTGAGAGAAACAAAACTGGTCTCCTCCGGGGTTGGTGAGCACGACCCCCGCTCCGCATCCATCCGTGTTGACGGCTCCGTCCACTTTTATCAGCCAAAACTTCTGTGAGTCTCGGTCCTTTTCCTCAAAACTGGTTTCGCCGATGAAATCAGCCAGTACCTGAGCTAACGCCGCCCTTCGGGGAACGTACGCTACCTCGAAATCGAAGAGTTCGATGGACCACTTCGACATTTGTCCAGAGAAGTCTGGTGAGTGAAGGATCTGCCTTAATGGTAAATCTGTCAAGACTTCGATCCAATGGTCCTGGAAATAGGGACGTAGCCTTCTCGCCGCGAATATCAGACAAAGGATTACTTTCTCGACTGGCTCATATCTAGTTTCGGCGTCTTGTAGCACTCTGCTCACATAATAGACCGGGTATCGCCCTTCCCTGGCGAGAACTGCGCTGATGGTGGTTGTCTTAACCGCGAGGTAAATCTGTAGGTCCTCTGTTTTTTGCGGCTGCTGAAGAGTTGGCAAATACTGCAAAAAGACTTTCAATTCATCAAACGCTTGTTGAAGTTCCGCCGTCCATTGTATCGGCCCCTTTTTCTTCAACAGCGCGAAGAAGGGCAAAGACTTGTCTGCTAGGCAGGAGCAGAATCGTCCCAGGTAGTTGACTGCACCGTTGAAAGACTGGACCTCTTTGATAGTCCGCGGAGGACGTAGTTCCTGCATTGCTGTTATCCTTGCCGGCTTTACATCTATCCCCCGCTAGCTAACCATAAAGCCTAGAAATTTCCCGGACTCAACTCCGAACACGCATTTTTCGGCGTTCAAATTTAGCCCTCCGCGTCTCAGCGAGTCGAAGGTTTCTTGTAGATCTGCGGCATGGTTTTCTGCTTTCTGGCTCCTTACTACAATGTCGTCCACGTAAATGGACACATTCCGGGGCAGCTGATCGCGGAAGATCTTATCCACTGTCCTTTGGAACGTTGCCCCAGCATTTCTTAGACCGAAAGGCATGACCTTGTAACGGAAAATTCCCTGGTTAGTGATGAATCTGGTTGCTCTTTGGTCCAGTGGGTCCAGCTTGATCTGGTTGTACCCGGAGTAGGCGTCTAAGAAAATCAGGGCCTCGTTACCGGCAGTGATGTCCACTAACTCGTCCATCGATGGCAATGGGTAGCTATCCTTCGAGCAAGCCTTGTTCAGATCTGAAAAATCGACACACATCCTCCACTTCCCGTTGGCCTTCTTAACAAGGACCACATTCGAGAGCCATTCTGAGTCCTCTGCCTCCTCAATGAAGCCAGCATCGAGCAATTTATCTACTTCTTCTTTCGCTGCCCGAGCCTTCTCCGGGGCCATCTTTCTTTTCTTCTGGGCCACCGGCCGAGCATCGTGACGGATTCTGAGTGTATGGATCGCGATGGAAGCGGGGACGCCTAGCAGATCTTTCGGGGACCAAGCGAACACGTCCCGCGACTGCCGGATAATCTCCAAGACCCTTTCCCTCTCCCCTGCTCCGAGGGCTTGGCCCATATAAATTCTTTCCTCGGTATTAGGGAACGGTTGGTGGACGGTTCTCGAATCCGCGGTGGGGACCTCCCTTTCGGAGGGTCGAACCTCAAGCTCAGCTTCCGACCCAACCTCATCAGTTATTCTCTCTGGTTCACCCTCGGGTGAAGAGTCTCTCTCGGCGACTTTAGTCTTGCTCTGAGCCGTATCTTCGAGGCACATGACCTCCTTCCTCTTTTTCAATGATGTCACATAACAACTCCGACTCTCTCGTTGTTGGCCGCATACTTCCCCCGTTCCTCCCCCGGAGGCCGGGAACTTGGCTTTAAAATGGTATATGGACACCACCATCTGGAATTTAAAGAGGGAGACCCTCCCCAAGAGCGCGTTGTAGGTGGTCGGAATTCGGACCACCGTGAAGGTGATGTTCTCCATTCTCCGGAGAGGGGGGGTGCCCAAAACCACTGTGAGCTCGATCGTGCCCGCCACCTGTACTTCATCTCCTGAAAAGGTAATCAAGGTGCCGTGGTAAGGTTTCAGGGCGGTCGCCGACACACCTAACTGGGAGAAAGCTTCCCACGAGAGTATGTCAACTGATGACCCCATATCGATGAAAACCCTCTTTACAGTTTTGGTAGCGATCTGAGCATGGATCGCCAAGGGGTCGGCATGGGGCATGCAGACTTGCTCCGCGTCGGTTGAGGTAAAGATTATTTCCGGGTGTGGCTTCAAAGCAATTTTCTGACTCGCCAGGGACGGAGGATGTCTAGACTCCCTCTAATAATTCTTCCTCTCTTGCCGGCTGATTCCTGAAATCGACTGCCCACCCGCGAGGGTGTCGATAAAACCTTCTGGTTCCGGGATTCGGTTGATCCGTGATCCCTCCGGGCGGTCTTCACGTTGGGGAGCCTGATTGACCGATACTTGCGCAGGCTGACCCTGCCCTCTTCGACCTTCTCTCGACCAACGTCCCCTGCCTCGGCCCCTGTTCCCCGGGGGGTACCGTTGCGGTTCATCCCTCCCCCGTGGGTCCTCCATCCGAGTGGCATGGTGGTGGTGGCTTCTTCGGTCATCCGCGCGCCTTTGATTATGGTGATCCTAGGCCTATCGGTGAGGGTCGTCGCCGCGCTCATTTCTTCTGGCCGGAGAGACCGGCTCCCTGTGTTTGCGTATCTCTCGGTCACCGCCCTGATACCTTGCGTCCAGCTTCTCCCTTTCATGGTTGTAATGGACCTCATCCTGTCGGGACGCAGGCGTTCCACCCGCAGAGTAGTTTCTTCTTGGCTTCATTGCTCCTTTGTCCTTCCGGAACTTTCCCACTATCTTCCCCAGAAAACCGCGTGAGCCCTCATTGGCCCTTGAACTAGAGGCAGCGGCTTCTTCCGCCTCAATCTGTGCGGACACCAGGTTTCATAAAGTATCATAGTCCTTGGGCTTCTTTCTGAAGAGCCGGGTCTTGAAACTTCCGTCCGCGATGTTCCCCATTAGGATTATGACTGCGGATTCGTGATTAAAGTTGGGGATCTGCACCACCACAGAGGTGAAGCGGGCAAAGAATTGCCCTAGGGTCTCATTATGCCCCTGTCTGATCGGGTTGAGGTCCAACATGGTCTTCTTTCTAGATCGAGAACTTCCAAAATGAGACTTGAAGACCTGAGAGAGCTGGAAGAAACTTGAGACCGAGTTCTGTTGTAGATTAGTGAACCAAGTCAGTGCGATGCCGGTCAGGGTTGATGGGAAAGTTCGACATAACATTGCGTCATTGTACTCATTGACTCCCATGGCTGTTGTAAAATGGCACATGTGGTCATCGGGATCAGTGGTGCCATCATATTTCATCAGATTCGCATCCCTCCACCGCTTGGGTACGGGTGCCAAACAGACCTCGGTGGTGAACACCGAAGGGACGAGATCCATCCTCCTCTCGCTCTCACGGGGTGAACCTGTTCGAGTGGATGTGGATACATCAGATGAATGTTCCCCCCTGCGTTGCTTGGAGGGGTGTCTGCCTTCACCACGATAGCGCGATCCAAAATCGTCGGTGAATCTAGGTTGGAACTGATCCTGGAATACACCTCCATATGCATCATGGGGAAAGAAGGGGAACGGCTTCCCTGGCTGAGGCGAGGGGTAACCATCATATCCATAGAAGACACCCGGCCCCACGTTCTGATGGGGCACATGGTGATTCCCGGGCATAAAGTAGCCCTGGGCCATCTGCGGTGGGACATATGGCGAGACAACCGGAACCTCCGGTGCGCTGAGCTGACCCGGAGAGTTCACGGGCCCCTCGGTCCCCTGCGGCCCTTCGTGATCCTGGTCCATCATTTCGGGAGGGGCTTCTCCCAGGTTTTCGCTAATTTTCCTACCTGTATTGACAAAGGAGTGTTAGCAAAAGGTAACGTTGAGACTAGTATATCAATGTTTTTAAACTCGGGAACCTCTCAGTGTGAGAGTGTTCCCACAGACGGCGCCAATGACGAAACAAACTTAGAAAATGGCTGACGTGCCCCTCCACGTGGTCGTGGAGGGGTAAGCATGTAATTTTCCTCCCCTGAGGGACAGGGGTGACGGGCTTACCTGAAATTCTCACGGCCCCGGTCGGACACCCAGTGGGGGTGACAGAGCCAGGACAGTGGGGACCCTTACATGAGCCGCACACCCCAAAGAAACATGCAGACGGTCTTACCCTTCCACGGGATCCTCACTAGGGGTGAGGATCCCAAGGCCGGCGCCGCGGAGCCTTTTGAGAAGGCTCGCATCATTATCTGAATGGGTTCATCAAGTGACCCAATGGCGAGGAGGATACGCCTGCAGACTCAGCGAGAGTTGAAGAAGGGACGAATATACGCGTTTTCCCGCCTCCCCTATCGCACGCCTTACTACCTGTATTGCTTCAACTGCTTTTACTTAGGAGCTATAGGCGTCCGCGGATGCGGGAGTTTCGAGGTAGATCGGGATGACCGTGGTGTGGTGATTCTCCTTACGTAATTGCTTCCTTTTCTCTCTTCGCTTTAGAACATGAGTACCCTCCCCTTTTGTTTCCCAAAAAAGTCATCTCTCTCTCCTTTCCTTCCTCCTTTTATACTGTGCACCTTCGTCTGTTAAGCAGGGGGGACGTTCCCCTCTTTCGGCCATCTGTTGGTATTGTGTAGCCAGGTGTCAAGGGCGCAAGACCACTTGGATAGACGGCATGGCCGACACCTGTTTCCTTTCCTGCCATTTGTCCTTCTGGAGTGGACGTTCTTCGTCCGCGGACCGTAACCCTTTATTGGCTCGAATCTTGGAGTTTATTACCCTTTTGCCCCTCGAAGACCTTTGGTGGCTTTTTTGACCCCTTTATCTCTTGGGCGTCATCAGCTACACTCCTCTGCGATCTTAGCCATTAATCGCTTTTTGCTTAGAATCTCCTTTAGAAACTTGACATAGGACGGCATCTCATTAAGATCTTTTGCGAAGGGTATTGTGACATTGAGCCTCTGAAGCATCTTGATGAAATGCGTGAATTTCTTTTTTGCTGAATCCTTTGTAGATTTCGTCAGGAAAGACAGCTTTTTCTTTGGAGGAGGTGCTGATGTCGAGTGGAGAGGGTCGAAATCGATTGACGTCTGGTCGATATCGACCTGTGTCTGGTCGATATCGACTAGATTGGATGACCTCGAGATTTGGGGAGGAATTGGGTGGATTTTGACCTGTGGGGGGTCGATATCGATTGGGGACTTGTCGATATCGACTGGGTTGGTCGATATCGACTGGTCTCCATTGTTCTTCTCCTCTGTCGTTTTCTCTGGCGTTTGCATCTGTCGCCCACTCCTTAGGTTTATAGCAGCCACTTATCCAGTAGATTTACCCTTAGGGTTAGGTTCAGAGGTCCTAGGGAGCGTACCTGATTGTCTGGGGACGGATACCGCCATCTGGCCAATCTGAGTCTCCATTGATTTCCGCCATATATCAATTTCCCCAAGCCTAGAGTTGACACCATGCATCTGAGTGTACATGGAATTGATGGACTGCTTGGTGTCTGAATGGTTCATCCGCATTTCCTCAAGAATGGTTTGCAGGTCATCATTCTTACCTTCTCTGTCAGGGTGACCAAGAGCTCTGTAGGGAAGGGGATTCTGATGGTGGGGCTGGCGATAGTAGCTCCAGATCTGATTCTGATGCGGCCCTGTGTAGTGTCCTCCAACATACCTTACCTCCTCGTGGGTCTCTTCTTGATGTACTTGATCGACGTGTGGGCACGCAGTAGTGTTGTGCCTCACAAACCCACATTCCAAACAAGGCTTATCCTTATACAGAAATTTAACTTGTTTGGTAAGACGGTGTACCTGATCATTGTGGAACTGGTCCCTGACATCTGGATCAACTTCCTTGGGTGGCATATACAATGGCATAGATGGGGCAGGCCTTTCATACCTTTCGTCAGAAGCGGTCGCAGAAATCCCATAGGTGTTGTCGTAGTTGGCCAGCGTCTCAAATACCTCCCATGCTCGGCACGGAATGTATCCAAGATTGATACGTTTGGGATACCCGATCCTTCGCCTGTGGGCTTCAGATCAAGAACCACATCGTATATTTGCTTCGATCTTGCAATGCTCTTTGATATCTCCTGATTTGACACAATTCAAACAACTAATTAAAATTCTGGAATAGCGACAGAATTTATACTTAGAAATTTCAGCACTTGAAACAGAGAAATAGCGACAGAAAGCTAGAAAGCGAGGCCAGGTGGGTGCGTGGGTCTCAGGACGCGGGGCTGGCACACAGGCTTCGGCCTCAGGGTGTGCGGGAGTCCGGATACGCGCAGGAGAGCTCGCTGGAAGCGAGAGTGATAGCGAGCGCGGGGAGGGAAACGCCTAGGAACTGCGGAGCGAGGCGCCGGGGAACGCATGAGCGAGAGCGAGCGCGCGGGAGCGGATGTCCGCGCTCGCTGGGAGCGGGCCTGCTTGCGGATGACGTCAAAGGCTGAGCTCTCCTTCTTGCGACGGTTTCTGGATTAGGGTTAGTGTTTGGTTAGGGTTTGCCGATTTAGATCAAGGTGATGGTGATGATTTTGGGAAGGCCGAAAATAACATAGAACACAATAGCTTTGTGATTGATAATCGAAGAACCCTTAATCCATAAAGGGTTTCTTCCATTCTATTTCAATCTGATTAAATTAAAGTGTATAGACATGAATTTATAGTAAAGCTTCTAAGAGATCTAACCAATCCTTCCTTGCAAATGAAAGGGGTTTGGATAGATTAATTCTATCTAAGATAAATAAAATAACTTGAAGATAAATAAATCCTAATGAGATAGAAATATAATAACTTGGTGGCCAAGAATTATATATAGAAGAGATATAATTAATTTCCACCTTATTTATCTAAATGCATAAAATAATAACATAGGTAATTAATTAAATCCGGCCCAATCACAAGTATGACTCGGCCCATTCTCTCGACAAGACCATTGGCCCACTCGGCCGAGTGACCTCTTCATGAGCTCCGTGTGTGGACGTAGGCTCACTTCTTGTGCTGGTGGTGCCACCTTGAGCCAAGTGATCCAGGGTGGCCTGAACCCTTGCTCTAAAGTCCCATGGTGACGGACAAGAAAGGCCTTGGTTGCATTTTGAATCTTCTTGGCCCTTACACGAGTGACAGGGCCATCAAATGGAACCTTCATGTTGTCCTCAATGTCACCAGAAGTCATCGATAATTGCACGGCATCATTCTCCTCCACTTGACTTTGATTTGTCCTCAAATCGTCGTCAGAGTCATCGTCAGGCACGAACAAGGATAGATCGGCAACGTTGAATGTAGAATGGACGATGTGCTTATCGGTAGGGAGATCCAGCTTGTATGCATTAGGACCCATCTTCCGAACCACTCTGAATGGTCCATCTCCCCTGGGGTCCAGCTTAGATTTCCGTTGTTGCGGAACCTTTCCTTCCTGAGATGCAGCCAGACCAGATCACCAACGTTGAACTGTACATCCTTGCGATGCTTGTTCTTCGCGGCCTTGTATTGTGCAGTCTTCCTCTCCAGCTGCACCTTGGTACGCTCATGCAATCTTTTGATGAAGTCCACTTGCTTAGCTGCATCCACGCTCTCCTTTTCCTTGTATGGCCGAGGTAGCATATCCACAGGAGTGAGTGGATTTCGGCCATATACCACTTCGAAGGGGGTCATCTTTGTTGCAGAGTGCCTAGACCTATTATATGCAAATTCGACAAATGGTAGGTAGTCTTCCCACCTCCGGAGGTTAGTTCGCAGCATGACTCTAAGGAGAGCCCCAAGAGTTCTATTTGTGACCTCAGTTTCGCCATCAGTTTGTGGGTGACAAGAAGTAGAAAATAGCAATTTTGTACCCAATTTAGACCATAGAGTTTTCCAAAAAGAGCTTAAGAATTTAGGATCACGGTCAGAAACTATAGATAATGGCAATCCATGTAAGCGAACAACATCTTTGAAGAATAAATGAGCAACATGAATAGCATCATCAGTTTTATGACATGGAATAAAATGAGCCATTTTGGAAAATCTGTCTACAACAACAAATATGGAATCATGACCCTTAGAAGTTATAGGTAGTCCTACAATAAAATCCATAGAAACATCTTCCTAGGGTGCATTAGCAATAGGCAAAGGTTGGTATAGACCATTAGCATTGGATTTCGATTTGGCTTTAGCACATGTAACACAACTTTTAACAAATCTCAGCACATAATTAGACATTTTAGGCCAAAAGTAGTGTTCCTTTAGTCCAGCTAAGGTTTTTTCGAAACACCCATGTCCCCTAGATTCATGAATTTCTTGGGTTAACAATCTGCGAATAGAAGAAGATGGGATACAAAGCTTGCCCATCTTAAACAAATACCCATTATCAACAAAAAAGGAATCAACTTCACCTTTGGACACACATTGAGCATATATAGTTTTAAAGAAACTATCAGAAGCATACAGTTCCTTTATCAAAGCAAAACCCAAAACATGTGCATCCATATGGTTTAAGAGGACATACCTGCGTGATAGCGCATCAGCTACCACATTATCCTTTCCCTTTTTGTGGTGAACCACATAGGAAAAGGTCTCTATAAACTCCACCCATCGAGCAAGTCGCCTGCTGAGCACTGCTTGTCCTTTGAGATACTTTAGAGCTTCATGATCCGAATGAATCACAAACTTCTTAGGCCAGAGATAATGTTGCCAAGGCTGTAAGCAGCGAACCAGTGCAAATAGCTCCTTGTCGTAGGTAGAATAGTTGAGCTCAACGGTGCCCAACTTTTCGCTGAAGTAGGCGATAGGACGCTTGTTTCGAAGCAGGACCCCTCCAATGCCAGTGCCAGAAGCGTCACACTCGAGCTCAAAAGGTTGAGCAAAGTCAGGTAACTGCAGCACTGGGGCGTGTGTCAGGCGGTCCTTGAGGGCGTCGAAAGCCTTTTGATGTGAGTCAGACCAGCGAAATGTCACATCTTTCTTTGTCAGCTCATGTAGGGGGGCGGCAATCAGGCTGAAGTCCTTGACAAAACGTCGATAGAAGCCAGCAAGGCCCAAAAATGAGCGGACATGGGTGGGTGTAGTCGGCCTAGCCCACTCCTGAATAGCACAAATCTTCTCCTCATCCACCTTTAATCTAGATGCAGTCACTACAAAACCAAGGAAAATGGTAGACTCGGATGCAAAAGAACACTTCTTTAAATTGGCATATAATTTCTCTTTCCTTAGACAATCAAAAACCAATTTTAAGTGACTTAAGTGATCATGCATATTCTTACTGTAGATTAAGATATCGTCAAAATAGACAACGACAAATTTTCCTAAGTGTCTTCTGAGCACATGGTTCATAAGCCTCATAAAAGTAGAAGGGGCATTTGTCAAACCAAAAGGCATTACTAACCATTCATATAAGCCATACTTAGTTTTAAAAGCCGTTTTCCATTCATCACCCTGTTTCATCCAAATTTGATGAAACATGGTGATGGTTCTCCTGGCGCATCCAGGCAGTTGAAGATGATCTCCTGGATGACGTAGGGTAGCTGGCCGTTAGTAGGGCAAGATTTTAGAAGCCTCTTGTAGCGCTCCCAAACTTGTGCTAATGGTTCTCCTCGCTTTTGTCTGAAAGCCGTGATTTGTTGTCTGAGGGCAGCTGTCTTTGCAGGAGGAAAGAACTTATTGAGGAACAGGTCCTGTAGTTCGTTCCATGTGTGAATTGATCCTGCAGGCAATCCTTCCAGCCATTGTTGGGCTATTCCTGCAAGGGACCAACGAAAAGCCTTTAGTTTTAAGTATTCAAGATTAGCACCATCATCTATAACTTCGCATAAGTCTATAAAAGTGGTGACATGCTCTAAAGGGCATTCATTTATTCTTCCCCTAAATTGACTCCTTCTAATTTCAGTAATAAAAGAAGGATGAATTTCAAAGTTAATAGCGGGAAGAACGATCGCTGATTCTGGAACATCCAAAGTAGGATGCAGATATTCCTTTGCGTTGGCTGGGACATGCCCTATCCGCTCCTCAAGTTCCCTTCTCGCGTTGACCTCACGATATACCCTTGCTTCCCACTGCTGCTGGTTCTGTGCATATTCCGCCTCTCGTCGGGCGTGTTTTGCTTCTCTGGTGGTGAGTGCCTTAATCTGCTAGCAGAGTTGCTCAAGCTCATGTGCTGGTGTAAGCTGGCCTGCATTCTCGTTGTCGGATGTTGACATGAGTCTCCTCGCAAGCCTTTGTTGAAGATGGAAAAACCGCTCAGGATCGAGAATTGGGTCTATAGGCGTGCGATCAGTTCTTCGCATGCACCTGAAAAGTAAAAAGAAAAAGCAAGTAAAAAGGAACTAAAAACGAAAACAAATATAAAGAAAAGAAATAGAACTAAAAAGGGCGCGATTGATGGCTTCCCCGGCAACGGCGCCAAAATTCGTTAGGAGGAAAATCAAGTATGAAATATAGATTCCAAATTCGACTCCTTGATCTCCGCAAATTAATTACAAGACTTCCTCCCGCTATAGTATAAGGTAGTCAGGATCGATCCACGAGGAAGCGTGTCAGCACCCGCCTTTTCAGTTCCAAATCTTAGCAGAAATAGTAAAACACAGAAGAAAGCAGAAACAGAACGCAAAGACAGAAAGTTTGGTCGATATCAACCTAGGCACACTCGATATCGAGTAACAAAATTGACCAACATCAACTCAATATTGACTGGAACAGTAACTTGATATCCAAAATTTGTGAAATTTAATCAATAAACTAAAGACTTTCAAGATCAGGGTTTCAACACCACAACAATAACCATGTAAAATAACACATAAAGGCATAAAAGATCATGTTTTTCATCAAATATCTTTCGTTATTAACAAATAGGAAAAAATAGAGGCTTGTGCATAAATCCTAATTGTTACTAACCCTTTTTCACATAATTAATCCAAGTTGTATTAAGATACTTTCGCTTCAATAACACAAACAAGGATCACCTTTAACTTTCGTAAAAGAATCATGCTTGTAGGGATAGTTAGGAAAGAAAACTCAACCCCTAAGGCTTTATTTATAGTGTTCATTCCCTAGATAATTAGGAAAGAAAACTATATCTAAATCTATCTAATAGCATAAGATAAAACATTATGATAAAGGAAATAAATCTAAAAGGGAGTTATATCTAAAGTAGGTAAATATCTCTTCCATCTTGATAGATCTTGATAGAATCTCCTCTTGTGGATATCTCCATTGGACTTTGGATAGAACTTTGATTAGAAATCGGACTAGCTCAAAATCGGCCACTGTTGGTCAAGTCGATATCGACTAGGACAACTCGATATCGACCTGCAATTTCCTGACTTCACTTCAGCAACTCGATATTGGCCTCCAGGATGCAAATCGACTTCACTGAACTCGATATCGAGTTAGGTAGGTCGATATCAACCTTCACTTTTCCTTTGCTCCAACTCTTGTTGATTCCGGGATCTTGACTCGATTTTTGGCAACTCGATATCGACTTAGCTAGGTCGATATCGACCTCTGCAGTAGTTTCCAGCATGCTGCTCTGTTCTTGAAACACACTTTCCTGAGTCCTCGTTCGTCGGATTGACGCATATGAGCATGCGTTGGAAAACTCTTTCCGAGGGATACAACTCTCATGAAGACTTCAAAGCTTGATTTGGAATGATGAATGGCGAAAAGTGGGCTTTCCTCCAACTGCACCATCCTTAGCTTCTTCATGACTTTCCTTTAAGCTCCAAAGTGCGTCCGATTTCTGCGAAATATAACAAAAACTTGTGTAGACCTCCATATATGGTAAATAAACATAAACTACACAAATTATGTATTATTCTAACCCAAATGTATGAAATGCATGCAGAAATCGATATAAAAGTAAGTGTAAAACATGGCAAATTAGGCTCACAACAGCACACCTCAATTTTAGAAGGGGACAAGCTCCATGCCTAGACATCACCATCCCATATCTTCTACCAAATCAAGGCATGTCCCCATAAGACCACCATTTAACCTCACTCTCCTAACATTTCAAACATATCCCAAACACAAAAACCTTATCCTGACTTGGAGAAAACCGAAGAAACCCAAAAAACAAAGCCCATCCTTCTCCCTCTCCTCCTTACCGCCACCACACACCACCATCTCCAGCTTCTACCGCCACCACATCCGGCCATGCTCTCCACCACAACCACCACCAAACGCCACCCTCTCTCTTCCACCTTGAAAGCCAAGCATCCCGGCCAGCATTTTCTTCATCTTCCCTTGGAGTCCACGAAGTCAATTTGGAGCCGTTCAACAACTCGGAAGACCAAGATTGAAGCCCCGGAGTTTCTTTGTCCATCCTAGGTCTAACAAGGGTAAGAAGTCATTTTCCCTCTCCTTTAACCTCCCTAGCACCTTCCCAGCTCACTCAACAAGAGGGTCCAGAAGAAACAAGCTGGAAAATCACTCTCAAGCCACCCCAAAGAAGAAAAGAAGAGAAAGAGAAGTTTGGGTGAGAAATCTCTCTCTCCCTCGATTTTTACGTTCAATGTGGGTTCTAACATGTTTCTGGGAGTCATGGTAAAAGTTGGGAAAAGGGAGAAGTGCTAACAACAACAACAAACGAGGCTGGAACAAGGCTTGAATCAACAATTCAGGTATGGACTCACCGTCGGGAGAAGGAACTCGCGGCCGCGACTCAGAACAAGGCATGAAGGTTCTGACTCGCCGTGGTGAGTGAGATCACTTGGGATTCAGTAGGTCTCCCAGTCTCACATCCGTGATAGGATGTTTCGCGAGCGACTGATCCCTTGCAGCGACGACCCATCTCTCGCGGGCACGAAGCTCTTGCGGGGGCGAGGTGGGTCTCTCGCAGCCGCGACACCCCTGTTCTCATGGGGTGCGTGATGGTTTGGCTCGCGACGGGGAAAGCTCTTTTGGCAGCAGCGAGATATCCCTTGGCCGAGAGTTTTAACCCCTTATTTCTTGGAGTTTTGTCGAACGTTTTCATAAACCGTATTTGACAATTTTTGGGATTTAAATGATTGAACTAATGACTTAACTCGGGTTTTGGGAAACGAACTTCATGAGTATTTCAAGGTCAGGAATCCTAACATTTGACTTGGTTTTCGAAACTGTTTTTGAGGCCAACTTAGGCATTATACTTGATCGATGACTAACTAGCATCATGGCATGATTGATTGACTAACGGCATGTATGCGTGACTAATATCACATGTGAATGACTAATGGCATTATGTCGAAATGTTATGTTATCATATGAGTAATGTCTTATGGAATATGATGAACATGCTGGGATGTTCGCGGATATGATCTTATGAGCATGCGAAATTGGCTGAATAATATATGGAGATTATTGTGGTCTAATGAGGTGTTATGATGCGATGAGTAATTAAGCATGATGGAATGGAAAATGCGATGTGTTTACTTATTCGATTTAATTATGTGTGTGCTATGAATGCTTGAGTAGCTTAGATGTAAACTCATATATTCCGCTATGTATCTAGGTGATATTGTTTGATTGTGCTTATTGCGTGCCGGATTCTTCTTTTGTTGTTCTGCTAGCCAGGTAAGTTTCTTCGGAGCCTACTCAGATTTGATTAGACCCTTCCATGCTTATATCTGCATGATGTATTAGGTGTTTGCATATCATTATAGCATCCATGTAGTATCATGCTAGATTGCATTAACGAATGAACATTCTTATTTTGTATGCGTATGTAAACAGGACGGACATTATTTGTGAAGTAATTAAAGTCTTTGCTAGGGTCATAGGACGGCCTAATCCCATCGGATCTCGTCTTGAGTCGTTCGAGTCATTGGCAACATATCTACAATTACACCTCTATTATTATCAACATTATTATTTTTCTTTCGCAAGATCACATGGATGGTGATTAGGTTAAGCATGTTTTGGGTTGGGCATCAATACGGGCTTGATCCAATTAAAATTAAATGGAATGCATTCATAAGCTAGCTAGTCTCCGCCCTATCGGAAAGGGGGCGGTGGTAGGAAATGGGATATGCCACTTGACATTCTTTGCTAGGGCCCTATTTCATATTTTGCACATATATCAACTGCGAGCATGTTTTGCGTGTTAATATTCATGTTCTGCATTAGAAGCATGATATTAGGCTTAGAGTATGTGTGTGCTTATATGTGGGGATCATCCATGCGGGCATCAATTTGATCCTATGCCCACTTTAATTTTTTTTAGGTATATGTTATATTTATGATTGCTGATGCTTATTGACTCAATGAGCGGGGTTCTTTCGCATGGAGAAGAGAGGGCGCCTTGAAACTCTGATTTCACCAAACTTTTATGATTTTGGGATTTAGTATTGCCTGGATTTCGTTTTGACCCGGCTTTGTTGTGGCACCCTATGTATCACTTTTAGATTTATGATGGTTTGCATGACAAATGAATTTCTCGCGACTTAGACTTACGACAGGTACAGGGGTTTTACCCCAGGATTCCAATGGTCCTTACGGTTTTGGGTGCGAAATCCCACTTTAAAGTACTAACCCTTGATTTCAAAACTTCAACCTGTACTCGGAGCGCAAGATCCTAATAGAGGATTCTTTCCTTCGAAACATAACTCAGGATTTCTAATCCGGGACCGTTACATCAATAAGCACCAAGAGAACGACGGACGGTGTGGTCAGAGAGGAGGAGGAGGATGGCAGAGAAACTAGGGGAGCCGAGGGAGGTCCACCCCTAAGACCTGTGAACCAAGATGACCGGATCAGGAGCCGCCACATAGGTTGAGGGTCCAGATCGCCATAGAGCCCACTGGGAAGATCGATAGAGGAGGCCCGACATCAGCAGCATGGGGTCGACAACGGCGGCGACAATCTGCAGTAAAAATATGAATTAAGGGTTTGGTATATTTTGGGTTATGTTGAGAGGTGGTGGTGGAGGAGTTAAGGTTGTGTGTGGGTCAAGGCCGACCAGGAAGCCAGCCAGAGGTGGAAGAGCTACTCACATGGTGGCAGCGGCTATGGTTGTGGCGGGGGCGGCTATTGAAGAAGGATAGGTTTTTAGGGTTTGAAAAACTTGAAACTCTTGTTTATCATCCAAATTAAGTTATGGGATAACCTTGCAAAAAAAATTCGTTAAATTAAATAAACTTTGGAAAATTTCATTTGGTGTCCCCGAGTTTTTTACAATTCCGGTTGGTGTCACACACTTTTTTTTTTCCGTATAGTACCCCTAATTTTGTCAAAAGTTTGGCCCATGCCAAAAATTCATGTTTTCTACCTTTTAATGAATAAAACCACCCTTTATTTATATTTTTCATAAAAAAAATCCGTTTACTTTTAACGTTGAATAAAACTATCTATTATTTAACTAAATTCAATAGAAAAGTGACAAAACTGCCTTTATTTTTAAAAATTAACAAAATCACACATTATTGCCAACGTTTTAGCAAAAAATACCCATTATTTCCAAATTTTAAAGAAAATCAACCATTGTTTTTATCATCACATAAAAGATTCTTTATATATTTTTCATAGTCTGTAGAAAAGAAATCTCATTATTCGTCAAACATTGCATCTACATAATCAACCATTATTTACAAAACTTCGCACAAATCCACTTTCTTATTATGTAAACAAAAATAGTTAACCTATAAATTACAAAAAATACTTCATAAAATCATAATTTGCATAAAACCACCCTTTATGCTTAAATAAAATGCACAAAACCACTTCTTATGTAATAAAAGAAGGTGTTATTCGTTTCTTTTGTGTGGAATACATAAAACCTAATAAGATAAGAATGATTAATCTTTTATTATATTGTTCTTTTACAAGAGAAGAAAGTGAAATAAATAAATTTTAGTTTTATTTATCAATAAAATTCTAATCGAGTATTTGGTTCAATTGATCAATCATATTTGCAAATGTTTAAAGTTACTGAGCTATAGGTTAAATATTTTTAGAAAATAATAGATGTTAAATATTGTTTTGGCAGATAATGAGTATTTTTTTTTTGTTTTTGCAAAGTATGAAAAAATAATACTACCTCCGTTCGGAAATAAGTGTCGTTTGAGTTTTTGACACATTTTTTAGGAGCTAAAAACTATATAAAATATCAAAATTTTAATTAATTTTTTTATATAATTATATACCTAATGAGTTATAATTTTAATATTATTAAAAAAATAATTAAAAATTTGATATTTTATATAGTTTTAGACCCTTAAAAAACATGCTGAAAAGTCAAACGACACTCATTTGTCGTAGATCTTTTGTACAATTTTAAAAACCGTAGTGGTTTCGTTCTTTTTTTTTTTTTAAACAAGGGTGATTTTGGAATAAAATTTTTGTAAATAATATGTGATTTTGTAAAATTATAAAAATAAAGGTGGTTGTGTCACCTTTGTATTGAATTTAATCAAATAATAGGTAGTTTGGTTCAATCTTAAAAGTGAAGGTTATTTTTTGTGAAGAAAGGAATAACAATGGGTGGTTTTATTCTTTAAAAAGAGAGAAACAAATATGAGTTTTGGGTAGGAACCGAATTTTTGATAAAACTCGGAATTACTATCTGGATAAAAAAAAAGTGTGAAATAACAACAGAAATTGTCAAAAACTCAAGGACACTAAACAAAATTCCTAATAAAATTTATTTCAAAATTTTTGGACATTTGGACAAACCTTTCTACTACTCCCTCCCTTCCATAATACATGTCCTTTTAGTTTTGGACACGCTTTTTAATGAGCGCAAAACTCTATAAAATATTATTTTTTAAAATTAATTTTCTATATAATTTGATACTTATTAATAATAAGTATCAAATTATATAAAAAATTAATTAAAAATAATAATATTTTATAAAACTCTATAAAATATTATTTTTTAAAATTAATTTTTTATATAATTTGATACTTATTAATAATAAGTATCAAATTATATAAAAAATTAATTAAAAAAAATAATATTTTATAGAGTTTTACGCTTATTAAAAAACGTGTCCAAAACTAAAAGGACATGTATTATAGAACGGATGGAGTATCAATTTTCCTGCCATTTTGGAAAATGAAAATGATATGTTTTTTTGGGGAAAACCCCCCACAATTTGTAAAAGCCTAAATGGTGATAATAGGTAAGCAATTGGAGTCCGTAGCCGCAATAATAAATTAATTAATGTGATTGTTCTCATATAGAAAACGCCATCAGGGGGTGGGGACCATGGGTAAGTACGGGGTACCACTGGTCGGAACTTCTAAACCCATCACTTGTTATTTCGGCTTATTCGCACAACACCGTCAGTTCTTTGGGCCGTGGGCCCCGATATAAAGCCAAACTGCCAAATCTTCGGCCCAGTTGTTCAGCCGTGGAAAAGTGGGCCCACTTGGAATACCATCGGCCAGCCAGTTGAATTAGATTTCCTACTTGTACGGACTTGTTCACCGTGGTTTTCTGAATCCAAGTTCGGTTTGATTTTTTCACTACCAAAATACGAAATTACATTCATCTCTTTTTTTTTTTTTGATTTTTTTTTTACAGTGAGTGAACAATAGACGGACTTTACACATGGTTTAGAGTTTTCCCTTGATTATCCAACTGGATAATGTTACAGATATCGCTTTACTAGGGACATTTGTTGAATCTTTAAAATTCTTTCACCCTCTATTTAAAAAAAAATGATTTAGATAGGGTTTGACACAAATTCCCCGCACATCATATTTGTGATTGAATCGAACACTAAAAGATGTTGGGATTTAGTTAGGTTTGCTTATTTGTTTAGAAATGGTGGCCGGATTCTCGTCGGAGCCCTTCGCCTCCGCCTTCGCTTCTCAATCGTCACCTCCACTTTCTTCTCTCACCGGAGGTCGTCGCCTCCTCTTCTCATTCGCCGCCTCCACCTACGCTTCTCGATCAGTCGCCAAATTGCTCGACGAAATTCACTGCCTCCTCCGCTTCTCTCCTCCTCATTTGCCGCTCTTCTCCCTCTCTCTCTCTCTATAAATTTGTAGTTCTGATTTTGTGAAGATGTGAACTCTCTCCTTTCCTAATCCCGCCTAAAGATCTCCAAATTTTGAAAAACTCGCCCAAATCCATTAACCCACAATACAAGGTGATCGAAGCTGACCTACGTGTTAGTTTTGCAAAAATAAATAAATCACTTTTTGACATTTACCATATTTTATTGGGGGAGTCATTTATGCAAAGTGAAAAATATTTTGGTATATTCACGGCCATTTTCTCAAAAAAAAAGGCAATATTTTCTACTCATCTCCTCAACCTCTTCGACCAATTGTGCCAACCAAGCAACTTGTTCATTTATACACCTATATTAATTTTAAAATAAGTTGGACTGTAGCATACACTGGTTCACCTCTAGTTATTTATACTTCTTGCGCGCGCAATATTATGCTTTGTGTTTT
Source organism: Persicaria tinctoria (assembly GCA_037127255.1). Taxonomy (NCBI): domain Eukaryota; kingdom Viridiplantae; phylum Streptophyta; class Magnoliopsida; order Caryophyllales; family Polygonaceae; genus Persicaria; species Persicaria tinctoria. The sequence continues at coordinate 29,702,895 of JBANSL010000001.1, forward strand.
TATAGCTGGTAATACAATATTAATTACTGTATATAAGATTCAATGTCTTGAAAATGATCAACTTTACCTAGTTCTTTTAGATTCCTTACTTGTACGTAAAGTCTTGAACAAAAATTTCTTATATTAATATGTACTACCTCCGATTCAAAATATACGTCGTTTGCCTTTTTAACACATATTTTAAGAAGGTAAAAACTATATATAATATTAACTTTTTTTAAAAAAATTTACAAAATAATATTTGTTAGTAATAAGTATTAAATTGTAAAAAAAAAGTTAAAATATTATCTAGTTTTTTAGCTCCTTAAAATACGTGTTAAGAAGTCAAACGGCATGTATTTTAGATCGGAGGAGTTTGAAAGCCACTCATTATAGATTATATACTTCTCCTAAACACAGACTATATACTACATTATAAATTATTTAATTATACGTAGAAATAGACTTTTTTTTAGGGCTAGTTTGGTTAACAAAAAAAAAAGTAGAATATTTCATAAATAAAAAATTAACAAAGATATATGCACTTGGTTGTTTTCTATGATATTAATACTCGAGAATTAAATTTACATGAATGTCAATTTCTCAAAAATACATGAATTTATACTTTTTTTTTTACAATTTATTTTTTAAACACCAAAATTCAACTAAATACTAATATTTTAAAAATCAAGTAAAATACAATTACGGTAAAAATAAATTGCACAGGTACTTGACAAGTTGAACCAAACAAGCCCTAAGCAAACATCCCTTGATAGTTGAAATTTCCCAAAAGAATAGAAACGAGAGATATGTTACGGATTTATCTCGAATAGGAAAAGCGGGAGCGCGGGCGGGTGTGGGGTCGGCCATCAGCCAACAGTTGCTTCAAAAGAGACGGAGGAGGTGGTCCGGTGGGAGAAGTGGGCCCCAAGCAGAGTTTCGCGTGCTTTTCATGAGATCTGAGCCGTTGGAGGGGAACAATGGACGGTGGATATGAGGAGAAAGAGCCCGTACTCATCCACTTGAATAAAACCCAGTTGTCCCGGTGCTTTGAAGCGTGGTAGGAGAGGAGTGGATGGACAAATGTAAATCACTCACTGTATTATTACTAAAATCCATGGGGGGCTTCATTTTCAAACCCACCATCTGGGAATGAGATGTTGTTTTGACTCTTATACTCTGATGTTGAACATTTCGAAAGATATAACTTTGGATAAAGATCGTTTGAGAAGATGCATTTGAACTTCTGATGTTTAAAAGTTTTGGGATAGGTGTTGGGTCCTTTCCTATATGCTTCTTTTCTACCTTGCTCTATGCTTCCTACTATTTATTATTTGGCAGCTTCCTATATGATGCTTATGCCTTATTGATTTGGGTATATCGGAAACACTCTCTCGACGTGTTTGGGAAAAGAGTGCGTAAATCTTAACCCTCCAGACCCTGCCTAATCGTAGGATATACTAGGCAGTTATTGTTTTTGCATTCTCTTCAATCAGAAACCACTTGTCATATACACTTATTTTTAATAAGTGAAATAATTGATTTTAGAACCATTCCGAAATGGCTCACCAGAAAGGGCTTGTGGGTAGTACTCATAGGTCTCCGGTTCAAACCCCGGAATGGTTGCTCTTTATTTACCAATTCAAGAAATAATTGATTTTAGGATGAAATCCTATTAATCTTATGTGTTCGGCTTAGTTAGTGTTTGATCGAATCACATTTAGTTTTATTATAAAATAATAATTATTTTTTTTATCTTAATTATTACTCCCTAAGTTCTTTAATGTTTGACATTATACTATTCAGATAAGTTTTTTTAAGGTACTAAAAACTATATAAAATATTAATTTAAATTTTATTTTTTTTTGAATAATTTCATACTTATTAGTAATAAGTACTCCCTCCGTCCAAAAATACATGTTCTTTTAGACCTTTGCACCTTGATTAAGAAAACCTATTTATATTTAAATCTCATTACTTTTATAGAGATGGAAATTCTTTAATTTTAATTACTATTGTACTTTTTAGGGGTAATCATTAGCCTATAACCCTAAAAACCCATGTATTTTTGGCAAAATTTCAAGGCATAAAAGACTATGTATTTTAGGACGGAGGGAGTATAATATTATTAAAAAAGATTGAATAAAAATTAATATTTTATATAGTTTTTACCTTTCTAAAAAAACGTGCATAATTGAAAATTACAAATAGGGGTGATTACTAGGATGTCCTAATTTTTGGTCTATATTAGGAAAATTGCTCCCAAGTGCTCCAAATTAGCAAAAAGTCCACCGCCCCCTGTGCCCCCTCCCATTTCATCACTTTTTGTTTTTTTTTTTTGTTTTTTTTTTCGCGTTTCCAGAGTTGATGAAACGGAATTGCTGAAACTTCTGTTTCAGCACATACGGTTTCAACAACCCTTCTTTCATTTTTTTGGTTTTTTCCCAGTTTTTTTTCCCGCGTTGCTGAAACGGAATTGCTGAAACTCCTGTTTCAGCATCCCCTATTTCAGTTTTTTTTTTTTTTCGCGTTGCTGAAACGGAATTGCTGAAACTCCTGTTTTAGCATATAAGGTTTCAAGGGTAAATTCCTTTGGTGGTCCCTAACCTTTAAGGGTTAGCCACTATCGGTCCCTAACCTTTTTAAGTGTTACTTTTAGTCCTTAACATTTTAGGTATTGCTACTATTTGTAGCAATACCTAAAAATCTTTCAAAAACATGTAGCACATAAATTATGTAAAATTAACAGGACTACCAAAGGTTAGGGACTAAAATTAACACTTAAAAATCTTTTTAAGTGTTACTTTTAGTCCTTAACCTTTTAGGGACTAAAATTAACACTTAAAAAGGTTAGGGGCTGATAGTGGCTAACCCTTAAAGGTTAGGGACTACCAAAGGAATTTACCCAAGGTTTCAACAACCCATGTTTCCGTTTTTTTTTTACCGCGTTGCTGAAACAGGGGTTTCAGCACATTCGGTTTCAACAACCCTTGTTTTAACTTTTTTTTTTCGCTTTGTTGAAACGGAGTTGCTTATTTTTTTTTCTTTTTTTCTTTTTTTTATTATCGTCACCACTTTGACACCACTTCGACACCGGAGTTGCTGAAACCTAAGTTGTTGAAACCGGAGTTACTTTTTTTGTTTTTTTTTTCACGTTATCACTTCGACACCGGAGTTGCTTTTTTTGCCCGTGTAAGCAAAATATGCTGAAATGTTGTATTGATGAAATGCTGAAATATATGGTTGTGTGTAAGATATAGTATTTCAACATTTCAACATACGAATTTTTCTAATAAAAAATTAATTGAGTATTTCGGTATTTCAGCATAAAAAGTTTCAGCAAAGTAAAGAAATTGTTGAAATTGCCAATATCCAAATCTCTCAACAAAGCATTAGAAATCCAAATCAATTTCACAAAGTGAATCAATGTATTTAGGCACCAATCCACATTTAAGCATTAGAAGTCCTCTGTTTCTGCATTTTCTTCTGAAGAGGTTTTTTTAATAAAAAGAATTTATCATCTGGTTGTATTGTATTACTGGATCACTGACCTGCCATATGAAAGGTACCTCTCAGGAATTAAAGGACGCAGTGTAGTAGATTTTTTTTTTTGGAGTATAACCAGTAGATTGACACAAGTGATTTAGAAGGAAAAGAGACAACAACTTTAATTTGAATTGAAACCAAAAGCAAACTTAGAACTGGAGACGAAGGGATCGGTGAGAGTACCTTGCCTCCATCCGCCGCCCCGAACGCTTCCATCAGAAAAGGATGAGGACCAAAATCCACCAAAAATGAGAACGCAACTGTCTGCGGTCGCAATCGCACACAGATATGGCGAACGCCGAGTTCTTCATCAGCATCTCGTGTTGAGATTTGTTCAATTATGGAAGAAATTGAGGCTGAAATTGATATTTGTTCAATTATGGAAGAAATTGGATCCTTTAGGTCCTCTGTTTCTGCATCTGGAATGCATCTGGATTGAGGCGCTATTGAAGAGCGCATCTGGAACGAGGCGCTGTTGAAGAGCGGCAATCGAGGAGCGCGATAGATGCTCGCTGGATCTGTAATGGGGCGTTGTTGAAGATCCAGCCAAATCTGGAACGATCACAACAAGCGGCGGCGTTCGATTATGTGTGCGGAGGCAAGGTCGGAGGCAGGGACTTCCATGGACATCGACGACGCCGGCGTAGGTAACGGAGGAAGAAAGCAAGGTCGGAGGCAGCGGCTCGAGAGCTTCAATCGTTGCCGCCAGCGAGATCCTACTGAAATCGAGCATGAAATCGGCGACCGTCTGGATCTGGGGCGGAATCCGGGCTTGAGGGAGACGGCGAGACGCCGAGAGAGAGGCGCGAGCGAAGATGCCGATGGGAGGCGGTGATCTCCGAGGAGCGTCTGGGAAGAAGGAGGCGGAGCAAGTGAGCGAGAACGGAGGAGCGATGGAGAACGACGACGATGATGGAGGACGCTAGTGCAGCGGGATTCTCGTTCATCTTCGCCTCAGATCTTCATCGGCATCGCCTCCAAAGATCGGAGATTGATATGTCTGAAATCGAAGATGAAGATCGGAGGGAGTAGTATTTGGTGTTTGAACGGAGAGAGCAAGTTGAGCGGGAGAGGCTGAGAAGGAAATCAAAATAGCGAGGTTTAGGGGAGGGGAGGCACATATTTAGGTCGTGGACTTTTAGCTAATTTGAAAGAGGTGGGAGACAATTAATTAATTTGATCGAAAATTTGCGCATTCGGCGCAAATTTTCTCTTACAAATATTAAGGAACAAAGAGTAACTATTAAGCATAATTTATTTAGTTATATTATAGGTCTCATTATATGTAATTCACAATATTTGAATGTTTAAAAATAAGATAATTAAAATAATTATAAGGATAAGTCGGACTTTTGTTTGGGTTGGGCCAAGGACGAGTCAGGTATGGATCGGGTCGAGATCACGTTCATTCGGGTATCGGGTCAAAATGGCCTATGCACGGGTTCGAATTGTGCATGCATTTGATACTAGATTTTTGGATTTCAGTCGGGTTTGGGTTCGGGTGAGCCGGGTCGAGTTCTCAGATTGGGTCAGATTTTACATGCTCTACTTTAACATAGGATTCATTTGGTGACATAATTATAGGAGGTGTCATGAAAATTAAAAGGGTGTCATGGAAAATATAGAGAGTGTTATGGAAAATATAATGAGGGTCATGGAAAAAATAAGGGGTGTCATGATATATGTAATAGGGAAAATCCGAGTTTATCCCAAATAACAAATAGAAACGACATTAGTTATTTTGTGGTATCCAAATCAATTCAAACATTAATCACGCATTGACCAACATTAATGAGGTAACTGTTGCAATTCCTTTAATTAATGTCTTGACCGTTACTTTTATGAACGAGTATAAATACGAGAACGAAGTTCTTATATGGGAGGACTGACTTGAGCGTCGGAGGGTTCTCCGGGGAGACAAGCCCCACCCCGACCTCGTTCGTTCTTGTTTTGCAGGCTAGGGTTCGGATTGAGAGGATGATCAAGATCGATCTCCTTCAACAGCTATGATGCAGATTTTATGCATTACAATATATTTTTTGGGGGTGTGTGATTGAATATGTTGATTCATTCAGTGATATATTTTTAGAGTGTCATGTAAAATCCGATTTTAAAAGTGATATGAAAAAATAATAAGTATCATGATATATGTATAAAGTGTGTTTGATTGTATAGGTTCAATTTAATTTTAAGCGTGCTCCTATAATTAAGTCGTGAATTTGTAGAACTCATACTCTGGCCCGACCCTGAGCAAGGGCAAATGGGGCGCTCGCTCAGGACCTCTGATTTTATCGGACCTCATTTTACTAAATTTAGTTTACATAAATTTTTTCTTAAAAAAACTAGTAAGTACATGTTAGTCTGGTGGTTCACGGAGTGAGAAAGGGGAGCGCTTTTGCCTATCAGCGTGGGTTTGAAACCCAACTCCGATAATTTTACTCCGCGTCAATTGCATTTTTTTTCCTTTCTTAAAAAAAATTTATATGCCCTTCCAGTTAATGATGGTTGGAAAATGTAACTTTTTTCTATTAAATGGTTCAGTGATTCAATATTTGAGTTATACGGAGTAGTACTTGATTGTTGGAAATTGTATTAAAGTAATTAAAACAAACTTAGGGGTCATTTCATATCGATATCAGTATATCAAATTATCAGGTATCAGATATGAGCCCTTGATATTTGGTATCAGTGTTTGGTACGGGAAGTATATCGATATCAAGTGATATACTTGATATTAGCTTTAGTTAAAAAAAAAAAGGCCCAAAGTGATATACCCATTTTTTGGGCGGTATTGCCTGATATCTCGCTCTCTTCTCTCTTCTTGTTCGCTCACTCTCTCTTCTCTACTTGCTCGCTCTCTCTGCACTCTCAGGTATGCTCTGTCTTCTCCCCTTCTTCTCTTCTCTCCTTCTCTCCTCTTTCTTTTCCTCATCCATGGCTTCTTGGAATCTCTGGGTAATCCCAATTTCCAAATCTAGGGCTAGGGCTGTGAGATTTGTCGATTAGGGTTTGTGCTTGGGGCGATTTTTGGCTTGTAGATATAAGATTTGGTGTTCTTTGCATGAAATCCGAAATTGAATTTGATATGCAGCCATGTACAATCGAAATTTGTGTGCTCTTGTATGAACTCAACCCTTGTACTTGAAATCTGTAGAGCCTAAGGGTTGAAATATGTACTCGAAATTTGTAGAGCCCTTGTACTCGAAATCTGTAGAGCTTATGGGATTGCAATATACCAAACAAGGATATCAAGATATCATATGATATCGATATACTGATATCGGTATTGATATACTTGATACCGATATCGATATCTGATATCTTGATATCTAGATATCAATACCAAACGACCTTATCGATATACTTAAGAGGATTAAATTTTAAAAACTTATATAAAAGATTAAGGGTTATTAGGAAAAAATCACCTTTACTTTTTTTAACAAACAATCTTTTAGAAATTTTCTTTTATAAAACCACCTTATATAGTGTTTTGAACTAAATTAAACCACCTAGATCAATATTTAATTGTAAAAAAAAATGTAATTTGGATGAAAACATCCTTCACCAATATATTTCATTTCAGGGAAAAAAAATTATACAAAATTACCTTTAATTTGGCACTGTATGTTACAAGAGTCTAGTACTCGAGTAGTTCAAATAATCTAATTCTGAGCACTTTTGTTTTTGGTAAGGAGCACATGAATAGGTGGGGTACGTTATTCTATGAATAGATGAGAATTTTAGTCCAAATTGAGACTTATTTTATTAATAAATATATCGAGTACAAGCACATTTTTATAGTTTTGAGTCCAAAAATATATCTCCGTTATTATTGATCATTTGTTGCCTTTGTTGGGGACAATATAGATATATATAATAGCTGAATAATTAAACAATCTAATCTTATCTGTAAAAGATCATATCCTAATAGTGTATTGCTAAGATATGGATCTTGATTCTATCATCTTTCAACAACCTGTAGCTACACCATGTAGTTAGAGTCGATTAGATCAGTCTTTTTTGTTTGATATGCTTTTTTTTTTCTTTTTCCCTTTTCAAATTTGGGAATGTAAAGAGTAAGGCTAGACCCGTCAAAACATAACTCAATCTAAAAAACCGATCCGAACATTGGATATTTTTTTAGGTTTGAATTCGGTGTTTTAGACCCGGGACCGAAAATAACCTGATTGGTCATGCAATTGTGTTAGTTAATATTACTCATAAATTAAATAACACACACACACACACACATATATATATATATATATATATATATATATATATATAAATAACCTGATTGGTCATGCAATTATATTATAGTATGTTATAAAGCACTAATTTGTATAAATATGATATTTTTTACACTTCAAATATTTATATAATATATATATATATAGATTTAATTATATTATTATTATTTTGTTTACTTTGACATATTGATATTATAATATTTTGATAATATTTTAATATTCTTACAAAGAAAATAGGTATGATTTGATATATAATTAAGGTACGTACCGTAAATTTTCGACCTAAAAATCACTTTGCACATCTCAATTCACAATCTCAATTCTATATCCCACAACCTAGGGTTACATCTAAGTAAAACTTCTTAATCGAGCTATTGTGGTTTTTCATTGAAATTTGTTTACGAGTGATACTATGATGAAATTTGCAGTTATGTTGTGACTAGAGGATGTGTTTTATGTGAACAGATGGATATCAATATTTTGACTGTGTGTTTTGGAGGAGAATTGAAGATGACAAATGGTTACTGTAAGTATGTTGATGAAGTTGTTTCTAAGGAATTTGTGATTTAAAATGATATTAAGTTGGATTCATTCAAACAAATGATTAATGATAGATTTGACATTTGCCTAGAAACATATGAGCTATAGTTAAGTCACTTGCATCCTTTACAAAAATTGAAAGCTCCATTTACAATAAACAAAAATGAAGCACCTCGGGTTTCATGGTCTTTGCCGTTACATGTTTTAGCAAAGAAATAGGTGAATGAGGGTCAAATAACTACAATTATTCAGTAAAAAGTGTAGTCATAGTGTCTGATGAGTATGTTCAAGATACAATTGTTGATGACACACTAGCTCTCACTACTACTGGAAGAGACACATAACTAAAACTATGAAGATCAAAATTAAGACCTTAGTGAGAATGAAAAAGAAGAGACTGATTTCATCTATATAGGGTAGATTTTCAACTAAAAATTCATCTAAGGAATGCATTGGTTAATATGGTAGTGAAAGAGAACTTCCAGTTTCGAGTGAAGAAATCAACATATACAAAGTACAATGTCATTTTTATTAATGCCAGTTACAAGAGTTGACAATGGTAGCAACATCTGTGAAGAATTCAATTTACTTTGAGATTAGAAGGGTGAATGAAGAGCACACTTGTTCGTATTCTGTTAGACGCAGGGAACATTGGAAACCATCATATCAAGCCATAGGAGAAAAGTTTAAGATAAGGTATGAATAATGAGAATTGTATTGATTATAGTATATCAGTTGTATGAATGAAGATGACAACTGTTTTATGCTCAAAATTTAAGTTGATTACTTACTTCTTTTTAATTGATGAAGGTATGAAGGTGTTACATTCGAACAATTCTCATTAATGAAAAGGAATTTAAGAAAGAATCAACTTTAAGAAACAAACAACAATAGCATGGACACGTGAGCAATGCAAAAGGAATTTATGCACAATGTGAGCTATTGGAAGACATGGAAAGCAAAAGGATTGGCACAAGACTTGATAAGAGGTACACCAGGAGAAAACTATGAAATGCTTCCATCATACATACACATGATGTAACAAGTAAACCCGAGGACATATACATGCATTGAGATTGATACATGTAACCTGTTCAAGTATGCATTCCTCTCTTTCAGTGCATCCATTAGAGAATTTCACATGATGATAAAGGCAAAAACTATAGAATTTGTTTTGATAAAAGTGTGTAGTCAAAATAATTTAAAAATTATAAATTTCATTCTATGTGTTATCATGGTAGATGTTGTTTTTCTACATGGAAAATTCAAATAAATTCTCATTACAACAACAATAGCATGGACACGTGAGCATCAACAATAAACTATAGAATTTGTTTTGATAAAAGTGTACTCAAGAGGATATACAATATGATGACATACTTGTATATCCTCTTACATTTGGAGCGGCAGATTCAGATAAAAATAGCGCATGGAAGTGGTTCCTTCATAAATTAACTATTGTAATTCCAAATACACCTGAACTCATATTTGCATCTGATAGACATGTGAGCATCAACAAGGTTGTAGAGGTTGTATATAGTTCTGCGAAGCATGTGATCTGCACACGCCATTTGAAACAAAACATAAAGTTAAGATACAAACACCGAAGGGTCCTTCACTTTGTCACCAAAGCATCCGAATACCTTCAAGATGCAGATTTTAAAAAATGGTCTAGGGCTCACTTCCAAGGTGACATGTACAATCTTATGACAATGAATAATGTAGAGTGTATAAATGCAATATTGAAAAAAGCTCGAGTATACCCAATTGTTGCACTGTTGGAGCATTTAGAAATAAAATGGAGGAATGGTTCAACGACCATAGAGGAAAGGCAACAAAGATTAGGGATTTGCCATCTACGGTGAAAGATATATTACAGAAAAGATATGAGCATTCAGGAAGATATGAAGTGAAGGTGTTGAATGATACACAATGTCATGTAGTTGGTGGGAAGTTTACTAGTGTAGTTGATTTGGCACGAAAGTCATGCAGTTGCTAGTATTTGATTTAGATCATATGCCATGTGTCCATGCTATTGCTGGAATCCGTCACTTCGAAGGGCGGTGCTCGTCGTGCTTTAGGCGGCACCCGCCGTGGCGTCGTTTCCAGCGATTGTGATTTGGATCCAAAGATCTATTTCCTATTATAATATTATTATATTTACAGGGTTTGCACGACTCTTTATTAGGTTTTATTTGGTTGTTCCAACCGTGTGTGGCTTAGAGTTGTGAGACAATCAACACAATTAGAGAGAGAGAGAAGATTTTGGCCTATGAGTTGCTAAACTCATAGTTTCGCCTGTGATTCGAAGACATGGTTGTTTTAATTATGAGGATTTGATTCTATTTAGTTATTCATATTTATATTTATCATCTTGTGCCTATTAATTATATTTGTGTTCCTTTCTATGATTGATCACCATGTTAGGAATTGCATCTTAGATATGAATTCGTTGTTGTATTCTTGATAGCAAACGAAGGTATTGAAGTAGTGATATATTTTTTTTTATCTTTGTAGTGGATGATTTCGATTGATCTATATTGATAGGTGTCAACTAGGGTTGATGTTGTCTTGCGCCCATTTGTCTCTGATTACAATGAATCGATATGCCAGTTGGTCTAATTACTTGAGTCCTTAATGCTATTCTGTAGTGATATTGAATAAGGTGATTGTATCCCTACGGATCCTTCAACCTTAGTCAAGTAGACATTTGTTTATGAATAATTGATGAATCAATCCTAGGACCATGAATCTCAACCATTGTCAGAGAATTACAAGTGAAATATATTCTCTACTTTATTATAAATTATTTTGCAATCATAAAGTTGGTTACTTTACTTTCATATCAATTTGTCACAAGTCATTGCTTTTGTCATAAGAGTCTTTGTTAGGGGTATTGATAGTAATCCGCTTCTTTTTGTGGGTTCGACTCCGGACTTCATCGCTATACTAGTAGTTGTTTGGTTTATCAATTAATTGATTTAGTAATCTATTGGTTTTGAGCTTTGAGTTAGGATTTTATTAGTATTTGGCAAAGGGCGAAAGCGCCAACGACGTTCGTCCTGCACCAAATTCTTGGCGCCGTTTCCGGGGAGAAGAAAGAATTTGCTTTTCGATCTTTATTCCTATCATTGATTCTCTTTTATTTTTGTTTTTGTTTTTCCTTGAGTCTTTTGTGTCCTTGTATGGTTCAAACTAGATCTTCTTATTCATTGCCTTTGTCTTTTGATTATGATATTAAAAGATCTCTTAGGTTGAAAAGGAGGCTCGAGTTTGACACATATAAGGAGATGGGAGACGAAGTTGATGATCCACTAAGAAGGACCCTGGGAAACATAAAAGAACCTAATTTGAGTGCTCAACCACTTTCAATTAGACTTCCTAATCTCCTCGAGGGTTCAAGATTTGAGTACAAATCAAATTGGTCTACTATTTTACCCTACTTTCATGAATTGCCTGGGGTGGAACCAAACAAACACCTTGCTATCTTTGTGAGTGTGTGATAGACTTAGTCTCAAAGGCCTTACCAATTGCCAATTGATGTTGAAAGTTGCCCCCTTTACCTTGAAAGATTCTACAAGCGATTGGCTTTATTACCTACCCCTGAAAGCATTACTACTTAGGCTAAATTGAAGAAAGCTTTCCTGCAAAAGTACTTTCTTGTGACTCACCTCAACAAACTCAAGAAGGAGCTATCTAGTATTCAACAATCAGATACGGAGAGTCTTAATGAGTATGTTCAGCAGTTCAAGAAGCTTAAGGGTAGTTGTCCACAACATGTTATACCCGAGGATGATCTAGTGCTATATCTTTATGAGGGCTTGCTTGACACCGATAGGAGTTTCATCAATGCTACTAGTGGAGGAGATATTTTGGATAAGACACCTCAGGAAGCAATGCGGATTTTTGAAGGGTTGGCTAATGCATCGCAACAAGATGGGAAACACCAAGGAGTTAGAGGAGTTCATAAATTGGATAATTCTAGAGATGGTCGCAAGGATAACTTAGATAGGCTCGCTGAGATAGTGAACAAGATGGCTATGCAAATGAATCAATCTTAGCAGCCTAGACCTTGTGGTGTTTGTGAGGTAAATATTCCACTTTTCAATTTGGTTAAAACAGTGCCTTACTATGCGAAGTTTTTTGAAAGAATTATGCATGATGAAACACAAGCAAAGGATGCAAAGGAAGGAAAAGGTAAGTTTAAATGAAAATGTTTCTAGTTTACTACAGAAAAGATTGCCTGAAAAGTGCAGAAATCCATGTATGTTTACTATCCCATGTGCAATAGGTAATGCTAGCTTCACAAAAGCTATGTCAGACCTAGGTGCTTCAATCAATGTGGTGTCATATAATTTTTTACATGTTTTTGGGTCTCAGTGCATTGTCTGAAACTGGTGTTACTATACAACTCGCTGATCGTTCTAGTATTAGGCCTAGAGGAGTTGTTGAGGATGTTCTGGTTAAGGCAAATTATTTGATATTTCCAGTTGATTTCTTTATATTGGATATGGAACAAGGTACGCTTGAAACCCCAATTATCTTGGGAAGGCCATTCTTGCGAATGGCTAAGACTAAGATTGATTGTTTTGAAGGTTCCCTAACCATGGAGTTTGATGGTAGAAAGATTGAGTTTTCTATATTTGAGCATATTGTTTCTTCTACTAATGATTATGTGGATGTTTTTTTACTGTAATGAAAGTGATCATGGGAATGAATCAAATAGTTTGTTAGATGTTTCTATTGAGAATAAACCATTTCATATTGAGTATTCTAGCAAAGAGAAAGTTCATTTAGGGAAATATGAAATTGAAAGGAAAATTGAGAATTTGTTTAAGTTACATGAAGTTGTGTCTAATTCAAATGATTCTATTGTTATTCCCTATGAGAAATCGATTCCTAACAATGTTGAGGTTTTTGCAATTGCAGGGCAACCTCCGGGAGAAACTCATTTCAATAAGGAATTGATTGGTGCAATTGATTGATACATTGGAGAAATTCCTAAGGTTCCCCCTCTTGTCATGAAAAGGACAAGTGTGGAGGATCTTAACAGGATAACTTGATCAAGAAATGCATCACGTCGAGCGAAAGAGGTGAAACAAAGGTGCTTCTTGGGAGGCAACCCAAGGTAGATTAGGTAATATTATTTCAATTTTGCATTTAGTTTTTCAATTCAATAAAGTAGGGCAAATCGTTTCGCTGTATGTAAGAGTAGTGGTAAGTTAGAACCTTTTTGGAGTTGAATTTTGCTTGATCGAATGACGGAATACCGTTCTGGACAGGACGGCGCCCGCCGCCTAGTGCTGTTCACATACGCGTCCGGATTTTTGGTAACATTGAAAGGGAGTATTTATTTCATATCTTGTTTTATTATTTTCGGTTATTTTAGGTTAGATTTGATTTTCTATATTCTTAGGAATAGTTTTATTCTATCCTTTTATTTTTAGGATTAGATTTATTTTATCTATCTTTAGGACTAGATGTTATTTTCTATCTTAGGTTAGTTTTATATATCTTCTATCTATCTTATCTATATTAGGATTAGATTGTTCTATCCAGGATTAATTTCCATTTATCTTAGGAGTAGATTTATCTTTTATCTATTTTATTTTCTTTTATTAATTATCTATTTCTAATTTATCTTCTTTTCTTTTTTGATAGATGGAATTCCCTTCCAACCCACCTTAAATTCCCATTCCTTTGTTGGATCATTCAAAGTTTTTCTCCAAGAAACCCCCATAAACCCCAACAGATCCTACTTGAATCCATTCCAAAAACCTAAAGCCTTGTGTTTAAATTGATTCTTACCCATCAAATACTTTCCATCACTACCCTTCACCCATCAAATTCAATCTTTTTCCATACCATTCTCGTACCTACCACCAAAGAAGGCTTTTGAAACCAAGTTGGTTGTCAAATATTGAGTTTGGGGGAGTTTGGACGTTGATTCCTCGACGTTCGTGCTCGGATTCGGTCACTGTGGTCCACGACGCCCACCACCCCATACACGGCGCCCGCCGTCACCTGCAGAGTTGTCATTTTTGGTCGTTTTGTGGAGTTCTTTTTTGTTTTCCTTGCTCTTTATCAATCATGAGTGGATACGGTAAAAAAGATGTGCCAACCTATTTCGATGACACCGCCTACGGTTCGGGATACCTCGCGCATCGCCTGCCTGTAGGAGAAATTAACTTATTTTTGAGGCACAACAGGCGGCTGAATTGATGAAGTTAGCCAAATCTCATGCGATCTTGGCTGGGAAGATTGATCAACTACAAGATATTTGTCTCCGGTTGATGGATATGATCCACCAGCGGTCTGGATCCCAAACCCCACCTTCACAGTAATTTGTTAGTTTATTTGCTTCCTTTAACCCTTTATTTTATTTTTCATTGTCCCTTTTTGTGTATGTGTATGCATTGAGGACAATGCAAGATGTAAATGTGGGGGGAGAAGTGAAGTGAATTAGTTAGTTAGATTAGTTCATATTTAATTTTTTGTTTCATGTTTCAATTTCTAGTTCTTTTAATTTATTTATTTTTGAAATTCATGTATTTCATGCAGCATATTTAGGTTACTTGTTTTATAAAATGTCAAAAATGAAAAAAAAATAGAAAATGTTGAAAATTCCAAAAAAAAATGTTTAGTGTCATGTATGCATATTTGTGTTATCAAAGATACCCATGTAATTTGAGTTTGTCCTATTGACTTTATACGAGAATGATCTTATAAATCCCATGGAATTCTGGAATGATTTGACCTTGTCTTTAAAATTGGTTTTTATGTGAAATATGATTAGGCATCGGTAATTGAACATGTATGATCTAAGGTTGTGAGCATGCTTGATATTCATCAAAAAATTGTCCTTGTAAGATATTTTTGGCCTTATAAGGGATACATCTATATTCCTTTTGCTTTTCTTGTGTGATTTACTCTTCCAATGCATTTATCTTTGAGTATTGACATGGTTATCTATTTTCGAGGCCGATTATATACATGATCATTGCTTGATAAGTTCAAATGATAGAGGCAACTTTTTAGCCACATTTTATCCATGTCTACCTTATCTTATATCTTGCTTTGAAGCCAATTTGAGCCTTT
Source organism: Persicaria tinctoria (assembly GCA_037127255.1). Lineage (NCBI taxonomy): Eukaryota > Viridiplantae > Streptophyta > Magnoliopsida > Caryophyllales > Polygonaceae > Persicaria > Persicaria tinctoria. The sequence continues at coordinate 29,718,308 of JBANSL010000001.1, forward strand.
AGCATATTTTATTTGTAGCTCCACAAAATTATATTATTCCTAGCCTATAATGAGCCTCACCCTTTTTCCGAGGAAATTGAGATTTTGAGTGGGTTATGTAATTTATTTTGGAGTTGAGGAGGAAAGAAGCTAAAGTCTATATGAGTTGAGAAGATGTAATGTTATGTGCTTATTATTTCCCTCATTTTATGCATTTTATTCTTTATTATTTCGGCTCAAGAAAAAAAGCAGTTCGAAAAAAGTAAAAAAAAAGAAAAAAAGAAAAGAAAAAAAAAGAAAAAAAAAAGAGTGAATAAGAGCCAAGCTTATTTATTTTTGCATAATGAGGAAGAATTGTAATTATGTGGGTTGAAAGTTAGATTGGTTGGGTGTTGTAGATACATGAGTATGAGATGATGAAATGATGAGATGATGATGATATTGATGATTTTTGAGAGTTTTGGAGTTTATTGATATATTTTGAGAGTTGTGATTTATGGAGAGTTATGAGTTTATTGTTATATTTTGAGATGTTGTGTTTATGTGAGTTTGAGTACTATTGAGTTGGTTTGTGTTATGTTGGGAGTTGTTGGAATCTTATTTTCCTAGAATTTATAGCACCACATGACCAAATACAATTCCTTGCCCTTATGTTTCTTACCAAGCCCCATTACAACCCCGCCGAATGGAATCTTCTATGAAGATTTCCATTGAGCGAAAGTCCTCTTGATGTTCTTATTTATGCATTGATGTACCTGGTGGAGATTTTGTGATATAAATATCAATATTTGATTTGAGGAATTGAGGTGAGTGTATGTTTAAAGCCTAAACACATGAGAGTGAGAGATACACATTATCCTTGGTGAGGTTGGATTTTTGAGCATGCAAGCAACTTGATCCCCTATATACATGTTATGGCATTTATATGCCTTGATTATATTTGCACTATTGATGATGTTGCTTTTGATGAGTAAAATTGTGAACGAATCTCCTATGGGATGCATAGATGATGTTTTTGTCTTATGGTTGCTCGAGGACAAGCAAAAGTTAAGTGTTGGGGGATTCGATAACGCAGATTTCATATATGCATTATAGGTATTTCTTATTGCATTTAGATAGGAGTTTTGCCTATGTTTTAGTCTAGTTTCATATATTGCTTGTGAAGTATTCGACTTTGGAATCTACGCCTTTTTAGCGTTTATTCTGCAGAGTTACATTCCTACCTTGGAGGGATCTTGGAAAAGCTTAAGAGACATGTTTCGGAGCACATGAAGGCCGACGAAGACGCTATAGGGGAGCAAGGAAGCACACCATCGAAGAAAAGAAGGAATCCGTCACTGCGAAGGGCGGCGCCCGCAGTGGCGTCGTTTCCAACGATTGCGATTTGAATCCAAAGATTCTATTTCCTATTATAATATAATTATATTTCTAGGGTTTGTACGACTCTTTATTAGGTTTTATTTGGTTGTTCCAACCGTGTGTGGCATAGAGTTGTGAGACAATGAACACAATTAGAGAGAGAATTTTGGCCTATGAGTTGCTAAACTCATAATTTTGCATGTGATTCGAAGACATGGTTGTTTGGATTATGAGGATTTGATTCTATTTAGTTATTCATATTTATATTTATCATCTTGTGCCTATTGATTATATTTGTGTTCCTTTCTATGATTGATCACCATGTTAGTAATTGCATCTTATCTATGAATTCGTTGTTGTATTCTTGATAGCAAATGAAGGTATTGAAGTAGTGAAATTTCTTTGTCTTTGTAGTGGATGATTTCGATTAATCTATATTGATAGGTGTCGATTAGGGTTGATGTTGGCTTGCGCCTATTTGTCTCTAATTGTATTGAATCGATGTGTCAGTTGGTCTAATTACTTGAGTCCTTAATGCTATTCTTTAATGACATTGAATAAGGTGATTGTATCCCTACAGATCCTTCAACTTTAGTCAACTAGACATATGTTTATGAATAATTGATGAATCAATCCTAGGACCATGAATCTCAACCATTGTCAGAGAATTACAGGTGAAATATATTCTCTACTTTATTATCAATTATTTTGCAATCATAAAGTTGGTTACTTTACTTTCATATCAATTTGTCACAAGTCATTGCTTTTGTCATAAGAGTCTTTGTTAGGGATATTGATAGTAATCTGCTTCTATCTGTGGGTTCGACTCCAGACTTTATCGCTATACTAGCAGTTGTTTGGTTTATCAATTCGTTGATTTAGTAATCTATTAGTTTTGAGGTTTGAGTTAAGATTCTATTACTATTTGGCAAAGAGCAAAAGTGTCAACGACGTTCGTCCCGCACCACCTACCAAGAAACCATATACCCGGTGTCTTGTAAAGATAATTGGTATGTACCAAAAGATGTCATAAAAATCAAATGTCGTCCTCCAACAATGCATAAGAAGAGTGGGAGACCAAGAAAAAACCGGATTCCATCAATTGGTGAAGGGCAAAAGAAGAAAAGGAACGTGACATATAAGTGTGGCACTTGCGGCAAGAAAGGACATAACAAGATTAACATGCCCAGGTAAAGCATCAAGCAGCACACACAACCAGGCAGAACCATGATGACCTTAGGAAATACAGAAACTCTTTTTATTTTTATTTTTTATTATATATAGAAGCAAGTTGAGGAATTTAAGAAAATACATGGTATGTCTATTTTTTTTTTGTTCTATATAAGTTGGATTTATATGGATTAAAAACTCAAAATTTTTATGATATAAACGAATGCATATGTTAGTTCATTTGTGTTCGAATGTTGAAATAAATGGAATTATAGGTGGTTATTTAGCAGCACTTGAGATGAACTTACAAACACATCAATGGGAGTTTTCATCAGCTGAATGGAAGTCGGCATCAACAAAATAACAATGTTGCTGATGCCAAAGTTGTTGATATCAAATGTATAAGGTAGAGGACATTTGGTCTTTTTTTTTTATGCTAACGTATTTTTGATGAATCACAATATTATGTAGATGCAAAAACATATAAGTTTGATGCTGTTTGGTTGATGTCGTTCATTTGATGCAACTCATGTGATGCAACTACTGTCATGTATCAAATAGAATCAAATAATGTACTGGAAAAAAAGAGCAAAATCAATTGAAAAAGGTTGATGAAAGTGTGGATGGTAACACATATAATCATACTTGAAACGAATAAAGAGATGGGATCAATTAAAGTTGGTATCAACGAAATAACAATTTTGCTGATGCTAAATTTAGTGATATCAAATGTATAAGTAAGGGGACATTTGTTTTTTTTTATGCGAACATATTTTTCATAAATCAATAATATGTAGATTCAAAAAAGGCCTAAGTATGATGTCGTTTAGTTGATGCAACTCATGTGATGCAACTCATGTGATGCAACTAATGTAATTCGTCAAATAGAATCAAAGAATGCACTTAAAAAAAGATGGAATCAGTTGAACCAGGTTGATGAAAGTATGAATGGTAACACATATAATCACACTAGAAGCGAATAAAGAGATGGAATAATTAAAGTGGGTGGGATGAAAATAGTTTGATTTTATTTTGTCAAATGAATTTGAACAATACATATGCAGAGTAGAAGCACTAAATAGACAAATGTCCAAAAAAATTGAGAAGATTAACATAAAGTGAACACATTTTACATTTAGACAAATGCTAGATAGTACCAAAACATATTGTTGAAGTTATAGATAAATGACCACCTTAGTGGAAAAAAGAGAGCATGGAAGCTCTAAGGGCTAAATTGTTAAGGGTTAAACAAGGACTAGTTAATATCAAATATATATAATTGTTGTATTGACAAAAGGAGAACATGCAAGCTCTAAGATAGTTGTGTCTACCTAAAGAACTAATTGTCTAAAACACTCCTAGCAGTGAAAATCAACATAGAGTGTTAACAGTCCAACAAAAATGGGAAAGCTAGCTTGCCATCTTCTCGCGGTACAGTTATCATCAAATGCATATACATCTCCACCAAATGCTAATTCTTCAATAACTATGATAGGGTAAATATCACAACCACTTCTACAATTCAACAAAAAAAAAAAGAAGGAATTGGGTCAATTTATATTATATGTACACATGTATAAGTTTTATAAAATAGATGATACACTTACCCATCATTTTTTGGAGGAAGATCACGAAATCTGTCAACTTTAAAAGGAAACTCGAGGCTTCGCCTCAAGTGCGAAAAGTGGCCTGATTATTTTAACACGACCAATAACATAGTGCAAAGAGGCTCCAAAGATGTCTGCAACTTCTCACTAAAAAGGGAGATGCTAGGATCACAGGCATTCACTTTCCCTTGAACCAAATCCATCTCCAATGCAATCTAATGTGTTTGATATTGAAGGGTTTATAGACAATAGTATTGGTTGTAAGTAAAAGAGAATAATATGAGGAGAAAACAACTATACTTACAATCGCAACATTGGTAATTCCATGATCATGTGTTTGTTTGGTTATGCTTGGCTATCTTTGTGTCGATCGGTTTGTGCACGGAGTTGAATAGCTTCTTGATTCAATCACTACCGGCCAAGTCCCTAAATTCTTGCATGGGGTTCGAGATGCAATAAAGCCCTAATATATAAGCATGTAATTCATGTAATTCCCGCATATGTGACTTGTCACCTGGTTGTCAATCCAGCTATCGTTTCCGCTAAATATAACATTTAATTACCTGTCATTACTCTTTTATATGCATGAATCCCAACTTGTTCACCAAGATATGTTTGCTAGTTTATAGTATTAAGGCTCGCAATAGTGGATTTAGCTATAATCACTTCGCATGTTGTTTATCTATCCTGGTGGTAGTTAAGATGAATAGACAACATAAACATGAAAATAACAAGAGTAACGAATAACCAAATATGCATATACCAAATGTAAACTATAAAATAGTATCCTTATCCAATGTATAGAATATAAGCAAAACTATATAAAAGGTTTAGCCGAGCATGGATTACCGAAAAAAGAAAAAGAGAGAAATGTAGAGTGAATTGGTTGAGTGAATGATATATGAAATGGTTGGAAGAGAGGTGTATTTATAGTGCTAGGAGTCGGCAAAATTATGTTAGAAGCAAAATCCATTGGGCCAAATTCGGCCGAAGAGAATCTGTTGAGATACGGGATCGGCGGACGCTGATGATTAGCGGCGGGTGCCTACATAACGGATGTCGAAGATCTTCTGTGGGTGTGGATGGATCGACGGTCGCCGCCTCTGCAGAAGCCATATTTCTTCCTCTCTCTTGTCTTGGCTTCTCTGCTTCTTCTCTTGTCTTCTTCCTTGACTCTTTTTAGGCTTCTATGACTTCAGAAGCTAGCTATCATCTTCTTCTTTAGCTTGGTTCCAAAAATCTGCATAGAATAGCTTGGTTCCAAGAATTTACCTTGGTTCCAAGAATATGTATCCTAACTTTGTCTTCTTCCTTGACTCTTTTTAGGCTTTTATATATTTTACCTTACCTATCCACTAACACTATAAATTCATCATAAAGCTAATTTTTAAGAAGCGATCATTTTCTTTTAGGATTGAAGGATGGAATAAAGTGATCTGTGGCTATTTTACCATGTTTTGTACTTACTTTTATTCTGGTTTCTGTCTATATTTTATACTTTTGGGTTAGGGAAGTATTGAATTTGTGTAGTTTATGTTTATTTGTGAGTTATGGAGGTCTACACAAGTTCTAGTTTAATTTCGCAGAAATCGGAGACATTTTGGAGCAATTTAAAGAAGAAGGAACTGAGCTGGATATTCACTCGATGTCTACTAAAACCACTCGACATCTACTGGAGTGAAGCGGAATTTTGCTAAGTGTTGCATGAGGCAAGCTACTGATGATCCACTCTACGTCTACTGGATTTTACTCGATGTCGAGTCCACACATACCACACTTAGAGCTAGAGAAGAGAAAAAACACTCGACACCACAAAAGAGATCACCCGAGATCGAGTGAAGGGCACTCGATGCACATCAACTGACTCGATATCGAGTCATTTCACTCGATGTCGAGTGGAGCCCCAGAGTGTCGAGATGCGTTTTGGACGAATCCTAACGAGAAGGAGATTGCTTACACGAGAAGAGAAGATCTTTGATCTCCTTAATGAACATCTATCCTTATGGGTTAATTCTTATTTACCCTAGGGAACTTTTATTTGTTTTATATTATTTTAAGTAGGAAGCTTTATCTTAGGAAATTAGATAGATATTTTTTTCCTTGGCTAGCAAGGACTAGTTTAGTATAAATAAAGCCCTTGGGGGCTAGGTTTTAATAATCTTTTCCACAAACAATCGTGCACTATAGTAGTTAGAAAGAGAGGGGGAAGCCGAGAGAGTTATAGAGAGAGAGAAGTTGTGGAGAGCGGTTTGCGATTGTACTCTTATTCTTTTATTCAATTCAAAGTTATTTTCTTTATGTCCATGATGATGTTTGTGATGATGAAGCATGAGTAGTCGTCCTACTTCTAGGGTCGGGGTGAGCTCGACGATAGCCATGTAAGTATGCTTTGTTAATGATTTTCATATGATTTTTATCTTCTATCCTATGTGCTTAATCCACTACGAGAGTAGTTGACAATTCCATATTTATGACTTTGAAGCGAAAGTGGATTTATTATGAATTTAGATAGTAATTAGGTTTTACTTGTGAGAGTTCGTTGACCCTAATTATGAAAATGATAGTAACGCTTAGGATTTATGCGAGAGGATCTATATTCTTATTTTTTAATTACGAAAGTTATTTGATGAAAAGCATGTTTCTTTCACGAGTTACGTATATTGCTTGCATGGTTATCGTTGTGGTAATTCCCCGACTTTGAAAGTCTTTTAGTATATTGTTTATGAAACCCTTTCGATATTTTTGTTCATGTTTCTCATTCATCCTTACCTTCTTCGGACGTTCTGTCTCTTTCATGAGTTAATGATGAAAGTTATTTGATGAAACCCTTTCGAGAATTCTGTTAAGTATATTGCTTGCATGGTTATCGTTGTGGATGGCAAGGAACAAGAGGGTTTTCGAATCAACTGAGCTGCCGCCAGAGTAATTGATCAGATGGTGGATCAGATGGTGAAAATAACGGAGGGCTTCACAAAAACTAATTGTGATGCTGCCGCCGAGGCCAGCAGAGGATATGGGATCGGATGCATAGCCCGGAACGGCGAGGGCGATCTGGTGTTTGCAGCTTCGAAGAGGACACATGACTTCGACAATGTGGAGCTGGTGGAGGCGGAGAGGGTTGTTTAATTTGGGCATTGGAATTGGGGATACAATAAAGGCTATCGAAGGTTTGGATTGAGTGCGATTGCCTCCCGGTGATGAGCCAACTGTATATTCTTATTTACCCATTGTACGGACACTTTTCATGTTTCCCGAAAATCCGACCTCTCTCTTCTTCGGAATGCTCTCTTTGCTCGATTTGTTTTTCGTCAGTTCATCTTCTGTGTTTTTTCACTTGGTTCGTCCTGCTTCCTTTAATCTTTGCTAAAGTAGGGAGTTTTCAGTCGATTGTTCTTCATTGCTTTGCTAAAGTAGGGAGTTTTCATCGGTTCCTTCAATGTCGTCATCCAACAGTTCAGGTATCAATTTCGCTTCTTTTTGCGAACTGTATCGTGCTAGGGTTTTGGATTAAGTTTGTTTATGTTGATTTTATTGTTTTTTTCTTATAATTTTGACAATCTATGGTTAAATCTATGCTTGATATGCATACCTATGTGTGTTTTTTTAGTATTTTCCGTAGTTTATGCAAGTTGCATATGTAAATGCGTTGATTTTAACTGTTTCTTTTCGTCAATTTTGTGGTGTGGCACTTTGTAATTGCTTTTTAGTGTTCTTCGTGTAGGTCAATCTGTTTTCCATGCTTTGGATTGTTTGTGTTGATTACAGTGTACTTATCTGCTGTTATGTTCATGTGTATGGTGGCTGACACTGTTTGTTTTTATATATGATTGTGTTAGTTTATTGTAGTTCCAACAATGTGTGTCCTTGGATTTGGTATTTTGTGTTGTGTTTGTGATGTTTATGTTCTTTTACTATGTTTTGGTGACATTTTATTGTTATTGTTTATGGTTATGATGTAAGTTATTTAAATTCTGTTATTGTTTATGGTTGTTTGCTTCATCAAAGACCGTGTTTGTAATATCCCAAATAAAGTGCCAATATTTGAATTTTTTGGGCAGAAGAAAATGACTCATGATGAGTTACTTGATCATTTCATATATGAGAAAAAGAAGTCTAAGAAGAAGTTTAAATTGGCAAAGTTGTTGCTGATTGAGAGGTTAATTGTTTATAGGAGGTCAGCAGTTGTAAGTGCACAATTCTTATCTCTTGCATGCAATGAGAAGGAGTTTGAACTATATCCTTGGGGTAGAGAGTCATACACCCGTTTGTTGACGTCATTGAAGAGTTCTTCTGTTGCAAATCGGAATGGGGTTAGGGGTTCTTATCAAATGTATGGGTATTGCCTTGCATTCCAGGTATTGTGCTTTAGTATTTGCATGTCTTATGTCGGCATTTTTTTGTCTATGTCAGCACAACTTTATTGTTTATGTGAGCATTTTTAAATATTGTTTTGTAGTGTCATAACGAGTTTTCTTTTGTAACAGGCTTGGATATTAGAAGCTTTCCCAGCTATCTCTGTTAATTTTGACTGTAATTTTAAGATGCTTGATAGAGATCCATACTCATTGCATTGGGAATGTGATTATAGACATGTGTACGTTGAGGCTGAGAAGTTCTTTCATGGCGATTTGGTAATAATTTTATATTTTCCCTCTTTAAGAACATTTTTATTTGATGCACCTTTGGGTTTTTATTCTGATACATGCATTACGGGGTTCTTGATTGCCGAGACAAAGAAAGATCAAGGCAGCATATCAGTTTTTCCTTTATACTTTACTTGGATCTGTTTTTATGCTATTAGCTATTCTGTTGATTCTTCTCCAAACAGGAACCACCGATTTACAAATCTCATTAACCACAGAATTTAGTGAGCGGCGCCAAATCTTTTTATGGATTGCTTTTTTCGCCTCTTTCGCTGTCAAAGTGCCTATGGTACCAGTTCATATTTGGTTACCCGAAGCTCATGTAGAGGCACCTACGGCAGGATCCGTCATCTTGGCAGGAATTCTTTTAAAATTGGGAACTTACGGGTTTTTAAGATTTTCAATACCCATGTTTCCTGAAGCGACACTTCGTTCCACTCCTTTCATTTATACTCTAAGCGCGATTGCTATAATATATACTTCCTCGACCACTTCAAGACAGATCGATCTTAAGAAGATCATTGCTTACTCCTCAGTAGCCCATATGAATTTTGTGACTATTGGTATGTTTAGTCGGGCGGCGGCCGTTAGGTCACCTATTTTTAGTTATGAACACACAAGGCAAGGCCAAAACATGTGTGCCGGGCGTGCGACCCATCAACCTACTAGCAATGGGGGAGAAAACATAGCATGTCGCAACAAAAGCTTAATTCAAGGCGTCAGCAAAACACTGCCGTCTGTTCCAAAAACAAAAGCCCCTTAGCGCCCCGGGACGGGAGTGGGGGACGACCCTACGCGCAGGAAAAAGCAGCACCGGCTCTACGAAGTCAGAATTGAATCTTTCTGTTGCCTTTCCCAATTCATTCGTGAATAAGAATTCAAGGTCGCTCCGCCTATTTTTTTCTATTGATGAGACAGCTATCTATTCTTGATAAAAAAGAAATAGATATGTATCTGATGGAGTCTACATCGTACGTAGAGCGCCCAAGCGCTTTTTGGTCCATCTCAGTTCTCTTATCCATCGGTCCAATGCACTGGGCTCATTTCATGGAGGGAAAAGCAAAAATAGAGTTGTGTTGTTGTTGTTCGCTGCCTCGACGCATTCCCTTCTCTCCCCGGCATCGTCCCACACAGAAAGAAAGAGCGCAGAGCCCCGGCCGGACCTGTAGGTCCGCTAACGTAAAGCGAGGAGTTGAGCCTGAACTGGCGAACCGAAGTCACTTTCGGAACCATACTTCCTAAAGCTAACACGTGTCCAGTCCAGCGAGAACGCGCAGCGCAAATGAACGTGAGCTGCTATACCGAATCCCCCGCTGGCCATCGGGGACCGAGTGGTAAGGCCATGATCCGCAGGGGAACGGATCACTCATTCTTCCATTGGGGACAGGTGCACGAACGACAACTCCAAACGTCACACATCCGCCGCCTATCCACCGTTTAGGTGGCACCAGCGAGATCCAGCTAAGATAAGGAACTTCGTGTCGCGGCTGCTCCACTCCGCTGCGGTCTCATGAACTGAACTTCTAAGCCTTCCCGCGCGCGAAGCGAATGGGCGCTGTGCCGTGGGTCAGTTTCGCGGCGGGGGGCAAAGAGAGAGCAGAAGAATGATTCATTTGGATCGACGAGCTTTTTCAGCCCCAAAAATAAGAATCAATGGAATGTCTGTCTATCCATAAACATCTATTCTATCTGTATATCTAAGGGATCTCTCTATACATATAAAAGTTTTTTATGGCATGATATGATCGCCTAGCCGTAGCCGCATATCAGCTGCGCTCAATATGCAGGATTTCTGTTGGATCAGATCTTTTGCTTTGACGGAAGCTTTTGGACTAGCGAAAATCTAAGCCTTCGCGCAAGCAAGCGCGAGAGAAGCAAGCAAAGTAGAAGCTTTGCCAGAAGCAAGACGAGGCTGGGAAGACAGTCGGGACCTACTTTGATTCAAAAAAAGAAAGGCGAAGGGTGGTCGTAGATCAGCGGATTGAGCTGCGCGAAAGCCGTTGCCCTAACGCCCTTTTCTTGCTTGCTGGCAAACGGCTTTCTATCATAGTTGCAAGGGTTCCAAACCTTACCCACTTAACAAAGGCTGCTTTCGTTCGTTAAGGAGGCTGTTCACTACAAGCTATCCGCGCTGTCTTAGATTGAACGGCAATAAGTCGACGTTCAATCTCTAAGGCGGGTTTCCGCTGAGAACGGAATAGTGTTCGTGTCCAAAGGTGAACAAAGCCCTAGCTTCTAGAGTTCGCTGCTTTTTCCAGGCCGGATAGACTCTATTGTTCCCTATTTATGAGGAGTTTGCACGCACTGAAGGGATGGGGTTTGCTGATGAAAAAGTTGATGTTGTAGTTGATGCAGTAGTTGATGCATCGGTTGATGAAATAGTTTTTGGACCTATTGATGAGTCATTGTATGGGAGTCGTCGTCTTCGTAAAAGGGCATATGAAGCTAAGTTTTCAAACAGGGTTGTCCAAGTTGATGATGAAGAAGCTAATGCCTTGCAGAAACATGTTGAAGGAGAGACCTCAAAGAAGAAGACACATGTGAAGAGAGGCAATGCTGCTAGAAAGAAATAGGATGGGAAGTCTTTTGAAACTGCTTTTGAAGTTTTCCCTGAGGGGGATAAAGAAGATGTTGTAGAGACCTCAAAGAAGAGGAAATCTTCCACTGGAGGGATTGGTGGTAAAAAGAAATAGAAGGTGGCATCCAGCAATACCTCTGAGGAACGGGTTCCCCTAAGAAGGGGTCGTTCCTCAAGTCGTGTTCTATTCAATCCATACATTGCTTTAGAACGTAAAAAATCTATCAACAGTGAAGTAAAGAAGCTTAGACAGAAGGCTTCAACAGTGAGGAAAGGTAGTAGAGTTATTCCTTCTAAGAAGGTGAAGGAGGTTGATGTGGTTGCTTCATCTTCCAAGAGATGTCGTTTGGGTACTGATTCATTAGATTTATTAGACGATGATGTCCCGCTTAATATTGTCTTTCAGCGGAGATATAAGAAGAAGAAAGGTGGTGTAGTTAGTGGGAGGCCGTTATATGATAGTACTGCTGACAGGTCTTCTGTTCTTTCTTCAGTTCCTCTTGTTGATAATGAGGGTGCCCATGAAGTGGAGACCGTAGATATTCATGTTGCAGTCTCTAAATCTGGTGGTGAAGTCAGTGTTGGTGATGACAAGGTTGATGATTTTACTGCTGACACCCATTCTTCTAAATCTTGTGGTGAAGTCCGTGTTTGTGATGACAAGGTTGATGTTTTTACTGCTGACACCCATTCTTCTAAATCTGATAAATTGGATGCTCCTCATACTGCCAGGCTTTCTGTTTTGGCCGATCTTGCAGATGTGATTGATTGTGGTGACACCGTTGAAGGAGTTGAGACACCTTCTGGTGGCAGCATAGGAGAGGGTGATGTAGCGACGCCTTCTGTGCAGAGGTCACCTTTGGGGAGTGTTGAAGCACATGATTGTGTTGATGGGAGGTATGTGTTTGGTCAAACATCTGCTGCTTGTGGGAATGAAGAAATTCGTGTTTCAAGATGTATCTCCTCAAATGGAGGCCAACAATGATTCAACTGGTGAGTTGCCTCCAAAAACACATGTTGATGTTTTTGCTTCTTCTCTTCCATCTCATCCTGATTGGGTGAAGGAGATTTTTAGGAGGATTGAGAAGCTTGAAGAGGTCCCTAAATCTATGCATCTGTTGTCTACGAGGGTTGATGCAATTGAAACAAAGATTGTGGAGTTGACTGGGATTCTTCAAGTTTTTGGTGAGATGTCGAAGAGGTACGATGAGCTTGATGTTAGGGTTGCTAATTATGAGGCTTTGGTTGAGAGGTTGTAGGCAAATGATGTCAAGCCTGAAGATGATAAGCACATTGTTGGTAAGTCCGAGGGCACTCCTTTGAACGTCGATGATGAACATGTCTGTGGTGGTAAGCCCAGGGCACACCTGTGAAGGATGATGATAAAGATCTGAACAAAATTGTGAATGATGTTGTGTCTGATCTTCAACAGTCTTTCCCTGACGAGGAGTTAGTGTTGAAATCATTTCATGCTTCTGTTAACGTTGTGCACGTGTCTTTGCCATCAATAAGTTCTGAGGTTCCAGGAGTGGATAAGGAGTTTCCATCTGTTGTCTCTGACACTGAATTTAAGGTTGTAGGTGCGGAAGTGAAATATGCGTGCAGGATTTGAAATGTGATATTTCATTAATGAAGCATGAAGTTGATGATGCCAAAATGGTCGGAGATGAGCTTGGAATTCCATCAACTTCTGCTGAAGCCCCTCAATCTACAAAGTGTGGAGGCGAAGGTGCTGATGGTCAAGTTGCTGGAGTTAGAGTTGACCCATCCTTGGAAAAGTACATCACTCTGTCTAATAACAATGATGATAAGGGTGTAGGTGTTGATTGGGATTCGGTCGCCAATGATCATGCAACTAAAATTGAAGTTGAACAATTAAAGGCTTCCAATCTTATCCCATCAACCAGTACATTCCTATATGGCCCATTTGAGCAAGAGAAGAAAGTGAGGATGCCAAAGCATGCCCCTAACAAGTCATTGATCAGCTCGGAAGATCATGAATTTATCTATGGACTTGTAAAGAAACAAAGGTATGGTTTATTTTTATGTTCAATATTTGTTATGGAATGTTGTTGTCATTGTATTAGTTACAACATCTCATGCTAGATATATTTTTATGCATTTTGTGTAATTTTGGGTAGGAATTTTTCTGTTGCTAGTCCATTTCAAGATTTGACAAAAAGTTTTTCCAGCACATTTTAGCGAAGAATCTGTGGCTTGATTGTCAGGTAATAACTGCTTGTTTTTTGGACTAGATATATGTGAGTGGATTGGATTTTATTGTATTAGTTGATTGTTGAATTCGCTTTTTTACTACTTTGTGCAAGTTTTCATCAATCATACGATGTTGTGCAATTTTATCAAAGCGTTTTAAACATTTACATTGGTTGCTTTTTATATTTTTTTAGGAAAACCATTTTCTTTTTCTTTTTTTTGTATAAAATCGGAAATTGTGTAATACTTTATTTATTTCTTATTATTTAAATTATAATTCCATACCTTAAATTTATTTTTTCATAATATGATTCTTTAGTTTTCAATAGAATCTGATTGCACAACATGGGTTATTGGTAGATATTTGCTCAAAAACATATTATATTTGGTCAACAATAGTTTATATTTGCACAACAACTGAGAGTTGTGAAATTATTGGTAACATGATCTTATTTTCTCTCTTTATGTTTATATACTTTCTCAATAGGTTATTGCACAAGATCGCAATATTTTTGCTCATCAATCGTATAAAATTGCACAACATTGAAGTGCAGTAGGGGAAACATTTGCTCAAAATCATTTTATTTTTGCTCAACAATAGTTTATATACGCACAACAATCGACACTTGTGAATTTGTTAGCAACATGATCTTACTTTCTTTATTGATGTTTTCATAGTTGCTCAATAGATTTTTGCTCAACATCGTCTTATTTCTGCTCATCAATTTGATAAAATTGCACAACATCATATGATTGATGAAAACTTGCTCAACATCATCTTATTTTTGCTCAACGATAGTTTATATTTGCACAACAGCAACACTTTGTTAGCAACATGATATTACTTTCTTTATTGATGTTTTCACAGTTGCTCAATAGATTATTGCTCAATATCGTCTTATATTTGCTCATCAATAGGATAAAATTGCACAACAATGTATCATTGATGAAAACTTGCTCAACATCATCTTATTTTTGCTCAACGATAGTTTATATTTGCACAATAGCAACACTTTGTTGGCAACATGATATTACTTTCTTTATTGATGTTTTCATAGTTGCTCAATAGATTATTGCTCAACATCGTCTTATATTTGCTCATCAATAGGATAAAATTGCACAACAACGTATCATTGATGAAAACTTGCTCAACATCATCTTATTTTTGTTCAACGATAGTTTATAAATGCACAACAACAACACTTTGTTGGCAACATGGTCTTATTTCTTCTATTTATGTTTTCATAGTTGCTCAATAAATTATTGCTCAACATGGTCTTATTTCTGCTCATCAATAGAATAAAATTGCACAACAGCGTATGGTTGGTGAAAACTTGCTCAACATCATCTTATTTTTGCTCAACAATAGTTTATAAACGCACAACAACAACACTTTGTTGGCAACATGATCTTATTTTCTCTATTTATGTTCTCATAGTTGCTCTATAGATTATTTCTCAACATTGTCTTATTTCTACTCATCAATAGAATAAAATTGCACAACATCGCATGGTTGGTGAAATCTTGCTCAACATCATCTTATTTTTTCTCAACAATAGTTTATATTTGCACGGCAACAACACTGTCAACTTTGTATCGTTTTTTGAGTGAACAACAATGATATAAATTTGAAATTTCATGAGCACTGATGGGAAAATTGTGCTGACATAAATGGAAAAGAGTATACAAACTTGTATTATTACATGATAAAATCTAAAATTTTATTCTATAATATGGAATTAATGTTTATTCTGAAACATAAATGTCATACACAATGTCTAAACTGTATTATTTCCTAACATTACTTTTATGTAATACTGATGACAGAAATTGTGCTGACAACCTTATTTTGAATGCTTCAACCTCCTCTTGAACTCTCCCATTGAAAGCTTTCTATTTGAAGGTGGTCTTCCTACTCTCTTTCTTACCACTGGGGGGGTAACATTTGATAGATTTTATCACATCAGGAATGTTCCCTTCATATTCTACCAACACTGGATATATTGTTTCTGCATATGCCATACTCCAAGCGTCATTGCTGTAAAATTTTGCAACAAAATCAAATACATTTGCCTTTATGTGTGTAATGGCTGCTAGAGCATGTACACACGGTATTTTCTCAACATCAAATACCCTGCACGTACATGTCCTCGCTGATAGATTAGCTATAGCTACAACTCCGTGACCTTTGATCTAAAATTGTGATGCATTCATCCTTTCTACTTTGCATAACCCAACTTGCTCTTGTGATTTCCTTATCACCTTAAGGATTTCAGGAGTTATTTTGTCTTGGTTTCCTAGTGCTTTCTCTCTTCTTACCTGGAACCATGATGTGAGCTTTTCTCTAGCAAACTCCATAAGTGCCACAATGGGATAATCCCTTTTCCCTTTGAAAATGGAGTTCAAGCTTTTAGCATTGTTGGATGTCATCATGTTGTATCTATTACACTTTGCATGTGCTCTGGCCCATTTATCAAAACCTGCTGACACCAGATATTCTGACAGTTTTGCACAGGTTGCTTCTATTTTTGCAAGGCAGTTGTTGAACTCTTGTATAATATAATTCTTTGCTGCTTTTTTTAACATTTTCCCAGTTCTTTTTTCTTGAATGTCGCTTTGATGTTTTGTTTCAAGTGCCACATACATATGTAGTGTGTAGCTGTTGGGTAAACTAAAGATATATCCCTTGCAATGCTAGCATGTCTATCAGAGACAAACACTAAGTCATTTGATGGAGGCACAACCTGCAGCAACCGATACATAAACCATTCCCAAGAGCTGTTGTTTTCGGAGTCAACAATACCAAAGGCAAGTGGGAAAATATGTCTATTTGCATCTTGTGCAACTGCTCCAAGCAAAGTGCCTCTGTATTGCCCAGTTAGGAATGTGCCATCAATAACAACAACCTGGTATATAAAGAAATGAAATTACTGATGTTATTGAATTTAAGAAAATCAATGACAACAGAATTTATGCTGACACTGATTAATACATACCTTCTTTAAGAGGGGGAATGCTCTGATGCACTGTCCAAAGGAGAGGAACAAGTACTGAAACCCGTCTTCTTTGTCTGTTGAAAATAATGCTATAGTCCCATTGTTTCTCTCCATGAACATATGGCAAAATGATGGTAAATCTGCATAATTTGATTCTAGTGTCCCCTTAACAATTTCGAGAGCAATTTTTGATGATTTCCATGCTCTCCAGTAGGTAATTGGCATCTTTTTTTCTGTTCTCATCTTATCCATTCTCTGTGCTGGTTTGTATCCAGCGTCAACACTGTGTAATTATATTCAAATTAGAATAAATAATATATTAAAAATCAAGATTAAATATAAATACTATTTCTTATAAACTTTTCTCACCTTGATTCGATGATGCTTGCAATCACAGAAGATGAAGGTTGTTTGCAGTGTTTTGATTCGATGATGCTTGCAATCACCTTGGCATATGATGCTTGCAATCATATGCCAAGTTGGACCAAAAGTTTTGATATTCAATTTCCATTTGCAGTTATGATCTACACAATGTACCCTATAATACTTTGTATCTGATTTTGCCACACGGAAACCAAATATCTCGGTTATTAACAAGATTCCCAAAGCATTCTTAACTGTTTTCCTTGATTCAAAGGTTTTGCCTATGCACATCAAGTGTTATGAATTCAGATTCACACTAGGAACAGTAGAGCTATCATCATCCCAATCTTCTAGTGTAGTTTCTCTCATGTGTGATGTAGAATAGAATGTTCTCCATATTTCATCTGCAGAATCTTCATCACTTGCAGTATCACTGTTTACAGAATACATGTCATCTCCAGTATCTTCTAACAATACACTCTTCATCCTGGTGTCACCGATCAATGTCATGTTGTTTTCCCCTGAGACAATGTCGGTTATATTTGGATCGCATGTCACCAACTGTAAACTGTCAGCTGAGAATGCATGTTGATCTTCTTGTTCACTATTTGTTTTAATGCTGACACACAACTCAAGATCAAATTTAACATCTTGTAGTTCGGACAACCTTAAAAAATCTTTCAAGTCAGCATCACATTCACCATTAAGCGGAGCTCTCAAGAATTTAAAAGGGTGTAAATGATTGAATTCTAATTCAAATGCACTGTCTATACTGAATCTGTTGTGCACTTTTCCAGTTAAACCTTGTAGTGTTATTGATTCATCAATCATAAACACCTTTGAAGTAGTGTCTTCAACAAAGGTTGGCCCTGAATCATCAACCTACCATATACAACTGTAATAATGTGGGTTGCCATTGTAATCTGCAGAGTATGAATTTAAGAGGATAAATACATTGCAGTAGTAATAAACACAATCTGATTGACATGATGACATGAGCAATCAAAGTACAATAAGGAAAGGGGAATTTCAATATGTTGTCAAATGCAATATTGGATGCAACAGTGAGGAATTCATATCATCTAATCAATTATATCAACTAAATGAATAGAATACACCTGTTATGAACAAAAATCCTACAAAATTTGCACCTATGGTGCAAATTTTCTATGACTCAAGTGCAGTGCTGACATGGCTCAATCAAAGTGCAATAAGGAAGTGTAGTGATGACATGAGCAATTAAAGTCTAATAAGGAATTGATACTTCAATATATTGTCCAGATTCAAGTGTAGTGATGACATGAACACAATATTGGATGCAACAATATGGAATCTATATCTTTAAATCAACTAGATGAATACAATACACCTGTTATGAGAAAAATTCTAAAAAACTTGCACTTCTGATGGAAAATTTCTATGATTGAAGTCTAATGATTACTTGAACAATCATAGTGAAATCACATTGTAAACAATCATAGTGATGACTTGAGCAATGTAAAATATTAACAAGCATAAATAAGCATAAACATATACAGATTCGATTGGAAACTTGAAAATTACACATATATAGCAAAAAATGATCATAATCAGTAATTCATGCTTAAAAAATCAATCAAAATTTGCGCCAAGGCGCAAATTTTGATGCATTCTATAACATTAAGGCAAATTTGCTAAAATAACCTTCATATCCGGAAGGTTTGCAAGAGTAACCCAATCCGGAAAAAATTTGCATAAAAGCGGATATCCGCTTGACAAGGGGAGCCGGTGGCTGGTCACCCTGTGGGGTACAGCTGGACTCCACTCTCGGTAGGAGGGAGGCATCTTTACTCCTGCAAAAGCAAGGACCGGTGAGAGAGGAGGGAAGAAGTAGCTGCTGGCAGAGGACAGAAGAGAGAGACAGAGAGACGGAGAGAGAGGGAGAGAGAGAGAGAGACGGGTTAAATATAAAAGTGCAGGCTGAGAGGACAGATAGATCAGTGAGAGTGTCAGTGAGGGGGGAAAATATTCTTTCAACTAAATGACATATTGTTTAAGATAAAACCAATTGAAGAAGGAAGGGTCTGGGGGTTTATTTTAAGGATCACGTGTAAGCAGTAAGTTGTAACTGGACATCCATATTCGATAAACATGTCAGCTATTGTCTTTCACTGGACACGATTGTAACTATGAAAAACACAGGTCATTAACTACCATAATCGAACTTGGATGCATATTCTCTATAATGATTTATGGGATAATCATATTCTCTATAATGACATATTGTTTTATGTGTGGCCAATTATAATATTTACCCATACTTGGATGCCATGATCTCGTTATCTGCGGCCGTCACTATCATGCTTGACCCATATTGGAATCGAATGGATAAGATTGACAGTGAGGGGCATAAACATACTTATAATGACATGGTAAGGTGAAGAGAAAAACCATGGAATAACAATAAAGTGGGTGGAGGTAAATTTGTGGGCCGACTGGTAATCCCATAGTTTTTACTGGACACGAAATAAATACGACATGATAGACATTAAAATATACTGGACACAAAATGGCGGAGACAGAATCCCTTGCATTAATCAAATACGACACAGGAGAAAACATTTAAAAGATAGTAGGAGAGCGTAGCAACATAGAAGACAGTGAAAACCAAATTTACGGTAACAAGCCGCGAAATTGTGGCTGCGTGGTGAATATGTATCCATCCCAATCGAAGTGTGGGCGCATATTGCGGGCACGATGGTCAGGCGTCTCGTCGTTGAGTGGGAAGTAGACCGTGAAAGTTCGGTCACTCCCATAACTAGACACACCAAGGACCCTCTCGGCCCAAAACCCATCGTTGTTGCGGCAATCGACACGGTCTTCGGGCATGTAGGCGTCGTAAGAAATACGAGGCAGCCGTGGACGAATTCGTTGAACCAGGAGGGCCTCCCTCAGCATCTCTCTTCTGTTGTTGCGTAGGAGGGTCACATATTCGACCTCCCAGTGGTTAGGGTCCAGAAATATGAGGCAGCCGTGGACGAATTCGTTTGATCACTTATGCATTTCTCTATTTTGACTTGTTCTCTTACAGAAAAGAATTCGAGGCCAACCTTTTTGGGCCTAAATTATAATGGGCTTTATATTGGACCATGAGATGTGATTTGGACTTACTCGATTTATATATATGAGTTTCTCATCTAATCCATTTTATGTACTAGATACATTATGCATATTCTTTCATGATTTTACTTTTCATACAAGAAAAGAACCAATCCATATTTGATCATACTTGATCATGAAGAAAGGCGAAGGAACTTCTTGGAAGGCACACAAAGGATCAGTTTTGGAAGGAATTCAAATGTCTTGAAAAGAATTTGAAATTCAAACGGTTCTCCCTCCAAGAAACCCTACAAGTGTTCCTACTATAAAAAGACGAAGGCTAAGAAGGATGAAAAAAAAACCAAGCAAGTACTCAAGCACTCATAGCATTCCAAAGCATTCGTCAAGTTTCTCTTACATTCTCCTAAATCCTAGTTGGTGAACATCGTTTAAAGAGTTGAGAGAAACACTAGCACTTATTGTACAAGTCATTCAATTTACACTTAGAGTTTTCATACTCGATCAAAGCACACTTAGTGTGTGGTGTGAGCTTTTATTTCACTTGTAAGGTTGAGAGCTATAATAGAAGCGGTGAGGCTTTGTATAGAGAAAGGGAAGTTTCTCTAGGAAGTTCTAGGCTCAAGAGAAGTGAAATAAGAAGTGTTTGAATCCTACGGATTGGATAATCCTAGGCGGGGACGTAGGCCAGTTGGTGCCGAACCTCGTTAATAATTCGTGTGTTCATCTTTTATATTCCGCATTTACATTGTCATATTCGATTTTACTTTATCAAGTCCTGATAGCCTATATCAAGGTCTTGACAAGTTGCATTAAATTTCTATTGTTGCGAAAATCGTCCATACTCTATTCATCCCCCCCCTTCTAGAGTATTATTCATCTCCTTATAGACTCTTCAATTGGTATCAGAGCTTGGCTCACTGTTTTGATTTAACAATCTTGTGAGTTTTCAGCATGTCTACCATAGGTGATGGAGGTTTTGCTCAAGGAAGGTCAACCAATAGACCTCCACTTTTCTGTGGCAATAACTTTGTCCACTGGAGATCACTGATGCAAATGTTCATCATTGATCAAGACCTTGAGCTATGAGGCCTGGTAAAGAATGGACCACACGTTCCTAAAAAGACTGTCGATGGAAAGCAAGTCGATAAAACTGAGTCTGATTATGATCAGACTGATCTTGAGAACATTGCTAAGAACTACAAAGCTATGAATCTACTATATTGCGCTCTCGATGCTAATGAGTTTAACCGTGTCTTGGCTTGCAAAAGTGCCATGGAAATTTGGGACAAGCTTATAGTTACTTATGAGGGCACACGTCAAGTCAAAGAGAGTAAGATCAATATCTTTCTCAGGCAATACGAACTTTTCAAAATGAATCCTGATGAGACAGTAAAGGAGATGTTTACGAGATTCACTCAAATTGTAAACAACCTCGATTCACTTGGAAAAACCTTCTCCAACCCAGAAAAGGTTCGAAAGGTTCTAAGGAGCCTTCCAAAAACCAAGTGGGGTGCCAAGGTTGTTGCAATTGAGGAAGCTCAAGATCTCTCTACACTACCATTAGATGATCTTCTTGGAAAACTTATTACTCATGAGATGATATTAAACGAGGAAGACGGAGAAGTACACTCAACAGCAAAGAACCTTGCTCTCAAAGCTAAGAAAGATCACTCACAATCTGAGAGTGATGAATCAGACGAAGAAGATGATCCCTTTGCTCTCATCACACGGGGATTATCTCGAATTCTGAAGATGAAAAAACAGTTTTCCAACCGTGAAAATGCTGATTCATCTAGATTCAAAAGCAAGTCTTCCAACATGTCAAAGAAGCCAAAAGTGCTAACATGTTTTGAGTGTGGCGAGACAGATCATCTTGTAAAGGAGTGCCCTATGAAGAAGAGAAATAAGCTCAAGGAATATGAACAAAAGAAAAAGGCTATGCTTGCAACCTGGAGTGACTCAGATTCATCATGTGACTCAGACACCGAAAAAGAACAGGCTAATCTCTGTCTTATGGCTGAACACGAAGGATCACAGACTCAAGACCTTGAACAAGTGGTAAGAAATCTAATGTCTAGTCCTCCCGATGTTCTTTCTGAAGTCCTAAGAAATATGATTTCTAATGAAGATGCTTACAACAGTGAAATCAACACCTTGAAGGAAAAGCTGATAGATCAACAGAAATGTATTGGTGATATGTCGCTGGAAATGAAAAATCTTGAAACATCTCGGTCGGCCATTGACATTAAAGTCAAGACCTTGAGCTCAGAAAATTCTGATCTCAGGCAAAGCCTCTCCTCTCTAAAGAATCGTAATGAGGATTTAGAGAAAGAGAAGGCAAAGCTAACCGATAACTGTCAAGACCAGCACACTTCACTCATTCAATTCACCAGATCTAAAGCTAATCTTGATAAGATGTTGGGTGAATAACAACTCTCTATTAATAGAAGTGGTATTGGATACAACAAGAATTTTCCAATGAAACCTAGTACCACTTTTGTTAAAGCTAAAGGCTATTGGCGTTCACCTACTTGCTTCCATTGTTGTAGAAAGGGCATGTTAGAGAAACTTGTTCATATAGGAGAAAGGATCCCTACATCGTTAGAAATACATTTCCAGTTCGACTTAATGAACAGATAAAACAAGTTTGGGTTCCTAAAGGGACAAGACTACCCAACATGGTCTATCCTCATTATGAATCTAAAACTATGTATTGGTCTAGCTGGAAAGGTTGATGTTGGTATTGCAGGATATCATCAAGAACAAAGAGCCAAAATGGATAATGGACAGTGGATGCTCATGACACATGAGTGAAAAGAAATCTCTATTTCAAGATCTTAAGGAACAAACCACTCGAACAATTACTCTTGGTGATAAAGGGAAGTGCAACATTATTGGTATTGGTAATTCAGAAAGTTGCATTATGGATGTTTATCTTGTTGATGGATTAAAGTATAACCTCTTAAGTGTCTCTCAGTTGTGTGACAAAGGAAACAAAGTTGGCTTTGACAGACATAAGTGTGAAGTCAGGAATGAAGAGACTGATGATCTAATCCTCACTGCTCACATGCACAACAACACTTATGCTGTAAATGCTAATCATATTACAGGTACAAAACTCAAGTGTCTCAAGGTCTTGACAGAAGACCCCAGCCTATAGCATAGAAGACTAGGTCATGTAAGCATGCACACCCTCAATAAGCTCAAAACAAGAGATCTTGTGAGAGGATTGCCTGATCTAAAAATCAAGAAAGAAGATCTATGCAATGCATGCAAAAGAGGCAAACAGACACGCAGTTCCTTCAAACCTAAAAAGGTTGTAAGTTCCTCTCGCCCTCTTGAGTTGTTACATATGGACTTGTGTGGACCTATGCGTGTCAAATCTCCAAAGGCACCTAGAACTCCTCAACAAAATGGAGTTGTGGAACGAAAGAACCGCACTTTGGAGGACATGTCTAGGAAAATGCTTTTGGAAAATGGTTTGCCAAAAATCTACTGGGCTGAGGTTGTTAATACATCCAACTACATTTTGAATCGATGCTTAATTCGTCCCATTTGGAAAAAGACTCCTTATGAACTTTTCAAAGGAAGAAAGCCTAGCAGTTCCTACTTCAAACCTTTTGGATGCACTTGCTTTGTTCATAACAATGGCAAAGATAATCTTGGGAAATTTGATGCACGTAGTGATGAAGGTATCTTCCTTGGTTATTCTAGTATTAGCAAAGCTTATAGAGTTTATAACAAGCGCACCAAAATTGTTGAGGAGAGTATCCATGTGGTATTCGACGAAAGCAACAATGGTGTGTTAAGTGAAGGGTCTGCAGATCTCAATCTAAATCATCATGATTCGGATGGAGAAGAAGAGGACAAGGCTGAAAATAAGCAGGACCAAGAAAGAAACATGCAAGAACAAATCCAAGATACCAACGAGCTATCTCAAGACCTTGAGAAGGGACTACAGAATCAGGATTCAGTCATTGAAGAATCCAATACTCAAATTATCTCTCAAGACCTTGAAGAGAGACCTGCTACTATCTCAAACTATCAAGGTCCAAAGCTACGAAAATTCAAACACGCCTCTTCACACTCAGCTCTAGATATCATATCAGATCCATCATCTGGGGTACAAACTCGATCTAGATTAAAGAATCTTTGTGCCTTCTATGCTTTTGTCTCTCTTGTAGAACCAAAAACCCCAGCTGAAGCACTCAAGGACTCGAACTGGATCACTGCCATGCAAAATGAGCTAAATGAGTTTGAAAGAAACAAGGTATGGACTCTTCAACCTAGGCCACAACACCAATCAGTCATAGGAACTAGATGGGTGTTTCGGAATAAACTGGATGAAGCAGGCAAGATCATTCGAAACAAAGCAAGACTTGTCGCTCAAGGATACAATCAAGAAGAAGGTATAGACTACGAGGAGACATTTGCTCCCGTAGCAAGGTTAGAAGCTATACGAATATTACTTACGTTTGTATATTTCATTGGTATCAAGCTATTTCAAATGGATGTCAAATGTGCATTCCTAAATGGGTTCTTAGAAGAAGAGGTTTATGTTGCTCAACCACCAGGTTTTAAAAGTGAAGAATTTCCTAATCATGTGTATAAATTGGACAAAGCTCTCTATGGTCTCAAACAAGCCCCAAGAGCTTGGAATGAAAGATTGTCCAAATACCTTATTGAAAATGGTTTTCAAAGAGGATTGATTGATAAAACTCTCTTCATCAAAACTTGTGGAAATGATCTTTTGATTGTTCAAATATATGTAGACGGTATATTATTTGGTGCTACTAACAATTCCCTTTGCAAGGAGTTTTTTGAAATTATGTGCAGGGAATTCGAAATGAGTCTCATGGGAGAATTAAACTTCTTCCTTGGTTTACAAGTTCTTCAAACAAGTAAGGGTATCTTTCTGAATCAAGGGAAATATACCAGTGATCTACTAAAGAAATACAAAATGGAACAATCAAAGGTAGCAAAGACCCCTATGAGCTCCACTCTCTCCCTTGATCAAGATAAGAATGGTAAGAATGTGAACCAAAAAGAGTACAGAGGTATGATTGGTTCACTCCTATACCTTACTGCTAGTAGACCTGATATAATGTTCAGTGTCTGTATGTGTGCTCGATTCCAAAGTGATCCCAAAGAGTCTCATCTTATTGCTGTGAAAAGAATCTTCAGATATCTAAATGGATCGCAAGACCTTGGGCTATGGTATCCCAAACAGAGTAACTTTCATTTAAAAGGCTACTCAGATGCAAATTTTGCAGGATACAAAGTTGATAGAAAAAACACTTCTGGCTGTTGCCAACTCCTAGGATCCTCCTTGATAAGTTGACACTCTAAGAAACAAAATTCAGTAGCCTTATCAACTGCAGAAGCCGAGTACATTGTTGCTGGTGCATGTTGCTCTCGGATTCTTTGGATAGCACAACAACTCAGAGACCTTGGAATTGATCTTAAAGGTATTCCTAATTTGTGTGATAATACTAGTGCTATTTCAATCACTAAAAATCCAGTGCAGCACTCGAGAACCAAGCACATTGATGTGAGACATCATTTTATAAGAGATCATGTGGAGAAAGGTGATGTATCAATATCCTTCATATCCACTGATTTTCAGTTAGCTGATATTTTTACTAAACCACTCCCTGAAGATCGTTTCAACTTTATTAGATTGGAGTTACGTATGCTTAATAGGGAAGCACTTTCTTAGGGGGAGTAATTACTCCTTACATGAAAGTTCAGAATTCAAATGACATCTCAAGGCCTTGACTTCAAAAGGTTTCGAGATGTTCATCCGAATAAAATTACTAGATCAAACTCTGTTAGTATCTTATGGATATTCAACAAGGGTGTCTTTTGATTTTATTTACCCCTTTCAAAAATCGGTTTTCATATATTTTGGTTCCCATTTCAAAATTATCCCAAATCTCTTTAATTTTTTCATGTGGATGTGACACTTTGGGTTTAGAAAAATCAGATCATCATTACTTACTATTCAAGTGAGTTAATGAATCTGTACTTGCCAATTTGAAAAAAAAATGGGAAGACGATTCTGTTTCCATATTTTTTGCTTTTTAATCTCTCCCTCCTCTCGGTCTAATCCACTCCTCCCTCGCTCTCTTTGTGTTCGTTCTCTCTCTCACCGAATCCCAAAAACCCTCTATGTTTCTGTAACAAAAAATGGTGGGATCAAAGCGTTCTTCAGCGTCTCCGTCTCCAGCACCTTCTGCTAAGAGGTACAAGATGCCAGCCAACAAAGGGAAGCAAATAATGGAGGAATCTAAAGAACATTCCGAGGATTCCAGCGAGAACTCACCATCTCCACCACCTCTGATTAGGAAATCCAAAGGCAAAGCTCCAACCACTTATGCTCCTGCTCGGCCTCCCCAGGTATCTTCTGGCATATCCCCTAATTGGTTTTGCTCTAAAGAGGTTGAGGAGTCATGGAAATAGGACTTTTGCAACCGCCGTTTATGCTTCTGTGATGCTGTCGATTTCAACCTCCTCCAAACCATGCCCTTGCCTTGCTTTTCCCTCCTCAAATCTACCTGCTTCTGGACCTTGCTCAACCCTGGCAATTTTGCCTATCCCCAACTTACCCGACTCTTTTATGCCAACCTTACTGTTCATCGGGTAAATGGAACCCTAACCCTAGTATCTCTCACGAGATGCCAACCTTATCCGCCTCTCTCCTGAAAGCCTTGCCCTCATCCTTGATCTTCCAACTGAGATTCCCACAAAAGACTTCCCAAGCCGATTTGAGTGTCTCTCACGAGCACGAGATGAATTCTTCCTGAAATCTCAAGGCCCTAGATCTTCATCCACCCTCAAACCCACTCACACTGCCCTGGATCTTCATCCACCCTCAAACCCACTCACACTGCCATGTATCTTCCCACGCATCCATTCCAGGGAATTGGTGACCGAGAATCTTCTCGAGATCCTTTTCCTAATCATGAACGGATACGAGCCTGATTTACCCAAACTCATCCTCGACTACATGACCCATGTCTCTACCTCCTCTCGGCCTATGCCTTTACCCTATGCAAACCTTTTTCCCAAAATCATTGAAGCCTTTGACATCGACACATCAGGAGAAGAAAAGCAAACCTATAGTGGGATTGTTGATGAGGGTTGCCTAGATAGATTGGGCATTGCCAAAAACCTGAGGGGGCAATGGTTTCTAAGGAAAGACTCGAAGGGTAAACATGTTGATGAACCTAATATGAGTGAGGATAGATTGGCTGCTGTGGAGACTGAAATTCAAGACCTTAGGTTTGATCTGAGTAGGATGTGGTCGGATATGGTGATTCGCCAGGACCAGACTCATGAGCTACTCTCTATGGTCAACTGCAAGCTTGATCAGATGATGCTTCTCAATGCTCTCACCTACACTGCTACAGACTCTATCATGCCAATGGAGCAAGAAACTTTCGATCATGTGCGTGAGAAGACAGGGAATGTCATCCTCAATTGTGAAAATCAAGTGAAGAAACGTCCTATCCTGCGCCCCACACATCATGAACCCACCATTCTCACAGTCGAGCAATATGGTGTGGTCAAGAAATACAGGGATGTGGAGCGTCAAAGACAGCTTGCAGAGATGGAACGAGACAAGGTCACCAGAGACGCCCTTGCAAGGTGGAGAAAGAGGTGCAGGGATGAGGTCAGAAGGAAATACCTTCCACCCAACAAGCAGTACCCCACCTTAGGCGAATGGGTTGAGGAAGGCGCTGGCATTGCCCCTCCTGAAGATCCTAATGCTCCTGGCGCCCCTGGTACATCCTCAGCTGCTGGTCCATCCTCTGCTAAGAAAGGCAAGAAGGCACTAAGGAGCAAGAAGAAGAAGGCTGCAGATGGGGATTCTGACTCAAGGCCTTGATCTCCCACCATCTTTTCTCTACTTTCTAAAAACTCATCTTTTGTTGTTCGTCTTTTAAAACTTATGGTCCTTTGGTTGTGTTTTGGTTGGTGTTTTCAGACATTTTCACCTCTCTGCCCTTTTGTTGGAAGACAAAAAGGGGGAGAATGTTTTGGTTGCCCTGCGTTTTGGCACTAGTTGGATAAGTGCTTGTCGGTTTTAAAACTTAGATGATCCAAACATTTTATGCTTATATTATAATATGCTTATTTCCTCTTATGATTACAGGAAATATGTTATTAATATTGTAACAGGTTTTGTCTTCCATCAAGGGGGAGATTGAAGACTCCACCTTGATTGTAAGATCTTGAGAACTAACGTACAGGTGATCTAAAGGATGATGAAAGACAAAAGGTTGGGTTTCAAGGTATGGAAACCCAGACTAAAATGTTTGATCACTTATGCATTTCTCTATTTTGACTTGTTCTCTTACAGGAAAGAATTCGAGGCCAACCTTTTTGGGCCTAAATTATAATGGGCTTTATATTGGACCATGAGATGTGTTTTGGACTTACTCGATTTATATATATGAGTTTCTCATCTAACCCATTTTATGTACTAGATACATTATGCATATTCTTTCATGATTTTACTTTTCATACAAGGAAAGAACCGATCCATAGTTGATCATACTTGATCATGAAGAAAGGCGAAGGAACTTCTTGGAAGGCACACAAAGGATCAGTTTTGGAAGGAATTCAAATGTCTTGAAAAGAATTTGAAATTCAAACGGTTCTCCCTCCAAGAAACTCTACAAGTGTTCCTACTATAAAAAGACGAAGGCTAAGAAGGATGAAAAAAAAACCAAGCAAGTACTCAAGCACTCATAGCATTCCAAAGCATTCGTCAAGTTTCTCTTACATTCTCCTAAATCCTAGTTGGTGAACATCGTTTAAAGTGTTTAGAGAAACACTAGCACTTATTGTACAAGTCATTCAATTTACACTTAGAGTTTTCATACTCGATCAAAGCACACTTAGTGTGTGGTGTGATCTTTTATTTCACTTGTAAGGTTGAGAGCTAGAATAGAAGCGGTGAGGCTTTGTATAGAGAAAGGGAAGTTTCTCTAGGAAGTTCTAGGCTCAAGAGAAGTGAAATAAGAAGTGTTTGAATCCTACGGATTGGATAATTCTAGGAGGGGACGTAGGCCAGTTGGTGCCGAACCTCGTTAACAATTCGTGTGTTCATCTTTTATATTCCGCATTTACATTGTCATATTCGATTTTACTTTGTCAAGTCCTGATAGCCTATATCAAGGTCTTGACAAGTTGCACTAAATTTCTATTGTTGCGAAAATCGTCCATACTCTATTTATCCCCCCCCCCCTTCTAGAGTATTATTCATCTCCTTATAGACTCTTCAATAATGATACAAGTAGCACAAATGAAATCTACATAAATGAAGTGATCGACAAACCTCCATTGTCTGATTCGTCGGATGATATAACGATGAAGAGGATGCCATTTCATTGAAGGGTTGTTGGAGAGGTTGTTAAATGGAAATGGGGAGTTAACTTCACCGATTTGTGGGGAGTATGGATGGTGAATGGCTATCATATAAGTGGGGTGTGTGGGAAATAGCAACATTGTTCAGCATGTGACCGTTGAGGAAGGAAAAAAAGAAACAAAAAGCAAATGGGATTGAATGGCAGTGTTTTATTGTTGTCTACAATGAACATGGCAGTGGTCTTATCTAAACATGACACGTGTCAATCCTGACATGACAAACGATAAAGTGGGTTTAATTCTTGTCGTTAGACGCTACATGACACCCCTTTAAAAAAAACTAGCCGGTTAATTAATACCGACTGGATAACAAACAGTTTTCCATATACACCTTTAGTAGTGGTTTTAGTAAAATTTTGACCTTTGTATAAAATTTGGTTTTCCACTGACCATTAATACTAAAAAAATGCAAAACCATAGAGATAGGAGTATACCTATATTAATTTAAAACCACGAAATACATTTTCAAACAATATATTAGGGTGAAAGAAATGAATAAAATTTTGACCCAACAATAACTTCAGAGAGACCGGGGGGGGGGGGGGGGGGAATCTCGCAGAGGGTAGGTGAAGACATTTGATAAGACAGGAGAGAGAGAGAGAGAGAGAGAGAGAGAGAGAGAGAGAGAGAGAGAGAGAAAGAGAGAGAGAGAGAGAGAGAGAGAGAGGGCGGGACAGAGAGAAGGCCGGAGTGAGATTAAATCTCCCGCCCTGTCATTTACCCCTTAACAGAAGAAGAGGGAGAGGAGGGAGGAGGGGGAGTCCATAAACCCATTCACGCGCTTGACACCTACTGGGTTAACTAGACAGACACCGACTTCTTGGCGGAAATGAGTAAGTCATCCTTCCATTTAGGTTATGCGATATGTCTCTCATCACAATATGTTATTCTCCCTGTAAAACTGAATGTCCCCCCCCCCCCCCCCACTAACTAATGGAAAAGTGGAGAACTCGTCTGTGTGTATCACTGTATATTTTGGCGGATGGTGGGATTCTGAAGAGGGCATTTGGGTCGTGAAGTCGTCGAGGAGTCAAAAGGCCGTACTGGTAGACGAAAGTATTAATTACGTCTCGCTGAAGAAACAATTGATGGCCAAGTTTAATGTCGATGGGAGGAGGCATGACGTTGAGCTCACATATGTAAAGCCGAAGAAGGAAGGGTGCAGACCTTTTTCCATTGGGGATGATGAAGACTTGCAGGCCTACAAGTTCGTTAACGGTCTTTCCGGTGAACGATTTTGGCCTATCGACCTCCATGTCTCCCTGGTACGCAAGGTTGGCGGCGATTTCACCACTACGGAAGTATCCACAACGGCCCATCCACTCAGGGGTGGGCCACACTGGACCCAAGAAGATCACCCACAGTTAAAAACTAAAACCCTCTTGGCAGGGGATGAAGAATTGGAAGTTGTGGTAGCACAAGGTGTCGATCGAGCAGGAGGAGGTGTCCAGTTCGCAACTAAGAGTGTCCAGTTAGAAAGCTCACTTGTCCAGTTAGATAATCCACGTGTCTAGTTAGAACCAAGTGATGCGTTGTACAACACAGTTGCTTATGACCGTGGGAAGCAGGTGATTTCTGTGAGCAGTGACGTCGAGGATGTAGTCAGCCCGTGGGATCACGACGCGGAGCAAGCGGTAAGGGAAGTAGAGGAAGCATACCAACGCGGAAAAGGGAAGACCGGAGCGTTTCCGGAGACTGTGAAACTTGAACCAATAGAGTGGGCACGTCCCACTAATGGGAAATTTAATTTGCAGAAGCGCCGTCGCACGTAGCGGGGGCATAGGAACTTCCATCCGCGGGGCCTTTCGGAATGAAGTAGATAGTACGCCCATTTTGGTTAGACGCCTTTCGTAAAGAATTGTGTTACGGATCTGCAACTTCATATGGGGGGTTTTGTTCTAGTTTGTTCTGGTTCTAGTTTGTTCTATTATGTTAACGGAATGCCATATGACATTACCCCCTTTTGACATGACACTATCGGATTTTGGCATGACATTAGTTTCATATTCACATGACAGTAGCTTCATATTGACATGACATGTCATAATTTAAAACCAACGAATACAACAATCCAGGAATAAGTACATATCCAAATGTCTAAAACCAAAAAACATAAGTGCATATCCACATGTCTAAACCAACTAACAAGTCTACACAAACCAACAATGTATATAAAACCAATGGGGGAGTTTTTTTAAGGATCGGATGGGGTTGTAAGACGTCCGTGAAACATGGCAACACAAAGGGATTGGCGGTACGCCGCAATGAATGAATCGTCCAGGCCACGGAACTTGGTGTCGCCGGTCGCGAGGAGCTGCAAGAAACGGATGGCATATGGACCGCATTCGCCCCTACATCAAAATAACAAAAATTGCTCACACAACCTGTGCCATTGTTTTCTAAATGAAGAGCCGATAATGACTTACGATTGTTTGTTTTGGGGATTCCCCTTCACCCTTTTGTACGCCAAGGGTTTCGGGACTTTGCCAACCCATTTGACTCGAAGTTCAGGGTGGCCGTTCATCAAAATGGGGAGGAGGTGGGTAACCGGGTTCAGGAGGCCCAGCATATGGCGCTCAACGACGTGGCTTGTGTCGGAATCATACACGTCCAATGTCCACTCCGCGAAGTTGATGTCAAGGGCCACCCAGTGCTCGTTCTTCAGATTCCAAGGTGCCAACACGCGGTCGACATCGGCCCAACCCGTCGGAAACTTCTCCGGCAACTTACCGTCGAAGTATTGGGTCATCGTGTCATCCCCCTTCACCACCTCAAGGTCCCCCTTCGCGTCTGCCAGTTTCTTCTGCAGGAGATACCCCAGAAGAAATCCAGAACGGCGACCCCTTCGTACTTGTCACCGGCGTTGATGTCCTTCCGCAGTAGGGCGCAAGCTTGCTCAATATGCTGGACGCAAGGAAAAATCATTATTTTGGAAGACCATATGAGGAAAAAGGTGATGACTCGAACCACAATGTGGGAACGTAAATAACCTCGGATGACACCCAGTTGGTCGGTGATTGAAGAGTCCCAAAGAACTGCTTTGCCAGTAGGGTGCCTTCGACCGATCGGACGGGGTCACTTCCGTCCTTCATCCACGCAGCGAACGCATCAGCATCTACCCTGGTCGCCATGCCTAGCTCGACGGCATCCATTGGCTTCTTGCCCACATGCGGCTTCTTCGCTGGCTGCGTTTCCTCCGCCTGGGACAACGTATCAGGATGTTGACGGGTGCTTCTTCTCGGCCGTATGAGGGGCACCTCAGCCTCAGCCTCAACATCAGAACCGGGTGCCACCAACTCCTCCTGCAACTTGAAGCCCATTGCGTATGACATGATAGTAAACACAAATAACATGACATCAGTTATATATATTCACATGACAGTCTCATGCGCAAACCTTGTCCTTGTCCTTCAACTTGGCCTCCTTCAACTTGGCCTTGGCCTTCAACTTGTCCTCCTTTCTCTTGTCCTTGCCCTCGTCCTCGTCCTAGTCCTTGTCATTTCTCTTATCCTTGTCCTTCCCTGATCCCTGAACCTCAGCACATGACCTCGGCGTAAATTAACGTGACATATATAATGAAAAACATGACAGCCATATGAATTGACATGATGATTATAATCTGATACCGGGAGAACCTTACTTCCTTTCCCAGAACTTCCTTGTCCTTATCCTCCTCCTCCTTCCCGTTATCCTTGTCCTTCACTTATCCCTGAACCTAAGCACATGACCTCTTATTAACATGACATTTACTGGAATTGGCATGACATGTATTGATACTAACAGGACATACATTACTAACAACATGACATTAACAGGAGATGACATGACGATTGTGATCTAATAGCAGGAGAACCTTACCTCCTTTCCCAGAACTTTCTCTCGCTCCTCCGACTCCCTAGTCCCCTTCCACCGCAGTTCCCTCCTCATGTTTTCAATCGCCTCCTCAAGCGTCGCCATCTTCGAGGTTACCTCCACGGATATACTCCTCAGCATGTCGTCCATCTTTGCCACTAACCGTGACTCTATCTCTAATAGGGTAGCTTGTGTCTGCGTGCCCGAGCCTGATTCTTGTGTTGACCCACTTGCTCCCTTTGGTTGTTTCTTTGGTGGGGGTTTAACATTTGCTAATAAGAACGCCCGGACTATGTCGTCGAAGAAGTTGTCCCGCTTGTCGTGAGTGTTTCGGGCATCGCGGTATAAACCGGTTGCTCTCTCCACATCATCGGGGAGCAGAAGAGGCCTCACGGTTGCAGGGTCATTGAAGTGCCCCAGCTCCTTCGCCTCCTGCAGTCGGGTTTCGATTGAGGCATACTCGAGGTTCGGGTCTCTAAACTCGTATCGCAGACACCTGGGGTACAACTTCTCGTCTATGACATTCGCGAATTGGTCGGCCATTGGAGTGAGGGCTTCGTACACCCATAGCTGCAATTACATATTGTCCAGTAAATAATCAGGTAATGTCAAGTCAATAAATATTAGACGCCTAGTAAACGAGTATAGGGCGTCCAGTCATATCTGTGTACGAACCTGGAAGGTGAGAGGGAAACCCAGCATGCAATAGGCCGGGCGTACATTGGAGCTGCCCTCATCCCGTTGGAGCTTCCTCTCGATTGCACGGTTTAGGAACTCGTTCGTTTGCTCGTAGCAAAGCCGACCCCACGGAAACGCCAGGAATATGTCAACGTCGCCGACAAGGTCGACCACCCACCCATGAATGCTGTTTTTGGGTTCCTTCCCGAACAATACTCCCTCGACCAGCATCAGCATGACAAATTTCAACTTTCTGGTTGACGATTTCTCAGATGCCATCGCCGCACGGAACTGTACCTCGAACTCAGACATCCTCATCTTTGAAACTCCAAAGAAATCATCCACTGCCTTCTCGAACCCGTCGTCGTCCTCGGGCTCTTTGCCATAGCCACAGTTGAGACCGGTGACAATGGCGAACTCAGCTATTGAGAACCTGACGACCGCTTCATGGATCTTGTACCATGTTTCATTCTCCTTCTTCGACTTCAATTGTTGTTGGAGAACATAGTGTACAAGTTGTCCCGAGAACTGGACCCTTGTGCCCAGTCTTACAATGCCCCCCAACGGGCTGTCGGTCAGGCGCTTCTAATGGGACTCGCTCAACTGGTTGTCAATGTTAACCAGGAGCGCCATCCGGGAGTGTTGGTTAATTTATGCTTTGAAGTGTCTTTCTTCCTCTACGGCGTACACAGCCTGCACATACTTCAACATGTCAGCCACACTGCAGCACAACAATCACAACTTACATTACTCGAACGAAAGCCATATTATCGCGCCGGATGTTTGAGCTGTACGGTCTACAATCTTCTTCATACTTTGCTGCGGCATTTTTAATATTCACCAGATATCCTGCACAGTGGAAGACCCAAATTCAGTATTCTACACATCAATTCTTCTCCCCCAACCCACGGTTCCCTTCATATCAATATCAAATGTAACATGACACAAACACAATTACACATGACACATACACATATACACATGACACATGGTTGTGAAAACATGACAGCATACTTATTCAATCTGTCCATCTCCATTTGCACACAAGTAATCCTATTCCAGATAATGTCGATTCCACATAAACTTTTCACCCTTTCTAAAATTTTCTCTAACCCTAATGCGCTGCATTTCATCCAATTTCCCCCAAAACTGAACGTATCTACAGTCATAAGCCCCATTTTGCCCAATTCCCCCCTAAACTGAACGGATCTACACTCCCCTTCTCCTGATAAGTTGGATTCAACAACACAGTTGCCCAATTTCCCCATTCCCGAAAATCCCCTTCTCTCCCAGACGCGCAAACCCCAGTACCCAAACTTTCCACCAATTGTTTTTAATTTGACGCCGGTTACTTCCTACATGACAGGGCGATATTGCGTATTGTCAACCCATTCGACCCCTTCTTCCCATTTTCACACAATCCAAACCAGTTTTGGTTCTTCAAATCGGTTCCTCCCCTACGAATTGAAGCAAAACGTATTTAATCGGCATTGTGAGGGTTTACTTACTTCAAAGTCGGCGTCTTCGTCTCCTCTTCTGCATTGTCGTCCTCTTCCTCGCCTTTGCTTCTTCTTTTCCTCTCTCGCTCTGTCGTCTCCTTCCTCTTCTTCTTCCTTCTCTTCTTGTTTTCCTCAGACTTGCATGTGGAATTGTTGCCCCCTCTCTCTCTATCTTCCTCTTTTGTAAGCCGTGAGAGGCAGTTGAGGGTCGTCAGTTTTCAATTCAAATTGCCTCCTCTCTCACTCATCCACTTTCTCTCTCCACAATAACTTCCCCCACTTCCACTCTCTCTCTCCACAATAACTTCCCCTTGCCTCTCTCTCTCCACCCCGCTTCATCTCTCTCTCCTCCTTTACCTTCTCTATCCTCTGTCACGGTTAAATCCAACAGACAAATATGCCATTTTTTGGCGCGCCGGGGGGGGGGGGGGGGTTAACCTTTGCAAATGTTATGGATAGTGGGTTAGTCTAGCAAACCATTTCGGGGCAAGGGTTAGTTTGTACAGTTCCCTCTAACATTAATCATTCGATTCTACTGTATGTGTGACTCCATAACCTTAATCACTTGATGCATAAAAAATGAATCAAAATTTTCGCCAAAGGCACAGATTTTGATGCATTCAATAGCAGTAGTCATTCGGTTCAACTATATTTTCATACAGTTATAACATATATAGGCATAAATAAGCACAGATTTGACGTAATATATAGCTGTAATCTATAGCAGTAATCATTTCAAGCAGTAATCCAAAAATTGAAGGAAATTTGCGCCGAAGCGCAAATTTAAGCAATAATCCAAAAATTGAAGCAGTAATCCAAAAATTGAAGGAAATTTGCACCGAAGGCGTAAATTTAATATGATTCTTCAGCATAATTGAGAATCAACTTAGAATCGTCAAAATTCTAGTAAAACTTGCGCCTTTGGCGCAAATTTTCCATGAATTTATGGTAGCGTTTGTTGTAAATTGTAATCGAATGCTTTGCTTACCTGATTCTGTAGAAGAGACTTCGAAATCGATCGTTTTGATGATGTTGGAGAGATAATCGGCCGTAAATCCTGGCAATCGCCGTTGTGGAATTCGGGAGGGAGAAAGAGAGAGCGTGCGGAGAGGGAGAGCCAGAGGAGAGAGAAAGGCGCGTGGGAGAGAGGGTGGAGGCTAATATTTAGGACATTTTACAAAATTGTACCAAAACGTGGACATTTCGCAAATTAGGACCTTTTTCGTGGCTATTTTGCAAAATCGCCCTATTATGTAATGAAACAATGGATTTTAGCTCAAAAGAAAAAAAAAAATGATGGTTAACTCATCTACTTATCGTAAGCTTCTTAAATATCATACTAACCGGCCGGTAACTCAAATCTTTTTCTTTATAAAAAAAACAATCCTCAAATATAAACCCCGAAGATACCTCCATCCATCATAACCCGACCCGATTTAGGCCTTGTTTGATATCCATTCCCGGGAATGAAAAATGGGTAATCGGAATGGATGATTACCATTTTAATGTTTGGTAGGTCCGAAATTGGTAATGAGAATGATTACTAGTAATCCCACCATTTCCATTCTGAACCCAATTTCATTCCTCCCCCAAAGTAGGGCAATCCCCTCATTCCCAGTTTTTCCTACAAACCATCGCCCTCCCTCGCAGTCCCCGTCCTCCATCAGTCGACATCCTCCATCCAAATCTGCCTCCGCCTCCGCCTCCACTTCCGCGGCCAGATCTGCCTCCGACACCACCGTCGTCATCATCCTCCAGATCTGCCTCCTCGCAGCCGCATCTGTCGCCGTCCTCGTCTCTAATCGCCCTCTCTCTTCCTCTCTCGCCCTCGCGCCTGCCTGCCCAACCCTCGCCCTCCCTCTCTCTCGCCCTCACGCTGCCTCTTGCCTGCCCAGCTCTCGCCGACGTCATCATCCTCCGTCAGCCCTGGTCCAGATCCGCCTCCGTCCGCCACTGTCCAGATCCGCCTTCATCTTCTCTCCATCCCCACATGCCTCTATCTGCCTCGTCACCGTCGTCCCTCCGTCCATAGGCCTATCGAGATGGTGGCAACGCCACTCCCCCGCCCTCTCTCATTGTTGCAGTAGAACGCCACCGCCCTCATCTGTTGTTGTAGTCGGCCTCCACCACTTGCCCAAACCTCCCTCCTCCTTAGATATTTACAAAATTTTGTTAAAAAAAATTCTGGATTTTGATTTTTGATGATGAATTTGTGTAATTGATAAGTTGAATTTGTGTATTTTCATGAATAATTTGATGGATTGAATTTGTGTGTTTTGAATTGGATATGTTAAATTGGGAATTTTTAGGTTAAATTTGTTAATTTCTCATTTCCGAATCATACCAAACAACATGCTATGATCATGGCTTATTCTCATTTTTTATTACCATTCCGATTACCACACTCATACCAAACGGGTCACTTATTCCCATTCATTTCGATTACAAGTAAAAACTAAAAAGCAAACAAAACATGTGAGTTGAACGATGCTCACTAAAGCCCATCCTGACCGTCCATCCCTTACACGCTCTGATCAACGACTACGATCTCATATCTTACCCTCTATAAATTTAGTTCCCCCGCGCACTACTCTCTGTATCATATCAAGACGCCATTGAAGAACCAAAACTAAAGTCTCTCTTCTCATCTTCCTTACCCAATACCCATACTCTCTCTCGATCGATCTACCTTCCAAATGCTGCTCCGCAGTGCTTCATCTCCAATCCTCAGTTCATGGTGCCCGAATTCAAAGGATGTCCATGCATCGCCCGAACCCGAGTTCCTCCACCGAGTCCCCAAATCCAGATCCTTCAAGCTGACTGCATCTTCCTCTAACGCCTTCGAGAGGAGGATCAGCTGCGGGCTGTCGGAGACCGATCTCAGAGGCTTCTCCTCTCTGCCGAAGAGGCGAGCGTTCGCCGAGGTGGTTGAGGAGAGAGAAACGGAAGGCGAGGAGGACGAGCAGGATCTGATTCTTACCAACTGCGGTTTAGAAGTGGCGCTCAAGGAGGAAGAGGAGGCTTGCTTGATGGAGTTCGTAGGGGGCGGGATTGGTGGATTTGGCGGCACCGGCAGCGGCTCGGACGGTTGTCGATGGTTTGGGAATTGGGATTCTAATGGCGGTGAGAGTGAACGAACTGAGAGGTATTATCAGAAGATGATTGAAGCTAATCCTGGAAACTCACTGCTTCTTGGCAATTACGCCAAGTTCTTGAAAGAGGTGATACATTTTCTCCACATTTCCATGATATTTGATTCATTATTTTGAATGATTAACGACAAATTGCAACAGAAACACTATCTTTGAATGATAATTATGTGGCTAAGAAATAGCAGGAATGTGAATTGGATAGCAGTTAATCTTTCTAGGGCTATGATATAGTTCGGGGTTGTAATGTTTGAGGTTGGGGTTATTTCAGGTTCAAGGGGATTCAGTCAAAGCAGAAGAGTACTGTGGGCGAGCAATACTAGCCAACCCGAATGACGGAAGCGTTCTGTCGCTATACGCCGATTTGGTATGGCAAACGCACAAGGATGCTCCGAGGGCGGAGATGTACTTTGATCAAGCAGTGAAGGCAGCTCCTGATGACTGGTATGAATAAATTCACCTCATGACATACTTGTTTGAGAATGAGAATGAATCATTTTCGCTATTACTGATTTGGGGGTTTTGAATCTTCAGCTATGTTATGGCTTCGTACGCCAAATTCCTTTGGGACACGGAGGAGGAAGAAGAAGAACAAGAGGAAGCCAGCAGCTCGGCCTCCTCCAGTTTTGTCCGAGGCATCCATGCTATGTCTTCCATAGCGGTTGCATCTTAAGATAGAGTTCTTGGTTTCGACTTCCTTGTATGATACTAATATGTGTGATCTTCTCTCGGCTTATTGGTTGAGTATAGTAACGCTAGCTATGCGATGATGCCTATGTTTTGAGAATAACATAATGTTGACTAGCTAACAGATGGTTAAGTTCCGAGCTCTTTCGTGTAAAAATGGCGTATATATGAGCATGAATAAAAGTTCCGAGCTCTTTTGAGAAAAACATACTGTGCTTTCTTTGATAATTTTGGTCCTGGATTTGGTCCGGACAGTGCTGTCATTTGTGTGTTCTTCGCAAGCTCCTAGCTTCCTTCGAAACAGAAGGAATTGTTTGGTAGCTACCGCCTTTTCAAGGGTATAGGCGTATAGCATTGAGCACCATTAGTCTGAGAAAATCGAGAAATCAAACCTGACCAAATATCTTTCGCAGGGTCAGACAACAAGAAGCTGTTTGCGAGCTCCGGTGACATGCCGTTGAGAAGCAACGATGTTACCATGTCCTTACACCTTTTCCATTTGTGAAGATATGAAGAATTAGTAGAAGGTCTCGGAATTGAGCCATCGATGGAGCCGATCTTGTTCTTTTCCGAAAGAGCAATCGAAATAGTACGCTTTCAAGAGTAAAAACCTGAGCCACTGAACGGCTTGGACACCAAAATGAACCGTTGTTTCCACGTATTTTCGCTTAATACTCTCTCCATCCGTCCAACAAAACATATATTTTACTATTCACGCATATTTTTTTTATAATAATAAAAACTATATAAAATATTCATTTTTTTAATAATTTTTTAACAATTTTGTAGTTAGTTACTATTAACAAGTCAAAATTGTTAATTTTTTTTTTAATAAAAACGGATATTTTATACTACGTATAGTTTTTATCGTGTGAACATAATATTTATTTTATTTTTAGGTTATAAGGTTTGGATCCACTTTCCATCACAAACGCTTAAGCCATTATGTAGGGGTGGCACCCTACCTT
Organism: Persicaria tinctoria; assembly: GCA_037127255.1. NCBI lineage: Eukaryota > Viridiplantae > Streptophyta > Magnoliopsida > Caryophyllales > Polygonaceae > Persicaria > Persicaria tinctoria. The sequence goes on from JBANSL010000001.1 coordinate 29,758,584, forward strand.
ACATCACCATGTATATAAACTTTCACAAAAGTCATGGACTAAAATGTATAAAAAACACATTGCTTCAATGATGCAAAATAACAAAAACTAATTTTCTTATTCTTACATAATGTGAACTATTAGGTTAATTTAACACTCACATAGTCCCATGAACTAAAATATGAAACTTTTGTATAGACTAGTGGATAGTCCTATGCACGGATTTATGTTAAAGATCTTAATCAAATTTGATACTAATTATTATTTATAAATAATAATTTGTACTACGAACTCGTAATAGTTTATATAGTTTAAATAACATAATTTACATTTACATGTGCTTATATATTTTGGAAGTAAGTTTAGAAAGCACTCGTTAAGAAGTTTAAAAAATATTATTTTCACAAATAAATGAAATTAATCTGCACTCGTTAAGAAGTAAGTTTATATAGGGAGTAGTATTTATTCTAATTATTATATTTTTTTAATAAATCATTCATTTTTATTCTTTTGGTTTTCATATTGTATTTTATTCTTGAAATTTTCTTCTTCAATTTAGTCAGTTGAATGTTCTAGCTATTAAGTTTCTTGATCTTTTTTCTAGCTAGTTTTCTTATATAGTTTACTTCATTATTTAAACTAGAGTTTAATTTTATTTTTGTTAATATGAAATTTTATACCTAAATAGTATTTGTTTAGCCATTGTGGTACATGAAGATTTTTGTTAATTTGAAAAGAAAGAAAATTAAACAATATGGATAGTATGATCAAATGAATGAGCAATTCAATAAATGTCAAAAAAAACAAGCTTACTTTATTATTATAGAATAAGATTCAATCTGGATATGACCCGTACTTTATTTACAAATTTAAAGAATAAGATTCAATTTTAGGGAGCATATCTAATTAGTTTTTAATGAATTAGGTCTTTTTAAATAGGGTGATTTTGGTAGATAGTCTTTTTTGAATATTCAATTGGGCACTTAGCCCCTAAATCAATTTAATTAGTTTTGCCCTAGACCCCTTCCCAATAGAGTGGGTTGGTCAATGGTCAACCGTTTGACCATTGGCCGGTCAACGTTGACCAATCCATTTTGATGCCAATTTTTTTTTTAGTGATGCCATATTTTACCGTTTTGATGCCAAAATTTTACTATATTTTATTTTCACTTTGATGCCACTTTTCTAATGAAATGATTGGATGACACTTTTTTAATGTCACTTTTTTTAAACCTTGATGACATTTTTTGTTGACAGTAATGTCACGTTGATCATTGATGCCACTTTTTTTTATGTCAATTTTTTGATGATATTTTTTTTACCGTGATGCCATAATTTTGATGATATTTTTTCAAAGTAGTATTTTGATGACCTTTTTTTCATTAATGTGATACAAATTTTTCAAAATGGTATTTTGATGTCATTTTTATAATGTAATTATTTGATGCCATTTTTTTTTAATCAAATCAATTGATGCCACATGTTTTTAATTTAATCAATTGTATATCGATTTATTTTCATCTATTATACTTTCATTCACTGATGACACGTTTGTGATTACACTTCATTGATGCAATCATTTGTGGTGACATGTTCATTAAATTTTTATTCATGGATGACATTTGTTATTACGCTTCATTAATCACAATTATTTATGGTGACAATTTTATATAATTGATGACATAAGAGCTTAAAACGTGGAATCAAAATATTGTCACCTTATTGCACATATAAAAATACAAAGTCTTTCAAACTACGACATTAATATTGGTTGTAAACGTAAAAACACCTATTATAACATGTCATCAACTAAAAAAAATGCATCCCAAAAACGCTCTCATGAGAAACCCTAAAAAAACAACCCAGTTGCCACCAACTCCACTCCAAGCCAAGTCCCAAAAATCAAATCCAAATTCAGCCCCAATTTTGTCAGAATCTCAAAATAAAAATTCCAGATCCTGATAGAGTGATAGAAGATCTGAATGCATTTTTTTGGAAGTTACTGTAATTATAAGATTCATAGGTAAAAACGCTCTCACGAGAAACCCTAAAAAACAACCCAGCCGCCACCAACTCCACTCCAAGCCAAGTCCCAAAAATCAAATCCAAATTCAGCCCCAATTTTGTCAGAATCTCAAAATAAAAATTCCAGATCCTGATAGAGTGATAGAAGATCTGAGTTTCTCCCCAAATTCTACCAAAAAAGAAGTTAAAAAGAAATGCAAAAAATGGAAGATGAGGTGGAAAGACGGGGATTGCTGGGCTGCTTTCCTCCCAGGGCTGGCTTGGTGCGGGTGGCGGTGGGTCTGGGTGTCGGGTGGCCTTCGTCGGCGTCCGGTCGAGGCTCCCCGACCTTGCTCTCCTCCCTTCTCTTGTTCAAACCTTCCTCGGTGCTTCCTCTTATGGTGGGCGCTCGCTCATCTCCGCCTCCGCTGTCTGCTCCGGTGGCGCTGGCTCTTCATGGCCGCCGTTCACCCCCCACATCTTCTCTCTCCCCCGCCGGTGCATGTAGCGTCCCTCTGGTGGCCGGCTGGCCAGCTTTTTCGACGGCCTTGGTGGCTGCTACTCCCGGTGGATGGACGGACAAGAAACCTAAATAACAACCTCACATGCCAAGCGGCTATCAACTCTTTCCAAAATCAAAATATTTACAAACTTAAATCCAAAATTTCAAAACCAAATTTTCAGCACACAACTTTTAACACAAACCCTTATAATGACAAAACTGTTGGTCTCAAAATCCCCTCTTTGCAGGTTCAGTTTCTTGCATGCAACCGGATCTCTCATCATGGTAACCAAAAGATAGTACTACCTTTACAAGCATTTGTCAAGAGGAAATTCTCGGAGCTGGTTGTGTCTGAGAAGGCGTGTGACCACGTTCCAGCTAAGTACCTCTGTAAACATATATTTCATTATCTTACTACCTTAGAGCATCTCTATATTTCTATAAACCTTTCATTTTGTCTTGCTAATCCCTATCTAGTTGCATTAATAGTGAAACTTGATTATTCTACTGATTTTATTATGAACTGTATGAGTATAAATCTAGGTTGTGAACATTACATAAACCCTCGTCTTTATTTAATACTCTGCCTCCCCATAGTTGATCTTGCTTGTATCAGTCTAGACTGCGAACATTACTTACAATCTCAACCATACTTGATAGCCTACCTCCCTATGTTTGATTTTGATTTGTTAAGGGTCATCCTGTTAGGATCTAAATCTGATTGTTATGACCTTATTTCTCTGGTACCGTTGCTCGGTTGGAATGTTTCTATGATTTTTTTGTCTGGCCTGGTGCGTCCCAGCTTATAGGCGACTCTCTTTGGTTGGAGATCAGGTATGATCTTACTCCTTCCCCTTACCCCAAAACTTCAGCGACGCCCCATTCTTCTCCTCTTAGGAGGGGTGGTGGCAAGCGACCAAAACTTTATCAACAAACATACTCTACACAACTTTGATACAAACTTATATATCAGAACAAAAAACATGAGAAGCTGTCAATGCAAATGTATCCATCTCAGTCAGATTTGCATGTCACAAGTAACCCCAAACAAGCCAGGAATGCATTACCATCTTTGCATAAGTGTAAGCAAGATCCTTCACTTTACATGTAAGTGTATTATGTACCTGCTGTTTCAGCAAAATCAACATTATCCTTATGATTAGTATTGGCTATTAGAATGTTAGGGGTACTAAGAGACCCCTCTTATGGCAAGAAATCAACCAACTACGCTTTGCAAACAACCTTGACATTCTTGTTTTAGCTGAAACAAAGGCCACAGAACCTCCAGATGAAACCCAAATGAGAATCTCTGGTTTTCAAAAGTCCCACTGTATAAAAGCTTCTGGTCTTAAAGGAGGCTTATGGATGGTTTACAAATCAAAGATCATGGAAGATTGTAAAAGCATTGATCAAAATAATAGAGTTATCATGCTTCAAGCCAAGATAGAAAACCTTGAAATGGTCATTCTCTTTGTTTATGCTCCTTCAGTCGAGCTTGAGAAAGATTATTTCTGGGAAGAAAACAATGCTTTAATTCATAAACATCAACTTCCTGTAATTATAATAGGAGACCTAAATGATATTGAAAATGATACAAAAAAGGTAGGCGGTATTATCCCTACTTGCTCTAGATTTCGAAGGCTAAAACGTGTTAAAAATGATATAAATCTTCATACTATACCTTTTAACGGTTCACCCTTCACTTGGAGGAAAAATAAAACAAATACAAATAATACCTATGAAAGGTTAGATAGAGCTTCCCTAACCTTAGAACTAAGCATCACTCTTTTTCTCACTCTGATCATTGCCCCATCACTCTCAATATTGGTAAACATAGATCTAAAAAAGGAACCCCTTTTAGATTTGAAATGGCCTGGACTACAAACAAAGTTTATGAAGAAATAGTTAAGAAAGTATGGAGTAATAAACTATCTGGATCCTTTGCTTACAAATTAATGCAAAAACAAAAACTTCTTAAACAAAACACAAAAAACTGGTGTAAAAAGCAAACAAACAATCTGTCAAAACAATTAGACCAGGTTGAATTACAAATCAAGAATTTTCAGCTTACACTCACTTGGGGAAGGATTACATCAAATGAAGAGACCAAACTTGCTAGATTGGAACATAAGAAATTAAGACTATTGGAATATAGTCACAAATTTTGGAAGCAGAGAGCCAAAATTTAAGCATATGCAACTATCAGATCGTAACAAAAAATATTTCCAAACAACTGCGAGAATTAAAATTTTCAAAAAATCCATGCTCTACTTTGAATCTAATCAAGGACAAATACTAACCGAACAAGAGGGTATCTCCGACCCAGTTACCCTTGAAATGTCAGAAAGATTCATCACAAACCATCAAAGGATTGTACATCCTCGAGATGTCTGGAACATTCAGCCACAAATTACTTCTGAAGAAAATATAATCTTGACCGCCCAACCAACCGATATAGAAATCAAAAATACATTTTGGGAAATGGCAGAAGATAAAACCCCAGGACCAGATGGCTACCCTCCAGAATTCTATAAAAACTACTATCTGGATCAAATCATACCTTTATTGCTCTTATCCCTAAAACAGATAATCCTACAAATATAAATCATTATAGGCCAATTAGTCTTTGCAATACAATCTACAAAGTCATTTCGAAAATTCTAGCAAATAGGCTAAAACCCATCCTCCCCAAATTAATCAATCCATATCAAGGAGATTTTGTAGAAGGGAGATGCATTCAAGATAACACTCTCATTGCCCATGAAATATTCCACAGCTTCAACCGGAAAAAAGGAAGATCAGGCTGGATGGCTTTAAAACTGGACATGGAAAAAGCTTATGATAAAATAAACTGGAGCTATATTGAAGCAGTTCTCACTAAATTTGGATTCCATAGCTTATGGATAAGATGGATCATGAAATGCCTAACAACAACCTCTTTCTCGGTGCTTGTAAACAACATTCCTGGAAAACAATTCAAACCTAATAGAGGGATTAGACAAGGTGACCCTTTAGCCCCTTACATATTTATATTAGTTATGGAAGGTCTATCTAGAGAGTTACACAAAGAAGCCTTACTAGAAGATGCTCTAGTAGAGATTAAATTAACTAAAAATGGTAGCCCCATACCCTTTCTGACCTTTGCAGATGATACTCTAATATTTGCAAAAGCAGCTCACACCAGTCTTAACACTATCCAAAACATGCTTAACAACTTCTCAAACCTATCAGGGTTAACCATAAACTACTCAAAAAGCTCAATTCAATGTTCAACAAACGTATCTCAGACTTTAGCAAGAGATCTTACTCAACATATGGGGGTTCCCATCACGAGAACTCTTGAAAAGTACTTAGGTATTCCTCTTCTAAATGGGAGAATAAAAAACTGTGTTTTTGAAGATGCAGTCCAAAATCTAAAAAAGCAACTTTCTAAATGGAAGGCCTCCACCCTTTCACAAGCAGAAAGAGCAGTGCTTATCCAATCAAATCTTAGCTCCAAAACAAATTATCTAACCCAAAATTTTCTTCTACCAAAAGGAATCTTAGAACAAATTGATCAGATCAACAAAAACTTCTTTTGGAACAAGCTTCAATCAGAAAGGTACACACCGCTTATAAGCTGGGATAACATCTGCAAAAGCAAATGTCAAGGAGGCTTGGGTATTAGAAAAGCAGAAGATCTCAATAAAAGCTTACAAATGAAACTCCTTTGGAAGCTCTACACAAACCAGAACAATATTTGGGTTCAGGTTATAAATGAAAAGTACTTGCAAAAGGAAAATATTAGAAACCGCTCCAATCATCTTACATCTTGGCAATTCGGTCGACTCCTCTCCTTAAGAAATAAATTTGAACAAGGTCTCCTTTGGTTAATCGGGGATGGAAACAACATAAATGTTTGGTCTCACCCCTGGGTCCCAAATTAAGATTTCGAACAATTTAGAGCGAACCATGATCCAGAAATGAAAGTAAACCAGCTCTTTAACTCTCAAAAACGCTGGAATACTCCACTAGTAAATAGCATCTTTCCCCCGGAAGTCTCTTGTAAAATCCTAGACATACAAATACCACATTGGGATACGCCAGACAAACTTATCTGGAAGCCGGACCCAAGTGGAAATTTCACTACGAAATCAGTCAAATGTATGACAAATAACGTGACTCAAGCTTCAAAAGATCAAAATTGGATTTGGAAGCTAAATCTACCTCCCAGAATAAAAAGCTTTATGTGGAAAATTATGGTAGATGGTCTTCCTACCACTCAAAGACTTAATAAATACGTTAACCGAGTTCCCAACCAGTGTAGTCTTTGCAATCAAGCAGAAGAAGATGCGGAACACTTAATGAGAAGTTGTCTATTCACCAGGAAAATAATTGACCACTTTGAGCTACAAACAGGAAAATACTTTCAACATATGAATATGCATGATTCCTACCCTTTTAATATAGATGAAATTCGTCTTGGAAACAAAATTTTTGAGGAACTAGTCTTCATTTAGCAAACTATTTGGGAAATTAGAAACGATCTTATCTTTAGGAAAAAAGCTCCGGCCCCAATAGAAACTATTATTCGAAGAATCACTGCAAACATCTATGATTGGACCCAAATTGAAAATGATAACCATATGAATAAAACTACAAACAAGAGATCTAAAGCTAAATGGAGTAGACCACCGGGGGCTATCTACAAAATCAATGTGGATGGCTCGGTTAATCCCACAGGCGTTTGCCATGTGGGAGGGGTTACTCGGGACTCCCGGGGCCATGTCATTGATATGTTTTACAAGGAAACTGTTAAAGGCTCAGTCATTCAAACTGAAGCTAATGCTATTCAGACAGGTATGGAGCATGCAATAAGAAAAGGACTTCGAAGAGTAATAATAGAAGGGGACAATCTACAGCTCATCAAAGCCATCACCAACAACAATAATGTGAGATGGGAGATTATACACCACATTGAAAAGTTGAAGCAATTGAAATCTTCTTTTGATCTTGTCCAGTACAGACACTGCTACCGAGAAGCGAATCAAGTAGCCGACTTCATAGCTCGGAAGGGTATTCTTAGTGATAACTCTACTATCCCTTTTAATAGGGAACTTTGTACCATCATCCTTAAGGATGATCAAGGAGCCAGATTACAACTTGTGTAATCGCTCCTAATTCTTGCCTATTGTAAAAAAAAAAAAAAAAACTAAAAAAAATGCATCAATGTAAGTAATATAATGCGGAATCAATAAAATATAGGGCCAACCACTTCGGGGGTTACATATTACCTTCAGGATATGTGAATACTTCACAGGGGCAAAATATGCATCCCTGAAAGTTTTAGGCCGCTTTCTGTATTTGTATAAAATATAGGGCCAATCTGTAATTTTTAAAAATTTCGGGCCGGTTTCGTGATTTATTAGAAATTACAACCCAAACCCTTCTTCCCCGTTGGAAATTTGCAGAGATGGCGGCGGGTCAAATTGCGGGGCGTCGGCTGCCATTGGAGCTTCATTCCACCGCCGATGAAGAGCCCTTCGGGATGCTTGGGCATGACAGGAGCCGATTGGTGGGAGGCGGCTTCGGGACAGCGCAGTCCTTGGTGGGAGGCGGCTTGCAGGTGACGGTGGATGCCACCAGCGACGGGAAGAACCTCCAGTGAGCTCCCGAGGGCGGCTCCGGCTTCGTCGGCTCCAAATCCGGTGAGCTCCGAGGGCGGCTCCGACTTCGTCGGCTCCAGATCCGGTGAGCTCCAAGGAGGAAGATGGGAGGAAGGAAAGAAGGAGTACTACTGCTAAAAAAAAATTAGAAGGGTTGGTTGTGCCTAATAAACAAATTAAGGGGGCTAACTACATAATCAAATATGGTAAAAGGTCCATTTCAACAAATTCCCTCTTTTAAATATTTGAGTCCGAAAGTATATAGCTACAGAATTTAGATGTTCTATGATTCAAAAAATGGTTACTGTGTTGAAAGTTACTTAATTTTCTCGAAGATTCATAGACTTTTCGGTTAATTGGATTTCTTTTAAGCTTGAAAATAAGATTCTTATTCAATGAATTTAACAAATTAATTTTGATGTAAATATTTGGTTAACGCCGTGTTTGGCAATGAGACGGGGTAGGTGGATGGGGATGGAATTTTGGGGATATAAGGGTTGTGGATGGAATTTCGGGGTGGACAAGGTGGACTTTTGAATCCAGTTTAATCCGTTTCGTGTTTGATTGTGGGTTACAGTTTATGGGATGCTTGCTCTCACTATTTGACCCCACTATTTGACATGAAAGGACAAAATTGCCCCTAAAAAATACCCCTCAAATCAAAACCCCATCTTCTTCACTTCTCGTTGTTTTCATATTTGTTCCACCAGACAACCGCTGTCGGCGGCCGCGACCTTCACTCCGGGAGCAGCTCATCGCACCTCCAGCCTGCCCCTGCGCTGCCGACGCCTCCGCCAATGTCCGACTCCATGTAAGTCTTGAATCCCTAATTATGCTATGTTCAGTGAGTTCACATAGATATTCGATCTATGAGACATTGGATTCCCCTTTTTCTGTAGTCGGGGAATTTGGTTATAGTCAATTGGGGGTTTTGGATGCAGTGGTGATTAGAGGATATTGAGATTTCGTTCATAGAAGATTGTGTTCAATTGCACGATGGGTACAATCCGAACGAGGATGAAAATTAACCATGTTCTATTACTGTTCAATGTTTAGAATTTAGGGTTATGGCGTTCACAATGTTGTCAAGTAATTGAACAAGTTAGAGTGGCCCTTCGTAACGTTGTTAGGACTTGGCACTCATTTGTGGGCGATTGAATTGCACGACTGGGTTCAATGGCTTGATTTTCACATTTGTTGTTGCCATTGACAACTGTTGTTGGCACTGGGCGATTGAATGAAATTGGGCAAATGTAGTATAATCAATGATTTCTATTATGGGTGTATTTTCGGGTGTTCATTTTCACATTTGTGGTTGCCACCCACTGACTGTCTGATTTTGTCATCCATCATATTTCCCAAAACCAAACCGACGTTTTGATTCGATATACTAGCGATCCTCGTCCACTGCAATATCGTTGCTGCCCATATGGATTCCTTTGCCAAGGCGAAGGGGAAAGGCAAAGGGAAGGCTAAGAAAGCATTGTTGGGTTATGAGGACAAGAACTATGTCCCCGCTGCCTTCTACTGGTACTTGGACTTGACAAAGAAGTTGATGCTTGTGCTCCTCGCATATGAGCGGGAAAATGGGGGCCTCGGGTAAGAGGTGCAACCAGTACACTCTGAAGAGCCGAACTCACGACATGAAGACGATATACCAAGCCTGGTGTAAGTTGAAAAAAGGGGAGACCGGCCTTGGATGGGATCAAGTCACTGGCATCGTAAGGGCACCTGATGAATGGTGGGACAAGAAAATCAAGGTATGATGTGCTTACCTTCCCTTTCCCTTATGTCAATGCAAGAGAGACTGCAATGAAGAAAAACTCGTCACGTGAATTGAATTGCGCATGAGGATAGAAAATTGGAAAGGTTTCGGAAGAAGGGGTTCCCTCCGGAATTGGAAGAGTTGTTCGACCAGGTGTTAGGAGGAACGGTAGCCACAGGCGAGTAATGCGTCGCCCCTCCATGGACCCGGAGGCTATGGCTGCGCAGGCCCACAACAAGGCTGAGAAGGAGAGGCTTGATCACCTCTCCATGGAAGATGATGATGACCCCGACGCAAGGGGTGCCCCCAACGGGTCACAATATGAGAGTGTTGAACAGGAGTTGGACGAGCTGTTTAACGCCCCTCGCGCTGAATCTGCAATGCCCTCCATGCAAAACGTTTTCCATGGCATTGTGGATGACGATGCCTCACCCCCTAGTCGGGCGCCTGAAGCTTCAAGCGCAGGGGTGTCACAACCGTCTAGGCCTAAGCGAGGCCCAAGTTCTGAGACGACCTCCTCTCGTAGGAGCTCCAAGCGCAACGTTCGCGTCTTGGAGAGGCCCAGTCTGTTCAAACGCAGCGCCGGGGTCATCAAAGACAGCACGCGTGATATCATTGACATGCTCCAAAAGGATAAGAAGAAGGATGAGGTCTCTTCGAATGCCCCCAAAGACACAACGAAAGAAGTGTTGGATGTTTTGCAGTCGATGGTTGGAGAGGGGCTTTTCGGCGAAGGAGACCCCTTATGGTGCTTCATCTTAGCCATCATCAAGTCACTCAAGCGACGTGAGGTCTTCGTTAAGCTTGACAGCAACGTCGCTTCAGTGGTTGTATTCGACCAACGACGGTCAGCAGCGCAGCGACATCCACCTAGACTGACCGTGACCCCTCGCGTCTATCGAGCCTCTCACATACGAGAACATTGCCTGCTAAGCGCATTCATTTCAGAAATAAGGAGACAGTTTAGAATGTGTTGCAAGACAGATGTTTCTCTTTACTTCATCTGTTTGTTTCTTATTGCTTTTACATACCAACCCATGAAAATGGTAGATACAATTATATGTTGTGGTTGTTATGACTTACATCTTCCTGATTTTCCGTATAGGTTGTGTGACCTTCGTAACGTTTTTCCCCTTGTAATAAAAGTTGTTTAATCTTGTTGGATATGCATCGTTGTTGTGGTTCCTCAGCGTCAGTCACTGATTTTCCGCATTATGTTGTGGTTCATTGTCATCACCATCGTCAGTTGTGCATGCAGGATGAAGTAAACGGTCACCGAACGTCATCGTCGACGTCGCCGCAGACAAGCGAAGGGCGTGGTAAGATTTTTCGCCGTCCTTGCCATGTGGCTCCCCATTGCGAACCACTACTTCAAAAGGGTGCACAAGGTACCCCAGTTCCTTGGAGAGTACACTGGGGCATGATGGGTAGACCAGATCGTCACCCACCGGTCAGACGCCAGGAGCGTTAACGCATTCCGAATGGAGAAGGCGGCCTTCCTTCGATTGTGTGGCATGCTGGAGCACCAGTACGGTTTTAGGGGTCAAGTGCAACTTTTTGTGATGGAGAAGGTTGCTATCTTCGTTAATACCATGGCCTGGGGGTCCAGACAGCGAAACTCCTGCGAGCGGTTCCTCCGATCGACGTACACAATCTCAGAGACAATATCTGAGGTACTAGACGCCATGTGCGGGGGGAGATGTAACGGGTTCCGCGGTCTAGCAGGGGACTTGATTCGGCCTCGCGACCCTCATTTCAGAGCCATGCTCGAGCAGATCAGGAACGACAACCGGTGGCCATACTTCAAGGGCGCAATTGGCGCTATTGACGGCACGTATATTGAGGCAATCATGCCGAAAGATGACCAGAGGAAGGGTACAACAACGTACAATGTCATGGCCGTCTTCGACTTCGACCTTCGAATCTTATTCATATCTGTTGGCTGGGAGGGAAGTGTGCACCATGCACGGGTGTTCGATCAAACGTTGAAGACGACGGTGCTTCGGTTCCCCCATCCACCGACAGGGAGGTACTATCTATGCAACAAGGGCTACGCTTTACGAAATGGGTACATATGATTCCTTTCTTAATGACGAAGTACCACCCCCGACCTTCGTCGCATCCCAACCGAAAAACGAGAAAGAAGCCTTCAACAAGTCAAACTCTTCCCTCCGAGGTCCGATAGAGAGGTCCTTCAGGGTGTTGAAGATGAAGTGGAGGATCCTCCGTCAGCTCCCCAGGTATCCGATCCGTAAGCAGATTTCTATTATTATTGCATGCTTCGCCCTCCACAACTACGTGCGGGATTCACGCGATGCTTCGGAGTCCGACGACGAAGACAATCCGAGGTTCATGGAGCCTCCGATGGGGAGTGACATCCCATCCGGCAGGGACGGCGATGAAGACGCGTACGACGCGGGAGAGGATGTTGGACATGATGATGATGACCCCTTTTTCCCTTTCGACGATGCTCCGGGGTCAAACGCAGAGATCAAGGCACCGAGGGACGACATTGCTCAGGAGATTTGGAATGACCGTCGCAGGGGCAGGTAAACCTTGGATGCTCAAAGTGCTAGAGTGTGGCTGCATGTCATTTTGTATATGGGGTACATGATTCATACCACTACTTCATATGGCCATCACCTTTTGTATAAGACATGTTGACAAATGCCTATAATATTGGTAGGATGCAAACCACTACTTCATGTAATTGATCAAAACTGAAAGCGTATGGTCATCACCTTTTGAATAACACATTGAAAAATGCCTAATGTTCACTGATTTTGTAGAAGATATGATTGAAGGAAAAGAATGAAAGTAATGCAACGTCAATTGTAGTGGAGGCATATGCATATCATACATAACTTACGGAAATTATTTGGGTTACAACTATTAGGATAATGCACCATCGCAAAAGGGTGCAACAACACTCGGTTTACAAAAAGGGGTAAGCACTGCCGAGGTTGCTGATGTCCACTAAAGTGACCATGTCTTTATATACATTTTCGCTCCTTATTCTATATACTTTGCATATTTCGGGCTGGGAATATGTTGAATTTATATAGTATATGCTTATTTGCAAGAATTAGAGGTCTACATAAGTTTTGGTTTAATATTAAAGATTTTGGAGCCATTCCGAGACAAAACCAAAGGACAGGATTCTACTCGACTTCGACCATACTGATTGAGGACGGGAGAAGGAGCCTACTCGAGTTCAAGACTCTACTCGATGTCGAGTAGGTAACTCGATGTCGACCAAGGCAAAAACACACCCGAGCTCGAGGAAGAGAACTGTGAAGAGAAGGCAAGAATCGAGCAACTTTCCTCGACGTCGACCAAAACTGGTCGAAGTCGACCAAGCCTATACCGATTCAGTGTCCTAGAATTGACCCGAGAAGCTAAAGAAGAAAGGAAGAGCTCGATATCGACTTGACCTAGTCGATATCGAGTTGAAGCTGGTCGATATTCACTCCTGGAGGCCGGAATTGAGTTGCTGAGCTGAAGCGAAGAAATGCAGGTCGATATCGAGTGAGGCTACTCGATATCGAGTTGACCGTAGTGGCCGATTTCGAGCTAGTCCGAGTTCTTGTTAAGGTTCTATCCCGAATCCGATAGAGATATTTCTGAGAGAACATTCCCAACACATGAAGATTCAGATATTTTTATCTTTTTATTTACCCTAATGGTGAACAATTAATTACCCTAGGATTTATCTAGTTTAGATAGTTTTATTTCCAAGTAGAGTTTTATCTTTAGATATTAGATAGATATTCCTTACCTTGATTAGCAAGGATTGGAAGCGTGTAAATAAAGCCTATAGGGCTGGTTTTTATTCATATTCGATCATACATTCAATTCTAGAAGAAGAGTAAGTAGAGAGAGAGAGAGAGAGAGAGAGAGAGAGAGAGAGAGAGAGAGAGAGAGAGAGTGGAGGCCAAGAGGAGTTTGTGAAGCGAGAGCGGAATTGGCTTCCTTTGGTTGTAAGCTCTATTTGATTTATTAATGCAAATTAGTTTCTTGTTATTATTAATGTCTTTAATTGCGATGATGAGCGAGTAGTCCACCTACTTCTAGGGTTGGGGTGAGCCCAACGATAGCCAAGCGTGCTTGAGGTAAAGATTCGACCTTTATTATGTTTTGAGCATCTACTACATTTTATGTGTTTATTACCTATTTAATAGAGATCCATGTTAACAACTTGGATTATAAACATAAAATTGGTAGATACAATTAGGGTTTCTTGAAAGAGTTGTCTAATTGTTGGAAAAGGTGAAAACTTAATCCTTCGATGCGATTGCATGATTATTTCTTTATCTTGCCTTATACATGTTTGGTTATCGTTGTTGCAAACCCCGATCTTGGAAGTTTTCTTTTACATAGTTTATTCCGAATTTTGCAAGGATTTGTTCTTTATTTTATTTTACTGTTGCTGCTCGATTTCGACCACCCCTTGGTCGACGTCGACTACTCGTTCTAGTTCAAGCAGATGATTGTTTCTTCTGTCTCTGCAGGTTTCTCGAGATCGACTAGGTTTACTCGACTACGACCAAAACGTACTCGACGTCGAGTCAGCTTCCTCGAGATCGACTAACATCAGAGGCTGCTGCTTGCTCAAATTCGACTTGCCTGGCCGCTGTCGACTACCCTTAGTCGAGGTGGAGTACTCTTGGAGTCGATTTCGACGTGAGATTTTGTCATTGCCTAGGATCCGCTGAGTCGCTTCCTCGAGGATCGATCCTGACTTCCCACTCCTACATCGGAAGGAAGTCTTGTAATCATTTGCGTGGGCATAATCCGGTTTGATTTATTTTATTATATTTTGAACTCGATTTCCTCATACAACATTTGCACAAACATTGTTCTTGACTTACATCCGAGGCCCCGAAATGCACAAAATGGGAGCGGAAATTAGAGTTGATGTCCTACACCCTGGTGACCAAACGCACCATGATGGCCAGCATGATGAGAATAATCCAACCGAGGAGCATGTTCATGCGGGAGAGCCTCTCACACCGGAGCTGGTCCCCTACTCCACCTACCAACCACACATGAAGGAGCAGACGTCGGCGACCCTCTGCACGAGATGGTCGTTGCTCGCCTCAGAAACAACGAGCCTATTCGTGAGGGAGACGTTGTGTTACCTTGTCTCCTATAGCTGATTGCTCGTTGCTATAAGGGCATGCTCCCGTAGGGCGTCCTGGGCCAAGAGCCCCTGGACCTGGGCTCGAAGCTCCTTCAGTTCGTCGGCGGCATAGGCCCAAAGTGCATTATCCTGCGCGACGTCTTCGGGGTCATGACGATTGGACTGTGCATCGTCATCTTCCTCTTCCCGGTGACGACTAGACTGGCCTTGCTCGTATGACGTCCTAAGCTAGGGGTACTTGCGAGGGTCACCGCTGGCGAAGCTGCGGTCGCTGTCGGTGTCGGAGTCGGATTCGCTGTACGGCCACAGGATTCCTACGTTGACATGGAAGCATATAGAACAGTTCAGAATGAGCTCAAAAATGGAATTTCAATCATGGAAGTTCAGCAGAAAACACACATGCTTACAAAATAGGGTGAAAGTAATCAGGTTTAGTTTATATAATCTAATTGCAACCAGTAATAAGCCCATAGGAGAGGGAATTGAAGATGAAGTGGATATCCATTGCTCAAGTAAAGAGAATAAAACACAACGACTTCTAGATGAAAGCAATCATAAAAAAAGAGAAGAAAAATCAGTAATAAGCATATAGGAGAGGGAAAAATATATTGCGTGGATATCCATTGCTCAAGTAAAGAGAATAAAACACAAACACTTCCAGATGAAAGCAAGAGAGAACCAAGAGAAGAAAAATCAGTTAAAGCATATATGAGAGGCAAAATAGCAGTGATGTGTAACTTCAATTTTACACAGCTTGAATTCATTTCACTTTTATCCATGGGTGAAGTTAACACAAATCATAATTTTTAGGAAATATAGATAATATACCAAGTGAGATGATGCTAATATATAGGAAGTGGAAAGAGAAGTGAATTGTTCTTATTGTAGAGCTTTTTTCAACAAGTTCTCTCTTGTAGACTAGTACTGTTTTTAATTTGTTTTTTTTTTTTGAATCATCCATTGGAAATATATAGGATTCTTCTAGGAATGCATATAATAAAAACAGATTTGATATCTGAGCAAGGGATCAAGCAAGGGATGGAATATAGAGTGATCTAGAGGAATGTACTGCAATAAAAAATAAATTTAAACTCTCACAGAAGAAGCTAAGGACATAGTCTCAATCATGGAAGAAATAACACAACCAACAACACAGACATGTAAAATAACAAATGCAAGAACACAAACTTCGAACACAAGATAAATAATGAAAGACAACACATGATGAAATGGAAACGAAAAAAGGCAGAAAGATATACAATAGGTTTGCATTTTTTTTATCCCATGAATAACTACAAAATTTGTATGCATAATGAAAGTGAATGCTGAAGGTGGATCACTGAAGTGATAATACAAAGTCAGCACAAAGAGTGAAATACAAATGGATATGAGAAATCAAGCATAAACCGAAGTCAAGCATAAACCAAAGTCCACAAAAAATGGCAAAATGGCATGCCTAACTATTGGGTGCAGTGGCAACTGATATGAGAAATCAAGCATAAACCGAAGTCCACATGGAAGGTAAAATCTTGGATGCTCAACATGGAAGTAAAAATCGAAGGCAAACATGGATTTCTATTTTCCCTAAAACTGATCGAAGGCAAAATCAACCCTGAACTTTATATAAAATCAAACAACTCAAACCCATTTGCATTCAATCATATATTTCAGTCGAAGCCTAGACATGGAAGGAAAAAACTTTCTTCAATGTAAAATCCTACATCCCTGAACATGGAAGCCAAAATCCATCGTCGAAACCCTAAACGTCGAACAGAACCCTAGAGTTTTCAATAGAATTGGGAAAAACTGTAACCCCCATACCGAAACTCGGACACTAATGGGAAGAAAAACATAAACACATACCGATTTTGAACAGGGAGATCAACGGATTACCTTGGGCGTTCTCGAAGATGAAGGATGAAAAGCTCTCCAGAAGAATCGTCGTTCTAGAGGAGTGTGTGGGAAGAGTGGGAAAGGATTGGAATTATGAGGAGAGAGGGAAGGGGAAGGGGCAAATCTGGGACGTTTCCCCTTCCCATCCCCCTTGAATCAGGTGCGTGTCGCACCCCGTCTCACCCCCCGCATCCCCTACTTCGCACCCCCTCCACCCCTCGCACCCCCTTGCCAAACACACAGGCGCGATTCTCGAAAACCCACCCCCATCCCCGCCACCCCCTCGCATCCCCTGCCAAACACGCCCTAAGTTTGTGGATGCCTTGTTGTGGGGATTTATGGCTATATAAACAAGATCCATACTCTCACGAAGACACCATTTTCCAAGCAAGCTGACACATATCCTATGTCATTCTGTGAGTTATTTAGTGGAAGTAGTTATTCAGTTGTACTTGTAGTGGATATTTATTCGGTTGTAGTATTGAGTGCTATTTAGATGCAATATTTATTCCCCCAGTTGATATTCATATGGTTGTAAATTGTAATTGGTAGGTATCTTGTTGCAGTAGTGGGATGCAACGAGTTGTAAAGCTCAGAGTGAGTATGTACGATTATGTTATCCATTTGTATGATTAGTTAATCACTTACTCTTGTTGAATAAGTTTAAGTCGGAATAACTAGCTAGTTATTTTTATATGGGTAAATTGCAGAAAATCACCCTTTAAATAGGGTGTTTTGCGTGAAACCACCCCTTAAAATGAAAATTACAGAAAACCACCATTTATAACCATTTTATTTGGAAAGTCACACCCATCACCAAATTTTCGTTAATTGAATATTAAAGTGTGTGAAAAATAAATTATATCTGTTATTTTTATTATTATTTTACTTTATCCAATCGGTATTGATTAATTTTTACTTTTTTAAACATGTTTTTTCAAAAGTAATTTTTTTATATGTAAAATATTAATTGATGACTTATGAAGTTTCGAGTAATCTAGTAAACCAACTCCTTTAATTTGTGAGGTAATTTTAAATACTGATAAAGTAAACAAATTATGGTCTATATAAAAATAAGTAAACAAGATTACTTGAATATTACTCATATATATAAATTCATCTCTAATTATTCGATGAATTAGAATAATCGATTGATTTGAATATTCGATGCTTTTAAAGTATTCCCTTCTTTCCTCATTGGAGTTTGGAAAATAAGGTAATAAAAATTATGAATACAAATTGTACAATTACAGTTGGTACTTTTAAACTCAAATAAATATTAAGGAAATAAAATAAATATGAAGGAAATCCCGATCTTTATTAGTGGAAGGATGAACCAACAGATTGAAATCTTGCACCGTTGGATTTCAATAAATAAAGGGCCAAGATTGCATACAAGTCATGCGAATGGCTGATGCATTCCTAGATTCTTCGGACCCACAACAGTCTCGTCCAATCATAGCTCAGCGTGTGTCCCATGATCGATAAATGCTGCTTTTATTTTTTTTTTAAAATCACAAATTGTTTTTAGAGTTCAATTCGGTCAGATTTATTGTTATTATTATTAGTATTATTACGGAGTAGTAATTTGTATAATAATAATTATTATTAAGAATTACTATTAGATTATTTTAATAATAATAAAAATAATAATAATAATAATAATAATAATAATAATAATAATAATAATAATAATTATTATTATTATTATTATTATTATTATTATTATTATTATTATTATTATTATTTTTATTATCTACCCCTTATACTTATAATTTCAGAAGCAATGTCTTTGTAAAATATTGCACCACGTGTCAAACCCTGAGCAACCTAGGCAGCCCACGTTCTCTTCAACCGTTTGAAGTCGTCCCCTCTGTTTACAATTTTGTTAGGGTTTGGGTTTGGAAACCGTCGGAATTGTGAGGAAGCCGGAGACATTACTAGGATGGAGAGGGGGGTCGAGCCTCGGGTCCGCCGGAGAAAGCGGAGTCTTGAATCTGCCCTGAACAAAACTAAGAAGCCCCAATTACCAAAACTACCAAAAAAAACTCCAACACATTACGATGTTCATCAGTAGGCAGGCGATTAGCGACGTGCTGGCGCGGATTCGGGGACGAGCACGTCGCGGTGGAGATGGCGCTCCGGCGGAGGAGGGTTACTTGCGCATACCACAAGCGAGCGAGGTTAGTTTCGATTCCGTTTATTGATTTTTATATCCGGTGGAGCTGTTGGTTGATATTGCAGCATACTCCGTATAGCTACAAAAGGTTGAATCTTTCTCCTATCATTCCTTAAAATACAATCTTCAAATGTAAAACCATTTAATTTTGTACTGTCTGAACATTGAAATTGGGAACTTTAATCAAGAGAATTAACTTGCTCTTGCCAAATTAGGGTTTGATTAGTTGAAATCAGTGATTTCGAATTCAAGCTAAAGTATTTTGGGACATTTAGGGTTTGGTTCGGTTCCATTTGGGTTTTCATTTAGAATTGCTTCAACAAGTTTATTCCACCTACACTTTCGCGATCTCGACTTTCGGGGCGGATGAGTGCGAGAACATTGGTATGATGCTTCATTACAGGTGATTGTTGATGGATTTGGTGTTTATGTATTTGTTCGACAATATTCCTAAAAGGTATATGGTTTTGTGGAATACAATGATTTCAAGGCTTTTTAGGAATTGCTACTATATTGATTCAATCCAATTGTTTTTCAAACATTGTTGGCTTCTTAGAAAACAATGAGTGTTTGGTGTGGTGAAAACAATCCTATATTTTCTACATTTTTTCATTCATGGTTATGCATCTTTTGGAAAGACATGCCTGGGTGAAAATGTGAAGTTGCTAATATTTACGTGTTTTTTGATTTGTTCTAATAGGTATCCTGCTAACATCACACTATTTCGTAGGAATCATGAAAGTTTGTAACTAACCTAGGTATACCTCCTTAATGCATTTTCCTTTTCGTTTTGGATATGGGTTGCGTTTAGTGCTATAATTAGTGAAGAATATTAATTTCTGTTGTTATTATTAAGTGTACACTAGAGTGAAAATAATATAAGCTAATATTGAGTCTAGGGGGAGAACTTCGGGTATTTGAAATTCGAAAACGAATCCTTTTTTAGCTCCAACACGAAGGTGAGGAATTGAAATGGATGAAGCTTGAATCTATATTTATTTTGTCTAACATGTTTGGAATGATGGTTTGATTCAAGAGAAATTGAAGGTATTTTCCTGATTTCATTTAGAGCTAGGGTTTGATGGTTGTAGTTGGAAAGTTACAAGCAATATCTTTCCATCACCATTTTATTATTGACCAATATTTTTTATTAATGCAGAATTTGTGGCAAGATTAAAACATCGTGATATGCTTATGCCAAGGTATTTCATGGGTTTAGATGAATTCTGTTTTGGAACTTGATATAAGCTCTATTTTCAAGCCTTCAAGTCCATTTTCTCCTCCTTTTACCTTTTACTCATTTGGAAGACCAATGTGCTTTTAATATATTGCATTAACTCTAGAACAACAAGGTCTTAGCCAAGGGAACTCATTTTATGCAACTTGGTGCCTTTATCACGATGCCCACCATTCCTTTCCTATAAATTCCATGTATATCTTCAAAGGATGATTTATTTATTAAGGTTTTGAAGTGTTTAGTCAGAACGAGGGTAAAAAGTTCATTCAGGCTGCAATGACCCTAAAGCTAAAAATTAATTATCTTTTTGTTGTTCAACAAAGCACATGGGTAGTAAATGAGCATTCTCTAATTTCATTCTATTTTACCATCCTCTTAAGTTGTGAGTAGTTTAGAAACTTGGAACCAACCAAAAAGTGCTAAGAAGATCACATGTACTAAAATTTGCTAATGCCCTTATACAAGGTAGTCTGTCCAAGTGATGGAAGTTTTGTTTCTGTGAAAAAAATCGCTTCCAACAAAGAATTGAAAGGTTTGATTTTAGTCTTTCTATCAATTATTTGTCTTCTTTGATCCATATAATTTTGTCTTCACTGAGCGCTTCATCAAGGTACATGGGTGTACTTTTCATGTAAAATGAAGTTTATTTCCATGCATGTTATCAGAAAAAGGTACCAAATTGGTTGAAGAGGCAGTGCAATTAGTTGTTAAATCTTGGGAACAAAAATCATTACCAGAGCTTGAAGAAAGGTTGTCTTATTCTAGCGAAAAGGTAATATGAGTTATATATATATATTTTTTTTATCAATGCAAGGCACACCATTCAGGATTTTGACTTTATGGAATGCAATGTACATATTTATCAAAAGATTGAAACTTGTATAGGGTCGTGTTGAAGATGAAATGATTGGGAAGCTCCATTATGCCTTTGTAGAAATCACTAAAGAGTTCAAGACCTACACCGAGGAAGAAAGGAAACAGGTGAAAAAGGGCCAATTTTTCTATGTATATCTTCTTCACTTCTTCTAGGCAATTCCTTACATTTTTCCTAGCTACAGGTTGTATTTGCTGGTGGGCTTCATGTTATTGTAACAGAACGCCATGAGTCCTACCGTATAGACAATCAAGTTATTTTTCAAAGCTCTTCAATTTTTTCATATTTTTCTTTTCTTGACTAGAATGTCCAGTGTTGGAGCAAATTTCATAAAACCTCTATATACCTCCTCTATTGCATAGCTAGATGGTCGAAGATAACATATTTCGGATATATTTGGTGGTGATCACATTCAGGTACAATCCTTAATTAATTGATCTCTCACCCTCCTTTTACCTTCATCTTTTCATACATTTAGTTGAGTTTTGGCTCCTATCAGAGTTTGACAAGTTAAAGACTTGCCAATTGAGTCCAAGATGTTATCTGCATATAAGATGGACTAATGCAAGTTGTTGCAATCAAGATGCAAAAGTTAGGAAAAGACTAAACATTGCAACAAGCTAATGCTGAAAGGAATGAATTTGTCAAGCAACTAGGAGTTTTTGGGGCTGCTAACTGTTGTGAGCGGAATCTGCCATGTTTTACAGCAACTTTTATTTCGATTTCTGTATACATTGCATTCATTTGGGTTTAGATAGTACAGAATCTGTGTAATTAGTGTTTATTTGCCAAAATTATGGAATCTACACAAGTTTCTGTTTAAATCGCAGAAATCGAGGCATTTACAGCAATTCTACAGAAGGTCGGAAAAGCTCGGAAAACCACTACAGAAGTCCAAGGTCAAAGCAGCAGAGCAAGGCTGAAAGCCAGGTCTACTCGATCTCGAGTAAGACTGGTCGAGCTCGACAAGCCATGTCCGAGGCAGACATGGTCGAGCAACCCTGATCGAGCAAGCCAGACACCCAGACCCCGGACCCAACTCGACCTCGACAAGCCCTGGTCGAGGTCGACGAAGCCCCAAAGCCATGTCCGGAGTCGACGAGGAGAGTTGGCCGAGGACGAAGCCGAGGACGACTGGGAAGACTCGCTGCCGCGAACGAAGTCATCCGCTGCCAGCGGATGGGGCCACTCGAGGAGGAATCCTCGACAAGCCCGAGAAGTCCGAGCACAGATCTACTCGATCTCGACAAAAGTTAGTCGAGATCGACAAGCCATCCAGACCTTGTCCGAGCCAGTCGAGAAGAACTACTCGAGAAACCCTAGTCGGCGAGCCATCTTAGTCGAGATCGACTAGAGGTGGTCGACATCGACAAGCACCCAGTGAGCCAGAGTGAGCCACATCGAGCAGAGCCGAGCCACCCAACTCGAGGTCGAGGAAGGCTAGTCGAGATCGACAAGAGCCCAGTCCAGAAGCTGCTCGACGAAGACTTACCCGACTAGACTTGGGATTCCTTGGGCGCGAAGGCGAAGATCTATCCAATTCTATCAAGATCTATCTATGGAAGGCGGAATCTATCCACTTGAAGACATGTTCCATATTTAGTTTTATCTTTTCCATTTTAGATATAATTTCCATGTTTTATTTATTTATCTTTTAAAGCGTTAGATATAGAGATAGATGATTATTTCCTTGACTAGCAAGGTTTGATCACTATAAATAAAGCCCATGGGGGCTGGTTTTCATTCATTCAATTTCAGTCAGAGACAGTTAGTTAGTTACACGGAGAAGTTTAGGGAGTTCGACGGTTTTATGGTTTTGGCATTGACGAAGGTTGATTGCCGGGACTGTTAAATCGTTGAATATAGTTAATGCAAGTTGTTTTCTTTCAATCAATGATGTCTGAGTTTGCCATGAAGAGCGAGTAGTCAACCCACTTCTAGGGTTGGGGCGAGCCCGACGATAGCCATGCAGAATTGAGGTAAAGATCGAACCTTTATCATGTTTTAAGCGTTTTCCTACTTGTTGATGTGTTTATTGCCCATATAATGGAGATCCATGCTAACAACTTGGATTATAAACATAAAATCGGTAGAGACGATTAGGGTTTCTTGAGAGAGTTGTCTAATTGTTGGAAAAAGCGAGAGCTTAATCCTTTAATGCGATTCACATGATAATCTGTTTGATCTACCTTATGCATGCTTGGTTATTGTTGTTGCAAACCCCAATCTTGGAAGTCTTTTTACATACAGTTTACAGTCGAAAATCCCAAAAAGCATTTGTTCTTTATTTTCTTTATTTTCTTTATTTTATTTCGTTTTCATCCCCTGCTGTACTCGACCTCGACTTACCTTAGTCGATCTCGAGTGGACTAATTCCCGACCTAGAGTCGATGTTGCCTAAGTGTGCAGGAATCGACGAGAGCCAACTCGGCTTCGACTAGCCTTACTCGATCTCGAGTAGGCCTAGTCGAGATCGACAACCACCTTCGTCGACTTTTGCTGCTGTGTTCGGCAAGTCTGACCTTCTGTCGAGTAACCCTACTCGAGGTCGAGGACTTCTGTAGTCGACATCTGCTCGTGAGATTTCGCTTCTGCCTAGGATCCGCTGACCAGCTTCCTCGTGGATCGATCCTGACTTCCGCTGCTGCATCAGGAGGAGGTCTTGTATTTATTTTGCGTGGGCATAATCTGGTTTGAATATTTTGTTATATTTTAAACTTGATTTCCTCCTACAACAAAATTGGCGCCGTTGCCGGGGAGGCTATCATTCGCACCTTAGGTAGTTAGATCTCACGTCTACCTTGAGTTACTTACAGGTGTATGCATCGTTCTGGTCAAACACCTGAGTTTGACGCCTTAGACGAACCGGAGCACTACCTACACATCCACTCTAGACTCAAAAGGATCATGGAGAAAAACGAAACACAGGAACAGCTGATCGCTAGGCTTACCAGGGAACTAGCCGAAAGGGATGCTGCTATCAACACTAAGGATGCTGCTATCGCCGCTGAGAGAGCAGCAAGGGAACAAGCACAAGCTGAGCTTGCCCAGTATCCAACTACTGCAGAGGACTATATGCATCCAACGCTCGTCGTGCCTGAATCGGCGATTCTTATCCCTGAAAACTCTTTTGAAATTCGCACTCAATTTCTTATAGAGCTTAAAAATACTGCCTTTTATGGTAAATTTAATGAGTGCCCTCTTGAACATATTACTAACTTTCACGATATGTGCCGTACTCTTGCTGAAGGTACCACTCTGGAATATGTCAAGATGAAAGCTTTCCGCTGGTCTCTCGCTGGTCCTGCACTGAAATGGCTGGAAGGGCTGACACCAAGATCACTGACAACCTGGGCCCAAGTAGAGCAAGAATTTCTCAACAAATTCTTCCCACCTGCCAAGACAGCACATCTCCGCCAGAAAATCACCGCTTTCAAACAGCAGAAAGGGGAACCGCTGGCAAAGGCATGGGAGCGCTACAAGGATCTTCTGCGATCTTGCCCTACTCATGGAACGCCACCCTACGTCATCCAAGAGATCTTCTTCAATTCTCTTGATCAAGGCACCAAAGACAGAATCAACCACTATACTCGTTATGAGTTTCTGACGATGCCTCCAATCGACGCATGGGGTGTGCTAGACAAGCTCACCAACTATGATAACAAATATGGGGCTACTTCAAACTATGATGAGAACTCCTGCGCCAGGCCAGCACCATCTATGCCACTTTATGAGCCAGCAAGGGAGATTGACCCAGATGTCAGGGAGCAGTTCTACAGAGATCAGAATCGCAAGCTCCTCAAGCAAGTCAAGTATCTATCTGTCAATCAGCCTTGCATTGAATGTGGATCACAGAGGCACACCACTACTGAGTGCCCACACACAGAGCAAGTCAGGATGGCAGAAACACATGAGGAAGCGGCCTATGCTGGGGATCCTAATCGCTACAACGGAGATCAAAGGCCTTATCAACAGCAATGGAACCAAGGTCCTCCTAGGAATCCCCCACCTTACAGAGCTCCAGGACATCCAGAGAGGGATCAAAAGAAGGACGATCTACAGTTGATCCTTGATGAGATGCGCCGAAATCATGCCCAGAACCTACAGGCTACCAATACCATCAACAGTCAGCTCCAGCATGTCAACACAAAGTTCATAGAGCTTGATATCTGGAAAAAGGGCATCGAAACTCAGATGGGTCAAATCGCATCACAGATCCCACGACAATCCGGCAAACTCCCTGGGCAAACAGAACCAAATCCTAAGGGGCAAACTGGACATGTCGCAGCTATCAAATTAAGGAGTGGGCATCAATTGAACGAGCCAGAGGTCGGAAAACAGCAGAGCCAAGCAGAACAGCAACTCGAGGTCGACAAGCCCGTACTCGATCTCGAGGAGCCCGTGGTCGACCTCGACAAGACTCAACTCGACAGAGACCAAAAACTGAGCTCGGACTCTACTGCGCAGACCAGCCACCCGAGGTCGACGAGCCAACTCGAGATCGACAAGAGCTTGGTCGATCTCGACAAGCCGGTGGTCGATGTCGACAAGAATTTGGCCAACGCCGACGACTCTGCAGCACCTCCGACAGCTAACCAGGCTTCGAAAAAGCCACTTCCTTTCCCTTCTAAATCTCTTAAAGACCCCACTGCGGGCAGATTTAATAGATTTGTCAATATGTTGCAAGAGCTAAACTTTTCTATTCCTTTTACAGAAGCTCTGCAAGAGATGCCTGGCTATGTCAAATTCCTAAAGGAAATCCTGAGCAAAAAGCGGTCCATCTCAGAGATCGCAGGCGAATGCAAAGTACTCCACTTCCCTGAAAAGAGGCCAGATCCAGGTAAGTTTTCTGTTACTGTGGGCTTTGGTCAATTCAAATACGATTCTCTATGCGATTTAGGAGCAAGTGTGAGCATCATGCCTTTATCAATCTGGAGAAAAGTTAAAATAGGATGTATAGAACCTGTGGATGCTAAATTATACATGGCAAATAATACAGTAGTTATCCCTACAGGAATAGTTGAAAATGTCCCTGTCCAGGTTGGAAAATTCTTTGTGCCTGCGGATTTCCTTATTATTGATTGCGCTGAAGATCCTACTAGTCCTATTATTCTTGGTAGACCCTTTTTAGCGACTGCAGATGCCAGGATTAGTGTTAAGAATCGATTGCTCACCTTTACCATCAGCGATGAGGTTTTGGATTTCTCTTTTGGCCCTGCAAAAGAGGAGATTTCTTGGCTGGAGGTGAAAAGCATCAGCATCGACGGGACTGAGCAAACAGCAAAGGAGGGAGCCAGAGCTGTACTCGAGGTCGAGAAAGCGTACTCGACCTCGACAAGCCCCCTACTAGAGATCGACAAGCCTTCGTCGATCTCGACCACCACTGATGAGCCTGAGACTTGCCAGGAGACTAAGTATGGGGTCCCTGTACTCGACCTCGACAAGCTGTACTCGACATCGAGTAGCCCCAAGCCCGAAAACTTCTGTTTTGGGTCCGAACAGGTAAGTGCGGGTATGAATTCTACTCCTTCTCAGTCCATAAATAAAAATTTTAATGATTTGAAGGGAGCTAAAACATCGTGGCGAGAAAATTTGCAGAAACTGAAGGCCACAAGGAAGAAAAAGAAGGAGAAAGGAGATGATGCAAGCAATCCCTTATCAGCTGAGCTTGCATACTACCAGCAGGACCTAGATGATCCAGGAGAAGGGCCAAGCATGAACAAGGCCCACAAAGATGGTCCTTGAAAGCAAACGGAGAAGTCGGCCTAGCGACTCTAAAATCTAGAGCATGTATTTAAAACTTTATGAACTTTTGGACACTTTGAACTTTGGTTTTGGTTTTTGTTTTTGGTTTTTGTTTTTTGTTTTTGGTCTTGTGTCTTTCATATGGATAGTCTTGTCTTGGAATGGAATCTAACACTTATAGGGCGGCAAGCACATAGAGATCGCGAAAAGTGGAGGAAGAAGTCCCTGAAACCGGTCGACATCGACGAAGGCCAAGTCGACGACGACGAAGAGGAGAAGCCCAGACAGTACTCGATCTCGAGTAGGCCAACTCGAGATCGACAAGCCCAGACACTCCTCGACTTCTGAAACCACCAGACGCAGAAAACCCAACTCGAGATCGAGTAAGGGGTACTCGATCTCGACAAGCTCCCTGCTCGACCTAGACCAGTTTTCTTCTCGACATGATCTTGTGAGTTTCTTTTTCTACCCTTACCTTGTTTTTGATATTTTTACAGTGGGGACACTGTAATGTTTAAGTATGGGGTGGGGAAAGGGCTTACATTGTGCATATTTGATTTATTTGATCATATTTTACATATTTATGCATTATTTCTTGGAATTGCTACATGGCTATTTTGGAAAGCACTATTTGATTTATGTGCTTATATGCATGTTTTCCAAAAATTTTAGAAAAATGACCCCCATTTGAAATTTTTTTTGAATAATGTCATGGAAGCTTATATTGAACTCGACGATGCAAAATTGGATTCATTAGAGAAATAGCATGAAATTGCCTAGTAAAGGGAAGTCACAATGAAGTGCATTATTTCTTGAAAACCATGAAAGGAGGTAAAATTTGAAGTTGCTTTTGACATGTTGCATGATAAGATGATTGAGGACTTTATATTTCCATATAATGCTCATTATTTATATCCTAGCCTTACCTATGCTTATGCATCACAAAAGCCATAATATGCCTTGATTCGAAAATATTGCTCCACATGATCTAAATATTTGCCATTCCTTACCTTATCCGGGGATTATGTTGAGAATGAAGTTACATTATGGAGATGTTATATGGTTGTTGTGATGATTATTACAAATATTTGGAGTTTGGAAGGAAATTGTTTGAAATATATGGAAAATTTAATGAGTGAAAGAAAATCCAATCACCTCAGGAGATAAAGGTAGATTGACCCTGCTCTCTGAGATAATAGTTTGGAGAGATGGGACACATTGTGAGGAGTCCAAAGCACTAAGTATCCGGGGCCATTCATGACACCCATGTTTGCGACTCGCGAGAAGGCAGTGCTAAGGTAAGAGAGGTAAAAGCATTATTATTGAGAAAAACAATATGAAAGGTGATGAATCAAATGGAAAAGGAATGTGGAATGAAATTCAAAGTTTGGAAAAGTACTCCATTTCCCCGGATCATAAAAACACCACATTGCCAAAAATTACCCACCTTTAGCCTTTTACCAATCTACTCCTTCATGAGCTTCAATTAAAGTCTTCTTGATTATCAAATGCTTTGTCACGTATGAATTATTTGTGCATAACCCTCCTTTTGCGAGTAGATGTTGCTTTTACATATTTTGCACATGCATAAATCTGTGACACTAGTACCTTTTCGAGGATGGTAATTCATTGCAGGGTTATATAAGAATGAATCTGAGATGTTGAGAGTTTTAATTTCTTCCCCTGAATGACAAATAAAAGTATTGCTTGAGGACAAGCAAGCTTAAGTATGGGGTGTTTGTTGTGAGCGGAATCTGCCATGTTTTACAGCAACTTTTATTTCGATTTCTGTATACATTGCATTCATTTGGGTTTAGATAGTACAGAATCTGTGTAATTAATGTTTATTTGCCAAAATTATGGAATCTACACAAGTTTCTGTTTAAATCGCAGAAATCGAGGCATTTACAGCAATTCTACAGAAGGTCGGAAAAGCTCGGAAAACCACTACAGAAGTCCAAGGTCAAAGCAGCAGAGCAAGGCTGAAAGCCAGGTCTACTCGATCTCGAGTAAGACTGGTCGAGCTCGACAAGCCATGTCCGAGGCAGACATGGTCGAGCAACCCTGATCGAGCAAGCCAGACACCCAGACCCCGGACCCAACTCGACCTCGACAAGCCCTGGTCGAGGTCGACGAAGCCCCAAAGCCATGTCCGGAGTCGACGAGGAGAGTTGGCCGAGGACGAAGCCGAGGACGACTAGGAAGACTCGCTGCCGCGAACGAAGTCATCCGCTGCCAGCGGATGGGGCCACTCGAGGAGGAATCCTCGACAAGCCCGAGAAGTCCGAGCACAGATCTACTCGATCTCGACAAAAGTTAGTCGAGATCGACAAGCCATCCAGACCTTGTCCGAGCCAGTCGAGAAGAACTACTCGAGAAACCCTAGTCGGCGAGCCATCTTAGTCGAGATCGACTAGAGGTGGTCGACATCGACAAGCACCCAGTGAGCTAGAGTGAGCCACATCGAGCAGAGCCGAGCCACCCAACTCGAGGTCGAGGAAGGCTAGTCGAGATCGACAAGAGCCCAGTCCAGAAGCTGCTCGACGAAGACTTACCCGACTAGACTTGGGATTCCTTGGGCGCGAAGGCGAAGATCTATCCAATTCTATCAAGATCTATCTATGGAAGGCGGAATCTATCCACTTGAAGACATGTTCCATATTTAGTTTTATCTTTTCCATTTTAGATATAATTTCCATGTTTTATTTATTTATCTTTTAAAGCGTTAGATATAGAGATAGATGATTATTTCCTTGACTAGCAAGGTTTGATCACTATAAATAAAGCCCATGGGGGCTGGTTTTCATTCATTCAATTTCAGTCAGAGACAGTTAGTTAGTTACACGGAGAAGTTTAGGGAGTTCGAAGGTTTTAAGGTTTTGGCATTGACGAAGGTTGATTGCCGGGATTGTAAAATCGTTGAATATAGTTAATGCAAGTTGTTTTCTTTCAATCAATGATGTCTGAGTTTGCCATGAAGAGCGAGTAGTCAACCCACTTCTAGGGTTGGGGCGAGCCCGACGATAGCCATGCAGAATTGAGGTAAAGATCGAACCTTTATCATGTTTTAAGCGTTTTCCTACTTGTTGATGTGTTTATTGCCCATATAATGGAGATCCATGCTAACAACTTGGATTATAAACATAAAATCGGTAGAGACGATTAGGGTTTCTTGAGAGAGTTGTCTAATTGTTGGAAAAAGCGAGAGCTTAATCCTTTAATGCGATTCACATGATAATCTGTTTGATCTACCTTATGCATGCTTGGTTATTGTTGTTGCAAACCCCAATCTTGGAAGTCTTTTTACATACAGTTTACAGTCGAAAATCCCAAAAAGCATTTGTTCTTTATTTTCTTTATTTTCTTTATTTTATTTCGTTTTCATCCCCTGCTGTACTCGACCTCGACTTACCTTAGTCGATCTCGAGTGGACTAATTCCCGACCTAGAGTCGCTGTTGCCTAAGTGTGCAGGAATCGACGAGAGCCAACTCGACTTTGACCAGCCTTACTCGATCTCGAGTAGGCCTAGTCGAGATCGACAACCACCTTCGTCGACTTTTGCTGCTGTGTTCGGCAAGTCTGACCTTCTGTCGAGTAACCCTACTCGAGGTCGAGGACTTCTGTAGTCGACATCTGCTCGTGAGATTTCGCTTCTGCCTAGGATCCGCTGACCAGCTTCCTCGTGGATCGATCCTGACTTCCGCTGCTGCATCAGGAGGAGGTCTTGTATTTATTTTGCGTGGGCATAATCTGGTTTGAATATTTTGTTATATTTTAAACTTGATTTCCTCCTACAACACTAACAAGCTAAAAGCGGAAGATGATAAGGTTGCTAAATACCAAAAATTTAGGGTTGTTGGCAAGCAACAACATAGAACTATTAGTGTTGCTAAAAAAACAGGAAGCTAAAGTTGTTGTAACATAGCAAAATGGAGTTGTTTGTATTGTTATGCTGATTTCTGTGTATGTAAACTATTAGTGTTGCTAAAAAAACAGGAAGGTAAAGTTTCAATATTAAATATAATAGGAATAATAAATACCAAAAATTAAAAATGTCTAATAGTGTATTATAAGTCAAAGTGGAATAATTAGGCTCTGGTTAAATTACACATGACCTTAAAACGAGTAAAAACATAAATCATTTATTTTCTGCAGCATGTTTCACATGCATGGTGTGAAATCTATTATGGTTATAAAAATCAATTGTCATTAGATTCTAATGAAAATAAAGATAGTCTTAAAACAGCTCATAACAAACAACATTCATTTATTCACTCTGTTTCATAGGTTATCCTTGGAAAAAAAATATGATGAAGAAATTAAGGGTTCACCGTGAAATACAATAGGATTAAAAATAATTTTTTTGTTATATATATGTAAAAGGTATCTACCAAATCCTTCTTACAAGAGTTTTAATATAACCTAGCGTTATCTGGCACGATTCTTAATTCTTACAAATCATCCAATCTTCTAACTAATTTCTTCCTTTACAACACATTCGAATATTGCTCGAGGTTAATATTCCATCAACTTCATTCGAAATTTTAATACTTTAGCTCATTAGAGTTTATACATTTAAATTACGATATCTTTTCTCAAATAATTTAGATCAATTTGAGAAGTGTAATATGAGTGTAATATAGAAATTGTCATAAAGGACTAAACTCGGTTTTCTTAGGCGAAGAACTACAATGTCAAGAGAAGTGTGGAAGCGGCCGATTTACTATTCTTTATCAAATTCGATGTACTAATTGTCTCGAGAAAAAACTTCATCATGCCAACGGAAGATTTCGAACAATGGCGTAATGGGGGAGACCGAGGAAAATGGTTTGTAGGTGGAAATTTTTTTTCCCCATTTTGGTAGAGATTAGTGGAAAATTGATGTGTTGAGTATTTTGTGTGGTGGTGATAATGCATATTTTAGATAGGCATTATAGTTATAATTAGTTTAGATAGGTTGCATTTCTTGCTTGCTTTATTATTAATTTGCATCTTGTGTTTATTTAGAAAAGTTCGGATTCTGCGCAATTTTGTGTTTATCTCGTAGATCGAATCAGAACACACTTGGGGAGATGCAATGTCTCGAAGAGGAACACAAGATGAATGGAAAGGAACAAGGAAGAAAGAAGCAAGGCAAGACGAGAAGAAAAACCCGCAGAAAGGAGCCAAGACCACGGCAAAGCTACCTGCGGCGGGCGCCGCAGCTAGTGCCGCGGCCGCCGCAGTGCCCGCCGCAGCGGGTAGCTGACAAGGCAGTTGCGGCGGGCGCCGCAGACCTTGCGGCGGCCGCCGCACGTACGGACAGCGCGGATCCGTTTTTTTGGAAAACCCTAGTTTCTATCTATTTTGTTTGGGGCCGACTTTGGGATGTTTTAATTAGGCTTTTATGTTATTTTTCTTTACCATTCATTCTACTCTTTCATTCATTAGACTCTTTAGAGAATTTGAGCAATGTCTTCCATGAGGAACTAAACTCATCTATTCTGCCTGCAATTTGAAGCTTTATTCGGATTGATTGTGAGTTTCTAATTCTCGCTCCTAGTTTCCTATTTGTGAATGCTTCAACTTCTTTGTGCTTGATTGATTATTGTTTTGTTCTATCTTGACTGATCAACTTGGTAGAATCAATTCAATCGCTAAGGTTTTGTAGATTCCTGGTTGTGAACCTTAACCTAAGTGGCAAACTTATTCCTTTAGGGCTGGTTGAACTAATTGAATAAGTAGGAAGTTGAATGTGTTGTTAAATCCTTTTTTAGGGACTGCAAATACCTTGGCTAATCTCTGAACTTAAAGCTATCAATTGGGTTAAATCCTTCTTTAGGGACCGTTCGATTGATAAGGGTTGCTAGGACTGGTTGGACTAGTAACTATATTAGGTCGGGACAAGGGCATTCATAGGAAACACAATAGGACGAGAAGAAGTTACAAGGATCGCTTCAATCCAATAAAGTGGAAAATTGTAGGTGGAATTGCTTTCCCTAAATTGTCTAAAACCAATTCCTTTACTTTGCTTTGTTTAATCCGCTTTGATAAAAGGCGGACCTTTCACACACAAAAAACCCCCCAAATTGGGTACTTTGATTGACACTTGAATCACACTTGAATAATAATTTCCCTGTGGGATCGACCTCTTACTTATTGCTATACTAGTTATAGGTTTGAGTTTACTTTGACGGGATCAACGACAGGTTTGCCCTCCGTCAAATTTGGCGCCGTTGCCGGGGAAATTTTTATTAAATTCTTGTGTGTTTTTAGTGTTGATCTTGGTGTGGACCGTCTTACTTGGTCCATACCTTTGCTACTAATTCTTCTCTGTAGAAAGCATTGCAGAGATGGCGAACCTCACTCTAAAGGAGCTTTCTGCTCATGATCCGGCACAGCAACCCCTGGCAATCCAATTCCCTGCACTTGCAGAAGGAGTCAACTTCGAGCTTAAGTCAGGGGTAGTTCATCTTCTACCCAAATTCAATGGGTTGAGTGGGGAGGATCCCCACAAGCATCTGTCTGAATTCCATAGGGTGGTTGTTGGGATGAAACCAGCGAATGTAACTGAAGAGCAGATCAAGCTGAGAGCATTTCCTTTCACTCTGAAGGATGATGCAAACGAATGGTTCTTCTATCTACCACCCGACTCTATTGCTACTTGGGCCGAGATGAAAAGAGTCTTCCTAGAGATGTACTTCCCTGCAACAAAGCTAAATGCTTTGAAAAGGTCTATCAGCAGCATTGAGCAGTACGCGACAGAGTCCATTCATGAGTATTTTGAGCGTTTCAAGAAACTCTGCGCTAGCTGCCCATCCCATGGGTACGCTCAAAAGGATCTGGTCCTCTTTCTATTTAATGGGTTGACTGATATAGAGCGAAAAACAGTGAATTCTGCTTGTGGAGGTAACATGCTGAACAAGACGCCTGCCCCGGCATGGGAGGTGTTTAAGGAGCTATCTGAGGGCTCCAGACAGTTCAACAAGGGCCCTCGCGCTGGGGGTGTACTCGCTGTTGATGCTAATGTGGCTGCACTTCAGACTGATATGGCAGAGGTTAAGGAGATGATGAAACGAATGGTTATTGATAGGACTCCTCAACAACTGAAGGCATGTGGTCTCTGCAGTCAATACACTCATCCCATGGACACGTGCCCACTTCTACAAGATCCTAATGTTGAATTGAATGCCATTGGGAACTTCGCTCAACAAAGGCCTATGCAAGGCAATTATGGAAATCCTGGGTATTTCAACAACAACAACTACAATAGGGGCTATCAGCAAGGCTATGGGAACTATCAAGCCTCTTTCAATCAGCAAGGGGGGCAACAGGAAAGGCCTCAACAACAATATGAACCTCGACAGGGAGGTCAGCAGCAATCAAATGGGAATAATGAGGACCCATTGCAGCAACTCTCACGACTGGTCATGAGGAATGATAAACAACAGTCAGAGCGGATGGCGACTCTAGAGAAGCAACAATCAGATCGGATGACGAATATTGAGAATCAAATGAGTCAGCTCATTCAGGTCTTAAGTGCGAAGATGGCAAACGATGCAAGTAAGCTTCCATCACAGACGGTTGAGAACCCGACAAGGGAGAATGTCAGTGCAATAACACTTAGGAGTGGCAAGGAACTGATTGCCACAACTCAAGAAGACGATGAGGAGATGGTAGATGAGGAGATCGAGATAATTGAAGGCAAAGACGGCCAAACAGTGGTGCGGCGCCCGCGGCATCCTTTGCGGCGCCCGCCGCAGCACCTTGCGGTGCCCGCCGCCAGAGACGGTTTCCACGCGGCGCCCGCCGCAGATTTTGCCCAGGGGGGGAGCGGCGCCCGCGGCTCTCATGCGGCGCCCGCCGCAACTACCTCCGTCGGCGAATCTTCTCCTGGTGAGTCTTCTTCCTTACCTCTTTCCTCCTCTCTTCCTCTTTCTCCTCTTCCTCTTTCTTCTTCTTCTTCCTCTTCTCCCTTACCTATGGAGATTCCAAAGCCCGTCCCGCCTTTTCCGGAAGCCTTGAAAGACACACGAACATATGAGAATGACAAGGAGATCTACGAGACATTCGGCAAGTGTGCGGTAAACATTCCTTTACTTAGCTTGATTAAGAGCATTCCTAGATATGCTAAATTTTTGAAGGAATTGTGCACCATCAAGAGGAAGCAGAGACTGAAAAAGAAGGAAAAGGTAAGCTTGAATGAAAATGTTTCTGCTATGTTGCAAAAGAAATTGCCTGAAAAATGCGGAGATCCAGGTATGTTTACGATTCCATGTGCGATTGGGAACACTAGATTCAAACAAGCCATGTTAGATCTAGGAGCCTCAATTAATGTTATTTCTTATAACATGTATTTGTCTTTGGGTTTGGGTCCTCTGACTGAGACTGGGGTTACAGTGCAGCTTGCTGATCGTTCACAAATCAGGCCAAGAGGCGTTGTTGAAGATGTTTTAGTTATGGTGGATGATTTGTTTTTCCCTGTGGATTTCTTTGTTTTAGATATGGAGCAGGGAACCCCTGAAACACCCATTATACTGGGAAGGCCATTCCTGAAAACTGCAAAGACGAAAATTGATTGTTGTGAGGGCCTATTGACTATGGAGTTTGATGGAAGAAAGATAGAATTCTCTCTCTTTAATCACGCTAAGCTTTCTCCTGAAACTTCGTTAGATATGCCTATTGCTGAAAATACTGATCATAACAATAATTTTCGTGATTTGTTAGAGACAACTAAGGAACATAGTTTATGGAAATTTGAACCTCCTAACAAATTGCAATCTTATGTGATTCCAGGACAACCCCCAGGCATAGCCCATGGAGAGGAGCTAAGAGAAATGGCTGAACGCTGGAACAGGAAGCTACACCTTTCAAGGGTGCCTGCATTTGTCAATGAAACGACCGGTGTTGGTGACCCTGGTGGAGGAACATAGGCCGATCAAGGGCCATCACGTCGAGCCAACGACATGAAACAAAGGCGCTTCTCGGGAGGCAACCCGAGGTACATTTTTCAGATTTATTTTCTTTTTCTTTTCCTTCACCCTGAGTATATGAGTTTCACTTTTGTTGTCTTTAATGTTTCATTGAGGGCAATGAAAACTTCAAGTGTGGGGGAGAGGAGTTTTATTTACATAGTGCATAGAGTTAGAGCATATTTCATTTTCTGCACCATGTTTAAGTTTAATTAAGTTGTTGTTTAGTTTTTATTTAATTTAATTTTCGGAATTTAAAAAAAAAAAGAAAAAATCGAAAATATTAAATAGAGCATGCATTGCATATATATGTGTTATTCAAATACCCATCTTGCTTAGTTGTCCTCTAATTTAAATTTCAAGCATGAATCATAAAAATCCCATGGAGTTCTGGATGTTTTGATTATTATTGCTAAATGATTTTTGTGGAGCATGAGCTAACAATTATAATTGAGCATGTATGATTGAGCTAAAGTATGATTGAAGTCCTAAAAACATGACCCTGTGAGAATGTTTGGCCTTATTTGAATTCTTTTACTCAATTGTGTGAATTACTCGCCTACTGTTGCTACCTCTTGGCATTGACTGCAGTATCTATTTTTAAAGGCCGATGCACATGTTTTATTGCTTGCGGAGTTTATGTTTATATTTTGAGTCTTTTTGTTCAATTTTATGCATATCTAGTAAATAAGGTGGCAAGGGTTGATGCACTGAGTAACCGGGTCTACGCATGACACCCATGGGTATGATTCGCGCAAAAAGGTGTTGAAAATTAACCACTAGGAAAGAAAGCTTGATCATTGAGTAACCAAGTTCATTCATGACACCCATGTTTGCAACTTGCGTCAAAAGGTGTTCAAGTGGACTTCATATTCATGTTCATATTCATAGTTGAGGTGTTGATAGACCGGGGCCATTCATGACACCCATGTTTGCGCTTCGCGTAAGGAAACACCAAGACAAGAAAAAGAAAAAAAAAGAGAAAAGAGACCAAAGAAAAAGAAAAAAAGTGTTGCATTTTTAGTTTCTTTATGTTATCCCGCAAGTAATGACATTTTGGTAGATAATTGGTGATATGGTGGTCAATGTCTATGAGCTTAGTGCATTATTGGTTTGAGTTGAGAGTTGTACCTAAAAGCCTAGACACATGAGTGAAACACATATTTCTGGTGAGGTTGGTTGATGTCTACTTCTAAGCTTTGATCACCTGAATACATGCTATGACGTTTGTTTGCTTGGTTTATGGTTTCACCTGCTATGATGTTGTTTTTGGTAATATTGAAGCGTGAAGGGATTTCCTGTGGGATACATTGATTCATGTTCATTCTAGCATTGCTTGAGGACAAGCAAAGGTTAAGTGTGGGGGATTTGATAATGCATATTTTAGATAGGCATTATAGTTATAATTAGTTTAGATAGGTTGCATTTCTTGCTTGCTTTATTATTAATTTGCATCTTGTGTTTATTTTAGAAAAGTTCGGATTCTGCGCAATTTTGTGTTTATCTCGCAGATCGAATCAGAACACACTTGGGGAGATGCAATGTCTCGAAGAGGAACACAAGATGAATGGAAAGGAACAAGGAAGAAAGAAGCAAGGCAAGACGAGAAGAAAAACCCGCAGAAAGGAGCGAAGACCACGGCAAAGCTACCTGCGGCGGGCGCCGCAGCTAGTGCCGCGGCCGCCGCAGTGCCCGCCGCAGCGGGTAGCTGACAAGGCAGTTGCGGCGGGCGCCGCAGACCTTGCGGCGGCCGCCGCACGTACGGACAGCGCGGATCCGTTTTTTTGGAAAACCCTAGTTTCTATCTATTTTGTTTGGGGCCGACTTTGGGATGTTTTAATTAGGCTTTTATGTTATTTTTCTTTACCATTCATTCCACTCTTTCATTCATTAGACTCTTTAGAGAATTTGAGCAATGTCTTCCATGAGGAACTAAACTCATCTATTCTGCCTGCAATTTGAAGCTTTATTCGGATTGATTGTGAGTTTCTAATTCTCGCTCCTAGTTTCCTATTTGTGAATGCTTCAACTTCTTTGTGCTTGATTGATTATTGTTTTGTTCTATCTTGACTGATCAACTTGGTAGAATCAATTCAATCGCTAAGGTTTTGTAGATTCCTGGTTGTGAACCTTAACCTAAGTGGCAAACTTATTCCTTTAGGGCTGGTTGAACTAATTGAATAAGTAGGAAGTTGAATGTGTTGTTAAATCCTTTTTTAGGGACTGCAAATACCTTGGCTAATCTCTGAACTTAAAGCTATCAATTGGGTTAAATCCTTCTTTAGGGACCGTTCGATTGATAAGGGTTGCTAGGACTGGTTGGACTAGTAACTATATTAGGTCGGGACAAGGGCATTCATAGGAAACACAATAGGACGAGAAGAAGTTACAAGGATCGCTTCAATCCAATAAAGTGGAAAATTGTAGGTGGAATTGCTTTCCCTAAATTGTCTAAAACCAATTCCTTTACTTTGCTTTGTTTAATCCGCTTTGATAAAAGGCGGACCTTTCACACACAAAAAACCCCCCAAATTGGGTACTTTGATTGACACTTGAATCACACTTGAATAATAATTTCCCTGTGGGATCGACCTCTTACTTATTGCTATACTAGTTATAGGTTTGAGTTTACTTTGACGGGATCAACGACAGGTTTGCCCTCCGTCAGGTGGGTAAAACATGACCGAAAATATTTTGAAAACAAACCCGAACATGGTTCGGGAAAAGAACTAGTTATTACTATTATGAAAAATAAGTCAAAGTACTACCCATAGTTATTAGTTTAAATAGGTTCATATCCAACAGTTGGAGCAACTATTAGATATGCACAAAAAATAATAAGAGCCAGTGTTATTAAATAAAACTATTTATATACAAAAGTAGTTTAGATTATTAAACTATTTAATTTTACTAACAATTGGGGTTAATTCAAAACATTGAATTTAACTCTATTTTTTCCTAATATTAATAAAAATATTCATAATAATAATTAATAGTAATATTATTATTACTATTAATTTGTGATTTTAACTCTAAATACAAAGCAGTTTAGATTTATAAAAGTTTTCTTTTATAACAAAATAAAATAAAACTATTTACAATAACAGTAGTTTAGATTGGTTTTTTATATATTATTCGAAGCTAGTTAGGTTATTTCACATGTAATGTAAAAAAAAAAATTAATATGAAGGAAATATCCATCTCTATTGGTCCATGGCTGAGAGAACGGATTGAAATCTTACACTGTTGGATTTCAGAAAATAAAGGGCCACAATTAAATACAAGTCATGCGAATAGATGATGCTATCCACGCTGCCGCGGCTGATGTATATTATATTGGTCCGGAAAAACAAAAATTAGGCGCATGCCGCGGCTGATGCTCGAACTGGGGACCTGCTTCTCCATGGCTATATTAGAGACCAGCGAGCAACAGTTCTTTTGTGTCAAAAGTGACACCCGTTTTTATTTATTACTTCATATAAATAACAAACTAAGCATAATACTCCTTTTTACCCGTTTTTATTTAAGATTATGCTTAAAAAATAACACTTACTATGTAAATAATAATTACTTACAAAATATTAAAAAAAATAAGACAATCATCACTTATGCTTTTTTTTTTTTGGAAATTAAGGTAAGCAACACTTTCAAACTTTAAATTCAATGATGTGTTGCTTACCTTAATATTTTGTAAGTAATTATTATATTAAGGTAAGCAAGATCTTTACTTACAAAATATTAAAAAAAATAAGACAATCATCTCGGTTTAGCAATTCAAACACAAGATCTTTATATGTAAGGTTCCTTGATGTTATGTGTTAACTAGACTTCATTTCCCTTTAAAATCACATATAAGATATGAAGGTTTGATAATGTAAAACAAAGTAATATAAAGATACTCTAGAAGGGGGGTTGAATAGAGTATGCCGGTTTTTCACTAATAATCTCAAGACTTTTGAAGCTCGTGCAAAACCCTTTGAGATTAGACTTAGTCTTTTCTCTGCAAACCTGAATCACAAAGTTAAACAATTCGAACCAAGTACGGAAATAAGGTAAAGCAGTAAATAAAGGACTCGATGAATTGTTTACGAGGTTCGGCACGAACTTGGCCTACGTCCCCGCCTATGGTTTTTCCACAACCCTAGGATTCAACCGGCTTTTATTGATTCACAAGACTTAGGATCCTAATAACTCACCGAGAAGCCTCTCTCCTATACAATTGCAATCTAGTAAACTCACGTTCCCTTGGAGTCCTAGACCAATCTAGAAGAGCCCCACCTTTCAATGCTATCTAGTACAATCCTCTTACACTTAGTGAATCAATCGCCTAGTGTTCACTTCCTGAGTTACAAAGTCTTGAGTATAACACTATAACAAAATATATTCTATAGGCTCACTTTGTGACTCTCAAATGCTTTGAAATGAAATAACAGACACTTAAGGACTAGCAGAGAGCTCACGAAGAAGACAGATTTCTCTTTGAAGGCTTGAGTGTATGAAAGCTTGTGTTCAACGAATGTGTGGCTGTCTTCTTCTTCCTTTTCTTTATATTGAAACAAATTGGCGCCTAAGGATCTTCACCAATGGCTAGAGAGGATCATGGCTTGAGCTGGATTCTTCAAAATATTCTATCTTTGAAAACTTCTGAAGCCATGATCTTCCGATTTGAATCTTCTCAATTTACAACATAAGGAAGGAAATAATATTCGAAAATACTTCCTGAAAGGTTAGTG
The DNA here is from genome assembly GCA_037127255.1 of Persicaria tinctoria. Classification (NCBI taxonomy): domain Eukaryota; kingdom Viridiplantae; phylum Streptophyta; class Magnoliopsida; order Caryophyllales; family Polygonaceae; genus Persicaria; species Persicaria tinctoria. The sequence continues at coordinate 29,799,235 of JBANSL010000001.1, forward strand.
TACATATAATAATATAATGGAAGCATATAATAACATAAAATAATATTCGAGCATAATATCATATAGAACAGGTTTTGTGTTTCATCAACACTGCTAAAGCTTCACGACCTTTGACAAAAAACAGACCGTCAAAGCCTTTGAAACTTATTCCGATTTTCATCAAGGGAGTGGAGTTATCAATCTCCCGCTTGATGATAGACAAAATATGTGCATCCTTGCAACTTAGTGAAGCATATATAATATAAGTAAAATCGGACTAAGTGCCTGCATGGGTTAGACAAATGTTGGATCATAAGTTAAAAACATGAAAATTTCCAAGCAAAACCAAGGTCTTCCAAGACCTTTGAATCACAACAGTTTTTAAAAGTCTAACGCCACAGATCATCTCCCCCTTTTTGTCTTTCAAGAAAGGGAGGAGGTAAAACAGTCACCAAAAGTTTTGAAACAGTTTCCAAAAACCATCAATGTTTTCGATTTGGGGTTAGGGTAGGGTAGGGTAAGGCTAAGCTTCATCGTCCGGAGAATCATCAGTGAGCAGCGACCTCAGATCTTGCAACAGCTTGGTTACCTCGCTCATCTCCATCATAAACTCCTTATGCAGCTCCTTGATATCCAAGCGAACTTCCTCCAAGCCCAACTCTAGGTTGTCCATGCGTTCATCAACGGCTGAAGCAGTGTGAAGAGATTTTGAAGGAGAGGCAAGACTCCAAGTCCCTTGGGGGGGACCGAGTGATGCCAATCTTTTCAAGGCTCTTGGAGTCGAACTTACCCATATGACGCTGTTGTTCTTCATTTTTTAAATTGATTCCAGAAGCTTTGAAGATATGGGTCAACAGGGTGGCAAAGGGGAGGGGAGTTCCTTTCCTAGCTTTTCTAGTGTGAGCCATGGATCCTAAAATGGTATTGGCCAGATGAAGATCAAGGCCATTTAGGATTCGGTAAAGTAGAACCATGGCATTATCGATAAGGAGCGAGCTAGAGTTAAGACGGTGTAAGAGGCAACGCACAATGATGTTAAAAATAATCTTTGCCTCTAGGGTAAGGGATGAGTGGGTAAGCTGCTTTGAAGTGCTGTTAGATGCTTCGGGTAGGAGATATTTGGATCGGGCAAGGGCTAGGCACTGTTCTTTTGTGGGGTTCTCGGGAGAGGGTGGACAAGGTCTAGGTAGGCAAAGGTCTAGGCTAGGCACTGTTCTTTTGTGGAGTTGAAAGAGATTCTAACCCCTTTGACGATGGATTCCAAAGACCAACCGTCGACATTGTTTTTGGCTTTTAGGTTTATGTAGAACAGGCGGGTAAGTTGGGGATAGTAGATTGATTCAAGGTTGAGTAGGGTCCAGGCTGGGGATTTTTATGGAGAGCAATGCATGGAAAATTCAAAGCTTCAAAGAACGCAATATCCAAAAAATCAGAACAGTAGATCCTACGAGTTCGAAACTCATCTACCCACTTGCCAGCCGTTTTAGCATTTTCAAACCATGAAGAGGGTAAGGATTGGTTTACCTGGATGTAGGCAGGTGGATCAGCATTCTTCCTGCCTGTGTTGGAGCAGTCCTCTTGGCAGGTGCCTCAAGGCCTCTGAGGGTACCCTTCCTGGTACGCTTTGGAGATGGAGGCTTGACAGCTGCTGGGGCTTTCCGCTTCTTTGGAGACGGGGGAGGAGGAGAAGGAGAAGGATAAGGAGAGGCAACAGGTTCTGGATCCTCTTCCTCCTCGTCCTCAAACCCCGAGTCCTCAGCGGACCCATCATCGTTGTCTCCTTCAGCATCCTCATCATCACCGGTCTCATCATCCTCCTCTTCTTCTTCCTCTGGTTCCACCTCAGTGAGAACCTCCTTCTCAGCCTCTTTCCAAACCAGCTCGGCCTCTTCCTCGACCTTTTTCTTCCTTAAAGCTTCTTCTTCAGCTTCCTTGGCGGCATCCCGTTCCAGAATAGCATCGAGATCCTCCTCTTCCTCCTCATCATCCACCTCCTCAGCGATGATTTTCTTTTTCCCTTTCTGCTTTGCACTGAGAGGCTTCTTCGTTGAGCATTTTTTAGAGCCCTTGGTTACTGTAGTCGTGCTCTCAGCGATGGCGCTCTTGACAACAGCAGGGACGATAGCTTGAGGAGTGGGTTCAGGTGTAGGGGAAGTAGAAGTGACCTGGCGTCCCTTGGGGGTGGCGCCAAGTCTTTTGGGTGTGAAAGCTTTCTTTGATTTGGGAGCCATGGAGGTAATCGACTAGGGTTTCAGAACAGTTTGAGAGGTTGAAGAAAGAGAATTGAAAGAGTTCTGAGGTTATGGGGTAATCGAGTGGGGTTTGGGTTTTAAAAAGGAGAGATTTGAGTGATGGGACGGGTTTTAGGGTTCCAATGTATGTAATGATAACATTGCCAATTTGAAAAATATTTCAATTCAAAATTCAAATCTTCTCTTAACCATTTTAAAATAGGAGGGAAATAACCGAAAATATTTTGTTCCAAAAATATCTCAACAGATAAAATATGTGACATAAATATATTATTTTGGAAATCCGATAAAAATAATACTTGATTAAATATCTAAAAAGATATTAACCAAATATATACGATCCGATATCTGTACTCTACCATTTAGTTCACAAACCTTGACATAATTCTCAAAGGTCTTGACACTGAGTAGAATTTATCTTTCGTAAAGGGAAAGCTCCCCCTACGAAAGTGCATCCTTGTTAAGCATCCCAATCTCTCGTCTAATGAAGGTGAACCTGTCCTCTGCCAAAGGCTTGGTAAAAATGTCAGCCTATTGATAATCAGTTGAAATAAAAGAAATGGACACATCACCTTTTTCGACATGGTCTCTAATGAAATGATGTCTTACATTAATATGTTTTGTCCTTGAATGCTGAACAGGATTCTTCGTGATTGATATGGCACTTGTATTATCACACTTAATGGGAATACCTCTGAGGTTGATGCCAAGATCTCTCATTTGTTGAGTGATCCAAATGATTTGGAAGCAACAAGTTCCAGCTGCTATGTATTCGGCTTCTACAGTGGATAGAGCGACCGAGTTTTGTTTCTTTAAGTGCCAACTGATCAAGGATGCTCCTAAGAATTGGCAACATCCTGATGAGTTCTTCCTATCCCCCTTATAGCCTGCAAAATCTGCATCAGAATACCCGATTAATGTGAAATCTTTTTGCTTTGGGTACCATAGTCCAAGCTCCTTAGTGCCATTGAGATATCGAAAGATCCTCTTCACAACCACGAGGTGAGATTCTTTAGGATCAGCTTGAAACCTAGCACACATGCAAACACTAAACATGATGTCAGGTCTACTAGCTGTAAGATATAGTAGGGATCCAATCATTCCTCGATACTCCTTTTGATTGACACTCTTCCCAGTCTTGTCTTGATCTAGAGATAATGTTGAGCTCATGGGTGTCTTGGCTGCTTTGGATTGATCCATCTTGAATTTTTTCAAGAGATCCTTAGTGTACTTGCTTTGGTTGACAAAGATCCCTTTCTTGGATTGATGAACTTGTAATCGCAAAAAGAAGTTGAGTTCACCCATCAAGCTCATCTCAAATTCACTGCACATGATGTCAGAAAATTCCTTGCACAAAGATGTGTTAGTAGCACCAAATAATATATCATCAACATAAATTTGAATAACCAAAATGTCCTTTCCTTTGGTCTTGATAAAAAGAGTCTTGTCGATCAACCCCCTCTTAAAATCATTTTCTAAAAGATATTTTGACAAGCGCTCATACCAAGATCTTGGGGCTTGTTTCAAACCATAAAGCGCTTTGTCTAGTTTATAAACATGATTGGGAAATTCTGAACTTTCAAAACCTGGGGGTTGAGCCACATATACTTCTTCTTCTAAGAAACCATTAAGAAAAGCACACTTGACATCCATTTGATATAACTTTATGCCCATGAAAGATGCAAATGCTAATAACATACGAATGGCTTCAAGCCTGGCTACGGGAGCAAAGGTCTCCTCGTAGTCAATACCTTCCTCTTGATTGTAACCTTGAGCAACAAGCCTTGCCTTGTTCCTCACGATCTTACCATTCTCATCTAGCTTGTTTCGAAATACCCATCGTGTTACAATGACTGATATTGATGCTTTGGCCTAGGCTTCAAGGTCCAGACTTTATTCCTTTCAAATTCGTTAAGCTCACTTTGCATAGCAATGATCCAGTCTGGCTCTTGAAGGGCCTCATCTACCTTCTTTGGTTCAATAAGAGAAACAAACGCGTGAAAAGCACAAAGATCTTTAAGTTTAGAACGAGTTTAAACACTAGAAGTAGGGTCACAAATGATATCCTTTAATGAGTGTGATGAGGAGTATTTGAATTTTCTTTTGCTAGTCTCGGCTCCTTGATTCGTCACACCAGCAAGATTGATTTGAGGTACATCTGACTCCATAGTCCTGTTAGGTTCAATTACAGCAGTTTTTGACGTGTCAACACTGTTGGATTGGACACCAAGGGCTTTGGATGAATCTTCAACCCCTTGGGCCAATTCTTTAGTGTTGAGAATCTGTTCCTGCATGTTCCTCTCCTCTGTGTTCTTGGTAGCAGCATCATCACCTTCCTCGTTCTCTGCATGGATGTTAAGATCTATATCTGCAACACTTTCACTCAAAGAACCGTCATTGCATTCATCAAATATAACATGTATACTTTCTTCAACTAACTGGTCCTTTTATTGAAGATTCTATAAGCTTTGCTACTTGTGGAGTAGCCAAGAAATATACCTTCATCACTACGCGCGTCAAATTTCTCAAGGTTATCTTTTCCATTGTTATGAACAAAACAAGTACAACCAAAGGGTTTAAAATAAGATATAAGTGGTTTGCGCCCTTTGGAAAGTTCACAAGGAGTTTTCTTTAAGATAGAACGAATAAGACAACGATTCAAAATATAGTTAGCTGTGTTAACAACTTCAGCCCAATAGGTTTTAGGTAATGCATTTTTTAAAAGCATAGTCCTGGCCATATCCTCTAGGGTGCGATTCTTTCGTTCCACAACCCCATTTTGTTGAGGTGTCCTAGGAGCAGAAAAGTTATGGGAGATGCCATATTTAGCACAAAATAAATCAAACTGAAGTCGATCAAACTCCCTACCATGATCACTCCGAATTGACACTATGGACTCGTTTCTTAAAGTTTACAACTCCTTACAACGTTTTGAAAACTCAAATAAGGCCTCTGATTTTTCTTTTAAAAAGGCAACCCAAGTATATCTAGAAAAATCATCAACAACAACAAGCATGTACTTTTTACCATTGGGAGATTTGACTCGCATAGGACCGCATAAATCCATATGTAAAAGTTCGAGAGGTCTAGAAGAACTTACAACCTTTTTGGGTTTGAAAGAGCTACGTGTTTGTTTACCTCGTGTGCATGCATTGCACATATCAATACCTTTGAAGTCCATCTCAGGTAGCCCTCTTACAAGCCCTTTGGACACAAGCTTCTGTAGTGTATGTGGAATAACATGACCGAGTCTCCTGTGCCAGAGCTTTGGATCATCCGTCAAAGTCTTCAGACAGGCTAAGCTTCCTTGTACCACTTGATCAGCATTCACAGCGTATATATTGTTGTATCAATATGCAGTTAGTATAACTTCACCTGTATCTTCTCTGTTTACTAGACATCTTTTCTTGTTAAATCTGACATCATTTTCAGATGTCACATTTTCCTTTGTCACCAAGAGTGATTGTTCCTGTGGATTGATCCTTTAGATCATGAAAGAGAAAACTCTTCCCACTCATATGCCTCGAGCATCCACTATTGATAATCCATTTTTTCTCCTTCACCTTGGTGATCTCCTGGAAAACAAACATCAACCTTTGTGGCTAGACCAATAAGCAAATTTGGATCCATTATTGGGATAAACCATATTTGGTAAAATAGTGCATTTGGGGACCCAAACTTGTGTTATCCGTTCTTTTCTCAAAGGAACAAGAAATGTATTGCGAATGATATATGGATCCTTTATTCTATAGGGGCAGATCTCTTTTACATGTCCCTTTCTCGCACAGTGGTGGCATATAGGAGAGGTTCTGCTTCCTCTTGCCTTTATAAAAGTGGTAATGTGTTGCTTCTTTAAAAACCTTGGATTGTAACCAATACCACTTTTGTTTAGAGAACTTTGTTGCTCACCCAACATCCTATCAAGAGTGCCTTTGGATTTGGTAAAACTTATGAGGGCTGTCTGTTGGTCTTGAATCTTATTATTCAGGGAGATCTTCTCGTTTTCTAAGTCATGATGTTCACTTCTCAGAGACGAGAGATCTTGCTTGAGTTCAGATTTCTCTGAGTCAAGAGTCTTGACTTTAATGTTAAGACCTGAATAAGAAGCTTCAATAGTTCTTTCATGGTCCACAGTTCTCTTAATAAGAGTGTTAGTCTGAGCAATAAGTTTCTCTTCATTGACAATCATATTAGAAAGGAATTCCGATAATACCTCTTTTGGACTTGCCATAAGTTCTCTTACAGTTACCTCAAGCTTCTCATCGTGGGATTCATCTTCTGAGGCCATAAGACAAACATTGGCCTTCTCATCATCGAAGTCAGAGTCAGAATCACTCCAGGTTGCCACCTTGGCTTTCTTTTTCCATTTATCACCCTTCTTGGACTGGCTCTTCATCTTTTGAGGACAATCCTTCACAAGATGATCTGTTTCACCACATTCAAAACAAGACAAAGGTTTAGTCTTCTTGTCATATTTGTTGTATTGAGACTTACCTCGAAATTTAGAAGACTCTGATCCATCCTTGTTGTTGAATTGTTTCTTCATTTTGAGGATTCGAGCAAGGCCTCTTGTGATAAGAGCAAAAGGATCATCCTCATCGTCATCCTCATCTTCGGAATCAGATCCATCTTTAGGCTCATCCTTCCTAGACTTGAGTGCCAACTTCTTGGTGCTTGTTGGAAGTTCTCCATCGTCTACATTAAGGATCATCTCGTGAGTGATCACCTTCCCAAGCAAGTCATCAAGGGGCAGAGTGGTGAGGTCCTGTGCTTCCTCTATGGCTGTTACTTTAGGACCCCATTTTTCTGTTGGGACGCACCTCAATATCTTCCTCACTTTCTCAACATTCGTAAAGCTCTTGCCAAGAGAGTCAAGGTTGTTGGTGATTTTCGTGAATCGTGTGAACATGGCCTTGATTGACTCATCAGACTTCATTTTGAAAAGCTCATACTTTTGAAGGAAGATACTGATCTTGGTGTCCTTGACTTGGCTGGTTCCTTCATAGGTGACGACCAGCTTGTCCCAAATCGCTTTAGCTGACCTACAAGATGAAATACGGTTAAACTCATCAGTGCTAAGACCACAAAAAAGTAAGTTAATAGCCTTGTAGTTTTTGGAGACGAGTTCAAGATCCGCTGGTAGACCTTCCCTGTGCAAATCCTCCGCTTGCTTCACCAGACATGATCGAAAACTCACAAGATTGTTAGATCAAAAGTAGTGAGTAAAGGTCTGATACCAATTGAAGGTTCGATAATGTAAAACAAAGTAATATAAAGATACTCTAGAAGGGGGGTTGAATAGAGTATGCCGGTTTTTCACAGATAATCTCAAGAATTTTGAAGCTCGTGCAAAACCCTTTGAGATTAGACTTAGTCTTTTCTCTGCAAACCTGAATCACAAAGTTAAACAATTCGAACCAAGTGCGGAAATAAGGTAAAGCAGTAAATAAAGGACTCGATGAATTGTTTACGAGGTTCGGCACGAACTTGGCCTACGTCCCCGCCTAGGGTTTTTCCACAACCCTAGGATTCAACCGGCTTTTATTGATTCACAAGACTTAGGATCCTACTAGCTCACCGAGAAGCCTCTCTCCTATACAATTGCAATCTAGTCAACTCAAGTTCCCTTGGAGTCCTAGACCAATCTAGAAGAGCCCCACCTCTCTATGCTATCTAGTACAATCCTCTTACACTTAGTGAATCAATCGCCTAGTGTTCACTTCCTGAGTTACAAACTCTCGAGTATAACACTATAACAAAATATATCCTATAAGCTCACCGTGTGACTCTCAAATGCTTTGAAATTAAATAACAGACTCTTAATGACTAGCAGAGAGCACACGAAGAAGACATATTTCTCTTTGAAGGCTTGAGTGTATGAAAGCTTGTGTTCAACGAATGTGTGGTTGTCTTCTTCTTCCTTTTCTTTATATTGAAACAAATCGGCGCCTAAGGATCTTCACCAACGGCAAGAGAGGATCATGGCTTGAGCTGGATTCTTCACAATCTTCTATCTTTGGAAACTTCTGAAGCAATGATCTTCCGATTTGAATCTTCTCAATCTACAACATAAGGAAGGAAATAATATTCGAAAATACTTCCTGAAAGGTTAGTGAATATATATATATAATAATATAATGGAAGCATATAATAACATAAAATAATATTCGAACATATTATCATATAGAACAGGATTTGTGTTTCATCAACAATACTAAAGGTTCAAGACCTTTGACAAAAAATAGACTGTCAAAGCCTTTGAAACTTATTCCGATTTTCATCAAGGGAGTGGAGTTATCAAGATAAATATTTTTTTTACCTATTATTAATGACTTATTCAAACAAAATGATTATGAAAAAACAGAAGAATGAAGGTCATTTCGATCTAATTAGGATAAAATTTCCTATTAATATAGATCTTGGAGATATTAAATCAATTACAATGTACATAACGATTGATCATATAAGTTATATCTTTATAAGCTTAGATGTGAATTTACAATGTATAGAACTATATATATATAATATCAAAATTATTAATTTGAGTTTATAAGTACCAATTGTACTTGTTTTGATTCCTTGTTGTTATTAATTTGACCATTATTAAAGGCTTAGGGTGCTGATTTTGACAAAAAAAAAAGTATGGGTGGCAACATAGGAGTTAAGAAAAGCCATTTTTTCCCGCAAAAAAATTCAGCCAAATTTTAATTTTTGATTTTACCCGTCCAAGTTCAATATTTTCTACCAAATTTAAATCCAAAACTCAAATATAATCCACTCAATTCAGCCAATTTTTTATTTTTTATTTTTCTGCAATTTATAAAACTTAAACAGGGGCTTAGTTTAAACAAATTAAAAGGTTGGGGAGGTTTTACGTAATTAAGTCATCCTCTTCTTCCTCCGGACATCGCCTCTGCAGGAGTTTCCCGGTGACTGACCAGTGCGGCTCCGACGGCTACCTGGTGCTTTGAAAAGGCACGGAAGTGGACGAAGTCGCTGAGTAAGGGTTCCTAGCGGCACGACGCTCCTCCCCGATGGTTCTAGCGGCGGCGGCGGCGGTAACGATTTTGAGGTGGCAAGTTAGAGGCTCCGGTGAAGTTCCGATCAAATTTTGGGAGTTTTTATTTTGTATGTTTTTCTCAAAAAAAAAAATTGAATGGGATTGAAGATTAACGGTTCTAGAACACGAATAACAAGATTTAAAGCTCGGAGACTGGCCTTCAATGGTGTACCCAATTCCCGAAGGTTGAAGCCCTTTTATTGTTGCTCTTAAACCATGCACGAAAGGTTCAATTAAATATACCAATCTCTTCATATCCTTCTGATGATCAACTTTATATATCCAATTGCAAAAAACGGTGAATAAATCAATCCAAATGACACGACCTTTAGTTTTGGGGCAAAGTGAACTTGGACGAACTCGGAGCTTAATACATTGTTCAATCGGAAAATTGTACACGTTTTTGTGATGTGGATGAAGATGGGCACTTATTGAAAACATTTTGAAGTAGAGACGATGGAGAATTAAAAAAAACACCATTGAAGGGAGCCTTGGAGTTGTACACGGGAAGGAGGAAGAAATAGGGTTGGTTCACCCGAACCGGATCTCTTCATATCCTTCTGATGATCAACTTTATATATCAAATTGCAAAAAAACGGTGACTAAATCAATCCAAATGACACAACCTTTGGTTTTGGGGCAAAGTGAACTTGGGCGAACTCGGAGCTTAATACATTGTTCAATCGGAAAATTGTACACGTTTTTGTGATGTGGATGAAGATGGGCACTTATTGAAAGTTGATAACTCCACTCCCTTTGATGAAAATCGGAATTAGTTTCAAAGGCTTTGCCGGACAGTTTGTGTCAAAGGTCTTGAACCGACAGCTGTGTTGATGAAACACAAAACCTGTATTTTATGTTATTACTATCTTATATTATTTATGTATGGTTTCCGATTATTATTATATACATTATATACTAACCATAAAACAAGGTTTTCGAAGATATCTCCTTCCTTAAGCTAAAAGACGTGAAGATCAAATCTGGTGGATCATGGCTTCGGAGTTTCGAAGATATCTACTTCTAGTGTTCAAACTCGTTCTAAACTTAAAGATCTTTGTGCTTTTCACGCGTTTGTTTCTCTTATTGAACCAAAGAAGGTAGACGAGGCCCTTCAAGAGTCAGATTGGATCATTACTTTGCAAAGTGAGCTTAACGAATTTGAAAGGAACAAAGTGTGGACCTTGAAGCCTAGGCCAAAGCATCAATCAGTCATTGGCACACGATGGGTATTTCGAAACAAGCTAGATGAGAATGATTTTGCAGGCTATAAGAAGCCGAATACATTGCAGCTGGAGCCTATTGCTCCCAAATCCTTTGGATAGCTCAACAAATGCGAGATCTTGGCATCAACCTCAAAGGCATTCCCATTAAGTGTGACAATACAAGTGTCATCTCCATTACAAAGAATCATGTTCAGCATTCAAGGACCAAACATATTGATGTAAGGCATCATTTCATTAGAGACCATGTCGAAAAAGGTGATGTGTCCATATCCTTTATTTCAACTGATTATCAATGGGCTGACATTTTTACTAAGCCTTTGGAAGAGGACAGGTTCACCTTCATTAGACGTGAGATCGGAATGCTTAACAGGGGTGCACTTTCGTAGGGGGAGCTTTCCCTTTACGAAAGATAACTTCTACTCAGTGTCAAGATCCTTGTATCTCATTTCAAAGGTTGTGAACTGCACAGTAGAGCACATATAACGGATCATATATTTGGTTAATATCTTTTTAGATATTTGATCAAATATAGTTTTAATGGTTTTTTAACCTTCTTTATATGTTACCTATTTTATTTTCCGAAAAATCTTTTTAAGATTTGAAAGGAACTTTTGAATTTTGAATTATTTTGGTAAGTCTGATTTTGGTAACTGTTTTTAAACTCCTCCCTTTGTTGAAAGACAAAAAGGGGGAGATGGCTTGATGGTTTAGACTTTAAAACTGCTGTGAACCAAGGGTCTTGGAAGACCTTGTTTCATTTTACCTTGTTGGATGTTTCTCGTTGACTTTGAAAACTTATGATCCAACATTTGTCCAACCCATGCAGGTACTTAGTCCGATTTTGCTTATGATATTATAACTTGACTAACTTGCAGGGATGCACAGGTTTTGTCTTTCATCAAGGGGGAGATTGATAACTCCACTCCCTTTGATGAAAATCGGAATTAGTTTCAAAGGCTTTTCCGGACAGTTTGTGTCAAAGGTCTTGAAGCGACAGCTGTGTTGATGAAACACAAAACCTGTATTTTATGTTATTATTATCTTATATTATTTATGTATGGTTTCCTAATATTATTATATACATTATATACTAACCATACAGCAAGGTTTTCGAAGATATCTCCTTCCTTAAGCTAAAAGACGTGAAGATCAAATCTGGTGGATCATGGCTTCAGAGTTTCCCATAATAGAAGATTGTGAAGATTGCCATGATCTCTAATAGCCGTTGGAGAAGATTCCTTACTCAAGTGGCGCCGATGATCTTCACTATATAAAGGAGATGAAGAAGAGAGAGAGGGAAGTACATTCACGAAGATCATTGCACAATCAGCCCTCAAGTTTACGATCTCTCTTCAGCGTGTTCTCTCTGCTTGTTCTTAAGAGTCTTATATTTTATTCAAAGCATTTGAGAGATACACAGTGAGCTTATAGGATATATTTTGAGAGAGTGTTATACTCAAGAGTTTATAACTCAGGAAGTGGGCACTAGGCTATTGATTCTCGAGAGTAAGAGGATTGTACTAGATAGCTGAGAGAGGTGGGGCTCTTCTAGATTGGTCTAGGACTCCAAGGGGGAACGTGAGTTCACTAGATTGCAATTGTATAGGAGAGAGGCTTCTCGGTGAGCTATTAGGATCCTAAGCTTTGCGAATCAATAAAGTCTTTTGAATCCTAGGGTTGTGGAAGAACCCTAGGCGGGGACGTAGGCCAAGTTCGTGCCGAACCTCGTAAATAATTACTCGTGTCCTTTATCTATGGCTTTACCTTATTTTCGCACTTGGTTCGATTGTCTAACTTTGTGATTCAGGTTTAATCTCAAAGGGTTTTATACGAGCTCCAAAAGTCTTGAGACTTTCTGCGAAAAACGGGCATACTCTATTCAACCCCCCTTCTAGAGTATTTCTATATTACATTGTTTTACATTATCGAACCTTCAAAAGCGTTTTGAAGAGAAACGATGGAGAATTAAAAAAGACACCATTGAAGGGAGCCTTGGAGTTGTACACGGGAAGGAGGATGAAGGAGGGTTAGTTCACCCGAACCGGTTTTCTATATATTACTTATTTATTTTGGTTTCATCCAGTTCAACTGGTTCAACACAATTAAATCCTTGGGTTTTTATATACATTTACATATGTGTGACATAGATTAAAATTTGAAAGTTCTAAATAATTTTCTGAACCTTCTTTATCAAACACACAAAAAAAAAAGTTGAAATTATAGGCTTTAGGATATAGAGAAGTCTAGGAAATAGGAGTAACAAAGAGTAATACAAAAAGCTGTATGTAATTATTACCCTACTCTCTCTCTGTTTTCATTTCCTTTTTTAAAAATTTGACTTACTTTTAACCAGAATGATGTTACAATTTTACCCCCGGGAAAGCTTACCAAAGGTAAGAGAATCACTGTCGGTGATGGAGTTCGATTCCCAGCATCCTCCCATTTATTTTTATTCTTCCAATGCCTCTTTCCTACTTTCAGCTTTTTTTTTTTTTTTTGAGTGGTCACCTTTTCCTTTTCCTTTTTTTTTTCAATGGCCTCTCTCTTTCCTATTTTTCAACTCAATTTGTTTTTCCAATATTCTTTCCAAATTTATTTTCTCTTAATTTTGGATAAATCACAAAATATTGAATTACCACCTTATTTTTATATGTCAAATGTAATTTATCCTAAGGACATTTTTATCTATAAATGAATGAAGACTTTAATATTTTTTTAAGTGTAAAATGTGTTACGAGTAATAGAAAATTTCAAAATAATATATAATTGTTTATCATTTTAATAAAATATTCTCGTTTTTAAACAATTTTTTAAGGATTTTTGTTGCCTTCTTCATCCTTTGAATTTCATAGTTTTTATAATAAAAATATGCATCTAATAATACAAAAAAATATATATAATATATTATTTTCATGTAAATACTATGCAATCCATTTTTCACCCTATCGTATATGGTAGTTTATAAATATAAATATGAATTTATAATCATATAAAAATGTGAAAAAATGATAGGGCCTAACTTTAGTCTCGCACAGGGCCTCTGAAATCATCGAGACGACCCTGTTTCAGGGGATAGTTCTTTAGTTATGGACTACAATTGCGAATTTTTTTTTCGAAATATTCATAAGTAATTAAACAATTACACAAATATTCAACGTTTCAAAATAATTACAGAAATATTCATTTTTTGTAGGTGGAGCAGAAAAACGCGGACCCAGACCGTGTTTTATTCACAAAACAGGAGAGAGGATTGGCGACTAGGGGAATGTTTGAAATTTACGAATGAAACGCGGTCCCAGACCGCGTTTCTATTATAAAATAAAATGAAAATATAAAATAAAATGACGAAGCTTACCTGTCACTAGAAACGCGGTCTCAGACCGCGTTTCTAGTGTTGATTGGGGACCCACCAACTGCAGTCGCTGACTGGGATTTGACACAAAAGAGAAACGCGGTCTGGGACCGCGTTTCTCTGTTCGGATTCCAGAAAAAAAAAGTCAAAAGGGGAATAAATATGGTTGTTGACGGTTGCATATAAAACGCGGAGCAGGACCGTGTTTTTATGTGTTAACCCTAAAGAAACCGCCCCACTCCTCCATCTTCATTTTCTTTGTTCTTCTTCGTCTGTCCGGCGTTTTCTTGTTCGCTTCGAGGTCGAACACCCATAGGCGTTCCTCTATTTTTCCTTGTGTAATCGGCATGCTCCATCATCAAAGGTTATCTGTTGGCCTTCTTCTTCGATTTCGATCACACAAACATCTTCAAGATTCGAGGTTAGGTTATTTTTTTTTGTGAACGATTATAGATAGTTGGGTTATATGGGTTGTTGTTTGTTTTAATGGTGCGGTAATTGTGTGTGTGTGATAGTAAATCGAGGTTAGTGTGATTTATTTAAGTATTTTGTGTGTTTTGAACGATTATGGATTAGGAGATGAAATGTTAGGGGTTGTTGTTTGTTTAGTGTTTGAGGATGTTGATTAATTAGTGATTATTATAGATCCGAAATCTTATGATAGTTGTAGATCCGAAATTGTTGGATGATTGTAGTTGAAACAATTAAATTGTATGAATATGGGAGGAGAATATGTTTTTTGTGGCATGAAATAATAAGAGAGTATATTTTAAGTGGCATGATAGATTTTGATAGATTCTGTATTATAGGATAATAATAGATTTTGTATAAGATTTTTTTTTTTTGAAGAGTAGAATTTAATTAGGTTAAAAATATATAGAGGAGAAGAGGATGCAGATAATAGATTTTGATTGTTAAGCGATTGAAGGTTAAATAATTTTGAAATGCATGATAAAAAAAAAGATTTAGTGTGTAATTTATTTGTGATTATGAAAAAATTAAGTTCTTTGTCTTAGGGAGACAAAAATGGCAATGCAAGTGAATCCCGATCCGCTGGTGAATGAGGTGCTCCATAGACATCATCTTCATAGGTCAACTGATGTTTGGAATTGGGAGGAATATGTGAGTATGGTTTTTATAACATATACAATTACATGAAACGTTACAAATATATCAGATGCTTATGCTTGTCAGTTTTATATTTTTATACGAATGGTGTGATCCAACATAGACTACACTTGCGTAAATTTGGGCAAGATCTAGTTCCAGACCATAGAGTCATGCATTACATAAAGGCGGCAGGATTCGAATGCATCTACAAGCTTGGTTCCTAGTTTGAGCTAGACAACGAGCTAATAACGACGCTGATAGAAAAATGGAGATTTGAGACCCACACCTTCCAATTCAATGTTGGGGAGGCCACTATCATGCTCCAAGATGTTTCAGTTATATTGGGGCTACGTGTTCATAGCCTAGCAGTTACTGGAACTGCATGCTACGACTGGCCAACTCTCGCTGAAACATTGCTCGGGCAAAGACCCCCTCCAAATCAGATTAGGGGTTCGTCTGTGAAGGTGGCTTGGCTTCGACAACTACTATTAGTGCCCTTACTAGAAGATGCGGTGGAACATGCAGTGCAATGCCAGGCTAGGGCGTACATTCTACTACTACTGGGAGGTGTCCTGTTCGCTGATAACAGTGGCGGTCAGGTGCAATTACTGTACCTCCCGCTGCTAGCAGGTTTCGAGGCTGCTAGCCAGTACAGTTGGGCAGTGCAACATTGACCTTCCTCTATCGACAGCTTTGTAGAGCTTCAGAACGGGAGAAAATTGAGATCGTAGGCCCCATCATCTTATTGCAGGCATAACAACCGCTTCATTGTCTGTGTTTTTCTAATTATATAACTTGTTACCTTATTAACTTTACAATACTACTAGAATACTGTCAATAGACAACACCACATTTAAGTCTGTCAAAAAACAACAGATGTTAAAATTATTCTTTTACATCAATATTTTTTTTTTGTGATGTATTAAAGAGTTTATGAATCTGGCGAAGTTTTGGACAGATGTAAAATTGTTGGTTCTAAAAAAAAAATCGGCGCGGGTTTAAATTTTCTAAGTTCAAAAGAAGCGGGATTGGAACATTTATAAATTAAGCGGGACTTCAAAATTCGAAGGTAGTTATAACACTTAAGTAAAAAATTTACCCATCTCCACACTTTCACTCTCTCTACACTTAGAAACTCTCTCTCTCTCTCTCTCTCTCTCTCTCTCTCTCTCTCCATCTCAGGTAAACATCTTTACCACTGCCATGTCGCCGTCTCTGCCGCTGCTCATCCAACCAGCACGCCGCCGCTACTCTCAGGTAAACATCTCCCTCTCTCCATCAGACAAGCGACTACAATTCGAAGATGGTGGCCCTCTCTTTCAGAACCCTAGAATGTAAGCTCTTTCTCACCTTTTGCGGATCTAGCCGCCCTCTTTTCTCTCATCTGATCTATACTTCCCTAGATCTAAATTATTTCTTTAGATCTGTTAGTTTCGACTCATTTCTCTCCCATCTTCTTTTTGTTTTAATTTGGGGTTTTTTGTTAAGGTTTTCGAGAGCGAAGAAGGAAGGGAAAAAGTGGTGAGAGATAGTTGTTTCACTAGAGTCACGTACCGCCTGCAGCATCGCTATTGGTCGCGCCTTCGTCTCTCTGCTGCTCGTATCCTCACAGGTATGCGCTTCCTCTCCTATCCTATTCTTGTCTCCAGTTATTGTAATTTAGGGTTGGAAGATTTCGATTTTGGGATTAGGGCAGTTTATAGATCTAGGGTTTATAGATATAAATATGATATGTTGTGTTAAGAGAGCAAAGTGGGATAATTTGTGTTTTTGAATAATTCAGATTGATTTTAGAGAAAATTGATTTTAGAAAAATGTTTTAATTCCAATGAAGTAACATATTCACACCTAACAATAAATGAAATGGGGCAAATTGTTGTGCAGAAGAATAGCATTCCAATTTACAAGAATCAGTAAGCAATTCGTGGAGGGGGCATGGACATGTATGAGTGCAAAAATGTTTTTGTATCTAAACTATCTATACATGTGGGGTTCTTACTGTAAACCTGCTGATTTAATGTTGTATGTCATAATTTCAGCTGCTATCTTTTATCATGAATGACTGATTCATTTTCTATTTCCATGTATTCTGATCTTTATCCTACTTCAATAGGTATAGACTTGGAAAGTCATCCAAGCAGTATGCTCCTTGTCTCCAAACTCGCATTCTCACAGGTATGCCCTTCCTCTCCTCTCCTCTTCTTGTCTCCTGTTATTTTAATTTAGGGTTGAGATAATGGCTTCTTACCTTAACAAAAATCCAGTCTATTTAACCCACCTTAACAGATAATGGCTTCTTACCTTCATCGGTTCTTTTTCAATTTCCTTCTCAATTGTTATTCGATTTCTGAATTTATATTCGATTTAGATTTATATTTAGATGGTCTTTTTTACGTCACATATGTCATTTGGAGTCTCATATGGAGTCATTTGAAGTCACATGAATGCATTATTTTGTTTCATCTAGATGAAACTATCTTTTGTGTTTTAGTTGGTCTAATGATGTGTACTATCTTTTTTACTAGTTTTGGATTTAGATGATTATGACAAGAAATAGTTAATTTCTAGCTAGAAAACTAGAACATGATTTATCCCCTTTTTTGGGGATCAATTTGGAAATCAGATGGTAAGATCCATTTACTAATTCGTTTCCTAACCGAACATAGACTTCATTCTTTCTCTTTTCTAAATACATTAATTCACATGTATAGATTTCTAGGGATTTAGCATATCATCACTTGGTTTGTGGGATGCTAAATAGACATTTAATTCTTGCTATGATTCCATGTGACATTAGTCATATGTCATCACTTAGGCTTCAATGAGTGAATTCCTTAGGAATTCAGTTCTTCAATAACTTGATCAACGAGATTTTTGCCATTGATAAGTGAAAAATTATAACATTAGTCAAAAAATTACTTTACCACTATATTTTTTGGTTCTTATTTTTTTTATGTTTTAGTACGCGATAAATTGTCGAAACGAGCAATTGAATTTAATTGACTCTTTTTTGCTATAGTCAATGTCACTGATAACTTCTTGTATACTTATAAGCAATTTGCTTCAATGAAAATCATTCTTAATTAAATTGAGTTATTCATGCTGGATTTCATAATCTGGATTACAAGAAGTTAGAACTTCGTTAGCTTTTGAGATAGTGAGTACTTGTAAATCAATCTGACTACTAATTCTTGTTGTAGTTAAGTTTAATGATCTAATCCTATCAATCTTGTCATATCTAATATTTATTGCAAAAGAATCAGATCAAAATTTTGATCTAAGTGTACGATTTTGGTGTAGGGGTCTTTTGAAAAGGCTAAAAAAAAAGGGATTCAGGAGTTGCATAGACAAGGCACATGCGTTATATCTACTTTGTTTCTTCCAATTTGCTGAATATTATTTTTATTTATTAGGTTGTAGTGTCCATTCTCCAGATCTCAAGACCACCACCGTCATCGATGCCACCCCCACAACCACCATAACCTCTATTCTTTGTTGTTGTTCTACAAAGTGCAAGGGGGTTATCAGGTGAATAATAAATTTTCAAAACTTGAACTCGACTTGTTGTATGATTTTAATTTCTAAATAATTATTATTTCTTTAATTCTATTTTAAAACTGTTTAAATCGAATTTGGGCCACTTTCTTAGTGTGTGGTCTGTAGTGATATCTTGCTGCCTCTATTTTTTGTTTTTCCTATTAGTGTTTATGCTTTAGGTAGTTAGTTGTTTTGAACCTTTTCATTTGCATGATGATATATTTGACTTGTCATACTCTTCAGATGCATGTGTATTTTAATTTGATAAGAAAAGAAAATGGAATAGTTAAGATGATTAACTTTTTTTTAATCACATGAGATGAGTCTTATAAGCTATTTGATGAACTAAACTTTATACTATTCATATTGTATTTTAGGTAATTATCTAGTCAAACCAATGATTATATTTGGCGTAGATATTAGTTAAATTATACTCCAGGATACATGAGTATTTTTGTGAGGCAAGGAATTTATAAACTAGCAGCACCTCAATAATGACTTTAAATTGAATTATTTTTTAGCATTCACCAGATTCAGGCAACTGAATTTCCATTTCTATTTCCAACTAGTAGCAAACGCCTAAATTTTTAGCATGAGTTATCTTTTGTTTCCTTTTTGATGACATGTATTCCCCCATCAGTTGAGTTTTCTTCGCTGCATGGTGCTTTTAGCTATATGTCTTCCTGTTTGCTCTATCAGTCGGCAATGGAATCAACGGTGAGTACTTTCTATCAGGTCATTGGTGTTTCTTTAAGTTCAAAGACTATTGAATTTTTAGCCCGAATGTTTTTCCACAGCGAGTATTTTCGCATATGGGCAAACAAGCAGCAGAAAGACATTCACCATGGGTGGAGTTACTCAGTACACTATAGAAGACATCTACGACTATGGTGAGTACTTCCTGTTTGGTATTTAATGTTTTTATTCTTATAGGATTGACCTTAAATCATGCAAGATGGAACTACTTTTTCGGGCTTGAACAACAAACTATTGTCTATTTCACATCCTTGTAGCTCAAAGAGAGACGGGGGAGACGACTCTTAATGAAACAAGTTCAAGGTCTCACCAAATCCTACGGTTGGTGGTTGAAAATTCTGTTCAGCAATATGCCAGAGCTACAAACTCAAGCACTCTTTCAGCTACTGTGCTATGTACAAATCATCATTTTAGTAAATTTGGTTGTAGGTGATGTGGGGATCGAAGGATAAACTCTATTATGCATTCTCTATGGCTATTCCTGACAATTTTTAGTCCTGGCGTTTCTTTCTATCTTTCCAGGCAATTTGGTGTCTAGTTTGTCCTAAGATATATTCGTTGATATGCTTTATTTGTTTTGAGATGTTGTGGCTAGCAAATTTTGTGGCTATGAATAGCGGCGGTGTATTTTGTTAATGTGACAATACGACTGTAGTATATATGTACATGTTTTTATTAAACGACCTATCATATTGAAGACCATACAAAATGCGATGATCTATCGACAAAAGTGTGTTGCCTATCCCATTATAAAACATCGGATTAAATATGAAAATAGTAGTGCATTCATACATCTAACATCAGATCCGTCTATTAAAACAGATGCCAGTGTAGTTATACACATCAGTTATAACAAAAAATGTGATGTCGATAATATGGAAATACATCGGTTATGCCTGTATTTCATGTGGTCGGTTATATTAAAACAATATAAAATCATAAATTATATATCGAACATGATTATAAACGTGATCACTAAAACAAAAACTATTATCTATTTTCTATTAAGACATCACTTATTTTTATAAATAAAGATGTAAATGTCACCTTTTTGCTTTAGGAGGACATCTTCACATGTTTTCAAATGACAAATTATGGATATTCATCAATAAGTGAATATGTCATAACAAAAAATGAGGGGTTCTAATTAAGAAAAGACATCTGCTTAAAACCGATATGGAAAAGTTTGATCTTTTACTACACGCACGCACAAAGAGATCGGAAATTTTTTTGAAAGACATCTGTTGACAACAGATGTATAATTGAAGTTTTCTAGTAGTGCAATGACACCAGTTGTGGGCATGGGAGCACATACCCATTGGACGACCATGCTGCATTATCCCACTCGGTGAAGGTGATGGCCAAATGCAGTTCGAAGGGCGAGAAGGCAAGAAGCTAGGAAGAAGACAGGATATGCTACCGAGCCTCCTCCATTTAGCTCCCAATTCGTAGATGGGTAGGACTCTTTAGCTATGAGATGGCTTCATTGCTCATACTCCTACGGAACTACCACGAAGACATTGATGTACTACTGCGATGCATTCGATCGCCAAACTTATGATCAGGTTAGTCAATTTTTTCATTACTTTCCATCATAGTTTATGCTAGAATGACCAACAATCTTAAGGAAAGTGAATTACATTACTTTCCAATCCAGTTTGTGTGGGAACCCTACTCAAGCGACGTGTTAGCTCACCTTGCACCCATATGTAAGGAAGGTGAGAGTATCTGGCGATATACCACAACTCTCATATGCTTCAAGATTGTAGAGGAGCACCACCCAGAGCGTGTTCTCTGCTAGTTTGGGGATGTGCAGGTGGTCCCCCCAGCGTGTTGATATGACGAGGCGTTGCACAAGATGGATCGAAGGGGAAAACCCCAGCACAACTGGACACATGTTCATTCAAAGTGGATCCAGTTGTGGAATGATCGGGAAAACTCTCTTCAGGTCGTAGCTGAGGTGGGAGATGAGGATGATGCTATTGCACAATATATGACTTGGTACACACGTATCACCAGACACCTCATTAGCCCACCTGCGAGTGCGCCGACGGGGTTTTATCAAGCAGTTGCTCCTGACTACCACATGATGGTGAGCTAGACAACACATCTTTACATATTTGACTTGTTGAATTAATTTAGACAACATATCTTAACATATTCGACTTGTTCAATCCATTCGACTTGTTTACCAGGGGAACTTCGTTATGGATGTCAGTGATCGAGCTACCCAAACTGCAGAAGAGTCGCATAATTTCTATGCCGCACATCATTACAACTCGATGATGGGAAAGGTGGATGAATATTGCAACTATATGACAGCGCAGGGATCACATCTTCCCAGTCAAGTGTCCTACAACCCTACCCAACCACAAATTCCGACTGGACCGAGAGCGCAGCGAGCACCTCAACCAAAAATGCCACCGAGAGCTTATGGAGTGTCTGATGTGGTCTAAACCAACACAAGAATAGTGTAGCCTGAACCAACCTCGCAAGAATACGAGATCAATTGCAGTATACGGATATCGATCACAGGGATTATATATGTATCAATTGTTATCTAGAACTAATAAGCTAAGCCAAGAGAGATGGATTTGATTTTTCAACTAAACTAGGAAAAACAAGTAAAAGTTATGAATAAAATATATATGAGAAATAATTCCAGGGTTAAGGATTCCAACGACAATGCCACAAAGAATTCAACCCGATGTTCACTCGAACTTCATCTTCTTAATATGTCAAATTGAAGGTAAATTATCTAAAGTCATCACTACTCAGCTGTTGTATGTTGTAGTGATTGTGTCTAAATTAACAAAATCTAGACCCTTTAAGTTCTTTATAGACCTTAGGAGAAAATCAATTAAACTTTCGCTGTTGCATTCCGCCTAACCGATTCAAACCTAAGAATCTACAATAATTTATTAATCCTCAAGAGTCCTCAACAATCGTTTAAATGTCACAATAACAATTGTTGATTCCTCAAGTTCAATCCTAGGGTTCAAATAGACACAATTCCCCTTTCGGGTTCATGAAATCCATCCAAATATCCAATTTCAATTCTCAGCGGTAGCATCTTGAATCTAAAAAGGATTCTAATCGATTCACATCAATTAGGTTAAGCAACTAGGATCAAATCAATTCATAAAATTCAGATAAAGTTCAAGCAACCATCGAAATCAAACAAATTGCGACAATGTCGGGTTCACCCTAACCCTAGAACGGAGAATTTAGCCAAGCATGGAAGAATTCATCATCAAATCACTAAATTGGAACATGGAAATAGATAGAAAAGCAAAGACTAAAGGGGAAATACCAATCTTGAATTGAAACAATGCAATCTCCAAGCAAATCTGTCCAAAGTTCTCCAAATCTAACTCAACAAAAGTTCGTCAAAAGAGAGTGTTCCAACGAGGGTTCCAACCCCCTCTAAAGAAATGTTTTCGCCCCTTAAATAGTCCGAGACAAACCCCTAATATCATATTATTAAACCCATAAAATAATAATAAACTAATGTCAATAGAAACCGGGTCGACATAGGCCGAATCTGGCCGAGCTGAAGGGTGCACGCCCGCGCACATATGGTGCACGCCCGCGCACATATGGTGCACGCCCGCGCGGCCAAGGTGCACGCCCGCGCACATGTGTTCTGATGTCTTTTTCTTTGATCGAGCTTCTGCACGCCCGTGCGGCCAAGGTGCACGCCCGTGCGGCAAAGGTGCACGCCCGTGCACATGTGTTCTGATGTGAAGCCTATGATGCACGACCACCTTGCTCCTTATGCTTTTGCTTCTTCGCCTTTTATCCTCGTTCCTCCTATATGATTTCCGCTCGGCTCTTATTAGCTTCTGTACCCATCTCACATTTCTTCTAGCAATCTCCGCTTAGCTCCCGAAAACTCCTGAAAACACCACCATATAGATAGTAGATCTCTATCCTAGAAACAAAACGAAAAGCCTCTAAAGACACATAAGACGCATGAGAAACGACACAAACCTATGCTAAATGCATGTCCTAAATAATGCAAACTATGATGACATCAAAATACCCCATACTTGAACCTTGCTTGTCCCCAAGCAAGACTCACTAACTAATAAACCACAAGTGTAAGATAGGATCATTGTCTCAACTTATTCAAGCCCCTTTGGAAATGATATTTTGTCATCAGAAGCTTAAGACAATTGTCATCATCACATGTTTGCTCATTATCATTAATACACAGCAATCAAAAGCCCCTAAACCTCACAAGGATTTTTTTCTTAATGAAACACTTACTCAAATGTGTTTAAGGTTTAACATTACGCTCGGTCTCAACCATTTCGCTTAATCTACCATATGCTTGCAATAGCGTTCTAAATCTCCACCGTTGAGGATCATGCACATAACAGAAATCATGAGGGCCTTCTATAAAGTTGTGATGGGGCCAAGGTGGAAAAAAGACAAGGTATGGAAAATTTTGAGCTTGTGGTGCTAAAATCCGGGAAAAAGGGTTAGGAACCAACCAGAAAAACAACCACTTCACAGAAACTCATACCAAACCACCATACAACTCCATCACAATAATGTTTTCATTCTCAACTTTTGTGAACCACATTCGATCTCCCTTTCATTTCTTTTCTCTAGCTTCAACACCGTTTTGCGCGAATACAAACATTTGTGATGAATGCACCCGGTTACTAAGTGTCTCATCCTCCTTACATGCATATCTTCCTCCTTGTGTGAATTTTATTCTCTACAAGGAGGATCGGTTACTAACCGTATTTTTTTTTCTTTTTCTTTTTCTTGACTTTTGCCACTGGGTGAATTTTATCCTCCCCAGGTCTCAAGATCTCATAGCGCATGCCAAACCAAACATTACCAGACACTCAAAGCATCTCCACTCATAAAAATAAGCAACATTATTTCCTAATTCCCGGATGGGTCAAAGGCTAATAATTGACTATGAAGATTTTGTGGAGTTTATCAAATGAATAGGCTAATAAATCTCAGATTTGCTTCAAGCATAGGATCATATACAAGGATAGGCATTGAGAGACATGGTTAACAAAAAGTGTTGCCTCAATCATCTTTAAGCTATGTGCACAGATCAAGTAATACGACCTCAATAAAGAGTCTAAAGCAAGTTCTAGAGATCAAGCACAAAGTGAGTGTCACACAATATAGGAAATGAAAGAATTCATCAAGATTTTTCCATAAGGCCTAGAATCTCACAAGGTAATTGTCTAGGGACTTAATCATGCAAACTCATTCAAGAACTTCATGCCAGGCAATTTGTCTCAAGACATGACACATACAGATTAAGGCGAAGCATTTTAGACAATTATCCCATCATTGTAGCCTACATAACATGTTCAGGGGACACCTGTCATCAACCTAGACTACCAAAATACATCAGAAAGCCAAAAGAAAGACTCAAGACACTAATGACAAATGCAGACATACAAGAATAACATCCCACCCCATACTTAACCCCTACATTATCCCCAATGTAGAAAATAAATAAAAGATGAGAAGGTACTCACAAAGACACTAGTACTGTGGAGGTGGTGGGGGAGGATACGGGGCGCAAGGATCGAAATGATGTCCATGGAGATGATAATAGTTGCGCTGGGACATCACCATAATCTGCTGGAGCTGTAGACGATCTTGTTGCTGCTGAGTATCCCAAGATGAGAAGCGTTGAGACGCACTAGAGATGTGCTCCGCAATCTGAGTTTGCAGGGCATCTTTTTGAGTAGAGAGGGCAGATAACTGAGATGACAAACTGTCAAAATGGCTCTGAAAGTAAGCTCTGTCATCGGTAGAATAGGCTCCGCCAGAAGAGTCCCCCTGTTCATAGTTATGGGTAGGCGATGCATCGGGAAGAGTCTCATCCTCTTCCACATTCTCAGCAGTGGGGAGTGGCGGACGAGGAGCACCAATCCAAGCCTCATACCAGTTGGCTTCCACATCTGTGCTTATATACGGTGAATCAGAGAGCGGGCGAGTGGCGGAGATCTGAGAGATATAATAGCAAAAGATTCCTCACTCCTTCTTAAGAGTGTGACCAGTTAGGAGATGCTTCTCATTAACCTTTCTTTCCGTCTCAATGGGCGTGTAACTCTCCAAGTCAACCCCAAAATGATGTGCTAGCGGGGTGATCATTCCTCCAATGCAAATTACACCAGATGTGCTTTCAGCTACTCCCTCTAGCTTGCGAGCTAACTCATAGCCAAGGTCAAAAGGACGATCATAGGATAAGGCATAGAGCATCTCAAGCTCTCCCTTGTTCACCTTAGAAGGTTCATCCCGAGCAAAGACAGTATTTGCCATGATGCGATGGAAGATTCGGAAGCAAGGATGAACTATAGAGCTAGCGGTTGCATTCTGCGATCGAAAAGGCCAATAACCCGTGAGCCTGTACCAGAAGGCATTATGGGTCTCACTGGAGAGCGTTACTCTCCCTTTATGAGCCGGAAAACCAAGTGACTCATTGAGTTCTGCTACAGTCATTTCCCGAGCTTGGTTCCCTATCCGGAATGTAAGCGTCCCTGAACCTTCATCAGCATCTCTCTCAAATTTATAAGAGCTCAGAAACTCAGAAGTGATGGCCGGATAAGAATGCCACTTAAAATGGAACAAAGATGTAGCACCAATCCTCGAGAACAGTTTCATGATCTCATCTTTTAGATCCAATTTGGATAGAGAAACT
This sequence comes from Persicaria tinctoria, assembly GCA_037127255.1. Lineage (NCBI taxonomy): Eukaryota > Viridiplantae > Streptophyta > Magnoliopsida > Caryophyllales > Polygonaceae > Persicaria > Persicaria tinctoria. The sequence goes on from JBANSL010000001.1 coordinate 29,825,195, forward strand.
ACACTAGGCCATCGAGTACTAAGATGTGTCCGAGCCATGAAGTTTGTAAAGAGATCCTGCTGACCTCCTTCACATACTACCTTGTCCATACTTTGAGTTATCCGCCGCTTTCGGGATGCACTACCTTTAGCCATAGTAGCTCTACCTGGCACAATGAAACCACAAACCCACAAAAGAACAAAGAACGAACACAAGCAAGCACAAGAGTTAATTGTGAATTCCAAGAACCTTCAAATCTAACCAACACACATAGCAAGTAAGAAATCTTCCAAAAACTAACACAAGCCTCCATCACAACCACCCCATACTTAGAACTTCACCAAGTCTACAAGTTTATCAAAATCTCACAAATATGCAAAACTCGTAGACATCGCATAGAAAACCAACACATCTCATCACAACTCATCACACAACCAAAAGAAATATGCTCAATTCAAATACCATCATGAATTCAACCCCAAATAACCCCATACTTGAAATTTGAAACAAGTTATAAATATCAAAGTTTCAAGCTTCACTTGCAAAAATTTCAAAAGGGCTATCACCACCACAAAGCCAAGCAATCAACCAAATAGAACAAATTATTGAGGAATTATGCATATGTCCCATGAGAACATACACAAAAATTCCCCCCAAAAAAAAATCAATTTCACTTCATAGGTCACAACCAAACCATCAACTACATTTCATGAGCATCAATAATCATCAACTTGACACAATGTGATGCAAGGGCACCCCCAATTTATACAACTCAAGATTTCCCCAAATCAAGTCCATCAACTTAAACCCTAGAATTTCAAAATCTCTAAATCAACCAACAAAATTACCAATTGATAAAGAAACTTGAAGTAAAAGAGATAAGAGGTGATGAAACTTACCAATATCTTCAAGATTAAAGGGAAAAATTGGGGATTCAAACAAGGGCGGGTAAGGAGAGGCGGGCTGCAGCGCTGCAGGCTGTTGCGTGGCGTGAGGCGCTGGCGGTGGCGGTGGCTCGGCGGCGTGGCGGTGCAGCGGTGGCCGGCCGGCGGTGGGGCGCCAGTGGTGGGCTCGGCGCGAGGGAGGAGAGGTGCTCCTGGTGTCTGTGGGTGTGAGGGGTTCAAGGTGAAGGCTTGTGAATGTGTGTGTGTGAATGACGGAGAAGCTGCTAACGCCATTTTTGTTTTTTTTTTTGTTTTTTTTTAATTTTTTTTAGAGGGGAATCACGCGGGCGCGCGCCTAAAGTGCACGCCCGCGCACTTGTGCGCTGAGATTGCTCAGCTTATGTGCGTTTTTCCCTGTTATATATATAATTTTTTTTAACAAATTAAACAAAACAAAAATATTTACAAGTCTAATCTATTGAGCATGAAAAGAAAACTTACCTCGGGTTGCCTCCCGAGAAGCGCTTCTTTAGAGTCTTGAGCCGGACTTTCACTTCTTCTTAAGCACTTGGATCCTTGAGATGAGTAGGACTCACCTTCTCAATCGGGTTTCCACTATGGTACCTCTTCAAACGATGTCCATTCACCTTGAATTCACCCCACTTTTCATTCCAAATTGTAATTGCACCGTGAGGATGAACCTTTCGGACTTCAAAAGGACCACTCCATCGAGACTTCAACTTACCCGGAAATAGCTTTAGGCGAGAATTGTAGAGCAAAACCAAATCACCTTCAAAAAAATCTTTAGGGACAATTCTCTTGTCATGCCATCGCTTTGTTCTCTCCTTGTAAATCCGGGCATTCTCATATGCCTTAAGTCTCAACTCCTCAAGCTCATGAAGTTGTAGCATTCTCTTCTCACCGGCTTCTTTCAAGTCATAATTCAGCGCATTGATAGCCCAAAATGCCTTATGCTCCAACTCAACCGGTAAATGACAAGATTTCCCATATACAAGCCGGTATGGTGTAGTGCCTAATGGAGTCTTGTATGCCGTCCTATATGCCCACAAAGCATCATCAAGCTTCTGTGCCCAATCTTTCCTTGTTCGAGAAACAGTTTTCTCCAAAATACTCTTGATTTATCTATTGGAGACCTCGACTTGACTACTTGTTTGGGGGTGATATGGAGTAGCAATTCGGTGGTTCACCCCATACTTCTTCAAAAGTGCTTCGAACTTCCGCTCGATAAAGTGTGATCCTCCATCACTAATAAGCACTCGCGGAACTCCAAACCTTGGAAAGATGGTAGACTTTAAGAACTTTGCTACCACTTTAGAGTCGTTAGTAGGTGTGGCGATTGCTTCCACCCACTTCAACACATAATCTACAACAACCAAGAGGTACTTGTAGACCCTAGAACACGGAAAAGGACCCATGAAATCGATCCCCCACATATCAAAAAGTTCCACCTCTTGGAATTTGGTGAGTGGCATTTCATTCCTCCAAGATATGTTCCCTGAACATTGATATTCATCACAAGAAGTTACATACCTCTGCACATCCTTAAACATGGTGGGCCAAAAGAAACCGGATTGGAAGATCTTGGCGGTGGTCTTGAAAGCTTTAGCATGTCCTCCAGCAGGCAAGTTATGACAATGCTTAATCACACCTTCAATCTCATCATCCGGAACACACCGTCTATAAATCCCATCATTGCCTAGCTTGAAAAGCAGCGGTTCATCCCAATAATATTGTTGAACATCATGGAGGAATTTCTTCCTCTGGTGGAATGGCGGTCGAGGTGGCAACTCTTTGCAAGCCAAGTAGTTCACAAAATCAGCATACCAAGGAAGCCCCTCAATAGAGAAGTTTAGGAGCTCTTCGGTGACATAAGAGATGGCAGAGGTTGTGGCTTGGAACAAGTGGTCATCTGGGAAAGAATCGTCAACAGGCAATCCTTCTTTTCCCTTCTCAATCTGCTCGGGAGGAAGCCTAGAAAGGTGATCAGCAACAACATTCTCAGCCCCTTTCTTGTCCCTAATTTCCAAGTCAAACTCTTGTAGCAACAGAATCCATCGGATGAGGCGTGGTTTCGCATCCTTTTTCTGCATCAAGTATCGCACAACAACATGGTCAGTAAATACAATTACCTTATAACCCACAAGGTATGACCGAAACTTCTCAAAGGCAAACACCACTGCAAGCAACTCCCGGGCCCGGGACGGGACCGGGACGGACCCGTCCCGGGCCCGTCCCGGTCCCGTCCCGCAAATCCCGTCCCGCACACACATAATAATAATAATAATAATAATAATAATAATAATAATAATAATAATAATAATAATAATAATAATAATAATAATAATAATATAATACTATATATATAATATTAGGATATAGAGTATAATACTATATAGTATATCTATATATAGTAGTGTGTATATAAATTATACATACACTGTAATATATTAGTAATAATTATTCATTTAAAAAAAACAATAACTATATATGTAATATATATTCATTTTAATATATACTATAGTATTAATTATTCATTTTAAAAACAGTAGCTATACATGTAATATAAATTATTCATTTAAAAAGATTAAAACACAGTAACTATATATGTATTCATATTATATATATATATATATATATATATATATATATATATATATATATATATATATATATATATATATATATCATGTATATATTAAAATTGATTATATGTATATATGTATAGCTATATAAAAACAGCATGTATGTATAGGCGTATAATTTTAATAAAAATAGTGTGTAGTTTGCGGGTACCCATGGGCTATCCGCACCCGCATTCGCGGACGGGCTTGGACATGACTTCCAACCCGTTAAGCGTGCTTAGCTCGGCCCGCAACAACGGGACAAAATCTCGGGCAAAGCCCTGTCCAAGCTCGACCTGTGCCGGCGTTTGCCCAGGTCTATGTAAGGCCATATATATACACACCGCATCGGTGTTTATATACATGTACACACGTATATATGTGTACACATATATGAGAACCTGCAAAATATAAAAAATTATACATATATATATTTATTACGCCTTTGAGAATCTCAATATATGCATGAAATTTTTGAGTTTTTTTATAATTTTTTTATTTGAGGGACAAGGCCCGTCCCGTCCCGGTCCCGTCCCGGTCCCGTCCCGGTCTCGGTCCTATCCCGCAAAAATTACGCGGGACGACCTCCGTCCCGTCCCGGTCCCGTCCCGTCCCGTCCCGCGCCCACCCCTAGCTAGCATAGTAAATAGCATGAAGCTTCTTGTCCCTTCTTTGCCCAAGTACAACACCCACGACAAAGTCACTTGCATCACACATAAATTCGAAAGGGAGATCCCAATCCGGTGATTGCATGATAGGGGCTGACACTAATGCTTGTTTTAGCCTGCAAAAAGACTCAATACAATCTGTGGAAAAATCGAAGGCTACATCCTTCAGCAACAGGTTAGTCAAAGGCTTGGTAGGTGATTTTAGAAAAATCCTTGATGACTCTTCTATAAAAACCGGCATGTCCTAGAAAACTTCTAATCCCTTTTATAGAGGTAGGAGGTGGCATTTTCTCAATTATCTCAATTTTAGCTTTATCCACCTCAATTCCTCTATTAGAGACTAAATGTCCTAGCACAATTCCTTCATTAACCATGAAATGACATTTTTCCCAATTCAGCACCAGATTAGTCTCTTCACATCTCATTAAAACTCTTTCAAGATTAGACAACCAAGCATCAAAAGTAGTGCCATAGACGGAGAAATCGTCCATAAACACCTCCACAATCTCCTCAATCATATCATAAAATATATGCATCATGCATCGTTGAAAAGTTGCAGGAGCATTACATAAGCCAAAAGGCATCCTTCTATATGCAAAGGTGTCATAAGGGCAAGTGAATGTAGTCTTTTCCTGGTCATCGGGATGAATAGGAATTTTCCAAAATCCACTATGCCCATCTAGATAGCAAAAGTATGAATGCTTAGCCAACCTTTCTAGCAGTTGATCAATAAATGGAAGAGGGAAGTGGTCTTTCCTAGTGGCGGTGTTCAACTTTCTATAATCTATGCACATTCTCCACCCGGTGACCGTCCTAGTGGGAATTAATTCATTATTTTCATTTCTTACAACCGTTAACCCACCCTTCTTAGGCACAACGTGAACCGGACTGACCCACTTGCTATCGGAAATAGGAAAAATAATCCCTACATCTAACAATTTCAGGACTTCTTTTTTCACTACCTCTTTCATGTTTGGGTTAAGTCTCCTTTGTTGTTCTATGGTGGGTTTATGGTCATCTTCCATGAAAATACGATGCATGCACAAAGAAGGAGAAATCCCTTTCAAATCATCTATTGAATACCTTATGGCCTTTTTATGTTTTCGAATGACAATTAAAAGCTTCTCAACTTGATCACCACTCAAATTAGCATTCACAATCACAGGCCATGTAGAGTTGGGTCCAAGGAATTCATACCTCAAAGAAGATGGGAGTGGCTTCAACTCTAGCTTAGGCGCTTCAGGAACATTATTCGTGGTTAGAAGTTCGACCTTGGACTTAGGGAAGGTAGGAGCTTCTGGCGACAACTCCAAATCATCAACAACTTCAGCAAGTGGTGGACATTCTCCCCTCGTCATCACACTAGTAGTCAAGCAAAGCTCCAAGGGGTCCCTAATGACAATAGATATCATATGCTCCTGGGTTGTCCTTTCCATCACATCTTCCTTGAAATAATCATTCTCAAAAGAAGGGGTTTTCATAGCTTTAGGAAGGTTAAATTCTATTTTCTCATCCCCAATGTCGAAGGAGAGAGTCCCCTTTCTTACATCTATCACAGTACCTGTAGTGGCCAAGAAAGGCCTTCCAAGAATAATAGGGACAGACATATTTGCATCCATATCTAACACTACAAAGTCTACTGGCACAAAACAATTTCCCACCCTAATAGGGACATCCTCTAAAATACCAGCTGGTTGGGCAATAGACCTGTTAGCCATGAATAGTTGCATCCTCACCGGCCTAAGCTCTCCTAGATCAAGCTTATTGCAAATTGAGAGAGGAAGCAAGCTTACACTAGCTCCCAAATCACAAAGAGCATTATAATCATGATGATTGCCAAAGTTAATAGGGACACAGAAACTACCTGGATCCTCGAGCTTACGTGGTAGCTTGTTTTGAATCAAAGCGCTGCACTCCTTACTAAGAACTATTGTCTGGCATTCATCAAGCTTCCTCTTGTTGGAGAGGATCTCCTTCAAGAACTTGACATATGCCGACATCTCCTTGAAAGCTTCGCTGAATGGGATGTTTATGTGCAGCTTCTTCAAGATCTCTACAAAATTCCCAAACTTCTTCTCCAACATAGCCTGATTCTTCTTTTGTGGGAACGGAAGAGGAGGCTGATATGGCGGTGGGGGAACATATACCGTGTCCTTCTCAGGCTCATATGTTGCCTCGGTCTCAACCTCTGGTGGAGCAGCTTGACCTTTAGCTTTAGGAGGTTGATGCTTCTTTACATCCTCTAACTGTTTACCATTCCTCAAAGACACAGCAGAAATTTGTCCTTTTGGATTCTCATCCGGTTTGCCTGGAAGTTGACCTGACGGTCTAGGAGCATTGACAACCTATTGAGCCAACTGATTAGCTTGAATCTTTTGTTCTTGCTCAATCATTTGTATCTTGGTACCCATAGCTTTGAATTCAGAAACCAGATTCTCAATAGCAATAAGTTCAGGTGATTTCTTAGGAGCCACGGGCGGAGGCTGATTCGCCCTATTCTTGTATCCTTGATTTGGTGCATTCTGAAATCCAGGCGGGACTCCATTTCCATGTGATGCTTGGTTCTGGAATGGCTGTGGATTCTGCACATTAGAATTGTTCCCATACTTGAAGTTCGGGAGATTCCTCCAACCAGGATTGTAAGTAGAGGAGAATGGGTCATTCCTGGGGTTTCTGTAGTTGTCTCTAGTGAAGTTTACCTCCCCTTGAGCCGTGCCCGGTTGTGTTTCTAGAAAAGCAGGGCAATTGGATAAGGTGTGGTTCAGCATACCACAATATTGACATTCAACAACGGGGAGAGGCACCCCTGCCGCACTAGATGAGTTTGGCTTAGCAAGAAACTCCTTCTTTAATAATGCAATGTCACGCTGTAGAGCTTCCAACTGGGCTGACTTGTGAGTTTCAGCGTCAACCTCATAAAGACCTGCAGACCTCTTAGTAGCAGAAATAGAAGAGCGAGGATTAGAGTACCTCACAGCATGAAGAACAGTTTTCTCAATCAAAGCCCAAGCATCATCTAAACTCATCTCCATAAATCCTCCATTAGAAGAGGTGTCTATAAGCAGTCTAGTAGCATCATCAACTCCTTGATAGAAGATTTGAAGGAGAACATACTTGGTTTGCCCGTGATGTGGGCACTGAATCAGCAAATCCTTGAACCTCTCCCAAGCTTCATGATAGGTCTCTCCATGTTGCATAGCGAAGGCATTGATCTTCGCCCTCATCTCAGATATCTTCTTGGGTGGAAAGTATTTGCTCATGAATACCTCGTATAGTTGGTTCCATGTTGTAATGGAGTTCTCAGGTAAGGATCTATACCAAGCTTTAGCCTTCCCGTGAAGAGAGAAACGGAAGGCATATAGACGGATGACCTCCTGAGAAACGTTCTCCATATGCACCGTGCTCATTAGATCGAGGAACGTCTCCATGTGTTGGTGAGGGTCTTCTGATGGCGATCCACCAAACTGATTAGACTGGATCAAATTCAGCAGTCCAGACTTTAGCTCGAAGTTACGAGCTTGCAACTCAGGGAGGACCACACCAGAAAGTGGACCAGTGCATGGCGGCATCATATAGTCCCCTAGAGTTTGGGGAGCATACTCAAGCGCATGCATACCTTTCCCTTGATTATCACGTTCACGTTGGAGTTGGGCAGTAAGATCATTCAACTGTTGGCGCAGCTGAGCAACATCATCGTTATCTTCCGCCATTTCTTGTCTAGCAATCACAAGATTTTCTCTTAGTCTCCTATGAAAAGTACGTTCAGGCTCGGGATCGTAATCATTGAGTTTGCTAGAACGTAATCCTCTTCGCATAGGCTTCAAGAGTCACCTGAAATCACCAACAAGCAAGAAACGATTCAAAACAAATAAAAAGGCCTAGTAGAACTAGTCCGTAGAAACAATCAATACTATCAAAACTTGATGTGGTCTAAACCAACACAAGAATAGTGTAGCCTGAACCAACCTCACGGGGATTATATATGTATCAATTGTTATCTAGAACTAATAAGCTAAGCCAAGAGAGATGGATTTGATTTTTCAACTAAACTAGGAAAATAAAGTAAAAGTTATGAATAAAATATATATGAGAAATAATTCCAGGGTTAAGGATTCCAACGACAATGCCACAAAGAATTCAACCCGATGTTCACTCGAACTTCATCTTCTTAATATGTCAAATTGAAGGTAAATTATCTAAAGTCATCACTACTCAGCTGTCGGATGTTGTAGTGATTGTGTCTAAATTAACAAAATCTAGACCCTTTAAGTTCTTTATAGACCTTAGGAGAAAATCAATTAAACTTTCGCTGTCGCGTTCCGCCTAACCGATTCAAACCTAAGAATCTACAATAATTTATTAATCTTCAAGAGTCCTCAACAATCGTTTAAATGTCACAATAACAATTGTTGATTCCTCAAGTTCAATCCTAGGGTTCCAATAGACACAATTCCCCTTTCGGGTTCATGAAATCCATCCAAATATCCAATTTCAATTCTCAGCGGTAGCATCTTGAATCTAAAAAGGATTCTAATCGATTCACATAAATTAGGTTAAGCAACTAGGATCAAATCAATTCATAAAATTCAGATAAAGTTCAAGCAACCATCGAAATCAAACAAATTGCGACATTGTCGGGTTCACCCTAGCCCTAGAACGGAGAAGTTAGCCAAGCATGGAAGAATTCATCATCAAATCACTAAATTCGAACATGGAAATAGATAAAAAAGCAAAGACTAAAGGGGAAATACCAATCTTGAATTGAAACAATGCAATCTCCAAGCAAATATGTCCAAAGTTCTCCAAATCTAACTCAACAAAAGTTCTTCAAAAGAGAGCGTTCCAACGAGGGTTCCAACCCCCTCTAAAGAAATGTTTCCACCCCTTAAATATTCCGAGACAAACCCCTAATATCATATTATTAAACCCATAAAATAATAATAAACTAATGTCAATAGAAACCGGGTCGACATAGGCCGAATCTGGCCGAGCTGAAGGGTGCACGCCCGCGCACATGTGTTCTGATATCTTTTCCTTTGATCGAGCTTCGGCACGCCCGTGCGGCCAAGGTGCACGCCCGTGCGGCCAAGGTGCACGCCCGTGCACATGTGTTCTGATGTGAAGCCTATGATGCCCGACCACCTTGCTCCTTATGCTTTTGCTTCTTCGCCTTTTATCCTCGTTCCTCCTATATGATTTCCGCTCGGCTCTTCTTAGCTTCTGTACCCATCTCACATTTCTTCTAGCAATCTCTGCTTAGCTCCGGAAAATTCCTGAAAACACCACCATATAGATAGTAGATCTCTATCCTAGAAACTAAACGAAAAGCCTCTAAAAACACATAAGACGCATGAGAAACGACACAAACCTATGATAAATGCATGTCCTAAATAATGCAAACTATGATGACATAAGTGTCCTTCCAGCCAGAGATGCAAACACCATCATCCATGGTTTTTCCTTCATATCCGTCATACGGTACTCCGGGTGGCACACCCCCTTTCATGACGGACCCATACAACCAGCCACGATTTATCTTCCCCCATTCCACCTTCGTCGCGGGCGGCGGATCTACTACGACCCAGTTCGGTCCAGCTCCCACTTCGAGCCAGTTCGGTCATGCTCTTACATTCTTGACCACCTCGCCTTGTCATCAGAGCCGGATTGTGTATGCCGACCCAGCAACCGTTACGGGGCCACAAGTCCATCTCGGCCTGGTCCAAACCCGAACTTGTTCTCCCAACCCGAGGTTGAGGATGATGATTAGGTCGCAAAGTAGCTTGTGTTTTTTTTTTTTGGGATGTTGATATAGACGCTTTTGTAGTTTCTTCTGTTTTAGTTTCCATAACATGTGTGCTTGAATCTATTTTAGTTTCTATATCAATATGAGCAAGGTTTATACCTTTCAAACACCATATATAACATACATAAAACAGACAAAAAACATGCACCCACCATACATAAAACATACATACAGATTAGTCATCAATCCACCATCGTACAAATGGATAACAAAGCAACCCACCATCGTACAAATGGATAACAAACCAATTACTGAGTTCTTAAAAGGAAGACAAACCTTACAAACAGACAAACAAAACATACCAACAATACATAGGAGATGTAGAAGAAGCATAAAGCTCACGAGCCAGATGGGCCCGCACGACTCGGGAACCTTCTTCTATTGTGCCCAAAACCTCGACAATTGCCAAGACGCACTTGACCTGCGACTCCTAAATCCATCTCATTCCAAATCCTTCATGATGGGGTTCGCCCAACATCTCGCAGACGCGATTGATCGGCGACCAACCTGGGACCTCCCACTTCTGGCCAGTTGAATGGCTCACCCACTGGCATAAATATCGCTTGGTATGTCAACTAGTATAACTCCGTCGTAAAGTACCTCTCTACTAATGGCACGAAGGAAAGGCTCTGAGATCTGCAAACCACCAAGGCATGTGTGCATGGTATCCTCAGCAACTTCCAACTAGCACATGTACATGTCCTGCGATGTAAGTTCACTGTGTACGACCGCCCACTTCTCCTACCTTGTGACCCCTACGGGTTCAAAATCACCTCAAATATTCTATTATGCAAATCAAATGATATGACGTGTGCATTTCTTCCAGCTTCAACAATTACTGCTATCTTGTCATCGGTTGCCTTCGTCAGTAGGAAACCGCCCGAGATACGAGCGCCAGCTTCCCCTCTTATCTGCACGAAGTAACTGTTCACCTTATAAAAGGTCTGTCGAACAAGAGTTGTGATCGGAAGACTCCTCCCAACCTTTAGAACACCATTAAAAACCTCCGATAATTTTGTTGTCATCACACCATACCTCTCCCCCCCCCCCCATCCTTACAGAGGGCCCACTTCTCTGGCTCAATCGCAACTAAGTACTCCCAGGTCTCACCGTTCACCTGCTAGAGGGCGCGACATCCCTTCTCGAGCCCGCTTGTGGTGAGCTGGTAAGCAGTCGAGCCAACCATTTCTTTCACCTTCTGATCGTGGAACATGGAGTTCACATTGGACTTCAAGTGTCGAATGCATATCCTATGATGTGAACTCGGCGCCCTCTATCTAGGCAGCTCCTCCATGGTCTTCAGGATGCCTGCATGTCTGTCTGAAATAACACATATTCCGAGTCTCTGAGTGACGTGTCTCCCTATACAATCCATGAACCAAACCCAACTATCTCCATTTTCACTCTCCACAACTGCAAATGCCAGAAGGAAAATATGATCATTTGCTTCCATACCCATTGCAATTAACACAACATGCTTGTACTTTCCATACATATGGGTGCCATCGATCAATATCAAAGGACGATAGTGTGCAAACCCAGCAATGGATGGTGCAAAAGCCCAGAATACAAGATCGAATATCTTCTCCAGTGGATTTGGGGAATCCACATGGCACCATTCAACCACTGTTCCCGGATTTGTAGCTTGTAGCGCAGCCATGAACCTCTTGGCAACTTCATGTACGACTCCTCTCAATCACCATAGATCTCTGCAATAGCTTTCTGCTTTGCCCTCCAGGCTTTCATGTATGAGACAGAAATCCCATACCCTGTAGTCAGATGCTCGAGTATAGTACTTGGCTTCGTGTCTTGATCCTTGCGAAGAAACCCAAGAATCTCACCTCTAATGAAATTGGTGGTGACATTACGATTATCAAACTGCAAAACCTCTCCAACACAATTGGCTGCATGAGGCCCATTGAATTTGACGACCATCCACATATCAACAGTTCGATCAACACAACAAGCAGATAGTCGCCATGTGCATCCACAACTGTCTTTCCTATTACAAACAACTGTGTACCATTCTAGACTCGCCTTCTTCGTCCTATATGGCTTACCCATACGGAAAGAATACTCAGTCAAATCACATTTCAACTCCTCTAGCGAGTTGAACATTTGTCCGCGAAAAAACTATCTTCCATCATCTAATGGGACGTGTGAATGAACCCTGGCCATGAAGTTATTATCATTGGATCAGTTTCAACTATATTCCAGTTGGGATTAGAGGCCTCGACCCTAATCGCAGCCTCCTTAGTAGCATCATCACTCTCTTCATAATTATCCAAGTCGTCTTCGTGATCAACACCAAGACCATCCACATAGATCTCACTCAACTTTTCAAACCCTTGCTGAGGTATGTTGTTATGCTCATTCATCCTATATTTTCATTAACATTAAGTTAGTTCATCAACAAATATTAACTAAATAATCCTACAAGTTCAACAAGTTATTCATGATAACAAAGTCAAGTTCATATAAATCAATATAATCCTCCAACAACAATAAAACAACTACATTCTTGAGCATATAATCTTGCATCTTACTCACGATAAAGATTCAAAACACATAATCTTACATCTTACTCAAAATAATAACTACGTAATCCTGCGATTTTTAATTAAGGATTCAAAACAAATAATCGATCTTAAACACAAGTATGGGAGAATGAATATTAAAGATTTCAAACATCTTATTCATTCAAATAAAAGCGAAAAAAGTCTAACAAGAGAGTGAAACTAACCTTAACCAAATCTTCAAGCAACAATGTGAGAGTTTATATATTGAATAATTGATGGTTTCGACCAACACTATTTTGAGAGCTTCATGCGAGAGAAGCAAGAGCAAAGGGACGATGAATAGAAAGGGATGAATTTGAGTTCTTGCGATGTATAAACCTAAAAACGCGGACTAAGTCAGCGTTTTTATGGTGAGATTCTGATTCCCCTAAGCTGGTAGGGTAGGGGTAATCGTTGCAGAGGGCTATGTACATTAGAAACGCGGTCTGGTCCCGCATTTTTTTCGTAATAGCCCTAAAGAACCTTTGACCATACTTTTTTCTAGAATCCGAACACAGAAACGCGGTCCCGGACCGCGTTTATCTTTTGTGTCAAATTCTCAACACTAGAAACACGGTCTGAAACCGCGTTTTTAGTGTTAGGTAAGCTTCGTCATTTTATTTTATATTTTCATTTTATTTTATAATAGAAAATTTCATAAAGTTCAAACCTTCCCCCCAGACGCCAATCCTCTCTCCTGCTCTGTGAATAAAACGCGGTCTGGGTCCGCGTTTTTCTGCTCCACCTGCAAAAAAAAATTGAATATTTCTATTATTATTTTGAAACGTTGAATATTTGTGTAATTATTTAATTATTTATGAATATTTCGAAAAAAAATTCTTACAATTGCATGGTATAGGCTGTTCAAATCCTAGAGCCAAGTTCTTTTTTAATCATTATTTGTTTGTTTTTGTTTAATTTAATTTGATAAAAGCCAAGTTTTTTTTTTTTTTTTTTGAATACAAGGAAAGATTTAGAATGGGAGACCACAGACGGTCTAACCCAATCCTAGAGCGTCCTTACGGACGAGAAAACGCAGTTCTTCATTGGCCTCCAGAACTTCGTCGGCAGGGATACAGTAAACCAGATGCGCAATCCAATCTGCAACCGTATTAGCTTCCCTGAAAATATGACGAATTGAAATAGAATTAAAATTACACAATAGTAGCCTAATCTCCGTTACAAGGATCCCGATAATCCAAGGGCAACTCCACCCACCCAAAAGAACTTTAATTATTGTGAGGTTATCCCCCTCTATAAGGATATTATCCAAACGCATAGAATCAGCCCTTATCAAGCCATTATGGAGGCCAAGAGCTTCTGCATAGATAGGAGGCATACCACCACATAAACCCCCACTAAGGGAGATGACAGAAGCGTCCGGGTTGCGGATAACAAACCCAAAGGATGCCTTTCCACACTGCAGACTAGAACCATCGAAATTTAGTTTGACATAATTAAGGGGGGGTTTATCCCATATCACCTGTCTTTTCTGGTGTTTAGATTTACAATGACTAGAACGTTTATGAAGCGGAGGGCTCCTCGTAGGGTTATCATCCCAATCATCCGATTTTAAATTGAAATAGGATGCTTGAATCCAAGTTTGTTGAGTCGTTAGGAGTAAAACCTTAATACGGTTCAGATTTGGAGTTTTTGTAGGGTTAAAAACGAGGTGGTTCCTGTGAGTCCAAAGAGCCCACCAGCAGAAAGCCAGGTTCGGCATTAGCTTGGGACCAATATGGTCATAAATGCTTTGTAGAGGTATATCATTCCTATGGTTAGTAAAATTGTAACTCAAATTAATTGGTAAGTAAATATTAAGAATAGCTAGAACCTGTTTTGTCATCGTGCAATCTAGTAGAATATGATTGGTTGTTTCCAAAGTGCAGTCCCCGAACATACATGCCGTAGGTACTGAGATATGCGAATGTTGTAGTCGTTCCTTATATGGTAATCCATCTCGAGCAATCTTCCAAAGAAAATGCTTTATCTTGGGGGGGACATCAAGCTTCCAAATCCAAGGACAGTGGAAGTTATGCAGCTGGGAGCCATTCGGGATCATTGTCGAAGCTGACTTGGTCGTAAACCACCCAAACGGGCTAGGACCCCAATATAGTCTATCAGTGATGTGGAGAACCGGCAGTTGAACCGTCAGAATCTCATCAATAACACGTCGAGGAAGAACATCCATAAGATGCCTTCTCAATGCAGAAACATCCCAGCAATTTGAGTTCGTAAGAAACCGGCTTACCTTCCAAGACAATTGATCAGCCGAAACAGGAAGCACCAGATGATCAAGTAGCAAACCTTTTGAGGCCCAAGAGTCTGACCAAAAGTTAATCGTATGACCATCGCCAACTACCCATCGAAGTCCTTTCGCAAAAAATTTCCGGATAGGCATCAGTTTTGACCACTGCCAAGAGGTTCCACCCTTTTGTTGATAAGAAAGTAAGTCAGTACCTTTAAGATATTTTTCTTTGATTACCTGAACCCAGACATTAGTCGGTTCAGCAATGATTTTCCAGAGGAGTTTCATTTGCAATGCAGTGTTCATAGTTTCAGCTTTGTAGATCCCTAAACCACCCGCCAAGGTGTCCGAGCAGATTTTATCCCAACTAATAAGAGGAGTCGACGACAGCTGTTTATTCCAGAAAAATTGTCGATAAACCTTATCTAGTTCATCAAGGATAGAAACGGGAAGCATAAAAGATTGCATCAGAAAAGTCGGTTGTGCACTAAGGTTAGATTTGATTAGGACCTTACGGCCTTCTGATGATAGTGAAGAAGCTTTCCATTTGGAAAGTTGTGCCTTAGTTTTTAGAATGACTTGATTGAAAGTTTCTTTATTAGCCCGTCCATTAATAATAGGGCATCCAAGATATTTTTCAATTGTCGTTGAGTGTAGAATTCCTAATCTCGAAGAGATCGAAGAAATAGTCGCTCGTCCCATATTAGGTGATATCTGGAAACTCGATTTATGAAAGTTTACTTTCTGGCCTGATATCAAGCAATATCGTTGAACCATCGTTGCAACTTTGAGAGGAGCTGAGTCTGTAGCCTTAGGGAAGATAATGATATCATCTGCAAAAGCTAAAAAAGGGATTTTAGTGCCATTATTTGAGAAACTCAACCCCAAGTCTTTATTGATGGTAGACGCCGTATGAAGTGAACGCGCAAGAAGTTCAGAAGCAAGAATAAACAGAAATGGAGAGAGCGGATCTCCCTGTCTGAGGCCCTTTTGTGGGAAGAATTGATTTGTGGGACCATCGTTAACAAGTACGGAGAAAGAAACAGTAGAAACGCATTCCTTAATCCACGCCACAAATTTTGGATGGAATCCAAACTTCTGTAAAATTCTGTATAAAAAAGACCATTCAATTCTGTCATAAGCTTGTTCCATGTCTAGCTTAATAGCCATCAGTCCACTCTTACCCTTCTTTTTGCGAAAGGAATGGAATGCTTCATGTGCAATTAGGATGTTATCCTGAATAGAACGGCCTTTTGCAAAGGCCCACTGTAATGGGTGAACAAGACTATCCACAATCGGAGCTAGCCGTAAGGCAATAATTTTCGCAATAATCTTATAAACTGTTGAACACAGGCTGATCGGCCTATACTGGTTAACAGTAGTCGGATCATCCGTCTTAGGAATAAGAGTAATGAATGTGTGATTAACTTGTTTTAAAAGCTTCCCTGTAACAAAGAAACTCTTAACAGCTTTGACGACTGACGGTCCGACAATGTGCCAGTACTTTTGGTAAAACCCTGCAGGCATTCCATCAGGGCCAGGAGCCTTATCTGGCGCTAAAGAGAAAACTGCAGTTTTAATCTCTGTATTTGACACAGGAGCAATGAGAGCAACATTAGCTGCATGAGAAACTTCAGATTGAATGACGTGTAGATCAGAATCGAAATTGAGAGAGGTGGGTACTGATGACTGAAATCTGGACTTGAAATTTCGTTCGAATTCTTGTTTGATTAGGCTGCAATCCGTGAGATGTAACCCATCCGAGGTAGTTAGAGTTTTTATAACCTTCTTATTCCTCTTAACAGAAGCAACACGATGATAGTATCCAGAATTGATATCTGCTAGTTTAACATGTTTAACCTTAGCTCGTTGACTCTTGTAAGAACGCTGGAAATCGAGAAGTCGTTCATGTTTGTTCAACAAACGCTTCTGCTAGTTTAAAAGCCAAGTTCTTTTACTTGGCCAAACTGGTTCCTGGTTTAAAATTAATAAAGATTTAATTCGCATGAATGTCGACACTTCATTTACTCTCACATCAATCTCGTATTCTTGCTGCGTTTGGTTCACACTTTATATATACCACATTCATTCCACCAAAAAAAAAAATATATACCCCATTCAATTCAGGTTCGGCATGAATTGCAAGTGGAATGGAGGAGGATGACCTTGTAGAGCTATATTTTGGTTTCTAGTGCTTGTTCAGCTATTCCGTGGTCTGCAGAACCCAGTCATAAACTCATCCCAAGGATCTACGAAAGTGATTGGGAGAAGACGACGAATCTTTAAAAGTAATGATGGGTTAGTTGTCTCGTAACTTCATTGGTTCAAGACTTCAAGGTCAAATATATATTTCTCGTTACTTGCACAGATAGAAACAGCCAACTCACCTTGAGTTGACAATGACGTTAACGATCAACTGTTGACGCAGTTCATTGGTGTATGAAGTATTTTGCTCGTTAATATTAGGTCGAGGGGTATGAAGATCGAATTTCGCCTTTAAAACGCAAGTAAAAACGAAATTGATAGGAAAAAACCGAAATTTGTTGACGCAGTTCAGGATAGACCCTACTGTACGAGATCTCAAGACGGGTCCCGGTATCTAGTAATTAAGTTTCAGAAAACAAGGTTACAAGTTGGCTATGGCGGCAAAGCACAAAAACAAGTAACAATATATGGAACCTCAAAACGAAAACAAGAAGAGAAAAGAGGGAGAAGGAAGAGGAAGCCCCCAGAACGGGCAACCGAGAAGCTTCACAGAAGCTTCTCATGAAGATCTCTCAGTCACACCACCGGTGACACCACCTGGATCTCCTTCTTCCTGGACACTACTCTCATACGAGCTAACGCTGACGATTCCTCGATTTCTCTCTTTCTTTGTAGGGTTTCTTACACATGAGGCTCAGTGTGCACAGTAGGTCAAGGAGTGCTTAATTATATAGCCCTTAACATGGTAGGGTTACACGCGAGCTCCAACGGCTCACAAGCTTTGGGCCGGATATCATATTGGGTTGGATCGGCCCAATATAACAAGAAGCCTTTAACTGGTATTTGAAATATCTTAAGTATGAAATAATATATTCACATAACATATCCATTAAACATAGTTACTACCTTAAGATCAAGGGATCCAAACTTTAGACATTCAAAATGTCTAAGGGCTCCTTGTAACCTTAAGTATGTCTCCGATGTTATTGGACCTATATAGCATATTATTTCATCACTCAAGGCCATTACAAGTGTTGATGCCACACACATGCCTAACTTATTACAATATACAAGTTTAAACAATCATAAGAATTGCCCTCCTAAACTTGTAATTGATCATCAGTCTCCTGCTACCTTAGGGTCCTGGTGTTCCTCCTGTCCATCTTTGATCCATGCGTGTATCTTGTGCTAAGGGTCATCCCAAATATGCAGGGAATCCTTGCAATAAGCAAACTTGTCAGGTGTGACAATCTTGATGCCAAAATCAGAAGGATTCAATTCACTTTTAATCTTGGAAAAATTAAGAATTTTATGCTTGACTTTCTTCCTGATGTAATGAAATCTAACATCTATATGCTTTGTTCTTTCATGATAAATATGATCCTTCCAAGTCCTTTTTCTCAATTTCCTCCAAAAGGCCCCTGAGCCAAATAGCTTCTTTAGCCGCTTCAGTAGCAACCATGTATTCAACATATGTGGAGGATAAAGCTCCTACAGGTTGATGTTGAGACATCCAAAACACACAATTACCAGCCCATGTCAAATAAAAAGTAGTAGTAGACTTCACATTATCTTTGTTTCCAGTATAATCTGAGTCCACGTACCCAACAAGATTATTTCTAGAGCTGCGTACAGAATAAACAAGACATTTCTTTTTAGTGCTACAGAGGTATCTCAACAAGTATTTCATAGCATTCTAGTGGGATTCAACAGGATTAGACATAAATCTACTTAAAACATTGATAACAAAAGAAATATCTGGTCTAGTGCAAAGCATAGCATATATGACAGATCGAACAGCAACATCATAAGGCACTTTGGTCATCTTTTGAATTTCATTTTGGGATTTAGGGCATTGTTTCTTAGACAACTATAAATGCCCTCCTAAGGGGACCACTGCAGGTTTAGAGTTAGTCGTTTGAAACCTATCCAAGACTTTATTAACATATTCAGATTGGGAAGGCCACATCGGTTTCTTATTTCTGCCTCTATTATTTTAATTCCAACGATTTCCTGAGCTTGAGCTCAATCTTTCATGTCAAAGTGCATTTTCAGATCTCTCTTGACTCTAGAAATGAGAATCTTAGAATTATAAATAACAAGTATATAATCAACATACAGGAGCCCATAAAGGGGAGACCTAGAACCAACACCTTTGAAATAAAGACATCTATCAAACTCACTTTTATGGAAACCAAGTTTAGACATGCAAGAATCAAATTTCAAGCTCGTTCCATTGCCTAGGAGACTATTTTAACCCATCAATAGACCTTTTGAGCAGATACACAAGATCAAATTTCAATTTATCTATAAATCCTTTAGGTTGAGACATATCGATAGTTTCATCAAGTTCTCCATGCAAAAAGGTAGTTTTTACATCTATTTGTTAAAGTTCCCAATCATATACAACAACCATATATAGCAAGTAATAATCTCAATGTTTTATACTTAACCACATAAGCAAATATGTCATTATATTCTATGTCTTCTCTTTGTGTAAACGCCTTAACAACAAGTCTAGATTTGAACCTAGGGGGTTCTTTAGCACTGACACCTTCTTTTATTTTATAGATCCATCTACACTGAATCACTCTAGCCTTTTCATTTTTTTTTACAAGAACCAAAGTTTTGTTAGCTGTCATAGATTATATTTATTTGAATTGGTTAATAAAGAGCGGTCATTCGGGGTTCGAACCGGGGACCTATGGGTACTACCCACAAGTCCTTTTCGGTGAGCCATTCCAGAATGGTTCATAGATTACCATAGATTCTATTTCCTCACACATGATTTTAACCCCATTTTTAGAATAAGCACATTTAAAAGCAAGCTCATAAGTCTCAGGCACAAATGGATGCAAAACAATATCAGAAGCAAGCAAGGCATACTCAACAATATTATATTGAAATGTTTTATTTGGGATTCTCACCCTAGGCTCTCTATCTCTAGTTAATGGATAGTCAGAGTTATCATGCCGAGGAACAGAATAAACAATCACACCAAAATCACATATGTCGTCGGCAATAGACTCATGTGTAGAAGATGAAAAGATAAGGTTAGAATGTAACTCCCTTCGCTAAAATCCCTCCCTTAATTGTTGAGTATGTGAACTCCCTACTTCACTTGAATTTTCTGGAGAACTTTTAGAAGCCACAACGAACTCAATGTTCTTATTTACTTCAGTTTTCTCTGAAAGGGGTTGATGAGGTGATGAATCATCACCTACTGCAGCAGGAGAGTATATTGACCCGTATCAAACTCTTTTTCATCATTTCCAGGAGGAAGATCATTCTAATTATAGAAGTGCCTTGGTGGAGAAGCCTCTTCATTTCCTGTATCTCCATTGTATGTATCTGCTCAAGAGAACGGGTTAGTACATATTTAAAGGGAAATTCAAGCTCATTGAATTTAGCACTCCTAGGGATGATGACCTTATAGGCATAAGGTTGAATAAGGAGGATTTTATACCCTTTTACACCATCTGGATAACCTAAGATGACCCCCTTTTGGGCCCGATGGTGCAACTTACCTTGTGACACATGTGGGTAAGCTGCACAACCAAAGGGCCTAAGATGGGTCATATTTGGTTTGTTGCTAGTCCACATCTCCTGTCGTGTTTTGAAATTCATCGTAGAAGATGTGAATCTATTGATGAGATAGGCTATAGTGCTAACAACTTCTCCCCACAAGGAGTGCTTTAAACCCGAACTAAGTAACATACATCTAGATTTTTCTAACAATGTTCTATTCATTCTCTAAGTTCTACTGTTTTGTTGTGGAGTATCGGGAACTATTAGATGCCATGTTGCTTATAGAAATAATCAAACTCAGCATTGTAATATTCAAGACCATTATCAATGTTTAGACATTTTATATTCTTAACATTTTGGTTTTCAACCAAGTTTTTCCATGTGATAAAACTCTGACATGCTTCATTTTTAGTTCTCAAAAGATACAGCCAAACCTTTTTGGAAAAATGATCAAGAAAAGTGATAAAATATCTCTTTCCTCCAATTGTTTCCACCTGTGCAGGCCTCGAAAGGTCAGAATGAATGTATTCTAAAGGCCTCTCAGCAACATAGGTAGATTTTCCAAACACATGCTTAATTTTCTTACCAAACACACAAGTTTCACAAAAGTCAAGATTGGCAGGCTTGTGATCAATTAAGCCATGTTTGAACATATATTGCATGCCATGATTTCCTATATGAACAAGCCTACTATGCAATTTTTTAGTTTGATGCAAGTCCATGGATCTGCCATTACTAGCAATATTTACTTCGGGTGAGGATACTACAAAGTCGAGTCCTCCCTTTTTTAATGCTCCTAATAATATTGGCACCATTTTTTATAACATCTTTAACACCATCTTTAATTCTATTATCAAAGCCCATATCATCAAAGACAGGCTCAGAGCGAAGTCCCTTCCTCAGTTGTGGCACCCATTTAACATTTTAGAGGATCCTGACCTTACCATCAAACATGCACAGAGGCACATTACCAATATCTTTGATTTCAAGGGAGGTATGATCACTTAACATGACCTCATCCCCATTGAACACCTGCAGAGAACTAAAATAAGTTTTGTTAGGAGTAGAGTGCACAATATACCCAAAATCTAAGATCCATGATTCATCAAAAGTATAGCAATAACCAGGAACAAGCTAGCGATTCAAAAGGATAGTGAGACTCAAGCACGGCAACATATTGATTTTGATTTTTCTCAGTTTCATCCCTTTGTTTTTATGACATTCGTTGATATAATGACCATATATACCACAACATTGACACTTTCTATTTTTCTCATCAGAATTAGAGGCAACATATTCATCCTCATTTTCATATTTCTTGTCCTTGTTCTTATTCTTGTTGTTCTTCTTGTTTTTTCCTTTAACCATTAACACCTTAGTTTTAGACTTATTCTATTTAGTCTTAAACACTTTAAGGCTTTCATTCTTCTGCACAATAGACTGAAGAATTTCATCCTAAGTTATAAACTCCTGTCTGTACTGAATGATATCCTGAAATACATCAGACTATGGAGGTAGAGAATTTAACAATAGAATAGCCAGATATTCATCTTTAATAGTGTATTTTTTTAATCACATCTCTCTAAATCACGTGTCATTCTTAAGAATTCATCCATATTTGACTATAGAGACTGATTACTGTCCATTTTAAAGATAAACAAATGACACAATATGGAAATATGGCTAGGGAAGGACTTAATCGGGTAGAGAGGTTCGAGAGTGTCCCAAAGAATATTAGGACTAGTGATACTTACAACCTGACGAGTGATGTCCACTAAAGTGACCATGTTTTCATATACATTTTTGCTCCTTATTTTATATAATTTGCATATTTCGGGCTGAGAATATGTTAAATTTGTGTAGTATATGCTTATTTGCAAGAAATAGAGGTCTATACAAGTTTTGGTTTAACATTACAGAATTTGGAGCCATTCCGGGACGAAACCAAGAAGAGAGGACAAGAGTTGCATTTTACTCGAAGTCGACTAAGACCTTACTCGAAGTCGACTAACACTGAGAGCAAAACCAACTCGAGGAAAGAAGAAGAGAACAACTCGAGCTCAGCACTTTACTCGATGTCGAGTAAGATTACTCGACGTCGACCAAGGCCAGAAAAACACACGAGCTCGAGGAAGGAAATGTTGATCGGGAAGACAAGGACGAGCCTTACTCGACGTCGACCAAAGTTGGTCGAAGTCGACCAAGCCAAAACCGAGTCAGTGAACTAGGAATCAACCAAGGAAGTAAAGCCAAGAAGATTCAAGTCGATGTCAACTAGCACAAGTCGATATCGAGTAAACATTTGGTCGATGTTCACTCCTGAAGTCGGAATCGAGTTGCTGAAGTGAAGATGGAGAAATGTTGGTCGATATCGACTAAGCCTACTCGATATCGAGTTGACCACAGTACTCGATTTCGAGCTAGTCCGAGTCTTGTTAAGGATCTATCCCGAATCCAATGGAGATATTTTCGAGAGAAGATTCCCAACAAATGAAGATTTAGATATTTTTATCTTTTTATCTATCCTAAGGGTTGAACAATTAATTACCCTAGGATTTATTTAGTTTTACTTATTTAGATTTATTTATTTCTTAAGTAGAATTGTATCTTCTATGATAAATAGAGATATAGATAGAATTTCCTTCCTTGATTAAGAAAGGATTGGAAGCCTATAAATAAAGCCTAGGGCTGGTTTTTATGAATTCAATCATACAATTCTAGAGAGAGAGAGAGAGAGAGAGAGAGAGTGAAGGTCAAGAGAAGTTTGTGAAGCGAGAGCGGAATTGGCATCCTTTGGTTGTAAGCTCTATTTGATTTATTAATGCAAGTTTATTTCCCTTTATTATTGATGAATTTCCTCGCGATGAAGCGCGAGTAGTCCTCCCACTTCTAGGGTTGGGGCGAGCCCAACGATAGCCCTGCTTGCTTGAGGTAAAGATCCGACCTTTATTATGTTTTGAGCATCTACTACCTTTTATGTGTTTATTACCTACTTAATAGAGATCCATGCTAACAATTTGGATTGTAAACATAAAATCAGTAGAGACAATTAGGGTTTCTTGAAAGAGTTGCTTAATTGTTGGAAAAGGTAAAAGCTTGATCCTTCGATGCGAGTTGCATGATCATCGTTATTTATCCTACCTTATGCATGCTTGGTTATCGTTGTTGCAAACCCCGATCTTGGAAGTTTTATTTCACATATTTTATTCTGAATTCCAAAAAGCTTTGTTCTTTTATTTTTGTTACTGTTACTGCTCGACTTCGACCACCCCTTGGTCGACGTCGACTACTGATCTTCGATCGAGAAAAGATCACTGTTGCTTGTGTCTCTGTAGTTAACTAAATTTCGGTAAATCAACTTGCCTGCGACCAGGATCTACTCGACGTCGAGTTAGCTTACTCGTAGTCGACCAAATCCAGTGACTTTGCCTTGCTCGGATTAGACTTGTTTGGCCCCTGTTGACTAACCCTTAGTCTAGGTCAAGCACCCTGAAGTCGACAACCACTCGTGAGATTATTCCGCTGCCTGAGATCCACTGACATGCTTCCTCGAGAATCGATCCTGACTTCCTGTTGCTACATCGGGAGGAAGTCTTGTAATCATTTGCGTGGGCATAATCCGGTTTGATATAATTTATTATATTTTGAACTCGATCTCACGTTTTCCTTTAAGTTTTAATTTTGCAGTGTATGCGCCGTTCTGGTCAACAGCCTGAGTTTGACTCCTTAGACGATCCGGAACGCCTTATACACGTCCACGCTAAATTTAAAAGAGCCATGGCGGCCGCAGAAATATAAGCACAGTTGATAGAGAGGCTTCAAGCGGAGATAGAAGCCCAGAATACTGCTCTCACCACTGAGAGAGCACGCACTGCGCAGGAAGCTGAGCGAAGGAGGCAGGCGGAAGCTGAGCTCGCCCAATTCCCTACCACTGGAGAGGATTTGATGTCTCCAAAGTAGCCATGTTTTTATGCACATTTTAGTTCCATATTCTATACACTTTGCATATTTCGGGTTGGGAATATGTCGAATTTATGTAGTATATGCTTATTTGCCAGAAATGGAGATCTACATAAGTTTCTATTTAATATTGCAGAATATGGAGCCATTTCGGGAGAAAACCAAGAAGGAAAGACGGAGGCCACACTTTACTCGATATCGACTTTATTTCCTCGATATCAACAAGAAATCTCCGGGCATAGCATGATCGAGGAGAACCATGTCGAGAAACTGAAGACGGGCCAAATCGACTCTAGAACATTACTCGAGATCGAGTACTATACTCGAGATCGACTAAGCATTGAAGACCCACCCAGAGTCGAGAAAGAGAAGCTGATCGAGGATGCTAAGGAGCTCTACCCGACCTTTCCAGACACTCGGACACTGAGCAACATCCGTACTCGATATCAATGAAAGTCCTCGAGATCGCCAAAGCCGAGAGCACCTGTTCGAGCAGTGTCGAAGATAAGCTACTCGACAAGCCAAGCTGCCTAGTCGACGAACCCAGTCTACTCGATATCGAGTTATTTACTCGATATCGAGGACCCAGCGCCACACAAGTCGATGAAGCCACACTACTCGAGATCGAGTAAGATACTCGAGATCGAGGAGAACCCAGAAGCCAGCATCCGAGCATGTCGAGGAAGAGCAACCCGAGATGCCGAGCCACTGAAGTCAATGACACGATTTTACTCGAGATCAAGGAAACTCCTCGAGATCGAGGAAACCTTCCAGAAGTCGCGTAACGCGGTTTGAGCTATCCTACTCGGATTGGGATTCCTTGGAGCTGAAGATTGCCGAGTCTATCCGATTCTATCAAGATCCATCATGGAAGAGAATATACATCCACTTGAAGACTTTTAGATATAATTTGCTTTTTAGATTTAATTTCTTTATTGCATTTATTTATCATTAAGCTTTTAGATATAGATTTAGATAAAGATAGAGATATTCTATCCTTGAATAGCAAGGAGTAGAAGGCTATAAATAAAGCCCATGGGGCTGATTTTAGGAATAATTGAATTCCGAAGTTAGAGAAGTAGTTCACAGAGACGGTTTAGGAGTTCGAAGGTTTTAGGATTTTGGCGTTCAACGAGAGTTGGATTGCCGGGATTGTAAAGGCTTTGAATTTAGTTTAATGCAAGTTTCTTTTCATACATCAATGTCTGAGGTTGCGATGAAGCGCGAGTAGTCCACCCACTTCTAGGGTTTGGGCGAGCCCGACGATAGCCATGCGTGCCTGAGGTAATGATCCGACTTTTATCATGTTTTGAGCATCTACTACTTGTTATGTGTTTATTACCCATCTAATGGAGGTCCATGCTAACAACTTGGATTATAAACATAAAATCGGTAGAGACAATTAGGGTTTCTTGAAAGAGTTGTCTAATTTTTGGAAAAGGCGAAAGCTTAGTCCTTTGATGCAAGTTATATGATTATCTGCTTTATTCTTGCCTTATGCATGCTTGGTTATCGTTGTTGCGAACCCCAATCTTGGAAGTCTTTTACATATAGTTTATTTCGAAATCCCACCAGTCTTGTTCTTTACTTTTGTTTCGTTTTAGTTTCAGCCCTTCCTCGATCTCGACCAACTTTGGTCGATCTCGAGTTACTGATCTACGATCCCAGAATCGCCGTAGCTTCTGTGTGCAGGTGATCGATAAGGAATTCATCGACGTCGACAAGCTTACTCGATCTCGAGTAGGGCTTACTCGATCTTGACCAAAACTGCATGTGACTGCTGCTGCGCTGCTCGACTTGTCCGATCTTTTATCGACTATCCCTACTCGAGATCGACAACCTGTGGTCGACTTCTGTCCGTGAGATTTCACCGCTGCCTAGGATCCGCTGACACGCTTCCTCGTGGATCGATCCTGACTTCCCACTGCTTCATCGGGAGGAAGTCTTGTAATTATTTGCAAGGGACGGAATCTGGTTTGCCTTATTTTATTTACATTCTATTTTGCATACTCAATTTCCTCCTATCAACAAATTGGCGCCGTTGCCGGGCAAGCAATCATTCGCGCCTTAG
Organism: Persicaria tinctoria; assembly: GCA_037127255.1. Lineage (NCBI taxonomy): Eukaryota > Viridiplantae > Streptophyta > Magnoliopsida > Caryophyllales > Polygonaceae > Persicaria > Persicaria tinctoria. The sequence continues at coordinate 29,851,741 of JBANSL010000001.1, forward strand.
GTAGTTAGATCTCACGTCTACTTTGAGTATTTTACAGGTGTATGCGCCGTTCTGGTTAACCATATGGGTTTGACGGCTTAGACGAACCGGAACACCTCCTACACATCTGAGTTAATTTGCAAACAGCTATGGCGGCCGCAGAAACACAAGAACATCTTATACAAAGGCTTACAAGGGAACTGGCCACTAAAGATGTTGCTATCGCCGCTTAGAAAGCAGCAAGGGAACAAGGAAAAGATGAGCTTGCCCAATACCCAACCACTGCAGAGGATTATATGCACCCGACTCTCGTCGTGCCTGAATCGGCGATTCTAATCCCTGATAACTCTTTTGAAATTGGCACTCAATTCCTTATAGAGCTTAAAAATAATGCTTTTTATGGCAAATTTAATGAGTGCCCTCTTGAACATATTACCAACTTTTCTGGCATGTGTCGTACTCTTGCTGAAGGTACCACTCTCGAATATGTCAAGATGAAGGCTTTTCGCTGGTCTCTCGCTAGACCTGCACTAAAGTGGCTTGAAGGGCTGAAACCAATATCCCTCACAACATGGGCCAAGTAGAGCAAGAGTTTCTGAATAAATTCTTCTCTCCTGCAAAGACAGCACTCCTCCGCCAGAAGATCACAGCTTTCAAACAAAAGCCTGGGGAGCCGCTAGCAAAAGCATGGGAAAGATACAAGGAACTACTACGATCTTGCCCTACTCATGGACAACCACCCTACGTCATTCAGGAAATCTTCTTCAATCCTCTTGACCAAGTCACTAAGGACAGGATCAACCAGTATACTCGCTATGAGTATCTAACTATGCCACCAATTGACGCCTGGGGTGTGCTCGACAAGCTCACCAATTATGACAACAAATATGGGTCTACTGCAAACTATGAGAAGAACTCCTATGCCAGGCCAGCACCATCTATGCCCCTTTATGAGCCTGCCAAGGAGATTGACCCAGATGTCAGGGAGCAGTTCTACAGAGACCAGAATCGCAAGCTTCTCAAGAAAGTCAAGTATCTCTCTGTCAAACAGTCTTGCATCGAATGCGGATCACAGCGGCACACCACTACTGAGTGCCCACACACTGAGCAAGTCAGGATGGTAGAGACACGTGAAGATGTAGCCTACGCTGGGGTCCCAATCGCTATATGGGGGATCAAAGGTTCTATCAAACACAGTGGAACCAAGGTCCTCCTAGGAATCCCCCACCATACAGAGCTCCAGGACATCCAAAAAGGGATCAAAAGAAGGATGACTTGCAACTCATCCTTGAGGAAATGCGTCGGAATCAAGGCACCATCAACAACCAGTTCCAGAGCATCACTACAAAATTTGGAGAACTGGACATCTGGAAGAGGGGAATAGTGACCCAGATGGGTCAAATCGCTGCACAGATCCCACGACCATCCGGACAGCTCCCTGGGCAAACAAAACCAAATCCTAAGGGGAAGACCGGACACGTCGCAGCTATCAAACTCAGGAGCGGGCACCAATTACATGAGCCAGAAGTCAGGAAGCACCAGAACACAGCAGAGCAGCAACTCGACACAGAGCAGAATCAACTCGATCTCGACCAGCCTGTAGTCGATATCAACAAAAATCTCCTCGACGCAGACTAGAAGCCAAGCTCGGACTCCACAACACAGTCAGGCAACTCGAGATCGACCACCCTCCTCGATATCGAGGAACCTTTAGTCGAGATCGAGGAGAAATTGATCGATGTCGACGACTTTGCAACACCTCCGACGTCTGTTCTGGCTCCACAGCAGAAAAAGCCATTGCCTTTCCCTTCCAAAGCACTGAAAGATCCCACTGCGGGTAAGTTCAAACGTTTTGTTAATATGCTGCAAGAACTGAACTTCTCTATTCCTTTTACAGAAGCTCTGGAAGAGATGCCTGCATATGTCAAATTCCTAAAGGAAATCCTGAGCAAGAAGCGATCCATCTCAGAGATCGCCGGCGAATGCAAAGTGCTCTACTTCCCTGAAATAAGAGCTGACCTTGGTAAGTTTTCTGTTACTATGGGTTTTGGGCAATATAAATACGATTCCTTGTGTGATTTAGGAATAAGTGTGAGCAGCATGCCCTTATCAATCTGGCGTAAGGTAAAGATAGGATGCATAGAACCTGTGGATGCCAAGCTATACATGGCAAACAATTCAGTGGTCATCCCTACAGGTATGGTTGATAATGTCCTTGTCCAGATTGGTAAATTCTTTATCCCAGCTGATTTCCTTATTATAGACTGTGCTGAAGATCCTACTAGCCCTATTATTCTTGGTAGACCATTCTTAGCTACTGCAAATGCCAAGATTAGCGTCAAACATCGATCGCTCACCTTCACCATAGGCGACGAGGTCTTAGATTTCTCTTTTGGCCCTGCAAAAGAGGAAATTTCATGGCTGGAGGTGAAGAGCATCAGCAACCACGGGACCAAGCAAACAACGAAGGAAGGCACAAAGACTGTACTCGAGATCGACAAGGGCTACTCGATCTCGACAAAGGTGGTCCTCGATCTCGGCAAGACTTTATCGACATCGACTTCTTCCTCTACTGAGCCACAGACTCGCCAGGAGCCTAAGTTTGGGGTCCATGTACTCGATATCGACCAGTCCTGCCCGATATCGACTAACCCCAAGCCCGAAGATTTATGTTTTGGGCCCGAAAAGGTAAGTTCAGGTATGAATCCTACTCCTCCTTAGTCCATTAAGAAATTTATAAATAATTCAAGGGGAGGTAAGGCCCCATGGCGAGAGAATCTGCGGAAACTAAGAGCTGGGAAGAAGAAGAAGAAAGAGAAGGATGATTATGCAAGCAACCACCTGTCAGCTGAACTTGCATACTACAATCAGGACCTAGATGATCTAGGAGAAGGGCCAAGCACAAGCGGGCCTCACATTAATGGTCCTTGAGCGCAAATAGAAAAGTCGGCCTAGCGACTCTAAAATCTAGAGCATGTATATAAAACTTTATGAATTTTGGGACTTTGGAACTTTTGATTTTCGTTTTGGTTTTTCTTGTTTTTGGTTTAGTTTAGAATACTTCATGTGGAAAGTCTTGTTTTTGTGTGCAATCTAACACTTTTAGGTCGGCAAGCATAAAAGGATCGCGAAAAGTGGAATAAGAGGTCCCTGAAAAACAGTCAGAATCGACGAAGGCCAAGTCGACAACGACGAAGAGGAGCAGCCCAGAAACTCCTCGATATCAAGTAGGCCAACTCGATATCGACTAAGTCAACAAAGTCTCCTCGACTTCAGAAGCCACTGGACGCAGACACCTTCCTCGATATCGAGTACTGTACTCGATATCGACAAGAAATGTACTCGACCTGCCTGTTCTGTCCTCCTCGATGCATTGTTCGGTGAGTTCCTTCCTTTACTCTTGTTTTTATTTGATTTTATGGAGTGGGGACACTGTATATTTTAAGTATGGGGTGGGGGAAGGGCTCATTATCATTATTATATGTTTTAGTCTTGCTTTTGGTTTTACATGGTGAAATTTTATTTTTATGTTATGCATTCATGTTTAAATTTTATGCATTTTTAGTCTTTTGTCATACTTTAGTCTTATTTTGTTAGTTATAAAAAAAATTAAAAAAATAAAAAATAAAAAATAAAAAATAAAAAATAAAAAATAAAAAATAAAAAATAAAAAATAAAAAATAAAAAATGTCGAAAAAAAAGAAAAAAAATGCATGTTTAAATTTTTTGCATTGTCTTAGTTTTTATACCCTAACTTAGATGTCCTATGATGATAAAAAATGATTGACTTGATCATGTAAATCCTATGGCATGTTTGAAAGGTTTAGCCTAAGTCCTCGAAATTGTTTTTATGTTGATTGTGAACTTGTGATGAAATTGAGCACATATGATCCTAAGCTAAAGGTTAAAATCCAACAAAAATTGTCCTAGTGAGAATTTTTGCCTTATAGGGAGAACATCAAAAATCCCTCTGATTGCTTGAGTGTATTTACTCTTCCTATGCATCTCTAAATGTTGTGATAGTTATTCAAAGCCAATGCATTTATATGTTTATGTGAATGAGGATTAAATGATGGAGACACCTTATAAGCCAATTTTATCCTCTCTTTACCTACCCTGCATTATCCTTGCTTGAAGCCAGAACATTAGCCTGAGTCTGACCCCCATTTGGGAATTATCCTTAGCCAAATTGAGTCCACAAAATTATCCTTAGCCAAATTGAGTTATATGATTATCTGTTTTATTCTTGCCTTATGCATGCTTGGTTATCGTTGTTGCGAACCCCAATCTTGGAAGTCTTTTACATATAGTTTATTTCGAAATCCCACAAGTCTTGTTCTTTACTTTTGTTTCGTTTTAGTTTCGGCCCTCGACCAACTTTGGTCGATCTCGAGTTACTGATCTACGATCCCAGAATCGTCGTAGCTTCTGTGTGCAGGTGATCGACAAGGAATTCATCGACGTCGACAAGTTTACTCGATCTCGAGTCGGGCTTACTCGATCTCGACCAAAATTGCCTATGACTGCTGCTGCGCTACTCGACTTGTCCGATCTTCTGTCGACTATCCCTATTCGAGATCGATACCCTGTGGTAGACTTCTGTCCGTGAGATTTCACCGCTGCTTAGGATCCGCTGACACGCTTCCTCGTGGATCGATCCTGACTTCCCACTGCTGCATCGGGAGGAAGTCTTGTAATTATTTACAAGGGACGGAATCTGGTTTACCTTATTTTATTTACATTCTATTTTGCATACTTGATTTCCTCCTATCAACAGGATTACATGCACCCGACTCTTGTCGTGCCTGAATCGGTCATTCTAATCCCTGAAAATATTTTTGAAATTTGCACTGATTTCCTAATTGAGATTAAAATAACGCCTTTTATGGAAGGTTTAATGAATGTCCTGTTGAACATATTACCAATTTTTCTGATATGTGTCATACTCTTGCTAGAGGTACTACTCTAGAATATGTCAAGATGACAACTTTTTGATGGTCTCTTGCCGGTCCAGCATTGAAGTGGCTAAAAGGGTTGACTCCACGATCCCTCATGACATGCCAGAAGATTACAGCTTTCAAATAGAATCCCGGGGAGCCGCTAGAAAAATCATGGGAATAAGACAAGGATCTACTGCGATCTTGCCCTACTCATGGGCAGCTACCCTATGTCGTTCAGGAGATCTTCTACAATTCTCTTGATCTGGGCGCTAAGGATAGGATCAACCATTATACTCATTATGAGTATCTAACGATGCCACCAACTAACTCATGGGCTACCCTCGACAAGCTCACCAACTTCGACAATAAGTATGGGGCTCCAACAAACTATGACGAGAACGCTTATCCAAGGCCATTGTTGTGAGCTGAATCTGCCATGTTTTACAGTAACTTTTATATCGATTTCTGTATACATTGCATTCATTTGGGTTTAGATAGTACAGAATCTATGTAGTTTATGTTTATTTGCCAAATTATGGAATCTACACCAGTTTCTGTTTAATTCGCAGAAATCGAGGCATTTTACAGCAATTTTACAGAAGGTCGGAAAATCTCGGAAAAACACTACAGAAGTCCAAGGTCAAAGCAGCGGAACCAGTCTGAGAGTCAAGTCTACTCGATCTCGAGTAGGCCTACTCGACCTAGACGAGCATGTCCGAGCACAGCCTTGTCGAAAAAGCCTGATCGAGAGCCAGACCAACCCGAGCTCCGGACCCTACTCGATCTCGACAAGCCCTAGTCGAGATCGACGAAGCCCAGATGCCACACCCGGAGTCGACAAGGAGAGGAGCCGAGGACAACCAGGCGACAATCGCTGCCAGCGACTCGACTCGCTGCAGCGGACCTGATAAGACATATTTAGGTAGTGTTAATATAGGCATTTAGATGTGTTTAGGTAGGGTAAAATGCATGAGTTTTAAAGTAGTTTTCATTATTTTTCAATTAGAGTCGGAATCTACAAGTTTTGTGCATGATTTCAGGTGATTATAAAGAGGTGACGCTAAGCTCGAGCCAATGCTCGAAGATTGGACGAAAATAGAAGAGCACGCGAGCCGAGCTGAGGAAACTATATTTGAATTGGGCGAAGTCGCAATTTTCCAATGTTTCAAGGGCTTGTTTTCTAATTTGGAAAGAAGATGGGCATGCTTTGTAATTTTATATAAAGTCTGGGCCCCACTTGAAGATTTAATATACCTAATACGTTTAGGAGAACTATATATTGGAGGAGCCGCACTTTTGCCGAGGGGAGGCTTCGGCCCTGTTTGTTTTCAGTTTAGTTTTAGGTTAAGGAGGTTTTGTACGGTGGCCATTAGAGAGGTTGGGTGATTTCTCCACCATGAACCACTAAACCTCTTTGTTCGGGGAAATTAATCTAAGCTTCAAGTTTTCTATTTCATTGTGAGATTTCTATTCCTAATACTCCTATCTGAATATTATCAATTCTTTGCTTAGATTGTTTAGGGTTTTCGTGAATTTCCGTTAGTCTGATCAACTGATGTCTTTTCATGATAATCTATAGCTAGATATAGGTAATTTTTGGTTGAATTATCTATATTATTGTGTAGCAAAGTATAAATCTCTGAAACTGGTTGATTTAGGGATTTGTATAGAGAATTGATTTGCAATTGATGCAATAACTGGTTGTGCGTATCGATTGTCTTTGTTGATTTCCTTTAAGCTTAATCAATTATTGAATTGAATCTTGATAGTTTCAAGATTGTTTGATAATTAGGGTTTTCAGGGTCTGGTTGTCCTGTTAACTAGATTCGATAAGGAATTGGATTCAAAAGACCTAGTCTTTCCACAACAAAGTATTCGAGAGGAAGTTATCTATTTGATTTCGATGATCAATGAACAAACCTGATTGCTGAGATTGATTGACCTGAGCTATTCTCTCATATTCATCCATTTAATCTGTTTTCCTTTATTATTTTTCTTACTTGTGCATTGTTAGTTAGTTCAAATCATCACAATCCCCCCTCTTTGTTTCTTTAGTTCTTATTTAGCACACTTGACTTGCATACAAATCATTGACTATCTGTGGGATCGACCCGTACTTGCCAAACTACATTAGTTAGGCCAGTCGGTTATATTTGATAGGATTTAAGGCGACTAAAAATCCCTTGTCAAATTGGGCGCCGTTGCCGGGGAGTCTAGTTGTTATTTGTGTGTTTTTCTTGTGTGTTAATTTAGCTACTAACTTTTGTTGTGAACCTATCTTACGGTTCACAACACGTATGCTACTAACAGTTTAACATGTTGAGATTATCGCAGTTCGAAGGTGAAAATTTTCACCTATATCTCACTAGGTTGCAGAGGTGTGTGGACATCCGCAATGTGCGGGGTTTCCACGATAGTTTGCGAGATATGGTTGTCTGCGTTATAGAGGGGATGACTGCTGAGACAAAGGCGCGTGCTATATACATGAGCGGTGGAAGTCTAGCAAGGTTAGGTTTGGCGGGAATTTGGGATCTTATCTGCTACATGGGTCATCAGGCCTTGCAGGAAGTGTCCTTTGCCCAAGAACCTTAACTAATGGAGGACTTCGACGCACCTTTGGAGGATCTATCAAAGGCCTCCTACGAGGAGTATGAGCAATTGTGTGAGCAGATCATGGAACTAGATGAACGAGTGCACCGAATGGTCCAAGTGGGGAATGAGATACTAGCATGTGAAGCGGGTGGACTACCGTCTCAACCGGTGGTTAACCCGATAGAGAGCCTCACCACGAACACCTTAGGGATTGGCAAGGACCTGTTTGTCACACCCGAGGGAAGCTCAGAAAGTCATGAAGATATAGGTAAGTGTGTGCTTCCTATTCCTCCCTCATTGAGTTCATCCGATTCTACCCCGTTACCTCCCCTACCCTTGAGCTATGAGCATGATAATGTTTTGGCGGAGGAGGACATGTTCGCAGATAATGACAATTTCTTCAGCGATGAAGAGGAGAGTACACTACTTCCTGACATGGAGTGTGTTGAGTCGACACATGAGATTCCATTTGATTTGTTGTCTCCTTCATTCGATGAGATTGTCCCGAGCTCGCCTATCAAGGAACCAAGTCCGGAGCTGATTTTTGTGGCTCCTAAGCAAAGAATTGATATACTCTGCAATGGTGAGAAGGTCGGTGAATATGTCGACCCTTGGGCTCATTACTTCGACATACCACCAATGGAACGGAATTGGTGGTTCTACATACCTGCGGCGGGGAGTCAAGCTCGGACGTATGAAGAATTGATGACATACTTTGACCTCAACTTATTCGTATGTAGTGCTAGTCTACCTAGATGGTGTGCACAAGAGTTTGATTTGCTGCAGAGGGCACTGACGATGTCCGAGTGAGTCTTAAATGGACAACTAAAATGTCGAGCTACCGACCATAACCAAGCGCTTCTTGGGAGGCAACCCAAGGTGAGTAATTTAGATTTTCATTGTTCATTTTTTTTCGTTTAAGTTTTCAATTTCAAGTTAAAAAAAAAATCGTCAGAAAGGGCCAGAAAAGCAAGAGAATTACAGTAGGGTACTCGGCCAAAAAGCTCGGCCGAGTCCCTTGGTCAACCCGAGTGGCACACAGTTCTTCAGGAAGAACTCGGGTAAAAAAAAATTTTAACTCGGTCGAGTTTTTTTTGCCACACCCGAGTTATTAGCGTCCAACAAACAAAAAAATATATAAAAAAAAAAGAAAAAGAAAAAGGACGTGACGCTGAACCCGTCACTCTCGTCTCTCTCTCCCGAGTTCCCTTGCTCTGCCCTTTCCCACCGCGCCGCCAGCAGCCAGCAACCGTTTCCCACCACGCCGTCCTCACCCGATCTCGTTCAACCACTCCCGGGCTCCCTCCCTAGTTGTTCCGAGAAGCTATGGCCTCTCCCTCTCACCCGACAGCAGCAAGCGTTCCGAACGGACGAACTCGGCAGCCATGGTCTCTCCTTCCATCCCTCTCGCTCGTCGGGCACAGCCCCCGACCACTACCGCCACTAGACCGCTGCCGACCTCATCCACCAACGCCGGCCACTACCTCCGGCCACCATCTCGGGTAAGCCTGTCTTGTCTTCTCTCATCATTGTTACAGATTTGTTAAATTTTTGGAATCTAGAAGTTGTTTGGATGAAATTAAAACAACTTCTATTGAATTAGTTGGTGGAATTAGATTGATTGAGAGGTTTTGACTTGGATTGAGATTATTATGCTTAATTGTGAAATTGTAAATTTTGGAGAATCGAATTTTAGGCATTTGATTGATTTTCCTATCGGATGTTAAGCTTAATTTGAGTTTTCTGATTGAGTTTATTGAAGGTAGTATTGATCGATTTATGCTTGATTGATTAACTATTTGCAATATTTTGAGAAAATTTTGGCTATGCTTGATTGTTAATGGGGTGGATGGACACCATCGATTATTATTGTGAGTTGTCCTTGCCGGGACAACAAATATTTTTTTTGTTGGTGTTGCCTTGTCTCTTGTTTGTAAAGATTAAATTGCGGTGTCTCCTTGAGGCCGAGAAGAGAAAGAATGTTGGCTCACCTTGCTCGATCTTGTACTTGAATTCATCACCTCCGCTTGATATGTAGATGACTCTATAAGTTTTCTTCTCCTTCCATTTTATTTTTCACATTGAGGACAATGTGTGAATTATGTGTGGGGGAGGGAACATTTACATGTTTGCATTTAGGTTGCATTGTATATATTTCTTTCATGTTTTTTGCATTTTATGGTTATTATTCTTAGTCTTGCATATTATAAAAATTAAAAAAAAATAATAGTAAAAAAAAAAAAAAACCAGAAAAATCATATAAAAAGAAAAAAATCAGCATGCATGACATTCTAGATTTAGGATCTTTCAGATAACCCCATCTGTACCACTTGTCTTCTTAATCTAACTATAAGTCCCATGATATGCTTGAATTGTTGATCCTCGTCAAATCTATTTAGTCTATTGGAGCATGAGATAATTGATTGATTGAACATGTATAACTCTTACATTTTAGGTGGCATTGAAATTCAACAAAAAAATTTACCTCGTGAGTTTTTGTTTGCCTTATTGGGACTATGCTTTATGGATTTCCTCTTTGCTTCTTGTGTGTGATACTCTCCAATGTGACTACCTCTGAGAATTGAGATTGATATCCATGTCAAGGCCGTATATTTTGATTATTACTTGTGATTTTCATATGATTGAGGCAATACTTTGTTAGCCATATCTTACTCTGTATCTACCCGTATATACTATCCTCTGCTTGAAGCCAAATTTGAGCCTTTTAGCCCATTTTTGTTAGCCCCACAAAATGTCTTTTAGCCGATTTTAGTCTTACCCTATCCGGGAATTAGGGAGAAGATTGGTGAAAATGTGTATTAGTGGAGTGTTTTGAGCATTTGGAAGTTATGTATGGGTGATTTATTCTTTTTGAGCTTCATATGGATGATTATTGTGCTTAATACTCGGGGCCTAAGGAGGATAAAATTCACTTAGGAGAAAAAGTCGAGGAAAAATCATAAAAGGAAAAAAAAGCAAGAAAAGAGAAGAAGAAAAATCATTGAAAAATCAAGAGAGAAAAGAATTAACAAAGAGTGAGTTGGTTAACAAGAGTTGTGCTTATGTTTTTGTTTGTGGATGGAGTTAAAGTCTGAATTATTTTGGTTGAAGAAATGTTTGGTTTTGAGTGTTTTTCCGGTTGTAGTTGAGATCTCTTTTTCCCGGATTTTTAGCACCACAAAGCCTAAATCTTTCCATACCTTGATTTTCTTACCAGCCCCACTACAACCCTTGCAAGACCTCATGATGATTATTGCTTGTAATGTCACCCACGGTGGAGATTTTGATGTCGATTTCAATTTTCATGGAGTTTAGTTGCATTGGATTGAGTTTGAGCGGAATTGACTTAGCCTAAACACAAGAGTGAGAGTGAAATACTTTATATACCCGGTGAGGTTGGATTGAAATGTGCCTAAGCTTCTGAGTTGTCCAAATACATGTGATGATGTTGATTATTGCCTTGTGTCTCCTACTTGATTTTGGATTTAATCGTTGACAAGGTGAATGCATGAAGAGTGTGTCCGTGGGATGTTTGATTGGATTGGTTTTGTTTTCTTGAGAACAAGAAAGGTTTAAGTGTGGGGGAGTTTGATAAGACATATTTAGGTAGTGTTAATATAGGCATTTAGATGTGTTTAGGTAGGGTAAAATGCATGAGTTTAAAGTAGTTTTCATGTTTTCATTATTTCTCAATTAGAGTCGGAATCTACAAGTTTTGTGCATGATTTCAGGTGATTATAAAGAGGTGACGCTAAGCTCGAGCCAATGCTCGAAGATTGGACGAAAATAGAAGAGCACGCGAGCCGAGCTGAGGAAACTATATTTGAATTGGGCGAAGTCGCAATTTTCCAATGTTTCAAGGGCTTGTTTTCTAATTTGGAAAGAAGATGGGCATGCTTTGTAATTTTATATAAAGTCTGGGCCCCACTTGAAGATTTAATATACCTAATACGTTTAGGAGAACTATATATTGGAGGAGCCGCACTTTTGCCGAGGGGAGGCTTCGGCCCTGTTTGTTTTCAGTTTAGTTTTAGGTTAAGGAGGTTTTGTACGGTGGCCATTAGAGAGGTTGGGTGATTTCTCCACCATGAACCACTAAACCTCTTTGTTCGGGGAAATTAATCGAAGCTTCAGGTTTTCTATTTCATTGTGAGATTTCTATTCCTAATACTCCTATCTGAATATTATCAACTCTTTGCTTAGATTGTTTAGGGTTTTCGTGAATTTCCGTTAGTCTGATCAACTGATGTCTTTTCATGATAATCTATAGCTAGATATAGGTAATTTCTGGTTGAATTATCTATATTATTGTGTAGCAAAGTATAAATCTCTGAAACTGGTTGATTTAGGGATTTGTATAGAGAATTGATTTGCAATTGATGCAATAACTGGTTGTGCGTATCGATTCTCTTTGTTGATTTCCTTTAAGCTTAATCAATTATTGAATTGAATCTTGATAGTTTCAAGATTGTTTGATAATTAGGGTTTTCAGGGTCTAGTTGTCCTGTTAACTAGATTCGATAAGGAATTAGATTTAAAAGATCTAGTCTTTCCACAACAAAGTATTCGAGAGGAAGTTATCTATTTGATTTCGATGATCAATGAACAAACCTGATTGCTGAGATTGATTGACCTGAGCTATTCTCTCATATTCATCCATTTAATCTGTTTTCCTTTATTATTTTTCTTACTTGTGCATTGTTAGTTAGTTCAAATCATCACAATCCCCCCTCTTTGTTTCTTTAGTTCTTATTTAGCACACTTGACTTGCATACAAATCATTGACTCTCTGTGGGATCGACCCGTACTTGCCAAACTACATTAGTTAGGCCAGTCGGTTATATTTGATAGGATTTAAGGCGACAATCGCTGCCAGCGACTCGACTCGCTGCAGCGGACCACTCGCTGCCGCGGAAGAAAACCCGCTGCCAGCGGGATGCACCAAGCCGACGAAGAGTCCTACTCGACATCGACAAGAGCTTGTCGAGGTCGACGAAGCCCCTGAGCCCAGATCCGAGCTTGCCGAGGAGAGCCACTTGAGGAGACCTAGTCGACGATCATCCCTACTCGAGGTCGACGAAGGCTACCCGAGATCGACGAGCGCCTGAGTCCAAGTCCGAGCTTGCCGAGTAGAGCAACCCGAGGAAGCCTAGTCGATGACCAGTCCTACTCGAGATCGACAAGGCTTACTCGAGGTCGACAAACACCCAGTGAGCCAAGTCCGAGCACATCGAGCAGATCTAGCCGAGGAGTCCACTCGACGAACCATGTTTGTCGAGGTCGACAAGACGTGGTCGAGGTCGAGTAGAGTCGTGTCCAGCAGCTTCTCAACGAAGACTTGTCCGACTAGAATTGGCTTTGCTTGGGCGTGAAGGAAGTCAGTTTGGCCGAGATCTATCCTATTCCATCAAGTCTATCCATGGGAGACAAGATCTATCAACATCATGAAGACTTACCTAGTTTAGAATTATCCTTTCCTTGTTGATTTATTTCCTTAAAACAATTTATTTATCTTTAAAGCTTTAGATATAGTTTTAGATATAGATAAAGATTTCTATCCTTGGCTAGCAAGGACTAGAAGCCTATAAATAAAGCCCTAGGGGCTCAGTTTTATTCATTCAATTTCAGAGACAATTAGTTAGTTACATAAAGAGAAGAGATTGTAAGTTGGAGTTTATTTTATGCAAGTTAGTTATTTTCATCAATCAATGTCTGCAATTGCGATGAGGCGTGAGTAGTCCACCCACTTCTGGGGCTGGGGTGAGCCCGACGGTGGCCATGTGAGGCGATGCGATAAAGGTCAGATCTTTTTTTGCAATTCGTCTTCTATCCCTATGAGCATGATTCTTTTGCGAGAGTTGAAGGTGATCCTTGTTTGTATTATTGAAGCGAAAGTGATCTTAATGCAACTTGGATTAATTATGTGAAAAAGGGTTAGTAACAATTAGGGTTTATGCGAAAGCCTCTATTTTCCTATTTGTTAATGACGAAAGTTATTTGATGGAAAGCATGATCTTTTATGCCTTTATGTGTTACTTTGCATGGTTATCGTTGTGGTGTTGAAACCCTGGCTTTGGAAGTCTTTTAATATATTGAAGTTTATTTCCATCGAAAATCTGTGTTTGTCTTTAATTCTGAAATTTTATATTTTTCTGTTTCTTGTCGACATAGAGGAGATTTGGTCGATCTCGAGTAGGACTTGTCTTAGTCGAGTAGAGTGTTCTTCTGTCTTTGTCGATTTTCTGCTTTCAAGTTTCTGCTTTTGCTTCTCTTGTCGAGATCGAGGAGGTGGTAGTCGAGGTCGAGTAGCTCTTTGCCTTTGCTTTTCGTTTTTGCTTTGCTTTGCTTTATTTCTTGCTTTGTTCTTTGCTTTTGTTTTAGTTGCCCTTGCCGGGTTTATTTGTTTCTTTCCTTTTTGTGTTTCTGTCTTTCTGCTGCCTTGTCTGTGAGAATTTACAGCTACCTAAGAACTGCTGACGTGCTTCCTCGTGGATTCGATCCTGACTATTCTCTTACTACAACGGGAGGAAGTCTTGTATTTATTTGCTGAGACAGGGAAGTCAGTCTGAACTTTATTTCTTATTTATTTCAATACTCGATTTACTCCTGCAACAACAAAATTAGCGCCGTTGCCGGGGAAGCTATCAATCGCGCCTTAGGTAGACAGTTCTCACTTTTCTCTTGAGTGAATTCGCAGGTGTATGCGTCATTCTGGTCAAACACCTGAGTTCGACAGCTTAGACGAACCGGAGCGCTACCTACACATCCACTCCAAACTCAAAAGGATCATGGCGGCCGCCGAAACACAGGAACAGCTGGTCGCTCGGCTTACCAGGGAATTGGCCGCAAAGGATGCTGCTATCGCCGCTGAGAGAGCAGCAAGGGAACAAGCACAGGCTGAGCTTGCCCAGTATCCAACCACGGCAGAGGAATACATGCACCCAACTCTCGTCGTGCCTGAATCGGCGATTCTAATCCCTGAAAACTCTTTTGAAATTCGCACTCAGTTTCTTATAGAGCTTAAAAATAATGCCTTTTACGGCAGATTTAATGAGTGTCCTCTTGAACATATTACTAATTTTCATGATATGTGTCGTACTCTTGCAGAAGGTACAACTCTGGAATATGTCAAGATGAAAGCTTTCCGTTGGTCGCTCGCTGGACCTGCACTGAAGTGGCTAGGAGGGCTGAAACCAAAATCACTAACCACATGGGCCCAAGTAGAGAAAGAGTTTCTAAACAAATTCTTCCCACCTGCCAAAACAGCACATCTCCGCCAGAAAATCACCGCCTTTAAACAGCAGAAAGGGGAACCGCTGGCAAGGGCATGGGAACGCTACAAGGAACTGCTACGATCTTGCCCTACTCATGGACAGCCACCCTACATCATTCAGGAGATCTTCTTCAACTCTCTTGATCAAGTCACTAAGGACAGAATCAACAATTATACTCGCTATGAGTATCTGACAATGCCGCCAAGTGACGCATGGGGTGTACTAGAGAAGCTCACTACCTAGGACAACAAGTATGGGTCTACTGTAACCTATGAAGAGAACCCATACGCCAGGCCAGCACCATCCATGCCCCTATATGAGCCACCTAAGGAGATTGATCCTGATGTTAGGGAGCAATACTACAGGGACCAGAATAAGAAGCTCATGAAGCAAGTAAAGTATCTCTCTGTCAACCAACCTTGCATAGAATGCGGATCGCAAAGGCACACCACTCCTGAGTGCCCACACACAGAGCAAGTCAGGCTGGCAGAGCACCATGAGGATGCAGCTTACGCAGGGGGTCCAAATCGCTACATGGGGGACCAAAGGTTTCAGCAACCACAATGGAACCAAGGTGTCCCTAGGAATCCCCCGCCCTACAGATCTCCAGGACATCCGGAAAGGGAGCAGAAAAAGGATGATATACAGACAGTCCTGGAGGAAATACGGAGAAACCACTCAGAAACTAGGCAATCTTTCAACTCCGTCTATACTCAGATGCAAGGTGTCAACTCTAGGCTTGGGGAAATTGATATCTGGCGGAAATCAGTTGATACACAGATTGGTCAGCTAGCAGCAGGAATCCCCAAACAGTCAGGGACACTTCCAGGATCTTCAGCCATCTGGACATATTGGAGAAGAGGCCGGATCCAGGTAAGTTTGCTATAACTATTGGATTTGGTCCATACAAAATTAATGCCCTATGTGATCTTGGAGCTAGTGTGAGTATAATGCCTTTAACAATTTAGTCCAAGATTAAGATAGGTGCCTTGGAGCCTGTGGATGCTAGACTTTACATGGCCAACAACACGGTGGTCATCCCCACAAGCATGGTGGAAAATGTCCCAGTACAAGTAGGTAAATTCTTCGTCCCTACTGATGTCTTAATAGTTGATATGCAAGAAGATCCTGCTTGTCCAATTATTTTAGGAAGACCATTCTTGGCGACGGTTGATGCCAACATAAGCGTAAGGAAAGGAGTGCTCACCTTCAACATCAGCGATGAGGTAATTGAGTATTCCTTTAATAAACCTGAAAGGCATACAGGTCCAATGGAAGAGGTCAAATCTATCTCAGCTGGCTATATCACCTGCGGGGAACCCAAGGTCAGAAATATGACCCTTGAGGAGCTGGAAAAGAGGGACATGGAGGCCCAGGTGGAGGAGATCATGGCAATCCTCAAGGAGAACACAGAGAATCCAATCGACACGGACCAAGGTAAGTCGTTGTGGATTCATTATTTTTCGGATGCCTTGACAGGGACTAAGTATGGGGTCAAGATCGACCAGGGCTCCTCGACATCGAGTAGAACCCTAGTCGATCTCGACCAAACCAAGGCGACTCCACCAGCACCAGCATCGTCGAGCAGCGAACCAGACAAGCGAGGCTCGTCGATCTCGACCACCCTTGTCGAGGTCGACCACCACCCGGTGCCACCAGACCGTTCGTCCTCGACGCCACAGCAACTAGGAGGAGAGCCCTCGTCGAGATCGACTACCCTAGTCGAGATCGACCAAGATCCTCAGGCATCGTCTTCCTCGACGTTGAGACAACCAGAGCCAAGACCAGCCTCGTCGATCTCGACCACGCTTGTCGAGATCGACCACCAATCGGGGAGCCCATATCCTTCTTCCTCGACGACGAAGCCACCAGGAGGAGAAGGCTACTCGAGGTCGAGTAGCCTTGTCGAGATCGACAAGCCCACATCTTCCTCGACGGCACCTCCCTTGACGCTGCAGACACTAGGAGCTGGACCCTTGTCGAGGTCGACCAGCCTTGTCGAGGTCGACAAGCCCCTGTCTTCGTCGACTTCTGCCTCTTCGACCAGACCACCACCAGAGCCAGCAGTCTTGTCGAGATCGACTAGCCCTAGTCGAGATCGACCAAACACAGTGGTCCCCGATTCCGTCCCCGCGAAGGTAAGCCAAGGTATGGATCTTTCTTCGCCTATTTCCATTAAAGATTTATCTATACATGGGAGAGGTCTGCCTTGGTATGTGTGATTGTGCAGGATATCCAATGATGAGCCTAAGGAATATGAAGTTGGAGACAAGCTCTATGTCTCTAAATCAAAGGATCATTGGTTTCCCAACAAATTCAACAAAAAGCGGATGGGACCGTTCGTGGTGAACAAGATCCATTCTGGAGGATTACAGCTGATAGACAAGAATGGAGTCTTATTTGAGGCTCAAGCTACATGGGCCCTGCAGATGCCACCTTGAGCATTAATGGAAAGTCGGCCTAGCGACTATAAAATCTAGAGCATGTACATAGACTTTTTAGGACATTTGAGACTTTGTTGTTTGTTTTTGGTTTTGAACACTTTTAGTTTTGCTATTATGGGTATATGTCTTCTACTTTTCAGGTCATGGATAGAACCAAGCTACATTAATACTCGGCCTAGGAGGTGCTCCATTCGAAATTTTGAGGCCCTGCACACCTGTCTAGTGAGTTTCTTTCTTTACCCTTACCTTGTTTTTTATACATTGAGGACACTGTAATATTTAAGTATGGGGTGGGGGAAGGGCTTACTTTATGCATATTTGATTTATTTGACATGACTTGTGCATTATTCTTGGAATTGCTACATGACTGTTTTGGAATGCATTATTGATTTATGTGCTTATATGCATGAATTTCCAAAATTTTGAGAAAAATGACCCCCATTGAAATTTTTGTTAAATGTCATGGAAGTTTATATTGAACTCGACGATGCAAAAATTGGATTCATTAGAGATATAGCATGAAATTGCCTAGTAAAGGGAAGTCACAATGAAGTGCATATTTTCTTGAAAACCATGAAAGGAGGTAAAATTTGAAATTGCTTTTGACATATTGCATGATAAAATGATGGAGGACTTTATATTTCCATATAATGCTCTCATTGTATATCCTAGCCTTACCTATGCTTATGCATTACACAAAAGCCATAATATGCCTTATTTCAATTATTGCTCCACATGTTCTAAATATTTGCCATTCTTTACCTTATCCGGGGATTATGTTGAGAATAATGTTACATTATGGAGATGTTATATGGTTGTTGTGATTACTATCATTATTGGAGTTTGGAAGGAAATTATTTCAATTATATGGAAAATTTAACGACTGAAAGAAAATCCAATCACCTCAGGAGATAAAGGTAGATTGACCCTGCTCTCTAAGATAATAGTTTGGAGAGATGGGACACATTGTGAGGAGTCCAAAGCACTAAGTATTCGGGGCCATTCATGACACCCATGTTTGCGACTCGCGAGAAGGCAGTGCTGAGGTTAGAGAGGTAAAAGCATTATTATGAATAAAAGCATTATGAAAGGTGATGAATCAAATGGAGAAGGAATGTGGAAATTCAGTTTGGAAAGTACTCCATTTCCCCGGATCAAAAGCACCACATTGCCAAAATTTGCCCACCTTTAGCCTTTTACCAATCTACTCTTTCATGAGCTTAAATTAAAGTCTTCTTGATTATCAATGCTTTGTCTTATGAATTATGTTTTTTCATAACCCTCCTTTTATGAGTAGATGTTGCTTTTACATATTTGCACATGCATGAATCTGTGACACAAGTACCTTTTCGAGGATGGCAATTGATTGCAGGGTTATATAAGAATGAATCTAAGATGTTGAGAGTTTGAATTCTTCCCCTGAATGACAAATAAAAGTATTGCCTGAGGACAAGCAAGTTTAAGTATGGGGTGTTTGTTGTGAGCTGAATCTGCCATGTTTTACAGTAACTTTTATATCGATTTCTGTCTACATTGCATTCATTTGGGTTTAGATAGTACAGAATCTATGTAGTTTATGTTTATTTGCCAAATTATGGAATCGACACCAGTTTCTGTTTAATTCTCAGAAATCAAGGCATTTTACAGCAATTCTACAGAAGGTCGGAAAAGCTCGGAAAAACACTACAGAAGTCCAAGGTCAAAGCAGCGGAACCAGTCTGAGACTCAAGGCTACTCGATCTCGAGTAGGCCTACTCGACCTAGACGAGCATGTCCGAGCACAGCCTTGTCGACAAAGCCTGATCGAGAGCCAGACCAACCCGAGTTCCGGACCCTACTCGATCTCGACAAGCCCTAGTCGAGATCGACGAAGCCCAGACGCCACACCCGGAGTCGACAAGGAGAGGAGTCGAGGACAACCAGGCGACAATCGCTGCCAGCGACTCGACTCGCTGCAGCGGACCACTCGCTGTCGCGGAAGAAAACCCGCTGCCAGTGGGATGCACCAAGCCGACGAAGAGTCCTACTCGACATCGACAAGATCTTGTCGAGGTCGACGAAGCCCCTGAGCCTAGATCCGAGCTTGCCGAGGAGAGCCACTCGAGGAGACCTAGTCGACGATCATCCCTACTCGAGGTCGACGAAGGCTACCCGAGATCGACGAGCGCCTGAGTCCAAGTCCGAGCTTGCCGAGTAGAGCAACCCGAGGAAGCCTAGTCGATGACCAGTCCTACTCGAGATCGACAAGGCTTACTCGAGGTCGACAAACACCCAGTGAGCCAAGTCCGAGCACATCGAGCAGATCTAGCCGAGGAGTCCACTCGTCGAACCATGCTTGTCGAGGTCGACAAGACGTGGTCGAGGTCGAGTAGAGCCGTGTCCAGCAGCTTCTCAACGAAGACTTGTCCGACTAGAATTGGCTTTGCTTGGGCGTGAAGGAAGTCAGTTTGGCCGAGATCTATCGTATTCCATCAAGTCTATCCATGGGAGACAAGATCTATCAACATCATGAAGACTTACCTAGTTTAGAATTATCCTTTCCTTGTTGATTTATTTCCTTAAAACAATTTATTTATCTTTAAAGCTTTAGATATAGTTTTAGATATAGATAAAGATTTCTATCCTTGGCTAGCAAGGACTAGAAGCCTATAAATAAAGCCCTAGGGGCTCAGTTTTATTCATTCAATTTCAGAGACAATTAGTTAGTTACATAAAGAGAAGAGATTGTAAGTTGGAGTTTATCTTATGCAAGTTAGTTATTTTCATCAATCAATGTCTGCAATTGCGATGAGGCGTGAGTAGTCCACCCACTTCTAGGGCTGGGGTGAGCCCGACGGTGGCCATGTGAGGCGATGCGATAAAGGTCAGATCTTTTTATGCAATTCGTCTTCTATCCCTATGAGCATGATTCTTTTGCGAGAGTTGAAGGTGATCCTTGTTTGTATTATTGAAGCGAAAGTGATCTTAATGCAACTTGGATTAATTATGTGAAAAAGGGTTAGTAACAATTAGGGTTTATGCGAAAGCCTCTATTTTCCTATTTGTTAATGACGAAAGTTATTTGATGGAAAGCATGATCTTTTATGCCTTTATGTGTTACTTTGCATGGTTATCGTTGTGGTGTTGAAACCCTGGCTTTGGAAGTCTTTTAATATATTGAAGTTTATTTCCATCGAAAATCTGTGTTTGTCTTTAATTCTGAAATTTTATATTTTTCTGTTTCTTGTCGACATAGAGAAGATTTGGTCGATCTCGAGTAGGACTTGTCTTAGTCGAGTAGAGTGTTCTTCTGTCTTTGTCGATTTTCTGCTTTCAAGTTTCTGCTTTTGCTTCTCTTGTCGAGATCGAGGAGGTGGTAGTCGAGGTCGAGTAGCTCTTTGCCTTTGCTTTTCGTTTTTGCTTTGCTTTGCTTTATTTCTTGCTTTGTTCTTTGCTTTTGTTTTAGTTGCCCTTGCCGGGTTTATTTGTTTCTTTCCTTTTTGTGTTTCTGTCTTTCTGCTGCCTTGTCTGTGAGAATTTACAGCTACCTAAGAACTGCTGACGTGCTTCCTCGTGGATTCGATCCTGACTATTCTCTTACTACAATGGGAGGAAGTCTTGTATTTATTTGCTGAGACAGGGAAGTCAGCCTGAACTTTATCTCTTATTTATTTCAATACTCGATTTACTCCTGCAACAACAGCCATCTCCATCCATGTCCCTCTATAAGCCTTCTAAGGAGATTGATCCAGATGTCAAGGAGCAGTACTACAGAGATACGAATCGCAATCTCCTCAAGCAAGTCAAGTATCTTTTTGTCAATCAGCCCTGCATTGAATGTGGCTCAGAGCGGCACACCACTACTGAGTGCCCACATACAGAGCAAGTCGGGATGGCAGAAACTCATGAAGAGGTAGCCTATGCAGCGGGTCCCAATCGCTATATGGGGGACCAAAGGTTTCAGCAACCACAATGAAACCAAGCTGCCCCTAGGAACCCCCCGCCATACAGAGCTCTTGGACATCAGAAAGGGATCAGCGGAAGGATGATCTATAGATAATCCTCGATGAGATGCGTCGAAATCAAGCAGAAAGCAAGCAAGCCAGTAGCGCCATCAATAATCAACTCCAAAACATCAATACAAGATTTGGAGAACTAGACATCTGGTAGAGGAACATTGAGACCCAGATGGGTCAATTCGCGGCACAAATCCCACGACCGACCGGGCAACTCCCTGGGCAGACACAACCAAATCCCAAAGGGAAGACCGGACATGTCGCAACTGTAAAGCTCAAGAGTGGGCATCAACTATGAGAGCCAGAGGTCGGAAAGCAGCAGGACGGAGCTGAGAAGTTACTCGACATCGAGCAGAGCCAAGTCGACGTTGACCGGTCTACTCGACGCCGAGTAGATTCACCCAAAGTCGACCAACAACATGACATCGAGGAATCTTCTGTGCAGCAAGCCAACTCGAAGTCGACTACTTTGGTCGAAGTCAAGGAAGGTGTGGTCGATGTCGAGGAGAAGCAACTCTATATCGAGGACTCAGCAACACCTCCGACATCTATTCTGGCTCCGAAGCAGAAAAAGACACTGCATTTTCCTTCCAAGGCGCTAAAAGATCCCACTGCATGTAGGTTTAAACGCTTTGTTAATATGCTTCAAGAACTGAATGTCTCAATTTCTTTTACAGAAGCTCTTCAAGAGATGTCTGCTTATGTCAAATTCCTCAAGGAGTTCCTTACCAACAAGTGATCCCTCACAGAAATCGCCAGCGAATGCAAAAGGATGGATTTCCCTGAGAAAAGACCTGACCCTGGTAAGTTTTCCATTACTGTGGGATTTGGAAAATTTAACTATGATGCCTTGTGTGATTTAGGAGCAAGTGTGAGCATCATGCCCTTATCAATATGGCAAAAGGTAAAGATAGGATCTATAGAACTTGTGGATGTCAAACTATACATGGCAAACAATACAGTGGTCATCCCTACAGGTACGGTTGATAATGTCCCTTTCCAGGTTGGTAAGTTCTATGTCCCCACCGATTTCCTTATTATAGACTGTGCTGAAGATCTTACTATCCTTATTATTCTTGGTAGACCATTCATGGCTACTACAGATGCTAAAATCAGCGTAAAGCAGCGATTGCTCACCTTCATGATAGGCGACGAGATCTTAGATTTCTCTTTTGGCCCTACAAAGGAGGAAATTTCATGGCTGGAGGTGAAGAGCATAAGCAACCACGGGGGCGAGTAAACAACAACGGAGGAAGGAGCCAAACAACAGCTTGACATCGACCAAGGCTCCTCGATGTCGACCAACCAACTCGACTTTGACCAAGCCTACTCGAGGTCGACTTCCTCTGCTGAACACCAGACTTTCCAAGAGCCTAAGTATGGGGTCCCTCTACTCGACGTCGACCAGACCTACTCAACGTCGACCAACCCAGAGCCCGAAGATTTCTGTTTTGGGCACGAAAAGGTAAGTCCAGGTATGATTTCAACCCCGCCCCCCCCCCCCCTGCCCATTAATAAATTCAATAAAAATTTAAAGGGAGGTAAGGCCTCGTGGCGAGCTAATCTGCGAAGAATGAGAGCTGGAAAGAAGAAGAAGGAAAGGGATAATATGCAAGCGACCACCTATCAGCTAAGCTTGCATACTACAATCAGAACCTAGATGATCCAGGAGAAGGGCCAAGCACAAGAGGGCCCACATTGACGGTCCCTGAGCACAAGCGGAGAAGTCGGGCTAGCGACTCTAAACTCTAGAGCATGTACATAAAACTTTTGAATTTTGGGACTTTGAAACTTTTGGTTTTGTTTTTGTTTGTTTTTTAGTTTTGAATACTTCATGTGGAAGGTCTTGTCTTCATGCGAAAATCTAACATTTCTATAGGTCGAGAAGCATAAAAAGATCGCAAAGAGTGGAAGAAGAAGTCCCTGACAGTCAGTCGAAATCGACCAGGCCAGTCGAAATCGACCAAGAGGAGCAGCCCAGAACTACTCGACGTTGAGTAGGCCAACTCGAAGTCGACCAGCCAGAAGCTCCCTCGACTTCAGACCTCCACTCGATGTGACCAGTGTACTCGACGTCGACCAACACAGTTTACTCGACGGCCCTGTTTTGCCTTCCTCGACGCGTTATTCGGTGAGTTCCTTCCTTTACCCTTGTCTTATATTGATTTTATATAGTGGGGACATTGTATATTTTAAGTATGGGGTGGGGGAAGAGCTTAACATTATTTATTTATGTTTTATTCTTGCTTTTGGTTAAACATGGTGAATTTTAGCTTAACGTTATTGATAGGCTAAAACCTACACCCACAAGTGTATGGGATTTAGTTGTAGTAATCAAGTGTCGTATCCACAAGGATCGGAGGAGTATCGATTGTAATTTCAAGCTAGTTCAACCAAGTTCAGGATAGACAAACAGATTTGAGAGAGTGTGTATAAAGTAACCAAGAAAATCGATTTAATGTTGAGAGATATATATTGGGAAGGCGTTCTAGGGTCAAGGATTTACCAACAATGCATCATCAATAAACCAAAATATTTTCTTGCTTGAATGATATCTAATTCAAAAGTGAAGGTAGATCATCCAAGGTAATCGCAAAGTTCCTCTCGGAATCAAGGCGAATGTGTCTAAATTGGTTAATGATCGCCTCTCGGTCTCAACCAACCAATTTAGACCCTTTTCGTTCTTAGAATTCTAGGTAATAATCGTGCAAACATAACCATCTCGGTCTCAGTCGATACAATTATCACCTAAAATGTCTATGACGATCTAGAGATCCACAAGAAGTTCAATTTCTCTTTCGATCAACTAAAATTTAGGCTTAATCCTATGGTTCAAATGGTTCCAATAGCCTCTCGGCCTAAATTCACCATCTAGGTTCCAATTCGGGGTCTTAGTCTCTCGATTTCAAACCCCAAAATCAGTCCTAATCGACTCTCGTCAACTAGGGCTGGCGCGATAGGATTAAATCACCAAATAGAATCAAATATCATTCAAACAATACTAAAAACAAGCCTATTTTCGCCTTGTCGGGACAATCCCAACCCTAGAACAGGAAATCTAGCAACTCATGGATAAGTACATGCTTGATTCAATCAAATTCGGCAAGACAAACATAGAACAACGGAGATGGAACGGAAATTACCGAAATTTGATAAATCGAGCAAGTTTTTCTTTCCAAAAATCTCTAGTCTCCAAAGCGCTCAAAAGCTCTCCTACAATGTCAGATTTTTCGGCCTCCACTCGTCTCCCCCCGTTTCAACCTTTCGAATCCCCTTTTGTTTAGAAAAGAAAACGAATTTAATTCGGAAAACAGGAAACACTCGGCCGAGTGGTTTCTGCACTCGGTCGAGTGGACTCTGAAAAGCAATGCCTGTAAAGCACTCGACCAGAGTGAGTCTCAAGTGGTTTCTGCACTCGGTCGAGTGCCTTCTGGCTTGTTCATCTTGACTTCACTCTGGCACCACTCGGCCGAGTGGTTTTTTGAGCTTAACTTTGCCGAGCTTGCTTCGCTTCTTTTGGCATGTTTCCTTGATTCCGTGCTTCCTAGCTCATCTTTGACGACTTTTTAGCGTAGCGAACATCATCGAGCCACCTCTTTCTCTTTAAACTCTTGAATCGACACCAAAACCACTCCGCAACGCCTGAAATCATAACAACCGAGCGGTAGACACCGATTCCACCAAACTAAACCAAAAAGGGCCAAAAATATATATAATGCTTACTCAAAGGCCCTAAACCCGATGCAAACATGCCATAAAATCATCACTAAATATATGCTATCAATTATTTATTTATGTTTTTTTCTTGCTTTTGGTTAAACATGGTGAATTTTGGGTAAAATTTTAAATTTTTGTGCTTAATTGCTAACCTCAAGGTTTATGAGACATCTCCCAATGCTTGTAAATTGTTTAAAAGAATTAGTGTCATGGAAGCTTATATTAAACTCGATGATGCAAAATTGGATTCATTAGAGATATAGCATGAAAATTGTCTAGTAAGGGTAAGTCACAATGATGTGCATATTTTTTAGAAAACCATGAAAGGAGGTAAAATTTGATATTGCTTTTGACATGTTCCATGATAAGAGGATGGAGGACTTTATATTTCCATACAAATGCATATTGTTATATCCTAGCCTTACCTATGCTTATGCATTACATAAAAGCCATATTATATGCCTTATTTCATATTATGCTCCACATGATCTAAATATTGCCCATTCTTTACCTTGTTTCCTATCCGGGGATTATGTTGAGAATGATGTTAAATTATGGAGATGTTATATGGTATTTGTGTTGTGGTTATCATTATTGGAGTTTGGCAGGAATGCTTGAAATATATGGAAAATTTAATGAGAGAAAAAAAATCCGGTCACCTCAGGAGATAAAGGTAGATCGACCCTGCTCGCTGAGATAGTAGTTCAGTGAGATGGGACACACAGGTGAGGAGTCCAAAGCACTAAGTATCCAGGGTCATTCATCACACTCATGTTTGTGACTCGCGAGAAGGCAGTGTTGAGGTTAGAGAGGTAAAAGCATAATATTGAAAAAATAAACATTTAGCAATGAGAGAAAGGTGATGAATCTTATGGAGAAAAAATGTGGAAATTCAATTTGGAAATACTCCATTTCTCTGGATCATTAGCAACACGTTGCCAAAAATTGCCCACCTTTAGCCTTTTACCAATCTACTCCTTACTGAGCTTAATTAAAGTTCTCTTGATTATTGTTGCTTTGTCACACATGGATTGCTTTTGCATAAACCCCCTTTTGTGAGTAGATGTTTCTTTTTATTTGCACATGTATGGATTTGTGACATTAGTACCTTTTCGAGGATGGTAATTGATTGTAGGGACTTATAAGAATGAATCCTTGATGTTGAGGGTTTTGAATTCTTCCCCTGAATGACCATCCAAGTTATTGCTTGGGGACAAGCAAGCTTCAGTATGGGGTGATTTGATTTCCATTAAAGTGACCATGTTTTCATATACATTTTAGCTCCTTATTTTATATAATTTGCAAATTTCGGGCTGGGAATATGTTGAATTTGTGTATTATATGCTTATTTGCAAGAAATAGAGGTCTACATAAGGTTTGGTTTAATACTACAGAATTTGGAGCCATTCCGGGATGAAACCAAGAAGAGAGGACAAGAGTTGCATTTTACTCGAAGTCGACTAAGACCTTACTCGAAGTCCACTAACACTGAGAGAAGAACCAACTCGAGGAAAGAAGAAGAGAACAACTCGAGCTCAGCACTTTACTCGATTTCGAGTAAGATTTCTCGATGTCGACCAAGGCCAGAAGAACACCAGAGCTCGATGAAGGAAATGCTGATCGAGAAGACAAGGACGAGCCTTACTCAACGTCGACCAAAGTTGGTCGAAGTCGACCAAGCCAAAACCTAGTAAGTCAACCAGGAATAGACCAAGAAAGTGAAGCCAAGAAGATTCAAGTCGATGTCGACCAGCACAAGTCGATATCGAGTAAACATTTGGTCGATGTTCACTCCTGAATCCGGAATCGAGTTGCTGAAGTGAAGATGGAGAAATGTTGTTCGATATCGAGTAAGCCTACTCGATATCGAGTTGACGACAGTACCCGATTTTGAGCTAGTCCGAGTCTTGTTAAGGTTCTATCCCGAATCCATTGGAGATATTTTCGAGAGAAGATTCCCAACACATGAAGATTTAGATATTTTTATCTTTTTATCTATCCTAAGGGTTGAACAATTAATTACCCTAGGATTTATCTAGTTTTACTTATTTAGATTTATTTATTTCCTAAGTAGAATTATATCTTCTATGATAGATAGAGATATAGATAGAATTTCCTTCCTTGATTAAGCAAGGATTGGAAGCCTATAAATAAAGCCTATAGGGCTGGTTTTTATGAATTCAATCATATAATTCTAGAGAAGGAGAAGAGGTAGAGAGAGAGAGAGAGAGAGAGAGAGAGAGAGAGAGAGAGAGAGAGAGAGAGAGAGAGAGAGAGTGGAGGCCGAGAGGAGTTTGTGAAGTGAGAGCGGAATTGGCTTCCTTTGGTTGTAAGCTCTATTTGATTTATTAATGCAAGTTTATTTCCTTTTATTATTGATGAGTTTCCTTGCGACGAAGCACGAGTAGTCCTCCCAATTCTAGGGTTGGGACGAGCCCAACGATAGCCCTGCGTGCTTGAGGTAAAGATCCGACCTTTATTATGTTTTGAGCATCTACTACCTTTTATGTGTTTATTACCTATTTAATAGAGATCCATGCTAACAACTTGGATTGAAAACATGTAATCGGTAGATACAATTAAGGTTTCTTGAAAGAGTTGCTTAATTGTTGGAAAAGGCGAAAGCTTGATCCTTCGATGCGATTTGCATGATCATCGTTATTTATCCTACCTTATGCATGCTTGGTTATCGTTGTTGCAAACCCCGATCTTGGAAGTTTTATTTCACATATTTTATTCCGAATTCCGAAAAGCTTTGTTCTTTTATTTTCGTTACTGTTACTGCTCGACTTCGACCACCCCTTGGTCGACATCGACTACTGATCTTCGCTCGAGCAAAGATCGATGTTGCTTGTGTCTCTGCAGTTAAATCGATTTTGGCAAATCAACTCGACTACGACCAGGATCTACTCGACGTCGAGTTGCCTTACTCGTAGTTGACCAAATCCAGTGACTTTGCCTTGCTCGGATTCGACTTGCCTGGCCCCTGTCGACTAACCCTTAGTCGAGGTCGTGCACCCTGAAGTCGACAACCACTCGTGAGATTATTCCGCTGACACGCTTCGTCGAGGATCGATCCTGACTTCCTTTGCCTACATCAGGAGGAAGCCTTGTAATCATTTGCGTGGGCATAATCCGATTTGATCTGCTTTATTATATTTTGAACTCGATTTCCTCCTATAACAACGAGCCACACCGTTAAAGAGTCGTGTGAAGATCTTAAATTAGTTGTTTCATCGATATCCTTCTTGGCTACTTCAGTTACTTCTTCAGGTCACTCCCCTTGAACAAATTTTCAACATTTTTCCTTGATCGATGAGTATGTCCTCAAGCTTAAGTATCCATATGAAATAGTCCGTTGTTCCATCAAATGACTTTATTCACATCAAGTTGTCTAGCATCTTGTACCTGTAACACTTCACAGGTTAGATCTTGAATATGTTGTTTTAAAAAACTGACACAAACCTAGAACACACTAGTAACTAGGAAGAAAAACACAAAAAGTAAAAGAAAGAAAAAGAATTGAAGGGAGACCTAGGGTTACACAACAACTTGGATTTACACGAGCGATTTCCAAATTTGAACACATAAGTCATGAAACCCATGGATCAGCTCCGGTGAACCTGGCTCTTATACCAATTTGAAGATCGAGTTTCGCCTTTAAAACACAAGTTAAAACAAAATCGATAAGAACAACATGAGATTTGTTGATGCAATATTCGGGATAAACCCTACTTTACGGGATCTCAAGAGGGGATATTTTGATGCCGTGCAAATGTCGATGACTCCGGGTGACATTGAGGACAACATGAAGGTTCCATTTGATGGTCCTATCACTCGCGAAAGGGCCGGGAGAATTCAAGATACAACTAAAGCCCTTCTTGTCCGTTACCAAGGAACAATGGAGCAAGGGTTCAGGCCACCCTGGATCACTTTGCTAAGGAGTACACCACCAACACAAGACTTGAGCTTGCGTCCACCCACAGAGCTCATGAAGACTCGTCAACATCCCCCTTGATTGACACACACATATGTCACTCGACCAATCCTTTGTCGAGTGAGAAGGAGGAATGTCGAGTGGGCCTTGGATAATGCCGAGCCCATGTCCAGTATCTTGTGTTATATGGGTCGATTCTATTAAAATAATTAATTCTATTATTTCATGTAACTTAGGATTAATAAGGTGGAAGATTGTATCTACTCTAGATAGAAGTCTTGTCCACTAAGCTTTGAATTTCTATCTTAATTAGGTTTACTTTATCTTTAGGATTTAAATTCTATCTTTAAGCAAACCAAACCTCTACTCTTACAAGGTAGAATTAGTTCATAGTTTTCTATTTAAACAACCTTATGTACATTGAATTAATTAGATTTGAATATATAATTGAGGAACCCTTTCAAGGATTAAAAGGTTCCCTCGATTACCAATACATAGGCTTCAACACTTTGATGTTCTTGGTCCTACTCGGCAGTCACTCAATCACCATCCAAACCATTCAATCAAACCATCACACAAAATACAAACCCTAACCTACTTCTGTCGCAAGAAGAAGAAGAGAATCTTCACTGGAAAGAGACCCGGACCGGCTCCGCAGGCCTCGGCGCTTGGCACCTGGTCTCCTGCGTACTCACGCTCGCTCCCGCGGCATCGCTTTCGCTGCCAGCAAACGGCCTCCCTGACTGATAACATCTATTTTAGTCATATTTTAGGACTGCATTTTCATATTAGTTTAGGTCATTTTCATGCATATTTATCATATTTTATACTTTATTTATTTTATTTTGCAATTTCGGAGTCTATATCTACTTTTTATTTATTTCAGGCATTTTGGGACAAATATTATGGAAATTCAAGAGTCAATTCGGAGCAGCGAGAATCATTGGATCGGATCTTGGAAGCTAAAGTGCGATAAGTTCCAAATTGAAATCTTATGGGCTGAATTTGTAATTAGGTGTTGGGTTCGGTTTTAATTCCTAAGTTATGTGGGCTGAACTGTAATTTATCAAATTTCTTTTTATATATATACTCGTATGAACAGAGAGCAGAGGGAAGTTCAGACTTTGGACCCGCAAAGCACTTCAGCGGCTATCGTTGTTTTTAGTTTACCTTTGCTTTCGTTCTTTTCGGTATTACATTCTAGATCGAGGACGAAGTTTTCGATTTGCATATTATTCTAAACTTTGATCTATTTATGTCTATAATTTATTTCATCATTTATTATATTATGTTTGGTTGATTTCTCCGTTCTAGGGTTTGGGTGATCCCAACAATTATTTGGCAGCATTGGTATTAATATTCGTTTGTTTGAGAACTTGTTAGATTCAATCCTAATGTGCTTAATCTAATTGATTTCATGATTGATTAGAGTCATGTTAGAATTTGAGACCAAAAGGAGATAAGACTAATAGGCCAATTAGAAAAGGGTTTGAGGCCGAAAGGTGATAACTTACTCTCAGAACCTTAGGATTGAACCTGGAATTTTATTATTTTGAAAGCCTTATAGAATTCCTTGTGGATTAATAGCTATCGTAGAAACTCTAGGTCGAGATTGTATTTGATTGAGCACAGAAGCGGATATTGATGCAATTAAGATCTAGGTTCTAAGAGCGTAAAGGGTTTGAATTGGTTGCTTGAGACCGAAAGGAGATGGTTAACCAATTTAGGCACAATTACTATGAGACTGAAAGGAGATTAGTAAGTACCTTATATAGCTACCTTCAACAAACTCAGACAATGTGGCACGAATATCATTATTAATCTACTAGATGATTGTTGTGGTGATCCTTTATCCTAGATTTACCTCGTATCTATTGTGTTTGAATACCACCTTTTTGTATAGGTTTTTTATTATTAGTTGGTTACCTTCTCATCCTTATAAATATTTGTCCTTTAGTATATTGGCTTAGTTTAATCAGTTTGAATTTACAATCGATACCACATAGTCCCTGTGATTCGACACTCGATATACTACAACTGAACCCCATACACTTGTGGGTGTAGGTTTAGCCTATATCAAGTTTTTGGCGCCGTTGCCGGGGACTATTGTTTGTATTGGTTGTTTATTTAGATTGATTTTTCTAAGTCATTCTTTTACTTTTGATTCATTTTCTTTTTGTTTTTCATTAACGGTTTGTGCTCTTGATATGGATTATCTTTATTATTGTGAGTTTTGTGGAGCTTTTGGTCATGTAGCTAGTGATTGCCCGGTGTTGAGAGCTCCATTTGGGAAGGAACAAGAGGTGTAATACACTTTGCATCCTCACCTTTCTTACGAGATGGACCTCGGTGAGGGATACGCACCATCTGGGTGTCGAGATCAATCTTCACAAAATTCTCAACAATCGTCCAAGCTGAATCATATGGAGAAGTTATTCGCTGAAATGGAGACTCGACTTGAGATTATCCAAGCCAATTTTGAAGATGAGATTATGCGGATCCAAGAGGCTCAACAAATGAAACTCCCATGTCCTCTAAATTTTTTATCAGTTCAAGGTGAGACAGTGACAATGACGATTGCACTGATGTCTTTCTTGAGATACAGGTTTTCGAAGACATGGAGATTTTAGAGCATAAGGAGTGGGTTCCATTGTTCGAGTTTAGCGAAGACACAAAAGGAAGATATGGTAAGAAGAGGAAGAGCACTTTCCTATGAAGCTCGAGTGAGAAACAATCGCATCTATTCCGCTCCAAGAAGACGCTGCTGGATGGATGGATTGAGTTATGGACCATCCATCTTAGTTTTGCATTTCCTGAGGTAATTAGACTTCAAATAAACTGCAATATTTATTGATATGTGCTATGAGGGTATTTTAACCATGCATCTTAGTTTTGCATTTCCTGAAGTTGCATGAGTTGAGTTTATTGATTTTTATTAACATGTGACTAAATGCAACTGCAATATTTGTTTTCATGAACCTTAGCCTTTGATCATTCTGCTGGACTTTCATTTATTATGTGCTGATTTCATAAAGTTTGTTTGATCTTAGTGCTCATCACCCGGTGTCGAGTTTGTTCGGGTGGTTTTGATTTGCATATGTGTTGCTTGAGTTGTTATAGTGCTTGTTATTATCGAATATTGGTTCCTGGTTGCTGTTATGATATTGCTATGCTGGATAGGTCGGTGTCTGCTGCTGTTTTTGTGTTTTGCGCAGGCCCTAAAACAAAGGAGATGCTGCCTGAATTTTTTAAGATATCACATAAGGTTACAAAACACTTCTTGCACTACTACCTCGTATTAGGATGGGCTGAATTGCTGAATTGTGCTCATGATCTTGCCTGATTCTCTGGTGAGTTCCTCTACCTCTTACTCTTTCATTCTCTACTTTGGGGACAAAGTAGATTTTAAGCATGGGGGTGGGGAACTACTAGTGTGACTCTGTTTTTGCATATAATTTTTTTGTTTCTTTCCATTTTTCTTTTTCATGTGCATTTCATACATTGCATTCGCATTAGATGTTTTGAGATGAACCCTTGCTTTAAAAATTCCTTGCTCTTCTTGAAAAACATGTCATTTCATTGATTGAAATTGGTCGATGATATCCTACAAGACATGTTGAAAAAGGCTTGTGATGATTTGGATTATTGGGTAGGCAAGGACACATAATTTATCCAGATTTGACTATAGAGACTGATTATTGTCCATTTTAAAGTTAAACAAATGATACAATATGGAAATATGGCTAGGCAAGGACTTAGTCAGGTAGAGAGGTTCGAGAGCGTCCCAAAGAATATTAGGACTAGTGATACTTACAACCTGACGAGCCACGCCGTCAGAGAGTGGTATGAAGTTATCAGAATGAGCTGCTTCATCGAGATCCTTCTTGGTTGCTTCAGTGGGTTCTTCAGGTCACTCCCCTTGAGAAAATTTCCAACATTTCTCCTTGATCGATGATTATGGCCTTAAGCTTAAGTTGCCATATGAAATAGTCTGTTGTTCCATCAAATAACTTTATTCACATCAAGTTGTTTGACATCTTGTACCTATAACACTTCACAAGTTAGATCTCGAATATGTTGTTAGAAAACACTAGTACAAACCTAGAACACACTAGTAACTAGGAAGAAAAACACACACAGTAAAAGCAAGAAAATGAATTGATGGGAGACCTAGAGTTACTGAACCCACAAATCTGTATTGAACCTGAAAAATAATTTTTTTAAATGAAAAACAGGAATAACAAACAGAATCAGAAGCGACACAACAACTTGGATTTACAGGAGCGATTTCTAGATCTGCACACCTAAGGAAACCCATAGATCAGATCCGGCGAACCTGGCTCTTATACCAAATTGAAGATCGAGTTTCGCCTTTAAAACACAAGTAAAAACAAAATCGATAAGAACAACACGAGACTTGTTAATGCAATTTGGGAAAAACCCTACTCTGCGGGATCTCAAGAGGGGAGATTTGGTCCCAGTATCCACTAAGCTTCAGAAAACAAGGTTACAAGTTGGATATGGTGGCAAAGAACCAAAACAAGTAACAATGGAACCTTAAAACAAAAACAAGAAGAGAAAAGAGGGGGAAGGAAGAGGAAGCTCCTTGAACGGGCAACCGAGAAGCGTCATAGAAGCTTTTCACGGAGATCTCTCTGTCACACCACTGGCGAGCCCAACTGGATCTCCTTCTTCCTGGACTCTACTCTCATATGAGCAAACGTCAATGGCTCCCTGCTTTCTCTCTTTCGTTTTAGGGTTTCTTACACTTGAGGCTCAGTGTGCACAATAGGTCGAGGAGTGCTTATGTAGCCCTTAGCAAGCTAGGGTTAGACATGAGATCAAACGACTCACAAGCTTTGGGACAGATATCATGTTGGGTTGGAGCATCCCAATATAAGAACAAGCCTTTAAATGATATTTAAATTGTGGTTATCATCTTAAGTCTTGAAAAAATATATGCACAATACATATCCATATAACATGGTTACTACCTTAAGATCAAGGGATCCAAACCTTAGACATTCAAAATGTCTAGGGGGTCCTTGCAACCTTAAGCATATCTATGATGTTATAGGACTTGTATAACATATTATTTCTTGATCAGTAAGGCCATTATAAGTTTAAGTTCTAATGCCACACATATGCCTAACTTATTACAATATACAAGTTTAAACAATCATAACATGGGGATATGATAGTCGGGTCAATATTGAATTGTGTCTTATGAGGTTCGAGTAGTTAGATTTAGGTCGGGCCATGTGTCGAGCAAATTTCATGTTTAGGACATTGTATCAAGTTGTGTCCATTTGGGTTCAAGTTATTAGTTTACTGGGTCAATTTCAACTTATTCTCAACTAACTATTTTAATTATAATCTAAACTAAAACTAGTGCAAATAGTTGTATTTCAAGTCCATGTTTGGGTCATGCTAGCTACGAGGGATTAGGGATCGAAGAAAAGTGATCATACAAGACTATAGGGGTCAGCTATATACTATATAACACTCCTCCATCATGCCTTATTCTAAGGATCAGGCACGATGGATGAGTGTTACATAGTACTCCCTCCGTTCCATAATACATGTCCTTTTAGTTTTCGACACGCTTTTTAATGAGCGAAAAACTCTATAAAATATTATTTTTTTAATTAATTTTTTTATATAATATGATATTTATTACTAATAAGTATCATATTATATAAAAAAATTAATTAAAAAATAACATTTTATAGAGTTTTTCGCTCATTAAAAAGCGTGTCGAAAAGTAAAGGGATATGTATTATGGAACGGAGGGAGTATATAGTTGATAGTTGCAAGGGCTTTTTGTTCAATTCACATGTTTTGGGTGGCCAACGGAGAGGATTCGGTGGTTGGTGTTTCAAACCCGGCTTTGTAGGGGAAGACGGAGAACTAGGGGGTGAGGGTGGAAGCCATGGCCCTTGGATGGTGGTGGCCTGCCGAAAGAAACCAGAAATTGCGAAATCCAAGCGAGTTGAATCGATGGCAAGCCCGACCGAAAAGTCGTTGAGGCGACCTGTGGACATGCATGTGGCCCTAAAGGGCATGTCAAACGTTGAGGGAGGGAGAATAATTAATGAACATAGGAATGGAGACATTAGTAATGATCAGCTTGGGAAATCCAAGGAGAACAACGATGCTCTCATTAAGGAATGAATGAATGTGAGAAACAATGGAGTGGATGCCACACCCCAAACCGCTTGGGGTAATATCCCTAAGGAGAAGAAGATCCAGCGTAATATCCATAAGGAGAGGAATCCGACCCCGATGCGGTTGTCTGGGAAGCCCATATTCGGGCTTCACTTGATGCTACTCTTGAATAGGAAGAAATCCTATGGTTTATGAAATCCCATGAGTAGTGACATGTCCTTGGGGTCTACAACACTAAGTTTTTCCACGCTTCTACCATTATTCAGCGAAAGCATAACAAATTTGAAGGATTTAGGGCCGAGGAGGACCGCTAGGTTGATGAGTATAGTTGGAAGCTCTGGCTCTTAATTTTTTCAAAAATCTGTATCGGTGGGAGGCGATGGTAAGCTCCCTCAGGCCATTCCAAATATATTCCCACATTTACTTGTTGAAGATTGGGCTGCCCTAAACAACGAGGTTTCAGATGCTGAGATTCGTCAAGCGTTCTTCAGTATGGGGGATTTCAAATTGTCGGGCATCAATGGTTTCCAACCCGTGTTCTACTAGAAATGTTGGTTGACCGTTGGTAATTTTTCCACCGCCTTTGTCAGGGAATTCTTCATGTCTTCCAAACTGCCGGTTGGAGTCAACAATACTCTGATTGTCCTCTTGTCTAAGGTTGGTACACCGGAAGTTATATCCCAATTTTGTTCGATCAGCATTTTCAATGTCAAGCTTGTAAAGCCATCTCTAAAGTCATTATGACTAGAATGTAGCCTCTCATGTCTAAGCTGGTTGGGCATATGCAAGGAAGTTTCATTCCCGGGAGGTTCATCTCGAACAATTTGTCATTTCCTAGGAACTCGTTCATTTTATGAGAAGGAAATAGGGAGGCAAAGGGTGGATATGCCTCATATAGGATCTTGATAAAGCTTATGATTGTCTAAGCTGGGACTTCATCGAGGATACTCTGTGTAACGGCCCGGGATTATGATTCCCGGGTTACGTTTCGAGGGATGAAACCCCTCGTTAGGATCTTGCGCCCCGAGTACAGGTTGAAGGATTGAAATTCTATCCTAACATTTTAAAGTGGGATTTCATACCCAAAATTCGAAGGGATCGTTGGAATCCCCGGGGAAGTCCCTTGTACTTGTCATAAGTCTAAGCGTGGAAAACCAAAGGTTACACAAATAGCGGAAGTAAAGCATAATACAAAGGGGTGCCACGGCAGAGCCGGGTCAAAATATGATCAACCATTCAAATTCGAGCCGTAATTAAATTGGTCAAGTTGGAATCTCAAGTCTCTCTTTCCGCCATGTTAGACCCAGTGGTCATGGACTCAAATCAGCATCAACGGTATTAAGCATAACGGATACCTAAAACGTTTGATATGGGGCGGGATCAGATCGATGCCCACTTTAGCTCTGCATCCCAACCCTAAGCACACATATACGCTATACCTAATAAAGATGCTTCTAGATGCATGGCGGGATATTAACACACTAACATGCTCCTAAGATCAAGTGCATAATAATAATAAGCCCTTAACACAGAATACCAAGTGGTATATCCCTCTCCTACCTCCACCCCCTTCCGATAGGGCGGAGACTGGCCAGCTCGTGAATGCATTCCATCATACTCGGGCGGCACGCATGCCTAACCCGCTCCGCAATAAAGCCCGCAGGCATCTCATAATATAAGGAAGTTCATGACTCGATTGACTCAGGACGGGACCCGATGAGACTAGGTCGTCCTATAACCCTAGCAATGACTCTAGTTACTTCACAGATAACGGCCGTTCTGTTTACATACATATAAAGAAATAGAATGCTCAACGGTCGATGCAACCTAGCATGTTACTACATGGCATGCTGATCATGAATGCAAGCACCTAGTATATCATGCACCTAAAGCAGGGAATAGCTCTATTCAATCTGAGTAAGCTCCGAAGAGACTTACCTGGCGGTGCAGAACAGCAAGGCAAGTATTACGATAGATTAAAGATCACCTAGATACATATAAGAACACGTATATAAGTCTACGTCTCATAATCCAAGCACTCAAGCATATCATTCAACGAGAATAGTAACCATATCGCAATCATCGTTCCGTCAAGTTCAACCATTCATCATATTGCCACATTCCACAAGACCATATCATTCTCATCATTCCATTCAGCCGCATTCAGGTATTCTCCACAACATATCCGCAATAGTAATCCGCATATCACATATACCAAGTTCATCATATTCAGCATATCTCGAAAGCATAAATTAACGATACACAAGTCTAACACTTTATCAGGTCACTATTCAATCAATTATGCCATTAGCACACACCAATCATGATATTAGTCAGCCATTCACATCAATCATGCTAGTTAGTCACCGATCACATAATTCCCGAGTTAGTCCCGAAACCGCTTTAAAATCCGAATCAACTAGTTATAAATTCCGACTCTTGAAAACACTCATCAATTCCTCTTTCAATTCGAGTCCGATAATTTATCTTTTCAAATCACCATAATATTACATCTTTAATCTCAAAATAACCTTTTATATTTTAAATCTGAATTAACATCATATAATATTTTAAATACCATTTATTAAGCACTTTCATAAAATATTTTCAAATCCTTTAAAAAATCCAACCATTTTTATTTAATAAAATCAGTCATTTCTAATTTACCAAACCGACCCCGAAATCGAATTCAAAGGAAGAATGGACCAAATACATCTCCTAATTAAAACCCAACATCTAGACTAGAAAAATTAGGCCCAAAGTTCCCTCTTTTTAGAACAATGAACCCGGCCCAAAAATTAGGCCCAAAGGCCATTTCTCATTCTCCCTATTCATCTGTCCGATAGGAGAGTTTTTAAAAAAAAGAAGGGGGCCCCAGCTGACTGGACTGGAGACGGGGCAAGTGGGAGCGGGACCCACAGGGTCTTCTTCCCCATTTTGCTGTTCGAAAACAAGCAGAACGGAGGGAGCACCATTGTTCAAAACCGAAGGGGAAGAAGAAAGAGGAGGCCGGCGGTGATGGAGCTGGACTCCGACCACTCGATTCGACTACTCCGACGCACTCACACACTGGACAAGCAAGGAATAAAATAAGGAGGAAAGGGAGAAGGCTCACTGAGGGGTCTCGACACTTCGCCGGGGAATCTTCGTCGGAACTCGATTCGGCTTCGCCGGAGATGGAATGGTCCTAGAATGAGGGCAGAGGTATTAAAGTCGGAACCTTTACTGGGTTTCTGATCGAAAAGAGAAGAGGGCTTACCTGGGTTCTCGGAAAACAGGGAAAGGGGTGCTGGTGGAAGGCGTCGGCGCCGGCGCTGGGCTCCTGGACGGCTCATCCCCACTTCGGCGCCGCCTGGTAGTGTCTCTGGACGTCGGGGAAGGCGCTCGGGATGCAGGCTGCTCGTTGGGAGGGCGGAGTCCGGGTGCTGGCGCAACTCGAAGGGAATGGAGGTGGCCGGTGGGTGTGCGTTTGGACTGGTTTCGAAAAGAAAAACAGGGGGATGGGGAGCTCTGCTACTCGGCGAAACAAAGGAGGTGGAGCTGGTGGCCGTCGGGCGTCGTCGGAGCTCGGAGAAACGAGGCAAGAGGAGGTGTGTTTGGATGCGTGTGGTGGCGGTAAGGTTAAGGAGAAAGGGGGGAGCTTTTGTGGGTTTATAATGGAAAAGGGCAATAGAATGTGGGTAATTGTGTGTACTGGGGAGAGAGTGCAGAGAGAGAGAGAGGATGAAAGGGAAATTGGGTGTCTGAACAAAATGAAATTAGAGATTGGGTTCAGAGTGAAGTGGGGGCTGATTGGGAAAAGCTTGTTTGGCAGCTTGCTAAAGATGGAGGGTCAACATCTGAGAGAGGAAAAAGGAAAAGGTAGATATTACACTAATTTGGGGATGGAACAAGCTGGAAGGTTGATTGTTTTGCCGAAATTCAGAAGTGAGAAGGGGAGAAAGAGCAAATAGAGGTTGTCCCAAAAGTAAAATATGGATACCCGAAATTCATTCACTCGACCCATTAGATTTATAAAACCCAAATAGGATATTGCCATGTTAGTTTTCAAAATTTTATTTAAGTCGAAAATCCGCTTTATGAGTTCTAAAATTCGAGTTAGCGAGTTTTTCGTTAAATTTCACTTTTAAATTCATTTTGATTTTTTTTTTCCAAAAAAATTAGGATTTAAAAATCCGAGCCTTTACATCATCCACCTCTAAAAACAAGTCTCGTCCCGGAGACTAAAATAATTCTAAGTAGGGGATGAAGTTTAAAATAGGTGAGTCCAAGGATCACGACATCGATCATGTAAGTGCCTCATAAGGGCCCCTATGAGATCCTCACGGTATCGTCGTCATGATCATAATATCCCCGATAGGTCGTAGCGAGAGTGTGATACGGGCCCTTACCACATCCCTACCCCGACTTCTCGATTATATCATAACTCGAAAAGCATCATGACATCTACACTAGGTCTTAGCAAGCTGTCTATAAGGGCCCCTATAAAATGCATGTATCCACTTCGTGGGGCGTCATAATGCAAGCTCGGTCAGAAAATTTCAAGAGAGATCTCAATTTGAAAAGGTTTAGTCTCAAAATCATTGAAGTGCTCGATCGCGTTCAATTTCTTAAAATCCAAGTTAGTCATTTTAAACATTATTCAAAATCCCTTAAACCGATGTTAGCCAAGCAAGTTTCAATCTCATGAGGTGGATTCATCCACCTCTAAGGGCTAATCCCATATTTCCTTCCTAGGTTCCAAGTTAAAATCACATTTCATCAATTCAGTTCTAGCATCCTAGCAATTCTAGTTCACGACATCATATAACATATAACAATCGTATCACGCATTCATAAACATATCATACTCATGTCATGGTAGTCACATGCCATAACAGATCTAGCATAGAATCGCACATATTAGAATTCCTCATATCATACCACAAGAGTTGCACATCATATCAGTCAGATAACCACATCATACTTACGCTAACTATCAAGCATCATCACATTAGAGGCAAACCAGTACTTCCGTACACTAGCATTTCATCAAGTTCATGGGATAACTAGTGTTAGTACTAACAACTCACTATCGCCTAGGGCAATACATCAAGGAATCATCATCGTCTATCGCATAGAATTCGCACAACACTCGACCCCAAGTAAAGCATACACTAAATCACATCCTCAAGAGAATCTACCTACAACTACCAACAACAACAAGACATGACCACTACTCTTTACCTCTTGCATCAAGATCAACCTCACCTAAGTCTACCGACTCAATCCGATACAAGTTCTAATTATCATTGCATCCCGCTAATATACAAACTCTCTAGCCTTATAACTATCTGCAATCAACGCCAATTACCCAATCCAACTACTAGGTATCCCAATTCTCATGTCATCAAGCCATCTAAGAACCAGCCCACTTCGACATCCCGACCTCAAATCCTACTTGACCACCTAAAACCATATCTTAGAGTTTCCAATCGCACAATTCCCTTATTTCGACAAGCTTAACAACTCGACCTACTACCAAGACTCCCTATAGACACATCCTCACACTAGGGGTCCTCTACTAGTCACATCCTCACCTTCTAAGAGAAATCCCATGTCCTCGACTGAACCGCTATCACGCTCGATCTAGACGCTTCTCAACAATCTCGCTTATTCTTCTTAGATTCTCAATACTTCACCCGACCATCATCTCCCAAGGGCATCTCGAATCACTTTCTAACCTGATCATACTTCTCGCACCACTAACCACTCTCACTAACCATCCACCTCTAAGAATCCAACTCATACTGACCATCACACACCTGTCACTCTCGACTAACTCTAACGCAGAAAACCGTCTAGTGCTAACTCATAACCACGAATCACCGAGTTTCCCAAGTACCGTCATTTCACCAACCTTCTAAAATCCTTCATCCTCTAACGTTCCTAATACATTATGCTCTGCTCAACTCCCAATTTCAAGCTCTGAACCTCTCCATCTCAACCTCAATAACACAGTCCTACTAGAAATCCCAATGACATCCTTGCCTAGCTGCCAACCTTTCCTCGAAGACTCATCTCACATCCTCAAATACCACAATAACCTCCACTCCTAAATTCCGATTCATTCCCTATGCTAAAATTCTCCAACAACGCAGCTAGAAATTTCTTCACTCACGAATTCTTCAAGCACTACCAATCCCATCTAACAATCCCCAAATACTCGTCACACGTACGTCCCTGATATGAACAACCTAATATCCAAGATCGATAATTTCCTAAGCAGCCTCATGCTATTCTTCCTTAGCGATTTCTTCCCCTCATCCTTTACCAAGATCACTCCCAATCACCGCACATACCACCTAGTCCCAAATTCCTACGATTCCTTAGACATTCCCTTAACCGATCATCCACAATGCCGCCCACGATTCGCTCCTAGACTATTCAGATACTCTCTCTTGGCACACTAACCTGTCTATCGACACATCTCCTCAAGAATCCTTCCGATCCACTCTTAACTCACCTATCCACCTCTAGGACTACACTACCCGCAACTGCTATTTCCCCACACTAACTCTAATGAAGACCTCTTCCTCGGAATCTTACCACACTAATCCCACTCACTCGGCCCTACCTAAGCTGACGCGTTTTCCCTGCACCTCATCTCACACAACCCATGACTCAACTCGAAGATCTCAATCTACCTATCACTTCCCGATCTAGCTTACAGAAGAACCTCACGACTCATATTCAAGAGAGAAATGACATCAACCATATATACCCTACATCTTACTTACTAGCACATCAATATACTAGAGCATCAAAGCATATCATCACAGGCACAAGTCAGTCAGGCAATCATTAAATACCATTTCAGCACATTAGTCATTACACCTCCAATTATGTCAGTTCTAGGCCTAGCGCACAACATCAATTCCAAATAATAGGAGAATCCGTGGTTTGAATTAAGAATGCTCTACCTCGGGTAAGTTGGGAGAATCCTGCTCACGACTGCCGTTCTTTGAAGCATATCCGTCCTTTTTGCCATCGGTGATGTCGTCCTTGAAGTCTATGGGTCATGGACCCACCACGCTTCCATTGCGCCGTTCCGGTGCCACTTGGTCATCAGCTCTTCCTTTTGCGTCAACGTTCATCGGGGGATTGCAAGGGTTAGAAGTTACGGAGATAGGGGAGGGACCAGGGCAGACGACACACACCCTCAAGGATTTCACACATGCACCAGGACTTGGGACAGCGAGACCAAGATAGAATCCCCACCCGAGGATTACAATGATGTCCTTAGGATACTTTATGAGGTTATAATTATGACACGCATACACATAATACTCATGAATATCATCACATCATTCCACACTAGCATGCATGTACCTATCTCAAGGGATAACGATCTATACATTCATAACATATTCATATAATCAACTTTTCATGCACGCGGAACAAGATGGAAACCTATCGTCTCATTCACTAATCATGCTCGATATATATTAAGACCATATATGCACAAACCGACAATAGACATATACAGGATGAGTTATGTACGACATAACGGGCATTATAGAATGTCATAGATATGATTCATCACTCATTTTAGGAACACACATAAGCAAATTGAGACAATGTGAAGTCAATTATGGGAATGTTGAGATGCACCCTAATAATCATGCTAGAGAATAGGGTAAGGTCATATGGGCATAGTAACTATCACATAAAATACAACCATGTTCATATAACAAAATAAGATGACACACAATCATGCGAGGGACTATGATTAGAAGGCATACGTCCTACTTGGTACTAAAAAAAACACTCATTAAGCATGTACACAGTCAACGAGGTTCAATTGGATTAACTTAGCATGCTAAGAATTTATTTCATGTGTTAATCATTCAACGAGGATTGACCACACTATCATAGACCTAATTCAAGGGAGAGCAACAATTATGGAAATTCATACATGCGACACATATACTCATTCACAATTGGAATCATGCAAGATATCAAACAAGTCATGCTGAAATATATCAATGCCTTATGTCACGCAATTAGAAGGAGGGTTACTATTATAATCGGACAGAATTCTCCAAAGGCAATCACCGACTCATTACCCCGTTTCCCGTGGGACGCTAGTATGACTCGCTCGGTAGGACA
Source organism: Persicaria tinctoria (assembly GCA_037127255.1). Classification (NCBI taxonomy): domain Eukaryota; kingdom Viridiplantae; phylum Streptophyta; class Magnoliopsida; order Caryophyllales; family Polygonaceae; genus Persicaria; species Persicaria tinctoria. The sequence continues at coordinate 29,894,938 of JBANSL010000001.1, forward strand.
CAAGGACATTCACGCTGTTTCCGAGAGGTGAGAGTAGAATTCGCGTTTAGACTCTTGTGGAAAGAAGACATGGTAGACCATTACGAAGATCAAAGGGGATGACTCCATAAGAAAACTCACTCCTAACCCGAAACTACTTAAGTCATCACTTTCACTAACATACTCAGGTAGCCCTTACATCCGACACGACTTTCGAAGGTAACTAGTTGACCAACCCCAATTTCCCGTGGGAGATACCAATCTCGGGTATGAGACTCGATAGAAGCGTAGATGGTGGGACATCAGCAGAACTCGAAACAGGGAGAGAAGACGCTCCTTGACCCTTGCTACCATGCATAGATGCTTTGGTGGGACACGTGATAGAGTTAGAATCGTCAGAGGTTTGAATTATGGAAGAGCTATTCCGACAGGACAGGAATTTCAATGACATAAGAACGAGGTATTCTCCCTCTATCTCGTTTGCACAGTTATTCAATACATGATTCAAGTCAAAGCATACTGATTAGTTCTTTATCCTAAGCATAATAGCACTCAGTATGGAAGTAATCAACAGGATTAATATGATCCCCTTCGAGGAGGATCGCCCTCGGGCCCAGTTTGATATAATGCATATAATCACATAAACGATCTATGTCGTCCTTCGAGGGACGAATGACCGGAGGGGCAAATACCTCACGGCCCCCTAGCCCAAGCTACTCCAACCCTCGGGCTCCTTGGAGTCTTCAAACCCCATCTGTAAAAGAAGCTAGGATTTTGCCTACCCGTTCCCAACTACATCCTATAGGGATGGTCTAGCGCCATTCAAATTCGAGCCGTAATTAAATTGTTCAAGTTGGAATCTCAACTCTCTCTTTCCGCCATGTTAGACCCAGTGGTCATGGACTCAAATCAGCATCAGCAGTATTAAGCATAACGGATACCTAAAAAATTTGATATGGGGCGGGATCAGATCGATGCCCACTTTAGCTCTACATCCCAACCCTAAGCACACATATACGCTATACCTAATAAAGATGCTTCTAGATGCATGGCGGGATATTAACACACTAACATGCTCCTAAGATCAAGTGCATAATAATAATAAGGCCTTAACACATAATACCAAGTGGTATATCCCTCTCCTACCTCCACCCCCTTCCGATAGGGCGGAGACTGGCCACCTCGTGAATGCATTCCATCATAATCGGGCGGCACGCATGCCTAACCCGCTCCGCAATAAAGCCCGCAGGCATCTCATAATATAAGGAAGTTCATGACTCGATTGACTCAGGACGAGACCCGATGAGACTAGGTCGTCCTATAACCCTAGCAATGACTCTAGTTACTTCACAGATAACGGTCGTTCTGTTTACATACATATAAAGAAATAGAATGCTCAACGGTCGATGAAACCTAGCATGTTACTACATGGCATGCTGATCATGAATGCAAGCACCTAGTATATCATGCACCTAAAGCAGGGAATAGCTCTATTCAATCTGAGTAAGCTCCGAAGAGACTTACCTGGCGGTGCAGAACAGCAAGGCAAGCATTACGATAGATTAAAGATCACCTAGATACATATAAGAACACATATATAAGTCTACGTCTCATAATCCAAGCACTCAAGCATATCATTCAACGAGAATAGTAACCATATCGCAATCATCGTTCCGTCAAGTTCAACCATTCATCATATTACAACATTCCACAAGACCATATCATTCTCATCATTCCATTCAGCCGCATTCAGGTATTCTCCACAACATATCCGCAATAGTAATCTGCATATCACATATACCAAGTTCATCATATTCAGCATATCTCGAAAGCATAAATTAACGATACACAAGTCTAACACTTTATCAGGTCACTATTCAATCAATTATGCCATTAGCACACACCAATCATGATATTAGTCAACCATTCACATCAATCATGCTAGTTAGTCACCGATCACATAATTCCCGAGTTAGTCCCGAAACCGCTTTAAAATCCGAATCAACTAGTTATAAATTCCGACTCTTGAAAACACTCATCAATTCCTCTTTCAATTCAAGTCCGATAATTTATCTTTTCAAATCACCATAATATTACATCTTTAATCTCAAAATAACATTTTATATTTTAAATCTCAATTAACATCATATAATATTTTAAATACCATTTATTAAGCACATTCATAAAATATTTTCAAATCCTTTAAATAATCCAACCATTTTTATTTAATAAAATCAGTCATTTCTAATTTACCAAACCGACCCCTAAATCGAATTCAATGGAAGAATGGACCAAATACATCTCCTAATTAAAACCCAACATCTAGCCCAGAAAAATTAGGCCCAAAGTTCCCTCTTTTTAGAACAATGAACCCGGCCCAAAAATTAGGCCCAAAGGCCATTTCTCATTCTCCCTATTCATCTGTCCGATAGGAGAGTTTTTAAAAAAAAGGAGGGGGCCCCAGCTGACTGGACTGGTGACGGGGCAAGTGGGAGCGGGACCCACAGAGTCTTCTTCCCCATTTTGCTGTTCGAAAACAAGCAGAACGGAGGGAGCACCACTATTCAAAACCGAAGGGGAAGAAGAAAGAGGAGGCCGGCGGTGATGGAGCTGGACTCCGGCCACTCGACTCGACTACTCCGACGCACTCACACACTGGACAAGCAAGGAATAAAATAAGGAGGAAAGGGAGAAGGCTCACTGAGGGGTCTCGACACTTCGCCGGGGAATCTTCGTCGGAACTCGATTCGGCTTCGTCGGAGACGGAATGGTCCTAGAACGAGGGCAGAGGTATTAAAGTCGGAACCTTTACTGGGTTTCTGATCGAAAAGAGAAGAGGGCTTACCCGGGTTCTCGGAAAATAGGGAAAGGGGTGCTGGAGGAAGGCGTCGGCACCGGCGCTGGGATCCTGGGCGGCTCATCCCCACTTCGGCGCCGCCTGGCGGTGTCTCTAGACGTCGGGGAAGGCGCTCGGGATGCAGGCTGCTCGTTGGGAGAGCGAAGTCCGGGTGCTGGCGCAACTCGAAGGGAATGGAGGTGGCCGGTGGGTGTGCGTTTGGACTGGTTTCGAAAAGAAAAACAGGGGGATGGGGAGCTCTGCTACTCGGCGAAACAAAGGAGGTGGAGCTGGTGGCCGTCGGGCGTCGTCGGAGCTCGGAGAAACGAGGCAAGAGGAGGTGTGTTTGGATGCGTGTGGTGGCGGCAAGGTTAAGGAGAAAGGGGGGAGCTTTTGTGGGTATATAATGGAAAAGGGCAATACAATGTGGGTAATTGTGTGTACTGGGGAGAGAGTGCAGAGAGAGAGAGAGAGAGAGAGAGGATGAAAGGGAAATTGGGTGTCTAAACAAAATGAAATTAGAGATTGGGTTCAGAGTGAAGTGGGGGCTGATTGGGAAAAGCTTGTTTGGCAGCTTGCTAAAGATGGAGGGTCAACATCTGAGAGAGGAAAAAGGAAAAGGTAGATATTACACTAATTTGGGGATGGAACAAGCTGGAAGGTTGATTGTTTTGCCGAAATTCAGAAGTGAGAAGGGGAGAAAGAGCAAATAGAGGTAGTCCCAAAAGTAAAATATGGATACCCGAAATTCATTCACTCGACCCATTAGATTTATAAAACCCGAATAGGATATTGCCATGTTAGTTTTCAAAATTTTATTTAAGTCGAAAATCCGCTTTATGAGTTCTAAAATTCGAGTTAGCGAGTTTTTCGTTAAATTTCACTTTTAAATTCATTTTGATTTTTTTTTTTCCAAAAAAATTAGGATTTAAAAATCTGAGCCTTTACACTCTGAGTTGTGTTGGCATGCCTAAAGATCGGACGAACGGGACATGGAATGCATCAGGACTCCGAGGATGAATATTCTATATAGAATGGGGAAGTTTCTAATTAGTTCATACCCTCAAGTGGTATCTGACACGGAAATCCGATCTCTCCTTGCCTATTTATTTTATGTATGGAAATATTGGGGCACATAATTACGGTGACGCTTTATAATAGGGAATGGAAAGTGATCATGATCGCCAGGGACAATCCCAAAACGTCACATCTCTTCTTCGCCGACGACAACCTACTGTTTACTGAAACCTCCATCTTATAGGTGAAGGTGATCAAGAAATGCATCGACCAATTCCGTTGTCACTTGGGGCTTAGAATTAGCCTGAATAAGTCGAAAGTGTTTGTCTCCCGGAATGTTAATGCGGCGCTTAAGGAGAAAATCAAAAGCAGCTGACGGTATTGAGGTGACCGGTGATCTTGGGCATTATTTGGGGGTTCCTAGTTATCCTCCATAAAAGAGTCACTAAGGCTACTTTCGTGCCTATCCTCGAGAAGTTCACTGTCAAACTGATGGGCTAGAAGGCAAACCTCTTGAGCTTCGCCGATAGGGTGACGCTCGTCCACTTTGTGCTCATTGCGCTCCCAGTTTACTCTATCTCCACAATGATCCTTCCTGAAATTGTGTGCAAGCAAATGGACAAGTGTTGTGGGAGATTTTTATGGGGCTTAATCCCGGACAAGAGATGTATGCATAAGGTCACATGGAATGAGATTACCAAACCGAAAGCTTTGGGAGGCTTGGGATTAAGCGGATGGTTGAGAGCAACATTTCGCTTGTGGCCAAGTTGAGCTGGAGACTTCTAAGCTACGAGGAGGGGACTTGGAGAGATATTTTGTTCAGAATGTACGTGAATAAAGAGCATGTGAAGTGTGCTGGTGCCTTTCTTGTTTGGAAAAGCATCACCAAAGCCATGGATGTATGCCTTTTAGGAGATCTCATAGCCCAACCATAATACCCGAACAAGTATCAATATTTCTTGCATAGTTTACCAACCATCATCCTATAGAATATCTTAAAACTCCAAAGACTAATGCAAGCCTCCTAGCGCCTTGCACCGAGCCATCGATAATGCCAAGATATCCTACATATACAAGGGCGGAGCTAGGGAGAGGGGCCTAGGGGTCACGTGCCCCCCTTCTCATTTGACGAATTACCTAGATGTATTTGTAACATGCACCCCAGTCCCACATCAGATATCATAGGGATGTTGTGAGGGATTTATAAGTGAGTCAAGCTCGAGCTACTCGGATCATATAACAACCCTAAAATTAGCTTAATGTTTACTGTATTCCGTTTTATATCCTTATTTAGGTAAAAAAAATCGGATATTTTATTTTTTTACACGGTAAAAAAATGATAGCGTTTTATTATAAATCGATGATATTTAATATTAAAATAACATCATTTATTATTATATTATATAAAAAAAATTATGCCAATTTATTTAATTAAACAATATTGCACTCCCTTCCAAAATTTTAGGGGTTCGCCAATATACATTTAACATGTAAGGGCATCTCCAACAGTTTCTCCATTTTGGAAAATTTGGAGTTTTTAGAGAATTTTAAGGTATTTTTGGTCCAACAGATTCTTCATCACATTCTCTAAAATGGAAAAGCAACAGAAAAATAAATAAACGATTCCCCAAATCTGCAGCATTCTCCAAACTATATGATTCTCTAAATCTTCTAGATGGGAAGTTGTTAAAATCAAAGGAAAAATAGTTTAAATAATATATATTATGTTTCTCTATTTTAGAGAAATTTTAGGGAAGAAATTGGAGATATACAGCCAGAATTCGAAATATCTAATATCTAATATCTAATATCTAATATAATACTAAAACAGTTGCTTCTCAAACCACGTGGCAAACTTTCCTTAACTATAGACTTACGTGGCGATTTCATATTAAACCTGACCCACTTTCAATTTAAACGAAAATTAATTAATGCTTCTATTTTTAATTTATTTATTTTTCAATTAATGTATTTTCTTTTTCATGTTTTGATATTGTTACCATAATTTTCTAACAAACAAATTTTTACTTTATTAATTTAATTTTTGTTAGAACTTAATTAAATCGGACTTTTGAAAAAAGTTATATTTTGGTTATTATAGATAACATAGCAATAGTATATAGTTGTTGACTATTTATATATAAGGATACTATACTAGCACATTTGAGTACCTGGTAGGCTATCTAAAATTCCTAATAATTTCGGACCAATATTTAATCAGTTGTAATAGAAATAATTATTGCATTTTGATCTTTCATTGATATTTTAATCTTTTATGCCATTGTCTTTTTTTTTCATATTTCGTTTATTTATCATATTGTAAATGCAATAATATAATTCTTTTTATTAACTTTATTTATCAAGTTATTATCTAAAAATGTATTTCTTTAACAATTATATAATAAAAGCTTCATTTTTTGTTAGTATTTTCTAATAATCTTAACAAAGGTAGCAATCACAACTGATTCTTCATCTTAAGTTTTTGGAGAATATTGGAGAAAAAAAGAAGACCATTTCCTTTTTTTTTTGGTAATTAATAGAGATCATTTCCTAAATTTGAAAAAAAAAAAACTCTATATATTTTTTGTCCAACAGCCACCAGACATGCTCACATAATTATAAGCCAATGAAGGCTTGAGCACCCACTAATTACACATAGTGTGTAAAATGAGATTTGAACCATTGACCTCTTGGCTCTTGCAAGTGTTTCTTAATATGTAATACATTTATTTTACCGGTTTTTTTAAAAAATTAATAAAGGTACATCCAAAATCAAAATTGTGCATCGACGCCTTGAATTCTTCAAGGTGATGGATTATTAAAGTTGTCGTGATTTATACATCACACTTTTAATTATTTATCGAAGATGTGGATCGAGTGAAACTAGTTTAGTATATTTATCATTTGGATGTTTGGATTTGATTTATTCTTATGATGATTGATATTTCTTTGGTTGGATGAATGTCACATAGTACAATCAAAATAATTAAAATTTAAGTTGTTTAGTCGTTAGTAATTATGTGTCATTACAACAATATAATATATTTTACAAATCTCATGCGTAACGCACGGGTATTGTGCTAGTTATAATACTAAAGGAAAAGTCCTCTAAGCCATGTGGCGTCTTCTACTTTAGTATATGAATAATTAGGTATTTTTCTATATTTAAATAATTTATTTTATTTTATTTTATTATTTTTTTTTATAAGGAAATAATTAGAGGGTCGGACAGACCCGATACCTCGATAGGCCGATAAAGTCGGCAGATGACGAACCGTCAATACAACAATAAAAAGAAACAGAATAAAGGTGCAATACAAACGGTGGGAAACACACAAATGCGATCGAACACGCGAACCTAACCTGGAAATGTTGGGGACAACATAGACTAAGGTCGACGCCAAGCACCTCCACGTAGTGACACCGCTGGCTAGTGGTACATCAGGAGTCATGTGGGCAATGAAGACGAACCTCTAAGGAAATTTCCGTAACACGGAGTCGCCTCGATACACATCGCCTCGACCCCAGCCAAACCCGACACCGGACGCCAGAGCCCCAACTCGGGAGAGAAACGCCACGAACAACCAGACTCGCAACTAAGAACCACCTATGTAAGACGCACCAAAATACCCTTTCGTGATTTAATCAAGCCATTTCGGGATTTAGATACAACCCTTTCGGGTGTTGTTTTATTTTGATTTTTTTTAAGCGGTTAGCCTCGGGCCCAAGAGAAAACCTTGGGCCCAAAGCATGGACTTTTCGGGCCAAAAGCAACATCCCCGGGCCCAAGGAAAACAACGAGCCCCAAGAAGCAGGATGGAAACTACGGAACTGTAGAGCCTCTCTTCCACCAAAATTACTTATTTAAATACTTAATTAATTCATTCTTTCCCTAAATCTTAACGAATTGATTTTCTTTTTAATTTTTTTTAATAATTTCATTAAAATTATTTTTTGAATTGGGTATGATTGCAATTTTGAATTTGAATAACAATTCGGATAAACTTACATAACTAACAAAATCTAAATCAGATCTCTTCAATTATTATTTATTATAAATCAAATTACTTATTTAAATACATAATTAATTAATTTTTTTCCCTAAATCTTAACCAATTGATTTTATTTTAAAATTTATTTTTATTAATTTCATTTTGAATTGGATATGATTGCAATTTTAAATTTTAATAAAATTTCAGATAAACTCAAATAACTAACAAAATCTATGTTGGATCTCTTCAATAAAATTCTTATACAAAAATACCCCTTGTGTCTTCAGTTGTATAAATTCTACCATCTCTCCATCAATGTTGTCTTCCTCACTGTAAGTTTTTTTATTGATCATTCTAATTTAATTCTAATTTCTTGCAATCTTGTCACCGATCTAATTTTTCGCATTTTATCTTTCTACTTTGTTTATTTGTTTGTTTATAATTTATTTTAATTGACCTTAATCAGTATGTGCATGCAATTGTTTGTTTACAATCTTGTCACCGATCTAATTTTTGCAAACGTTATAGTCTTCGAGGTGAGTAATACTTAGAGTTTAGACTTTTGAGTACAAACAAACAAAATTTTTTACATTTTTTTAATATAAAATATAAAATATATTAATTTAAAAAAAACCGCACAATAGTGTGGTACTAAACCGGTGTAAAGGTACAAGTTGTAGCGTGGTTTTTTTTGTATGACGAGAGAACCCACCTTTGTTGGCCAAATACCCAGACACGTGACCCGACCAACAAGAACCAAACACTACATAAACCGGTTTGTACGAAGATAGGGATCGAACCCTACCTCTCTAGACGTCCTCCCTTACTCCCACTAGCGAGCCACCCGGACTAGGGCAGCTGTAGCGTTGTTTCAAAAGGCAAACAAAACACGTGTGTTAAAACAAAGTTCACTAAAGCCCATCCTGACCGTCCATCCCTTACACGCTCTGATCAACGGCTACGACCTCATATCCTAACCCTCTATAAATGTAGTTCCCCCGCCCACTGCTTTCTCTCTGTACCAAGACACCATTGTAGAACCAAAACAAAACTCCCTCTTTTCATCTTCCCCACACACACTCTCTCTCTCTTGATCTGTCTTACAAATGTTGCTCCGTAGTGCTTCATCTCCGATCCTCAATTCATGGTGCCCGAATTCAAAGGATTTCCATGCATCACCCGAACCCGAATTCCTCCACAGAGTCCCCAAACCCAGATCCATCGCGCTGACGGCATCGTCCATCGGCTCCCCGTCGTCTCCTTCCTCTGACGCCTCCACGACGAGCATCAGCCGCGCACTGTCGGAGTCCGATCTCAGAGGCTTCACCTCTCCGCTGAAGAGGAGATCCTTCGCCGACGTGGTTGAGGAGAGAGAAACGGAAGGCGAGGAGGACGAGCAGGACCTGATTCTTACCAGCTGCGGTTTGGGGGTGGCGTTCAAGGAAGAAGAGGCGGTATGCGTGGTTGACTTTGTAGGTGGCGGGATTGGTGGTTTTGGCGGCACCGGCGGTGGTTCGGATGGTTGTCGAGGGTTTGGGAATTGGGATTCCAATGGTGGTGAAAGTGACCTAACTGAGAGGTATTACCAGAAGATGATTGAAGCCAATCCTGGAAATTCACTGCTTCTTAGCAATTACGCCATGTTCTTGAAAGAGGTGATACATTTCTCCACATTTCCATGATATTTGATTCATTATTATTGAATAGCAGGAATGTGAATTTGGTTGTTAGTATAATCTTCCTGTGATAGTTCGGGGTTGTGATGTTTGAGGTTCTGGTAATTTCAGGTTCGAGGGGATTCCGCCAAAGCAGAGGAGTACTGCGGGCGAGCAATACTAGCCAACCCGAATGACGGAAGCGTGCTATCTCTATACGCCGATTTGGTATGGCAAACGCATAAGGATGCCCTGAGGGCGGAGATATACTTTGATCAAGCAGTGAAGGCAGCTCCTGACGACTGGTATGAATAAATTCATCTGACATACTGTCTGAGAATGAGAATGAATCACATTCGATTTTATTGATTCGTTGTTTGAATTTCCAGCTATGTTATGGCTTCGTATGCCAAGTTCCTTTGGGACACCGAGGAGGAGGAGGAAGAAGAAGAAGAGGAATCCAGCAGTTCGGCCTCCTCTAGTTTTGTCCAAGGCATCCATGCTATGTCTTCCATAGCGGTTTCATCATAAGATAGAGTTATGGGTTTCGTCATCTTTTCCTTGTATGATACTACTAATATTGTGATCTTCTCTCAGCTTGGTCTAGTATAGTAACGCTAGCTATCCCGCCTATGCGTTGTTACCTATGTTCTGAGAATTACATAATGTTGACTAACAGATAGTTAAGTTCTGAGTTCTTTAGTGTAAAAAATGGCGTATATATGAGCATAAATAAAAGCATTGTCATTTGGTTTTGATGATCCATCTGTTTATGCAGTTTCCCATTCGGTATATATACTGTGCTTTCTTTAATACTTATGGCCCTGGCTTTGGTGCTGTCGTTTGCGTGCTCTTTGCAAGTTCATAGCTTCCTTCGAACTAAGACCTTACAGTACAAAAGGTGCAAGAAGAACTTATGCGAAACTGAAGTTTCACTTTATGCTTTCCACTTGGGGAAGTTTTGGATCGTTGATTGCTAAAGCATCCAAGCAATTTCAAAAGGAGATGACAGTTGGGTTCTTTTGGTGATCTACCAGCACAAAATAAGCTCCTCGTAAGCAATTTGCACAACGGGCCAAACAAACCTGGTGTATGTGTGTTTGCAATAGGCGGCATGGTAGCCCCAGGATAATCTGTGGTGTTTTTTATCCTGCAAGATTTATGCCTTTATAGCGTGTCAGGTGATTCAATTTGCAGTATGGGGATATCACCAGGAAGGTGAATTCAGTTGTTCTAGGAAGGTATGATTTCTTGTATGGAGCTGAGCACTCGACCCATAGGTATCTGACAATTCCGTTAATTGATTTAAACATGGTTGCTATTGTCTGAACGAAACTAGTGCATAAAATACATGGTTTACCTTTAATTATCTATTTAACAGATTGATTTTGTTAATCTGTGCAACATTTCACGTTATTAGCCCTGCTTTGATCGCTTTGTATTATAATAGGTCTTTGTCTTTGGAGTTGTCTCGATCACTGGTTTGCTGTGAACTGGAAGTGGACTGGAGTCTGTAGTATGGAGGAGGATGACCATGTACAACAGCTAACATTGGTTTCTAGTACTTGTTCAGCTATTCCGTGGTCTGCAGAACCCAGTTATAAACTCATCCCGGGGATCTATGAAAGTGATTGGGAGGAAGACGACGATTCTTAGAAAGCAATGATGGGTTTGTTGGCTGATAACTCCATTGGTTCAAGGCGAACATCCCGTCACTTGCACAGGTAGAAACAGCCAAACTCACCTTGTGTTTGAAAATGACGTTAACGATGTACTTCAATGGTGCACATAGAAGCATTTTGCCCGTTGATTTTAGACCGGGCCATGACAGGTGACAGTCGGATCTAATCGAATTCGATCAAGTACTTTGATTCAGGCTAGGCCATGACTCCTGACTCAGCCCAGTTTCGAGTATGGGTCACTGTACCAGGTCGTCTCAAAGTCACTATTTTGTCTAGTGCAAACAGTGTTATTTCGAGTTCGGGTTCAGGTCATGCTGATTGCTAGCTCTGTATGATTGATAGAGGGCTGTTACACAGAAGGACACTTGATCAAAAGCACTCAAATATGGATCATAATTCAAATGAGAGGATCATGTGATTTTGAAGACAATAATTTAGTGCTGTTGTAGTTAATAGTGTCGTAATGTTTAATTTATTCGGAAAGGTATGGTTCATGACAAAATTAAAGACCCTACTCAAATATGATAAGATATTGAAAAGAAGTTAGTTCCGTGTACTATCTGAATTTATTATTCTAAACATACAGTATATGTCAAAGTCTAAGTCTGATGGGTAAATAAATTTGAGACTTGAAGTCGATGTTTCCTTTAGAAACTAGAAGCGGTGATCAAATTCAGCACCCATCAATGGGTATGATATTTTAGGATAAGATGTGACTCATGTCGAATTCTAGTATGATGCTTTACTAGAGTGAAAGGAGCCACTTCTTTCAATTCATATGTTACTGTCCATTTGAAAGAGGTAATTTTGGTTCATTGTTCTCGATCTGTGACTACTTATGGATAGATGAAAGGGATAACACTGAATTTGAATGGCTATATAGTAACGTACAATGTGGTAATTTGGTGTGCAAAACAAGTAGTAGTGTTGAATTGAGTGAAGCCTGTGAAAAGGAATACCACCAATCTCCTGTTTGAATAGCGACGGCCACGCGGGTGGGTGTTCCAACTCTTCTTCCAACACCCATAGAATCACTCTACAATACTCCCTCCGTTTCCTTTTAAGTGACTTTTTCAAGTCAAGCACGTAGTTTTAGAACGGTAAAAACTATATTAAATATTAATATTTTTATGAATTTTTTTTAATAATATTGTACTTATCGCCAATAACTATGAGATTGTTGAAAAAAATTATGAAAAAAATTATTATTTTATATAGTTTTTCACCCCTTAAAAAACGTGCATAAATAGTAAAAAGTCAATTAAAAGGAAACGGAGGGAGTACATTGTATGAGGTCTATTTTTTTTAATCTTAATTTGAACATGCCAAGGCTTTGGGTGTGTTTGGATTCCATTGCATTTTAATTATAATGCAATTATTCTACATCGTTTTATGTGTCCGTTTGGTTTTAAAAATTAAAATATCGTAAAAATCGAGGTAAAACCGTAATTTAACCAAATAATCACATAAATTGAGATAAAATAATTGCATTATAATTAATACATCGTGGAATATAAAAACATGATAATTTAAACACTTTAAAAATTGGGTCAACCAAATACCGTCTTATTATTTTGCATTATAAATATAATGCATTTGTTTAACAATCATTATTCACTATTCACTATTATGTATTGTGGAGGAAAAATGGTAAATAGCGTATACAAATAAAGTTAGTTCGTGGGTTTATTATGTCTCTATAAGTTACACACAAATACGGTTAAGTTAATTAGCTTACCATTTCGTGACTGTTTTTTAATAATGAAAAGAAATTAATTTGCTATATATATTCGAATCCAATAAGGTGGCTAAGTTGGAGAAGAGCGTCAGTAATGTTATGTGATAAGAAAATTCCAGCTAAACTAAAAGGTAAGTTCTATAAGGCGGTGGTTAGGCTGACCCTTCTGTATGCTTCTGAGTGTTGGCCTATCACGAAAGCTCAATAACCGAAGTTAGTAGTGGATGAAATGAGAATGTTGCGATGGATGAGTGGGCATACGAGACTTGACAGAATCAGAAATGTTGACATTAGAAGTAAGGTGGCTTTTGCGTGCATTGTGGACAAACTGAGGGACTACATACTGCATTGATATGGACATGTTCGTAGGAGCCTTCATCGGCTCCAGCTCGCAGATGTGAACACTTGAATCTTGGAGTTAGCCGCAGGGAGAGAGGTAGACCTAAGAAGAACTGGATTGAGGTCATCCGCGATGACCTTAATCTTCTGGATCTTTCGGAAGATGTCACTTTAGATAGGGACAAGTGGAGGAGGTGTGTACGAGTTGTCGATGTTTAGTTGTTTAGTCTCTGTTGTTATGTCATTCTGTCTGTGCCTCTCTTTTTTTCCTTCTTTACTGCCCTTTTACCTTCTGCTCCCTTGTGGCCTCTATTTCGTGTTGTTATGGGTCTCTCGGAAACACTCTCTCGATATGTTTGGGGTATGAGTGCGTACATCCTGAACCCCCAGACCCCGCTTAAGTGCGGGATTTCCTAGGTAGTTGTAGTTGTTGTTGTTGTTGTATATTCGGATAGGGTTGTGATGAAACGAAAGATACGGTGCAACGATGAAACGGATGAATACTGTTGCATATTCATATGAATATTTTATTATATTGAAATGAATATGAAGAGTCTATAAGGTGATAAGTAATACTCTAGAGGGGGGGGGGCGAATAGAGTATGCTCGATTTTCGCAATATAAGAAAACTTAAAATAGTTTGCAAAACAACTTGTCAAGATCTTGATGTGCAATCAGATCTTGGGAAAGCATAATCGAGTAAGATAAAGTAAATGCGGAATTTAAAATGAACACACGAATTGTTAACGAGGTTTGACATGAACTTGGCCTACGTCCCTGCCTAGGGTTATTCAACCCGTAGGATTCAAACCTCTTTATTTCACATTCCTTGAATACTACACAGGGTTCTTAGTGATAGAAATGGCACTTGTATTGTCACATTTGATAGGAATACCTTTTAGAACTGTGCCAAGGTCTCGCAGTTGTTGTGCTATCCATAGGATCTGTGAGCAACAGGCTCCTACAGCTATGTATTCGGCTTCAGCAGTGGATAAAGCAACTGAGTTCTATTTCTTTGAATGCCAACTAATCAAGGACGAGCCAAGAAGTTGACAACATCCAGGCGTGCTTTTTCTATCCACCTTGTACCCTGCAAAGTCCTCATTTGGATAGCATGTTAAGTGAAAGTTGCTTTGCTTGGGATACCAGAGACCGAGGTCTTGAGATCCATTCAAATATCTGAAGATCCTCTTTACAGCAATAAGATGTGACTCTTTAGGATCAGCTTAGAACCGTGCACACATACATACACTAAACATAATGTCAGGTCTACTAGCAGTAAGATAGAGTAGTGAACCAATCATACCTCTATACTTCTTTTTGTTCACATTCTTACCATTCTTGTCTTGATCAAGGGAGATGGTTGAGCTTATGGGACTCTTTGCTACCTTGGATTGATCCATCTTGTATTTCTTAAGCAAGTCTCTGGTATACTTCCCTTGATTTAGAAAGATCCCCTTCTTTGTCTGAAGAACTTGTAGACCCAGGAAGAAGTTCAGTTCACCCATGAGGCTCATCTCAAATTCCCTGCACATTATCTCAGAGAATTCCTTGCAAAGGGAGTTGTTAGTAGCACCAAATAATATATCATCAACATAGAATTGCACTAACAAAAGGTCCTTTCTATGGGCCTTGATGAAGAGAGTTTTGTCAATCAAACCTCTTTGAAAACCATTTTCAAGAAGATACTTGGACAATCTCTCATACCAAGCTCTAGGGGCTTGTTTAAGACCATAGAGAGCCTTTTCCAGTTTATAAACATGATTGGGAAATTCATCACATTCAAAACCGGGAGGTTGAGCAACATAAACTTCTTCTTCCAAAACACCATTTAGAAATGCACATTTGACATCCATTTGGAATAGCTTAATGCCCATAAATGATGCAAATGCAAGTAATATGCGTATAGCTTCTAACCTTGTTATGGGAGCAAAAGTATCCTCATAGTATATACCTTCTTCTTGATTGTAACCTTGAGCAACAAGCCTTGCTTTGTTTCGAATGATCTTTCCTGCTTCATCCAACTTATTTCTGAACGCCCATTGAGTCCCAATGATTGATTGATGCTTAGGCCTTGGTTGGAGAGTCCACACCTTATTCTTTTCAAACTCATTTAGCTCACTTTGCATAGATGTGATCCAATCCGAATCCTTGAGTGCTTCAGCAGGAGTCTTTGGTTCTACAAGAGAGATAAAAGCATAGAAAGCACATAGACTTTTTAATCTAGATCGAGTTTGTATACCAGAGTATGGATCTGAGATAATATCTTGAGCTGAGTGTGATGAGGCGTGTTTAAACTTCCGTTGCTTTGGGCGTCGATCATTCAAAACAGCGGCAGGTCTTTCTTCAAGGTCTTGAGTGGCGGTTTGAGAATTTGATTCTTCATTGCTTGTGTCAACCGCGTCCAGGTTCTGTATCTGCTTCTCAAGGTCTTGAGATAACTCGTTTGTGTCTTGGATTTTCTCTTGCATGTTGTGTTCTTGGTCATTCTTGTTTTCAGATTTGTCTTCTTCTTCTCCGTCAGAATCATGATGGTTTAGATTGAGATCTGCAAAACGTTCACTCAACACACCATTATTTCTTTCATCGAATATCACATGGATACTCTCCTCAACAATTTTGGTGCGCTTGTTATAAACTCTATAAGCTTTGCTATTGGAGGAATAACCAAGAAAAATACCTTCATCACTACGAGCATCAAACTTTCCAAGGTTATCTTTGCCATTATTATGAACAAAGCAAGTACATCCAAAATGTTTAAAATAGGAAATGTTAGGTTTTCTTCCTTTGAAAAGTTCGTAAGGAATTTCTTCAAAATGGGACGAGTTAAACAACGGTTTAAAATATAATTGGTTGTGTTAACAACCTCGGCCCAATAAAATTTTGGCAAACTATTTTCTAAGAGCATTGTCCTTGACATGTCCTCTAGGGTGCGGTTCTTCCGTTCCACAACCCCATTTTGTTGAGGAGTTCTAGAAACTGAAAAATTGTGTGAAATACCATATTTAGCACAAAACAAATCAAATTTGAGTTGATCAAATTCTCTACCATGATCGCTTCGAATGGAGATGATTGGTAGGTTTTTCAAGGTCTACAACTCCTTACAAAGTTTAGAAAATTCAAACAAAGCCTCAGATTTTTCTCTTAAAAAGGAAATCCAAGTAAAACGAGAGAAATTATCAATAATGACAAGGATGTAATATTTTCCCTTAGGAGATTTGACACGCATAGAACCGCACAAATCCATATGTAAAAGTTCAAGAGGGGGTGAGGAACTTACAACCTTTTTGGGTTTGAATGAACTTCTTGTTTGTTTACATCTTGTGCAAGCATTGCACAGTTCCTCACTTTTGAAGTTTAGATCAAGTAGTCCCCGTACTAGGTCTCTTGATTTTAGTTTGTTAAGGGTGTGCATACTCACATGCCCTAACCTTCTATGCTAGAGACTCGGATCGTCTGTCAAGGCCTTGAGACACTTGAGATTTGTACCTGCAATATTGTTAGCATTTACAGCATATGTGTTGTTGTGCCTGTGAGCCGTGAGGATCAAGTCTCCAGTTTCCTCATTTCTGACTTCACATTTGTGCCTGTCAAAGCCAACCTTGTTTCCCTTGTCAAACAGATGTGAAACACTTAAGAGATTATACTTTAATCCATCAACAAGATATACATCCTTGATGTAACTATTTGAATTACCAACATCACCAATACCAATGATATATTACACTTCCCTTTATCACCAAGAGTAATTGTTGTAGTGGTTTGTTATTTAATATCTTGAAATAGAGATTTCTTCTCGCTCATGTCTTGAGAGCATCCAATGTCCATGGTCCATTTTGGTTCTTTGTTCTTTGGTGATATCCTGCAAGAAAAACATCATCCGTTCCGGCTAGACCAATACATAGTTTTAGATTCATAATGAGGATAGACCATGTTAGGTAGTCTTGTCCCCTTAGGAACCCAAACCTGTTTTATCGGTTCATTAAGTCGTACAAGAAATGTGTTTCTAATGATGTGTGGATCCTTTCGTCTATATGGGCAGTTCTCCTTCACACGCCCTTTTTGGCAATAGTAAAAACATGTAGGTGAACGCCAGTTGCCTTTAGCTTTAACAAAAATGGTACTAGGTTTCTTTGGAAAGTTCTTGTTGTAGAAAATACCACTTCTATTAAATGAGAGTTGTTATTCACCCAACATCTTATCAAGATTGGCTTTAGATCTAGTGAACTGTATAAGTGATGTCTGCTGGTCTTGACACTTATCGGTTAGCTAAATCATCATTTTGAATCTTTAGAGAGGAGAGGTTTTGCTTAAGATCAGAATTTTCCGAACTTAAGGTCTTGACTTTAATGTCAAGAGTCGTCTGAGAAGTTTCAAGATTTTTCATTTCCAGCGACATGTCACTAATACATTTCTGTTGGTCCTTCAACTTTTCTTTCAAGATGTTGATTTCAATGTTGTAAGCTTCTTCATTATAAATCATATTTCTTAGATCTTTATAGAGAACATCTGGAGGGCCAGACATTAAGTTTCTTACCACTTCCTCAAGATTTTGACTCCTGGATCCCTCGTGCTCAGCCATCAGACAGAGATTTGCTTGGTCTCCTTCTGAATCTAAGTCATCTGAGGAGTCCGAGTCACTCCAAGTTGCTAGCATAGCTTTCTTTCTTTGATCATTCTTTCTGAATTTGTACCTTTTCTTCATGGGACATTCCTTCACTAGATGATCTGTTTCACCACACTCAAAACAGGTTAATACTTTTGGTTTCCTTGAGGAGTTTGGTGACTTACCTCTGAAACTAGATGATCCAGCATTTTCTTTGTTGGAGAATTGCTTTTTCATCTTCAGAAATCGTGCTAATCCTCGTGTGATAAGAGCAAATGGATCATCTTCGTCGTCACTTTCGTCACCATCAGATTGAGATTGATCTTTCTTTGCTTTGAGGGCAAGATTTTTTGTTGTTGAAGATACTTCTCCATCTTCCTCGTTTAATATCATCTCATGAGTGATAAGCTTCCAAGAAGTTCATCCAATAGCAGTGTGGTAAGATCTTGAGCTTCCTCAATTGCAGTAACCTTGGGTCCCCACTTGGCTTTTGGGAGGCTCTTTAGAACCTTCCTAACTTTCTCTGGGTTGGAGAAAGTTTTTCCAAGCGAATCGAGGTTATTTACAATTTGAGTGAATCTCGTAAACATCTCCTTCACTGATTCATCAGGATTCATCTCGAATAGCTCGTACTGTCTGAGAAAGATATTGATCTTGCTCTCTTTAACTTCACTGGTGCCTTCATATGTGACTACAAGCTTGTCCCAAATTTCCTTGGCACTCTTGCAAGCTGAGACTCAGTTAAATTCATTAGCATCAAGAGCACAATATAGTAAATTTATGGCTTTGAAGTTCTTAGTGATGTTTTCCAAGTCTGTTTGAGTGTATTCAGCTTAAAACTTCTCGACTTCCTTTCCATCAACAGTCTTCATTGGGATGCGTGGTCCTTTCTTGAAGAGGTCCGATAACTCAAGGTCTTGATCAATGATGAACATCTGCATCAATGATCTCCAGTGAACAAAGTTATTTCCACAAAACAAAGGAGATCGGTTGGTTGATCTCCCTTGGGAAAATCCTCCATCACCTATATTAGACATGTTGAAACTCACAAGATTGTTAGATCAAAAGCAGTAAGCCAACATCTAATACCAATTGAAGAGTCTATATGGTGATAAGTAATACTCTAGAAGGGGCGATGAATAGAGTATGCTCAATTTTCGCAATATAAGAAAACTTAAAACAGTTTGCAAAACAACTTGTCAAGACCTTGATGTGCAATTAAATCTTGGCAAAGCAAAATCGAGTAAGATAAAGTAAATGCGGAATATAAAATGAACACGCGATTTGTTAACGAGGTTCGACATAAACTTGGACTACGTCCCCGCCTAGGGTTATCCAACCCATAGGATTCAAACCTCTTTATTTTACTTTCCTTGAGCCTAGAACTTCCTAGGAGAACTTCTCTTCCCCTATACAAAGCCTTACCGCTTCTATTCTAGCTCTAAACTTTACAATCGAAATAGAGGAACCCACTACACAACAAAGTGTGCTATGACGAGTATGAAACTCAAAGATTGAATCAAATGACTTGTACAATAACGATTGTGTTTCTCTCAACACTCAAAAACCAACCACACTAAGCTCAACGAGTATCTAAGAGAAAGCTTTGCTTCTAAATGCTTTTGGATCAGTGCTTGCTTCGATAATCTTCCTCTTTCATTTACAGCGTATAAATAGATGTCCAAGAGCACCGTTGAAGTTTGAATTTCTTCCAATTCCAGAAAACGCGCCCCTTGATTTGGTGCAAATCGGCTAGCCTTGATCTTCAAGAATCCTTCTTTCCTTACTGAGTTGATCATATATGGAAATTGTGAGATCTCTCACAATAGATGTGAGCCCAAATACATTCGGTACTCAGACCCATACAAAATAGGCTCATCTCTTCAAACAAAGTCATGTAAGTTAGCTTGGATAGACATAATATAAAAAACCAATTCATAACTTGGTATAGAATAGGATGTGCGCAATATAGACTGCAATACATAGTCCTGGTTTCAAGACCTTGAAACCAATACAGTGTTTTGTCTTTCATCATCCCTTGATGTCACCCTGCAAGTTAGTGTTTCAAGATCTTACAATCAAGGTGGAATCTTCAGAATATATGAATATTAGCTTGTTTCAATATGAATATAATGTAAAATATGAGTATATGTGTTGTGAGCTGAATTTACCATGTTTTACATTTAAGTTTATATCGATTTCTGCATACATTTCATTCATTTGGGCTAAGATAGTACAGAATCTATGTAGTTTATGTTTATTTGCCAAATTATGGAATCTACACCAGTTTCTGTTTAATTCGCAGATTTCGAGACATTTTACAGCAATTCTACAGAAGGTCGGAAAAGCTCGGAAAACCACTACAGAAGTCCAAGGTCAAAGAAGCAGCGGAACCAGTCGAATCAACCTGAGAGTCAAGGTTACTCGATCTCGAGTAGACCTTACTCTACCTCGACGAGCATGTCCGGGCAACCTTGGTCGAGCAAGCCTGATCGAGAGAGCTGAGTCAACCCGACTTCCGGAGCCAACTCGATCTCGACAAACCCTAGTCGAGATCGACGAAGACCAGCACCACACCCGGAGTCGAGGAGAGGACTGATCGAGAAGCCGAGGACAACCCTACTCGATCTCGACAAGACCTGGTCGAGATCGACAAGCCCCACAACGCCAGTCCGAGTCCGTGCCGAGGAGAAGCTGCTCGACCAGAGGAGGCCACACCCTACTCGATCTCGACGAACCCTGGTCGAGATTGACGAGCCCCTGAGTCCAGATCCGAGCCAGTCGAGTACAGCCACCCGAGGAGACCTAGTCGATGACCCATTCCTACTCGACATCGACAAGGGCTACTCGAGGTCGACGAGCACCAGGATCCATGTCCGAGCCTGTCGAGGACTAGCTAGCCGAGACGACAAGCCAAGTCAGTCGATCACTTTCCTACTCGAGGTCGACAAGGCCCTTGTCGAGGTCGACGAGGATTCCCGAAGTTGTGCGACGCGGTTTGATCAACTCTACTCGGATTGGGAGTCCTTGGAGCCGAAGTTTGCCAAAGTCTATCCGATTTATCCACATCTATCATGAAGAGAAGGAGTTCTATCCATTGAAGACCTTTTAGATATATTTTCCTATTTCGGATTTAATTATGTTATGGCTTTTATTTATCTTTTTAAGTTTTAGATAAAGTTTTAGATATAGATAGATATCTTCTAGAATAGCTAGGGAATGAAGCCTATAAATAAAGCCCATGGGGCTCAGTTCTATTGATTCAATTTTCAGTAGGAGAAGTAGTAGTAGAGAGAGAAAGGGAGAGTGAGCGGCCGATTGGAGTTGTGAAGCGAGAGCGGAGTTGGCTTCAAGCGGTTGTAAACTTTGGTTTATATTTATGCAAGTTGTTTCTTTTCAATCAATGATGTATGAGTTTGCGATGAAGAGCGAGTAGTCCACCCACTTCTAGGGTTGGGGCGAGCCCGACGATAGCCATGCATAATTGAGGTAAAGATCCGACCTTTATCATGTTTTGAGCATTTTCCTACTTGTTGATGTGTTTATTGCCCGTCTAATGGAGATCCATGCTAACAACTTGGATTATAAACATAAAATCGGTAGAGACAATTAGGGTTTCTTGAGAGAGTTGTCTAATTGTTGGAAAAGGCGAAAGCTTAATCCTTTAATGCGATTCACATGATTATCTGTTTGGTCCTGCCTTATGCATGTTTGGTTATCGTTGTTGCAAACCCCAATCTTGGAAGTTCTTTTACATAAAGTTTAGTTCAAGATCCCAAAGCATTTGTTTTTACTTTCTTTTATTTCGTTTTTACTCCCTGCCCTCGTCGATCTCGACCAAGCCTGGTCGACCTCGACCACTGATTCTCGACCCAGAGTCGCCGTAGCTTACCTGTGCAGGAACTCGACCAGACCTACTCGACCAAGACGAAGGCTACTCGATCTCGAGTAGAGCCTTGTCGAGATCGACCACCGTTGCCGAGCTGTTGTGCCCTGTTCGACTGTCCGAGCTTCTGTCGACTAACCTTAGTCGAGCTCGAGGACTTCTGTGGTCGACTTTCGTGAGATTCCACCGCTGCCTAAGATCCGCTGACATGCTTCCTCGTGTATCGATCCTGACTTCCCGCTGCTACATCAGGAGGAGGTCTTGTAATTATTTGCGTGGGCAGAATCTGGTTTGAATTATTTTATCATATTTCATACTCGATTTCCTCCTTACAACAATATGAATATGATATTATTTATTCTTACCCAACATAAAATAAATAACATCATATTCATATTCACAAGCAACAATATTCATATATTCACACCCACATACATAATATTCATATTAATGTAACACAATATTCATTCGTTTCACTTTTCGTTTCACTAGAACTTTTACCTAATCGGATATACTACGTATACGACAGGCATTGTATATATGTATAGTGAAGGATCTGACAATTAATTGCTGTTGATGGACATACCTTTATGAAAAACAACATATAAACAAGTTAAAATAGTCATACTTATCTTTATTCCCTCCCTATCCCTCCACCTCGCAACACCATGTCGATCTACACCATATTGCGTTTTTAAGTTTTTTGCTCATCTTTATTCATCCATTAAATTACAATAGAGCAAAAATCTTTGAACATAGAGCAAAAATCATTGTACAGTTACCATTGTACCCTCAGGGTTTTCACCCATTGATATATATACAGGAGTAGGTCTCTGAGATCCGTCAAGGACTCAGTTCTCCAAACACTTACATGGTATCAAGCTGTGTGTGAAACCCTAATTTTTTTCGTTTCACACAAACGATCCGCTGCCGCCGCTACGCCACCGCCGCTCCTAAGCCGCCGCCGCCCTAGCCGCCGCCGACCCTACCTGCCGCCGCTACCTCCTGCCGCCGCCGCTCCTTCGCCGCCGCCGTCCAGCAGCCCTAGCCGCCGCAGCCCCTCCTCCACCCCCTTATTCCGCCACCGCCGCCGCTAACCCTAGTCGCCGCACCCTAGTTAGCCGCCGCCGCCTCTCTCTTGTCCCAACCCCTCGCCATGACCGACACAATCAATTCCCCGTTGTCGCCTTTCCTGGTCGCTCCCAACATGCTATCCAGGGAGGACACCCGACCTAGCCCTTCGCCGTACTGGCCTCGGCCCTGGGCCGGCTACCCGCTACCCTACCTGCAGCAACCCTACTGCTACCCGGTTCCCCACCCTCCGTCCGGATGTCTGGCATGCTCGTTTAGGACACCCTAGCGATCATGTCCTGGACACTCTCCGTTCAAACCGTTTTATTTCTTGTCATAAGGCCTCCGTCATTTGTTCATCATGTCAAATTACCAAGAGCAAAAGACTACCCTTTAGTCTCTCCCATTCCCATACATTTGCACCATTTGATATTATACATTGTGACTTGTGGACATCTCCTATTCCAAGTGCTAGTGGTTTTCGATACTATTTGGTTGTCCTTGATGATTTCACCAATTTTGTTTGAGTTTTTCCCCTACGCCACAAATCGGAAACACAAAGTCATATTGTAAACTTTCACACATTTGTCCGCACTCAATTCAATTTGCATGTCAAGGCTATTCAGTGCGACATGGGAGGCGAGTTTGACAACATTGTCGTCCGCTCCTTTTGTCAACAACAGGGGATAGCCCTCCGCTTCTCTTGTCCTCAAACCTCTCCACAAAATGGCAAAGCGGAACGCATCCTCCGCACCCTCAATGACAAAACTCGAACACTCCTACATCACGCCTCTCTCCCCCTCTCCTTTTCGGTTGAGGCACTTCACATGGCCACCTATCTCCACAATATACTTCCCTCCAAAGCACATGGCCACCTATCTCCACAATATACTTCCCTCCAAAGCAATTGGCAACTCCATCCCAACCTTGACACTCTACAAGCGCTACCCCTCTTACGATCACATTAGAGTGTTTGGATGTCTCTGTTTTCCCAACATGAGTGTCACCGCCCCTCACAAGCTATCCCCACGATCCATTAAATGTGTCTTCTTGGGCATCTCCCCACACCATCGAGGCTACCGTTGTCTTCACTTGGATACCAATCGGGTTGTCACTTCGCGCCATGTGATTTTCGACGAACAGACCTTCCCCTTCGCCACACCACCCACCCACACCACCCACTTCTGACGAATTCCCACCCCTCCTACGCTACCTATTTCAACAAGCATCATCCGGAACCAACCCCCCGCCCAAATCGATTGCCGGCTGGCGCCGCAACCTGCGGTGGGTACACCCCCCCCACCGGCAGCGCCCGCCGCACCCCCCCCCCCCCCCGCAGGCAACCCCACTTAACCGCCAACCTCCGCTTGCACCCCCCGCCCATTCCATGAAGACCCGGTCGCAGTCCGGGATCTTCAAACCTAACCACAAATACGACCTTCTCACTCCGTCCCCCGACATATCTCCTCTCCCAAAATCACCCCACAAGGCCTTATAGGACCCGAACTGGCAAGCCGCCATGATGGATGAGTTTAGTGCTCTTATTAAAAACGGCACATGGGACCTCGTTCCAAGGCCTCGGGACACTAATATCATTAACTGCATGTGGTTGTTCAAGCATAAGTACAGGTCAGACGGAACTCTAGAGCGACACAAGGCTCGGCAAGTCGCAGGAGGTTGGGGTTGACTGTGATGAGACTTTCAGCCCGGTCGTCAAACCGGCTACCATCCGCACAGTTCTGAGCATCGCTCTTACTAAGGATTGGCATATCCATCAGCTTGACGTCAAGAATGCCTTCCTTCACGGCAACCTTCAGGAGACTGTGTATATGCATCAACCGTCAGGCTTCTATGATCACACCCGCCCATCTCACGTCTGCCTTCTCCGGAAGTCTCTCTATGGGTTGAAACAGGCGCCTCGCGCCTGGTATCAGCAGTTCGCCACGTACCTCACTGACATTGGCTTTCAGGGCAGTCAGTCTGATCACTCCCTTTTTGTGTTCCACTCAGGGTCTGACACCGCCTATCTTCTCCTGTACGTTGATGACATCGTGCTCACCGCTTCCTCTACATCGCTCCTGTCTAGGCTGATGGCCCTGCTTCAATCAGAGTTCGCCATGACTGATCTCGGATCCCTGAGCTACTTCCTTAGGGTCTCTGTGTCACGCACTCCTACTACCCTGTTCCTTCATCAGCAGAAGTACGCTCTTGAGATCGTCGACAAAGCCGGCATGACGTCTTGCAAACCCGCCACCACCCCCGTCGACTGCAAGTCCAAGCTCGACGCTGCCTCCAGTCCTAAGGTTTAGGATCCTACAACCTACCGCAGTCTGGTCGGTGCTCTCCAGTATTTGACATTCACCAGACCGGACATTGCCTTCGCCGTACAACAGATCTGCTTATACATGCATGATCCCCGCGAGCACCATCTTCAGGCGCTCAAGAGGATAATCCGGTACATCAAGGGCACCTCTGACATGGGTTTACATCTCGCTCGCAGCAGGTTTGACTCCCTCACCGCCTACTCTGACACTGACTGGGCGGGTTGTCCTGAAACTCGGCGCTCCACATCTGCTTTCGCAGTGTACCTGGGCGACAATCTGGTATCGTGGTCCTCCAAGCGTCAGGCTACCATCTCCCGCTCGAGTGCCGAGGCTGAGTATCGTGGTGTTGCCAACGCCGTCGCTGAGACCTGCTGGCTCCGCAACCTTCTCTGCGAACTCCGGGTTCCCCTTCGATCGGCTACACTGGTCTACTGCGACAATGTCTCCGCTGTTTACCTGTCGTCGAACCCAGTTCAGCACCAGCGGACGAAGCATATCGAAATTGACATTCATTTCGTCAGAGAGAAGGTCGCCCTAGGCCAGGTCCGAGTTCTTCATGTCCCTTCCGCACACCAGTATGCGGACATTTTCACAAAAGGCTTACCTACTCCTCTTTTTACTTCTTTTCATTCCAGTCTTGCTATTCGCTCACCTCTAGCTGCGACTGAGGGAGGATGTTAGCAATATATTATTTATACATGTACAGTTACCATTGTACCCTCAGGGTTTTCACCTATTGATATATATACAGGAGTAAACCTCTGAGATCCGTCAAGGACTCAGTTCTCCAAACACTTACAAAAATGAGCTAGAAGAAAATATTGACGTTATAAATTTGTAGTGTATACAAGGCTTATAATATACACTACTATAGTCATAGAGATCAAACTTTATATAAAATTTGACAAACTGTAGTAGTTGTTCGATCACTTGGAACCCAAATATCATGAAAAAATATCAGAAGTTAATTGAGTGATGCTTAATGAACAATCTTTTTCATAAATTGACGATCATAATTAAAATAAGATAGCTGGATGATATTCATATAATATGGTTTGGACCAGCTGTTACAGGCCAACTTTGAGTTTGCGTTTCTTGCCCGTCTTGGATCGTTTTAATTGGATTACAAGTCTTCTCTCTTTTTCGCTGTGAATTGGAAGTGGACTTGACTGTATATATATATAGGGAGGAAGATGATCATATATATATAGCTATATATTCTGTGGTCTGCAAAATCGGGTTATAAACTCAGCCCAAGGATGTAAGAAAGTGATAGGGAGGAAGACGACGATTCTCAAAAGCCAATGATGTGTTTGTTGTTTAATAACTCAATTGGTTCAAGCTGAACGTCTCGTCGTTACCTAGCTTCAACTCATCAATGTGGCCAAACTGATCACCATTCACCATGTGCCGACAGTGACGTTAACGATCCATGTACTCCATTGGTGTAAGCATAAGTTATTTTATGATTTTTAAAATATGACATAAATTAGCGATTTTTTTTTCAACGAAAATTTGTTTTTTATTTAAATACATTTACCTTTTGTGTAATTTTGATTAAAAATCTAATTTAATATTGTTTCAAGTTCTATTTCAAAACTATAAAAGTTAGATGTTATTTTTTATTTTAAAAAAGACATTGGTAGCAAGGTTATTAGGATCGGGATTCTAGGATCGAATCACAATAGGGTTCGTGGATCGGATCGTAAGATCCCATTAGAGGATCGTAAGATCCTCGAAATATAATTAAATAATAAAATAAAAATATATAGAACAAAGTTGCTTAATTTAAAGTTCTAGAATGAGGGAAAAAAATGTTAGTTACACAATATATTTTGATTTTAAGACATAAAAATCTACGTTTACGACCTTAGACAGTGTAATATTGGTTAAAAGACTCGAAAACAATTGTTTCAAAGCTATTTTTCACGTTCCTTACATGAATGTGTACATTTAAACACCCTAAAATCAACCAAGAAAATAAAACAAATGTTTAAAAAATACATATTGTTAATAAAAATAGGATCTTTAGGATCGTGTGGGATCGTAAGATCCTATCGATCCATTAAGATTCTAAAGATCCCATTGTAGATCCTACTCAAAAAAGATCCTATGCATAGATCCGGATCGGGCCCCTAGGTAGGATCGTAGGATCTTAAGATTCTAAAGATCCGGATCGGGATTCTAATAACAATGATTGGTAGTGATAAAAGTTAGATGTTAATTTTTTTTACCTTTTTTGTAATTTTTTATTTTAAAAAACCTAGTTTAATATTGTTTTAGATTTTATTTCAAAACTATAAAAGTTAGGTGTTAATTTTTATTTTAAAAAAGATATTGGTGCTTGATGGTGAGATAAGCATATAGTAGTAAAAGTTTGATTTATTTTTGTCACTTTTTAAAGTTCATGGTGCTACCTGCTCACCCCACCAAAGTTTGGGTTTTTATTATCTTATTTGTGCACGTTATCATTTTATTATTACACTTTATAATCTTATTCATGAACGGGAACAAAAAGAAGACAACGATAAATAGTTTATGCGGGATTTTGAACTCGAACCATTGTGCATGGGCACATCGCTATACCATTTTTAATGAGACAATTTAGGAAATAGGCACTTTTTTGGCCTAATTAGCAAAATGTCCAAGGTTTGGGACAAATTAGTGGAGTGTCCACCCAATTAAATAACATAATCTCTTCCCATTCGTGCCCAATTCCTCTGTTGTTCATCGTCGATCATTCGGCCTCTCCGCTCATAGTCTCCGATGCAACCAGATCGCTCCTTCACGGCTCCTCAAATCTCTCTTCCTCCGGCCACCAGATCGCTCCTTCTCGGCTCCTCATATATCTCTTCCTCCGGCCACCAGATCCACCAAGATCCGATGCCACCTCTGATGCTAGATCCGAGATCTCGAAATCGATCCAGATCCACCGAGATCCGATGCCACCTCCGGCCACCAAATCATTCCTTGTCACCGCCGTTGCTGCTTCTTCTCTGGTCGCCGGAGTTCGCGCGGGATCTCTCCTCTGAGATCTGAGATCTCTCCTCTCCTCCTTGTGTTGAGCGCCACCAATTGCGACTGAGAGTGGTCGCCGGAGATCCCCCCTCCTCCTCGGATCCGAGATCTCCTCTTGTGTTCATCAGTTTACAAAGGAAGAAGGTAGGAGAAGAAACAATATTTGTTAAATTACAAAAAATACCCTATAAATATGAGAAATTAAAAAAAACAATCTATATTTTATTACGTGATCCATAATCTATACTTTTATTTTTATTTTTGCACAAAAAAATATTATGTTTGCACAACATATGGTTATATTTACACAAGCACAACATACGGTTATATTTGCACGCCAAAATGTATTGACCCGGAAAAAAAAACTAGACTTGGGTTATATTTGCATAACATATGGTTATATTTGTACAACGTACTCTAATATTTGCACGAAAAAATGTAAGAAAAAAAAAACTAGACTTGGGTCATATTTGCTCAACTTACGGTTATATTTGCATAACGTACTCTTATATTTGCACAACAAAATGTAAAAAAAATAATAAAAAAAAAACTGGACTTGGGTCATATTTGCATAACTTACGGTTATATTTGCACGGCATACTCTTATATTTGCACAAAATACTCTCATATTTGCACGACAAAATGCAAAAAAAAAAAAAAAACTAGGCTTGGGTCATATTTGAACAACATACGGTTATTTTTGCACATGCACAAAATACTCTTATTTTTGCATGACAAAATGTAAAAAAAAACTAGACTTGGGTCATATTTGCTCAAAATACAGTTATTTTTGCACATGCACAGCATACACTTATTTTTGCACGACGAAATGCAAAAAAAAAAAAAAAAAAGAGTGAGGCTATAGGCAAGATGATAAAATTGATATTGGCAAGATAGACACTCCACCAATTTGTCCCAAAGTGTGGATATTTCACCAATTGAGACAACTTTTTTGGACATTTTGCAAACTCCCCCATTTTTAATTGAGCTAATAGGCTTTTAATGGCACAAGTCCCATTAAAGTACAAAACCGCCATAAAAATAGCAGTCGGTAAAGAAATATTTTGGTAGGAAACTTACTTTACATTATGAAAATGCACATTTATTAATAATAAAATTTATTGTATTATTTGTTCACTTTATATTTTATAATCTCATATTTTTCACTTTTTAAAATAAAGAAAAAAAAATGTGATGTAACATATTTTGCTGCATTTTGTAATCTTATTGTTGCACCGTATAATATTATTTCAAATAAAAATTACGGGCTTATTAACATCTGTAATTTTTATAATTGAAATAAGGGCAATATTGGTAGAAATAGAAAGTATGGGAGAAGTGGTGACATTTACCTCATAATTAGGGTCATTTACCCATTTGTCTTTTTACCCCGTAAAATCAGGCTTATTTACACATCAATTAGACCCATTTATCTATTACTCATTTAATTAGACCCATTAAAACGGATTTTCATTTTAAGAACCATTTTCATTTGAACCATTACCTATATATATAGAGTTAGTAAATGTGCTAAAAATAAAAGAAAAAATGTAATTGGTTTTAAAAGACAAAAGGAGGAAGAAAAAAAAATAATTAAAGGAAATAAATTTGAGTTGAGCCCAATAATTATCTTAGATTGAACTCAATGTTTTGAATTAAGTATAATAGTTAGTTAAAAAGAAATAAAAAATTAAAAAATGGCAAAATGACTTGATTGGTGGAAGAGGGATGATTAAGAGGAGGCCGACACATAAGCTTTAAATATTTTAAATCAAGAGTGTATATATATATATATATATATATATATATATATATATATATATATATATATATATATATATATATATATATATATATATATATATTTTAAATCAAGAGTGTGTATATATATATATAGGGAATGGTTCCCTTGTGCACACCCCTTAGGGTGTATCTAGTGCACAAATCCTGGCCATTGATGGAGAGGAAATGGAAGGCAAGGATTAAAAGAAATTTTTGTATTTTTTTTTAATGTAGCGGGACCCACTTGCCCAAAAAAAGCACCTTCTTTCTTTTGTGTGTAATCCACCCCCCACTCCATTCTTGCATTTTTTTTGGAGAGTTTTGTTTTTTTTTTTATTGGAGAGTTTTGTTTTTTTTTTTAATGAAAAAATGGTGGGACCCAACTTCAAAAGACTGACACGTTTTTTTTTTTTCGAATGTGAATTCGCTGTTTTGAAAAATTGGCCAATTCTACCGAATAATGTTTCACATTCTACGGAATAATGTTATGTTATCTTTCTCTATTCAGCTCAGATCAAATTTTATCAATTCTACTGAATAATTTGTCGCATTCTACCGAATAATGTTTTTTTCCATCAATTTCAAATAAAATACACCTGAAATCCCTAAACAAAATTTACAATTTATATGAATAATGTTTCATATTTCACCGAATATTGTTTGATATTTCACCGAATAATGTAGCCGTGTAATTATACTTGTGCGATGAATGTTTTTTTATGCTGTTCGTTAACCCTACAACTCATATACCAACGAATAATGACTCGGATTTCACCGAATAATTGTCCAACTCATTAACACTAATCACAAAAATTCGACATATTCGTTTGAACAATTGATAAATAATTAATCAAATTATGACTTAATTCGACTAAAAATCAATACATTCGTCTGAATAATTTATCGTTTTCCCCCAATAATGTCAAAAATTGTGAAATACTAGTAGCAAGGGAGTAGCCTTCGCCAGAGGATCCGACCTACGGTGAGTCGTCGGGATTCCTCATCGATATTGAAGACGATGTATCCCTAGAGGATCCGGACTCACGCCACCGACCACCGACGCCAGGGCCACACAATTAACCCAGCTTACACCTCCTCCACCATCATACCACACGCAAACGAAGGGACAAGAACGGGGCAAGCTCCAACCCCCGGGTCCGGATCTACAGAGCAGGTATTGGCCGGAGATCGGATCTCGCCGCCACCATCGATTTCTTGCACTCCTCCATCAGACCATCACCGTCAGACCCATAGCCACCGAATAGCCTCCCTCCCAATCGCTGCCACGAATCGCCGCCCTCCCAATCGCCGCCCTCCCAATCCGCCTCTGCAGTCCTCGCAGTCGAACCCCCATCGGCCCTCTCACCCTCTTCACACATCCACACACCACTGCCTCCCTCCGTTTCTCCGATCACCACACCCACCGCCGACATCAGCCCTGCCCGGCCTGATCCACGCTCTGTTGCCCAGATCCGACACCACCATCACCCGACAACCCATCTTCCCAATCGCCGCCACGAATCCCCGTCCGAAGCCGCCTTCCTCTTCGTTTTGTGCTTCCACCATGGCTGCGAAAGAGGGGGCTTCGAATTGAGGCGGAGGAGGCCAAGGTCGGCGGGGGAGAGAGGAGAGGAGGCCAGGGTCGGCGGCGTTCATGGCTGCTTGGCTCCACGCTTTGCTCGCGCCGCCGGCTGCTACTAATCGCCTCTGCTCTCGTCGTTGCCCAACTAGCCGCCGCTCTCGCTTATCGCCTCCGACCTTCATCGTTCCACATTTAGAAGAAGATTAGGGATTTAGGTTTTTAATTCCCAACAATCACGCGCTCACGCTCTTAGTTTGAGTGTTGGACGCGGGACCCATCTTTTTTTATATTAAAACAAAAGAAAAAAAACTTTTAATCTCAGTCATCCGCTTACTCCAAATCAAAGGCTAGGAATCGTGCACAAAGTACCCTTAGGGTGTGTGCTCTCTCTCTCTCCCTCCCTCTCTCTCTCTCTCTCTCTCTCTCTCTCTCTCTCTCTCTCTCTCTCTATATATATATATATATATATATATATATATATATATATATATATATATATATATATATATATATAGTTAGTTAGTTAGTTAAAAGGATGAAAAATTAGAGGACGAGAGTGATAGTGGCTTGCTAGAATTTGATTTTTATTTTTTATTTTTTTAAGAGGTGGTTTTGTACAATACGATACATTTTAGAGGTTATTTTATGCAATTTCTCCTAAAACAATAGTATATTGGATGACTTCCATATTGTGGTTGGCCCAATAAGAGGCCAACCTTGAAGTTCAGTGAATTGAATAAATGGGCTTTGGAGCATAGTGAAATTTGGCTCAATGGAAGGCCCAAATGGCTGCTTATATACTTGTATTCTCTCTCGCCCCTCCTAACATGACAAAACCGGTTCATATTTAGGCTAAGACAATGCAACTTTGAGTTACATCTACTTCCACAATACTCAAAATATTATTATGAGTTAAGGCCATTTATTGTCAGTACCAACTAACAAGTACTTAATCAACCATAATTCATTTTTTTTTATCACAAAAAGTTTAGGTGGGTTAAGGTTCAACCATTCAACCAAGGCGATCGACCAGGGTCAGTACACACCTCGGGTTCACAGGTGGCCATCAATTCTGTTCTATTCGTTGGCAGCGGGAATTGAGGATATAACCTTTTGATAAGAAGACGTAGTTCATCCTTGTCAATTGAGCCAACATATGTTGATTTAGATAAACATAAGTCTACGTTAGTATTATATTGGATTAGGACAAGTGATCGAGATCCAATGTAATGGAGAACATGGTGCCTCCTTTCATTATTTGTTGACATTATTTGTTGCATTATTTGAGTTTTGGATTCTTTCATTTCAATGTCATCATATATATGCAATATTCTTGCAACTGTCTTTTACTCGATGAACATATCCTTTGTGAATTCTCAGAGGCCACCAACTAATTAGTTTCGTTAACTAGTTAGCTACAGGCCAGTTTGACCTTTTCTAAACCCTAATCATTTAGAGAAAAACCATATTTTGCCAACTAGAATATAAGCCGGGTTCTTTCCCCACTACTCAATTTTATGCATTATGTTTAGCGAAATTGCATTAAACCACCCTTTAAATTTAATTTTGCGGTAAGCCATCCTTTAAGCCAGTTTGACGTTCTAGACACGGGCAAATTTCGTCTCCTGAAGAGGGTTTTGGACGCCTAATAACTCTAGGCACGTACATCCGTCCCCTGAGGTTTGTCCCTTGTGCAGTGCACCTAGAGCACTTAAAACACGGACCAATTGAACCTCCATCCCTTGATTGACATCCAATTCACCGGCCCACGAGGACATTGTCAGAGATTTTATGGTTCAGGCGACCACTAAAGTTTGTGTCTTAATAACGGAGGGGACGAACATAAGGTGAACTAATGTTGTGTCTTGATGAACATTTGGTTAGTCCTGTTGTCTTGATGGACATCGTTTGTGGTGCCCTGAGAGTTTTGGAGATCAACTTTTGGTTCAAAATGTTTGTGGCTTCAGTTAATAGAACCTAGTTGTTTTAGGTTTGTGGCTTGAGTTTAATAAAAGTTAACAGCATATACGCTGCATTTTGTGATGCTCCCTGTCCGAAACCAAATGTAACCCAAAAGAACACAACAATGCATTCAACATAGAGTGCACCAGCACCCATTTCATACATAAAAACCACAATGTTCATACATTAAACCTGCAATACCATGCTTGCTCATCAACCAACCCATGCAAACACCCATGTCAGCAAAACAACCTACAAATGTACTTGAGTTGAAACACAAACGGACATAAAGTTTAGAAACACCATCCATGTTTTAGAAAATGAATATTCCTATGAACAAAACAACATTCGATCTAGAAATACAATGCACCAAAACAACATTCGATCTAGAAATACAATGCACCAAAATCAGTCATGAGGGAACAAAGAAGCTAAGGCCAAAAAATTCTTCTCCAACAACATCAATCATGAATGAATTCCATTCATCTCCACCAAAATCAGTTCTTGCCTTCATTACAAAGTAAAATAAAAGCAATTTGTTTACCTGACGTTCGTATGGCTCCTCCCCTCCAATCCATGGGTACTTTTCTGGACAACCGCTCGGCCAACTACCGAAATTGTCTGACATGCCTATGGACGGAACAACATGGAGTATAAGAAACACCATACAATTGGACATCCCATCCCATGACTGACAGTTGGAAAAGAGTGAAAGTTGAGCAACAAAAAACCAGCAGCATATGGTTACTCTAATTACCTAAACTGTTAAAAGTTAGTTTATAATCCAAGGTTCAAGTAAGTTGGCAAGTTAACGTTCTGTTTCAGCTCCGTGTCTTAGGTTTTGTCGATATCGACTTTATTGACTTGATCAGATCTTGTGAATTCAAGGCATAGAACAGCTTGAGAGACAGAGAGACGAGAGAGAAAAAAAAAAGAGGGAATCAATGAACTGAATTGTGTAGAATTTGTTAACTTGTTCAACTGATAGTTTGTTACAGCAAGAGGCTTTATATAGCCTGAAAATGTGATGACTTTCTAACATAACCTAAACCCATCATTTATTACTCAAACAGACTTAGTTTGTCGATATCGAATGACAACAATTGTGTTAGTTATGTTTGTTGTGTGGTTTATCGATTTCGACTTAACTTGACAGTAAATGTTAGTACGACAGTTAGAACCTTTTATCGAAAACTGGTAAGTGTGTGCTGTTTGTGTTCTTCCTAGAGTCAAGTCCTCGAATCTGTGTGGGTTTGAGTGTGTGTGATCCAACAGTCCAGTTCCAACATAAACAAGACAACTCAAATTAAGAAATCACCCAAGCCAAGGAGAATCCTCAATGCAAGGAAGGAGATGAGGTCGAATTGAGCAATGATGAAATTGGGGGTGAAATTGGGGTTTTTCTCATTCTCCTACAACTACAGGTTCTAATAGGTCGAATTGAGCAATGGAAGCCACCCAAAGCCAAGGAGAAGTAGCAGCTAGCTCAAAGGAAACAGATCTGGATGAAACCAATGGAGGCTAGGGCGATTTGGGTTTCGGATCTGGAATAACATATCTGGAATTCTAGTCGAACCAAAATAAAAACCAATTAATCAAACAGATCAATCGAAAGGAAGGAGAAGACCCACCTGATCGAGCGCGAGGGCAAGTGCAGAACAATGCAAGGAAGTCGAGGAAGAGATGCCAGATACCCCGACCCTCACTGTCTGGAATAGAGGATGCAAAATAACCCCACTGTCCGGAGAAGACGATATATGCCAAACACGTACGGAGTCACATGTCCTTGAATGATGATGGTACGACTGCACCTGACAATCCTGGTTGATTCACCATGTTTATTGATGGTCAACGGCTTGGTCAACCTCCACTTAGTATTCAGGCGACGAACTTAGTAATTGTTCGTCTCCTGAAAGGCTCCCTTGGATGGATGTACATCCGGTCCTATTGTAAGTGACGACCCGGCCTTTGTTCGTCCCTTGAAGTGCATTCAGGAGACGACAAAAAAGTCGTCTGTGTCTAGAACGTCAATCTGGCCTAGTGTAATGACAGGCCTAAGGTCGTTATGCCAAATCAAAGTAAATTCCTAAGATGCAAACTATAACAAGTATAGTAGGTAAGTTAGGGTCGAACCCACAGGGAAACAGAATCAATTGTAAGAGCAAGTATTATTACCCAAAAGTAACTGATTAAAGGGGGAGTTTTGTGTGTGAGAAATAGTAACAGAACAAGTTGCAGGTAAAGGTTGTGAATATATGATGGAAAGGTATCACACCAGGTAATTATCCACACAACAATTGAGATGGTTCATCATCGCATTCTATGAATCTCAAGTTCTAATGTCCAGTAATTGTTCTCAATTCAGATCGTGTAATAGCTTTTAGTCCTACCAGTCCTAAAAGCACTTATCACCAAATTACAAGGGAAAACCTTCACCAAATAATAAAGCAATAGCATTCAAATATGAATTATAATGAGATACAAGCGATTCTAACAACCCGTTAAAATAGCCTGTAATCGAATCTCCCTCACAATCTACCACAAGCAACCGCGTATGGAGATTGTGTTTGCTACAATGAATCTACAACCCCAAACCTGGAATTGGAAATCCTGGCAATATGACTAGTATTGATAAACCTAGGTGATCAATCCAGATAAATCAATAATAAGCAATCAAGCAATAAGCTCAGGAGATCGAAACAATTAACAAAGGACGAACAAGAGTAGAATACTCACAACCAAATCAATTGAAGGCTTCAAAGAACCAAGTGCAACAAAGGAGAGTTAGTTCTCCATAGGGTTTGTGAGATGAACAAAAGGGAAAATACGTCTCTGAAAAATAACCTAATCATCCTCTACTGCCTTCTCGGCCTATATAACCTAAAAAAATCGGGTTTAACATCCCGTATAATTATAATAATAAAATATTAAAACTAATAAGATAAACAGAATCGGATAAGAATCCGTCTTCAGGACTGACGCGGGCGCGCCAAGTGCAGCGCGGGCGCGCCAGCTTGGATCTCGCTTCTTCTGTCTGTTCAGCAGCGCGGCCACTTCCTCCTAGCAGAGTGGTCGCGTCGGGTAGCAGCGCGGGCGCGCCAGGTGCAGCGCGGCCGCGTCAAGTTGCAGCGCGGGCACGTCATTGGTTTTTCCCGAAAATTCCGTCTCGAATTAGCTTTCGACGTCAACATGAAAGTTGTAGCTCTCTGAAAGAGCTTTCCAACGCATGGTCATAATAGTCGATCGGACAACCGAGGCCTCCAGAAAGTGCAAAACAAGTTCAGCATGTCTGGCGACAATTTCTGCAGATTTGTTCTTCGTTTAGGTTCGCTTCTTCTTCTCAGGACCTCTTGAGATCTTCATGTAAGCTTCTTCGATCAACTAGACATTCTCATCAAATGCGTTATCAACTCATGTCTTCTCCTCAGATCTACCATTACCTGAAATAATCAATAAAAGCGTGTAGATTCCGACTCCGACAACATAGAGAACTAATATGCAAATCATGCTTAATCCATCCATGAAATGCGTCTTAACTAAGCTAAATGCAACCTATTATGCCTACCTAAATGCATGCTATCATGTAACCACAGTAGTTTGCAGAAAACCATCCTTTAAAATATATTGATTTGAAAAACAACACCTATCATCGATTTTCATTAAATATTTAGTAAGTAAATCAAAATTACCCTTTTACCCCTTACATATATTATTTTAAGGTTGTTAGAAAGAAAATTTTGTTGTATTTTTACGTTATCAATATAGCGATTGTAAACTTATTTAAAAGATTTAACTAAATATAATTTTATATCAATCCAAAAGGAGAGAATAAACATTATAAAAAAATACTATGACTTAATATAATATATAAATATTAATTCAATGTATTGAATTAAACTCATTGGTTTAAAAAAATGTAGAATACCTTAAGGGATTTTTTAAATATAATTATAATTGAACTTATTGATTAAAACCCAAAACATAAGTTGGTTATGAGATTCTCAAAAAAAAAAGTAGGTTATGACAAATCATCATAAAGATTTATATATTAATAGTAGATATAGATGATGCATCGTCTTAAATTCTTATAAATTAATATTAGACATAGATTTAATATAATATATAAAGATTTAAATATAGATTTCAAGCATAATGTTTGAGAAAAGAAAAATAAGATATTTCAAATGTAATTAATGACACTCATTAGATTGCAATTAAAACCATACAAATACAATTTGTTTTCTTTCTAACAACCATGAAATATAATATGTACATTATATATTTTTGGGGGTAAAAGGGTAATTTTGGTTTACTTAATAGATTTTTAATGAAAAGTGTTGATGGATGGTATTTTTAAATGAATGTATTTTAAATGGTGGATTTCTACAAATTACTATATTTAAAGGGTGGTTTATCGCAAAATTAAATTTAAATGGGGGCTTTCTGCGAACTACGTACCCTATTTAAATGGTGGTTTCCTGCAATTCCATCTAATGTTAACTAGCTATTCAGTGTTCAGAAAAAGGTTGAATGAGTTGACTCTAGACACACCTTGAATTTGTAAATAAAGAGCGGCCATTCAGAGTTCGAATCGGGGACCTTTGAGTACTGCCCGCAAGTCCTTAATTTTCAGTTGAACCATTTCGGAAAGGTTGACTCTAGACAGTAGACACACCACCGGTGACATATGTAACATACTTTTGAGACTAACTTCTATACGAAGTTAGAACATGTCCAACAACATCCCCATTACATTCTCGAAAATAGAGAATTATAAATCACATATTTTGATTTTCTTTATTGCGAAATTCCAACAGTTTTCCCATTAAAAGTTTATCTCAAAATATATAAAGCTTTTTCCAAATTTAGGGAATAATCTTTATTTGATCTTCTCATTCTCTAGTTTGGAGAATATAATAGGGGAGTCATTGACCCCAAAACAATCCCAATATTTTCGAAAAACTCAAGATAAAGAATCTGTTAAGGTAGCTTTTATAGGTTATCCACCAACATTGTCTCATTCGTTGGCATCGAAAATAAAAATAAAACCACTATTTTGACCTAAAGTGATGAATTCTTATAAACCGCCGAGCAAACAATTATTGGTTTGTGATTTGATATCTTAAATGTCATCAATTGGATAAGTAAGTGATTTTTTTCTTTAATTGTCCGGTTTAAATTATTAAAAGGGAAATTTACAGAAAACCACCCCTTAAATGTTGGTCTTTTCACTTAACCACCCCTTAAACTTGAAATTACAGTAAACCACCCCTTAAATGCTTTTCATTAACAAATCACCACCCTTGGTCTATTTTTGTCAAGTCATTCTTAGATATATTATATTTTAATATTTTTAAACTCAAAATTTATCTATAAATATATTTAAAATTTGAATTGAAGGGGTTGGATTTTTATAGATATCATTTTTAAAAAAAACTTATTAATATAACTTAGAAATATCTTCCGGTTTATGTCTTAAAATAATTTTGTAAACATTATTTAAAATATTTTTTAAGTATAATATGATTATAAATAATAATTTCCATTTATATAGTTAAAAATAATATTAAAATTATTTATTTATATTTTAAAAATTGTATTTCAATAATTAACCTTTGGAGAAAAATTATAAATAACCTTTAAGAAATAGGTTATTATTCACAATTAAAATAATTAAACGCATATTTTAAGTTGAAAAATGTTAAAAATATAATTTATTAAATGAAAATATAATGTAAATTGGTGATGGGTGGTGATTTGTTAATGGAAATCATTTAAGGGGTGGTTTACTGTAATTTCAAATTTAAGGGGTGGTTAAGTGAAAAGACCAATATTTAAGGGGTGGTTTTCTGTAAATTACCCTTATTAAAAAAAACGCTTTAACCAAAACTTATATAGCTGGGGTTTTATGTGTTCATCCTAAAAGTTATTTAGCTTAATTTTCCATTTCTTCACCTATAACTCAAAAATACTGATTTACATGTAGCTAAGGAAATGAATTAACCAGGTTACTCCAAAATTACTTGTTTCACTGGATTGATATAAACAAGGTGTGATTGTGTTTGGATGCATTTGAGTTTGTTGCTGAAAATGGATAAAAGTCAGACTATCAAGGCTTGGATTTCTGGTTGCCAATAACAAGATGAAATCCAATTAATTTTTTTGCAGAAGATGGATTTGACGTTTCAGATTCTCTGTCAGTGTTTCAGCTCCCGCATTCAGTGCGAACCCAAATCCATCTTCTAATTACCTTTCTACCCTTCATCAATTCTACGCTTTTCTTTCTCTTTTTTTTTTTTTTAAAAAAAAAAATCCAATTTCGGAATGAATTGATTAATATAGGTAACAGCTCCCCAGACTCAATTCAATGGTGTAGAGATGAATTGTGTGCAGAGATGGACCCCAAGGATCAAGGTGATATTTCCTCCCACCATCTATCTATCTCTTTAATATATATCTACACTGACTTCAAATTCAATCATTAAAGAAGGCAACTACACTGAGTCTGCATGTATGAAGCCTGCAATGCCACTGCAAGTCTGCAGCTGCATCATATATATATGATGTAATCAGTCTTCACGTACTAGCTAGTTCTGAATTGAACGTCTTTGTTTCTTTCCCAGTTTTTTCTCCCTTCAACTCGGTATATTTGTCTGTGTATATATTATATATACATCGTAGGGGTGGTTCGGCCTAAAAGTCTAAAACAGTTGTCCTTAACGTCATTCCTGATCGACATCTCGTTTCTATCTAAAATGTACATTAAAAAAAAAGACATTGGACACTAGTAAAAAATGATGCACGTCCTTGCATACCAAACCTAAAAACAATTAGCATTAGCTGGGCGGAGTAGCCCACCGGATTATACGTAAGATTATTTGAATTCTTTTTTTTTTTGGTCGTATGATTTGGATGCTTTATATATAACCATCTTTATTTTCACATCTTCTACAAACCCAAAATATTTATAGTACGTGTGATACTAAAATTATTGATAAATGTGTGCGATTATTTCAAATGCAAAAGTTAGGCCATATGTTCATCTTCAATACCGTTCATATATATTGTAGAAATCCCACGTTTATAAAACATACAAATTAAAATTGACGTACGTGCTAGCTATATATCAAACTAGGATTTTTTTTATTTTTTTTTTGGGATGAAAGCCCGTTGTATTTATATTTTGGATTAATTAATGGGATCAACCGATCAATATATATCTGTTTCATTAGAACTCTATACCCTATATATAATGAGGTAGTTTTTCTTCTCTCTTATCCATCTAATCAAGCGTATGAAACAAATCTCTTATAAAGGTTGAGCTTTAAAAACAAAATACCTCATTTCCAATGTGATATGAGATGCCTAAAGGCTACGAATTATAACCAAAAAAAAAAAAGAGTTTGTTCCGGATGAAATATATGCATTAGCAAAAGAGTTTGTAGTGATACCACGAAATTGTGGATCGGAAGAAGAAATCCAGGGAAATTTAATTTGAAAATGAGTTTGTTGGGAGATATGATGGTGTAATGTCAAAGTTATATTATTTGGTACACCAGAAATGGTTAAATGCAGAGGCCTTTTTTGCACGTAAATCGCATAGTCTGCAATCCAAAACTGGGAACGCCAACTTCTCTTTTATAATGTAAACATTTAAAGTGTTTTTATTTCCCCTTTTGTGGTCCAATCAAATTGC
Organism: Persicaria tinctoria; assembly: GCA_037127255.1. Taxonomy (NCBI): domain Eukaryota; kingdom Viridiplantae; phylum Streptophyta; class Magnoliopsida; order Caryophyllales; family Polygonaceae; genus Persicaria; species Persicaria tinctoria. Next base: position 29,936,103 of record JBANSL010000001.1, read on the forward strand.
TTTCATTTTTGTGAAATTTCATTCATATCAACTATCGACCTTTATTTCTTCTTATTAATTAGGGTTTTTCCATTTCAGTTATTGCATCTAATTAAGGATACACGTGAATGTGTAACCAGGTACGAAACCAGGAATGAAAATTGAGATAGACTAAAATCGCTTTATATAATTAATTTTTAAAAAGTTATTAATATTACATATATAACACATAATTTTTTTAAGAGATTAATATGACATATAATAACACATAATTAATATATAGTGTGTGTATACATGTATCACTACTAGAAATCCAGGCATATCCGATGAATATATTTGTCGGTATTACCGACGAATGATTGCATTTCATCGGAAAAGACGACAATGGGAAAACAGTCGGTAAAAAGTTTATCGGAAAGCTACCGACAGCTAAAACGTCGGTATCTCCGACGAGTGAAACCGTTGGTCATCCTTCCGACAGTTGTAACCATAGGTGTAAATGTTGGCTCATATCCGACGGTTGTAATTGTTGGCCACTCTCCGATGCGAGTAACCGTTGCCATTCTCCAATGGGTGTAACTATTGGTCACTCTCCGACGGGTGCAATTGTTGGCCAACAATGGGTATACACGTTGGTTGATGTCCCACGTTAGTAATCGTCGGGCACTCTCCGACGGGTGTAATTGTTGACTACAAGTAAAGTTGTGGTGGTTTTCCACCTAAAATTAATTCGGTTTTTGAATTGTTAAATATTAAATTATTAAATATTGTTGAATAAAATCAAAAAAATGTATTTTATTATTTATAAATATAAGAGAATAGAAATATAGTTATATACGGTGCAAATGACACAAATTTAAATTCAAAATAAACATCAATATATAAATATTCATAACAAAACCAACGAGAAGGGACGAATACTAAAACATATAAAAAGCAAAAAACATGAAACTAACGTTTGACCTAATATAAAAAATATATAGAAAAGACCTAGGCAAAAGAGCCAAAAAAAACATATTAAATAGAAATTTCAAAGTTTGCCTAAATAGCTAAGCATACTAAAGATAGGATTGTGGTAGATCAACCGATGCGACTACTTGCCATTGCCATTGTTAAACACAACACCACCATTTGATGTAGCTTGTGAAGGGAAGGAAGTACCAACGTCACCTGCTGGTAGGATGGTGGAATTCAATAAGGCCTGAAATGGCATATTCTGTTGCATCATCATTTGCATCTGCTGCTCTTGTTGGAGTTGGATGCGCAAATGTTTGATGGTTGCTGCTTGTTCTTCCATTCGAGTTCCAAACATTTCCTTTAGTTGATCGACTTGCCTTTGAAGCTCTGTCTGATCAACTCTCAATGAAGACGGTGTAGCTGTTGGAAGAGCGGAAGCAGCAACTGTTGGAAGAGCAGAAGCGGCAGTTGCTAGACATCGATCACGAGTTGGTTCAGACGGAGAATGGATTGGCGAATGTGGAACTTGCACAGATGGTGGAGTAGGAATTGGAGGTGGCAATGAGGCTTCACGAGCCGGTGGATTGAGCACATTGTCACACATACGATAAAGCGATCCTTGACCACACACTCTTCCCTTTTTACCACTTGCAGCAGCTTGACGCCATAGCTTGTTCACGACTTCTTGGGGCATTGTCTCTTCTGGATGAGCTTCTGACCAATTTTCACACAATTGCTTGAAACGGTCCTAATTAAGTATCCGTAAAAACAAAGTCAATCCTTGTGAATTATATACAAATGCGGGGATCAATAAAAGAATGTATATATAGAACATACCAAACAAGTTGGAGGTCGATCGCCCGTCCACTGTCCAGTTTTGCCACTATGATAGATAGACTTTAAGAGTTGTTTTTGGGTCATTCTTTTCTTGCTCTCACTTTCCTGAAAACACAACAGTGGAAAGATGAAGTTTAGACTAGTATGTATGTGAACCAATTATCCAATTTGAACTATATATATAGAAAGTCATAGTACTTACAAACTTGTACACGTTTTGAAAAACCGATCGAGAGCCACCGATATATATAGATGTGCCATCGGGGCCCTTCGATGCCCTGTTACGCTTGTTGGTACCACTAGAGCGCTCGAAATCCTTACTTTTCCACTCTTCTTTCATCTTAGTCCAATTCTCTGGAGAAACAAATGGTGGTTTTCTATCATCCTCCCGAGCATCAAAAAGCACATTCCGAAGATGGCTGCTACACTTAGTTCGCCAATTCGCTTTAATCCTTGTCGCATGACGATCTTTCCAGCTGAAGGTTTTCTGCACATGTGATTGGTGAGTGTATACATGTACATATATAAACAAAACAAAAATTAAAGAAGACAACTAAAATACATATAAGTTCCGTAACATATATATACATACTTCAAACTCAGCCCACCATAGCTTTTTAACATCATCTGTAACTTTTGAAAAGGAAGTCCATGGTCCTTCATAGAAGGAGTGTATAGTTGTTCTAATAAATCCTAGAACTTCTGTCTTCTCCAAAAACCTGAGGTAAAGGGCAACAATTAATTATCACGGAAGAAAAAATTAGAGTCAAATCAACAATTGAAGATACTAAAAGAAAAGCATTTATATTACGAATCTCCCTTTGGGCGGATTATAAGTCTGTTTTGGGCATCCTTGACTAGCCCCGGTGGTCGATCTTGATCATCCTCGGAGACGTCAGAGTCAAATCCAACACGTGGAACTTTGTCTAATATGTCCTCATCTTCTTCCAATAATGCATCACCACCATCTGTGTTGCCTGTAGCTACCTCTTCATGTCTTGCATCCGATCTCTGCTCAACTTGCCCCATCCCATCAAGATTTGGGCGAGACAAACCCACCAAATCAAGCATACCTGGCGAACTTGGCTGCCCTGGAGTAACGGTGGAGTTGTTGGGTCGAGAATGGTCACCGGAATTGCGACCTATCAACCTTCGCATTCTGAATTCACTGTAAACACAACTTATGGTTAGTTATGAGTTGAAAAAATTCAAAGAAATCCTTGAGGGAGGTGAGTTTATAATTGAGGTAATGGGAGATAACTGTCAATTACCACTTTGTTAATTTTTTGTGCTCCAATTTTTTGTTTTCTATAATGGCGAAGGATCAACTGCCATTAATTCCCTTCGTAACTTTTAAAATTTTTTATTTGAAATTTACACAAAAAAATCACTTCCCTCCATTTCTAAATATTTTGGTCAGAAATTTCCCTCCATATTTATTTATTAATCTAAAAATTCCCTCCCTTTCTAAAGATTTTAGTCTAGAAATTCCCTCCATATTTATGTATTACTATAAAAATTCCCTCAATTTCTAAATATTTTAAAATATTTTACATGTGCCTCTCCCAATAGAGTAGGGATGACGCATTTGACATTCTTAGATAAAATTTAAGGCATAATTGAAACTAAAAAAGATGATTGGAATTGAAACAGAGTAACAAAAAATCAAAGCTTAATTGTAAAGGGTTAAAGTTGTAAGGCACATTTTATCATGCACTTGGCATGTAGGACAACCACATTTGAAGTAAATATGAATAATTGAGAACTCAAAAGTATAAAGAAACCCAGTAGCATAGCACGAAGATGGTTGGAACTTGATATCAAAACATTTTAAATCAAAATATCACATGTAATAATAAGGGATCTAAGAAATCTAGAATTCTTCACGATTTATTTGTGAGGAATTAAAGTTCTAAGAAACATTTTATCAAACACTTAACATACATGTCAATTTCTAACAATTAATCTAAAATAGGAATAAACGAAAATCGAGGGCACTTATAGATTGAGGATGACATAATTGTCACTTTTCTCCGAGATGTGGATGGACTAGCCGAGCTTGCGGTGGGCTACCGGAGCTGATCGAACTCTTTTGTCTTCATCCTTAGTGACTAGTGAGGAGGCTAATATTATCTCTTCCTATTCCACCTGCTTTCAATTTGATGCATGTAGACAATTGAAATAGATGAGCAACAGGTGTCAAATCCAAAGCAACACATGTCAAAGAATACATATAAATATGATATAAATATGATATACATATATTCGAGTCCATAACAGATTAATTAATATCCTTTGTATCTTAATATGCAAATTACTACACTTACCTCTAAAAATCTTCTTCATCTTCATCGCCTTCTTCCTCACCATCATCTTCTATTTGCACATTTTCTTCATTTGAACTTGAATTATCAATAAGTTCATCATCATCCTCTGGTATTTCAATATCCACATCAAACTCTTCAACCTCAACATCCACACCTGCACTTGGATCTTCTAGATTTTCTGAATCATCAACGGTTGGCACTTGAACAGTTTCTTGAGGTTGATATGCTTCTTCTTGAGTATCAATCCATACCTTCTCGATGGTGCCCCGAGCTTTAGCTTTACACACAGCCCACCAATTTTTTCGATCTCGTGTTGCACCAGGATATTCGGCATAGAAAACTTGAATAGCTTGTTGTGCCAAAATGAATGGATCATTTTTCTTGTACAACCGTTTATGATTCACATCTACGAGATCATATTTTTTGTGAATGTTCATGCCTGTTTGTGGATCAAACCAGCGACATTTGAAAATCACAAGACGTTTAGGAAGAGTGCCTGGGTACTCCAATTGGATTATCTCTTCGATAAGCCCATAGAAATCAGTCTCATCTGCATTGTAGTTTGATCCTTTGATCCAAACCCCACTATTCATAGTGGATTTTCCTTCCCCTCTCTGCAAAGTCTGAAAATTGTAACCATTCAGCTTATACCCTGGCCATGCTACTGCAATTGCTTTTGGACCATGTGCTAAACTTTTTATTAACTCATCATTTACATTATTCTTCTCATCTTTTACCTGTTACAAAATAAAATAAGTCAATTAATTAGACTAGAACCATCAGTAAAACGCATGTGGGTAGAATATATACTTACATATGCTTTAAACCATGGTGTGAATTGCTCATCGAAACTTCTGTCATTTGCCCCGCTAACTTCACTGTCAAAAATGCTAAAGGAAAAGTTTTATGTTATATAAAATAATAATTTACAAGTATAAATTTTTATCAACTAATTTATAGTATAAATTGATGTATGCCAATACATACTTAGCATAAGGTTCAACTTCCGGGCAATTTAACAATATATATGTCTCAAGTACGTGCTTTTCTGTTGGATTAATAACCCATCGTGTGGTTGATTTTCCATATCCTCGTCCAGGATAGTTAAAGATAGAGAAAGGTGAATAAGAGTTTGTAGACTGACATTCATCATCTTGTTGTGGCTGCCTTCTCATACATGTAGGTTCAAAATAATGCTCAGCAAATGTAGCTATTTCTTCAATAATATACGAGGAGCAAATTGAAGCTTCCACATGTGCTTTGTTTCCAACTTTATTCTTCAAGTGATGAAGAAATCTAAAAATATAAAAAATAATATGGTTGTAAATTTAAAAAAAGGACATAAAACTATATTGATCATGAATAAGCCAAAAAAATTACCTCTCAAATGGATACATCCAACGATATTGAACTGGGCCGCTAACTTGTGCTTCAAAAGGCAAGTGTATCAACAAATGTTCCATTGAGTCAAAGATTGAAGGAGGGAAAATCATGGCTAACTTGCATAAAATTAGAGGAATAGCATCTTCCAGCTTTTTTATTTGCGCAACTGACAATGTAGGTGAGCATAAAGAGTGGAAAAACTGACTCAACTCGGTGATAGTCCCCCAAACACTTTCAGGTAGCATTTCTCTAAAAGCAATTGGAATCAACCTCTGCATAAATACATGACAGTCATGACTCTTCATCCCAATTAGTTTGCACTCATCCATTTTCACACACTGCCCAATATTAGAAGCATACCCATCTGGAAATTTTAATGATTTTAGCCATTCGCAAATGTCCCTCTTTTGATTTCTGGTCAAAGTATAAACAGCCTTTGGTTTCGCCCCCTTATAATCATCTTCTACTTGCAAGCTCGGACGATCACAATACAACCGAATATCTTTTCTTGCATTCAATGTATCTTTGGACTTTCCACGTATGTCCATCACTATATTAAAAACGTTATCGAAAACATTTTTTTCTATGTGCATAACATCAAGATTATGACGAATCAGATGTGTTTTCCAATATGGAAGTTTCCAAAATATACTTTGTTTTGTCCAATTATGATGAATCTTGTATCCCTCTATAGTTGCATGTGGAGAGTCATTCACAAATGGAAAGTCTTTCACACAATCAAAAATCTCTTGTCCTCCTAAACGATGAGGGGCACTTGACTTCTCAAGGTAATTTTTGGAAAATGCCTTTTTATTTCTTCTAAACATGTGATCAGCTGGCAAAAACCTTCTATGGCAATCAAACCATGAGTGCTTTCGGCTATGCTCCAACCAGAATGCTTTAGTATCTTTCATACAAATGGGGAAAGCCATCTTTCCTGCTGTACTCCAACCCGACAACATCCCATATGCTGGAAAATCATTGATGGTCGAAAATAAGGCAGCACGCATAAGAAAGCTTTCATTGCGAGAAATATCAAATGTTGGCACTCCTTGTCTCCACAACAACATCAATTCTTCAATCAACGGTTGTAAGAAAACATCAATCAACTTCTTCGGATTATTTGGGCCAGGCACAATCGTTGATAAGAACATGTATGGGGTTTTCAAGCACATTGAGGGTGGAAGATTATAAGGGGTTATGATGATTGGCCAACATGAATACACTTTTCCAGATTGATTAAAAGGAGTAAATCCATCTGTGCATAATGTCAAGCGGACATTACGAGGCTCTGCTGCAAAATCGGGATGTGTCTTATTAAAGTGCTTCCATGCTTCACTATCAGATGGATGACTCATTAATCCCTCTTCAATCTCGTGCTCAGCATGCCATCTCATGTGTTTGGCAGTAGTCATAGATGCATATAACCTCTGTAACCTTGGTATTAAAGGCATGTAGCGCAATTGCTTATAAGGAACATCTTTTTTCCCTCCCTTGGGTTTATACCTGTCCTTGTTGCAAAATTTACAACATCGCAACTCAATATCATCCTTCCAATATAACATGCAACCTTGTGGACAAATATCAATTTTTTGAACAGGCAATCCTAACTCTCTTACAAGCTTTCTTGTCTTATAGTAATCACTTGGAAATTTATGATCCGGAGGCATGCACCTTCCCGCCCATTGACAAATCTTGTCGTAGCAATTTTGAGACAATTTAAACTCAGATTTAATTTTAAGAAGTGCTGACACGGCAGACAACTGAGTTTCAGTTTTGCAACCATCCCATAAAGGTTCATCTGCAACTTTTAAAACATCCCAAAATCTTTTGGATAAAGATATTTGCTCAATCAGACCACTATCAACATCTGGTTGGCTACTAGATGATTCAACATTTGCGCTGCTAGTAGAGGGTATATTAGGTGGTTCACACTGGTCGAGACTAGGGTTATCAGTTTCAGCCCAATATGGAATAAAATTTGGACCAGCTGCATCAAATACCATCCTTTGTTGGGAATTCAAGCTATCATATTCCCCCCTCATTGGAAAATTTTGGTGGAACTGAGATGTGGCTGAAGCAAAGTTTGGATCAACATCGTGTGACTCTCGATGACAAACCCAACGATAGTAGTTTGGAGTAAACCCATCCAGGTACAAGTGATCCTTAACAATTTCAGGGCTAAAATACTTTCGATTTGCACAACTATGACATGGACATCGAATTTCACGTGAACTAGTATGTGCCAATGCTAAATCAATAAACTCCTTTACCCCCGCAATAAATTCTGCTCGAATTCCTCTACGGCTAGGTAAAAGTTTATTATACATCCAACTTCGATCCATCATGTGTTGAACCTAAGAAAAAAAATCAAATATAGTTGTTTAACGATTCTTCATCATTATTAATGGTATTTATTAAAAGGTTTACTCATGTGTACATTCTTTATTTTACCTTTAATTAATAGGTTTAATTTTATTCATATATTCTTTTAAAAAATTGATTTCATGTTTTCAAAGGGTTGGCGGCGCAACTTGTTGCCCGTTTACCATCTAGGTATATGTAATTCAAATTTTCAGTGACAAAAAAAATAAAATAAAAAATACAACATTAATTAATTTATTTTAATGTTGTATTCTAGGGTTTAAGAGCTTTTTGTGTTACAAATTCCTTATTATTATTATTATTATTATTATTATTATTATTATTATTATATTCAATTTGATATATTAGTACCAATAATTTTAGAAATAATAATATACATATATATCATAATATTTTATCTACTTATTTTTGCACAACTTATTATTTGAAAATAAAAAAATTAATTCAATTTTAAATAATATATATATATATAATTATATAAAGGAATATATTAAATATTAATTTATCTATTTTTCATTGAATAAAAATGATCATATTATTAATTATTAATATTGTTTAAGTTGAAAATAATGCATTTTTGTATATTTTTTATCTATTTTTTAATATGAAAAATACATATATATATTTAAATAAAAAATATAATAAAATCATTAAAGTAATCTATAATCTAAAAATTAAATAAATATATTTTTTAAATTAATTTATCTAGTCGTTCACTAATTAAAAGTGCATAGCATTAATACTACGTATTAAATATTGTAAAACATAAAAATAATATATTTTTCATATTGTGTAGATCCATTTGAACTCGAGTATATGAAAATATAAAATTTGTTCAATTTGTTAAATTATATAAATTAAACTTAAAAATAGTCTATTTCATCTATTTATTTAATTATCTAAAATTGTATATTTAAATATATAAAATTTAAGAAAAAATTTACAATAATAAATGATTTACAACTTTAAAAAATGTGTTTTCCACAGTATTTTATCCTGTTTTTGTCGTAATATTGAATTAATTGATGGTTTACAAACTTATACGCAATTAATCCATAAAAAAATATTACTAGTAGGTTAGATAACATTTTTAATACAAAATTAAACATAAATACTCTTTATTTATTTATATAAATTTTCAATTTAAAGGGTAAAAAGAATGAGATGGAGTTGGAGGGGGATGAAATTAATATTACTATATGAAGAAGTATTAATAACACAATTATGCTCTGTTTCGACCAAAAAACACAATCATGCCTTATTTATTCCCCATTTATTTGTTTTGATTAATTTTCATAAAAAATTATTCATAAGTTAAAAAAAAAGTAGAGTAAAATGATTTTTTACTAAGTACTGCACGTATGCCCAAATATAAAATTTGTCAATGTAGATTGTATTTGATGCTTTTTTGGTGCATCATATTTGTTTTTTTAATTTGCAAGAAAAAATTGAAAAAAAAAATACAAATACAAATACAAATGAGTAAGATGATTAACTAAGGGCTAAGGCTGATGCAGGCTTAGGTCTAAGCAATCCAAGTTAGTATCTAAAATGCAATTTGATCATTTTTAAATAAAAACAGACTAATCACTCAAAATATTAATTATTAACCTATAATTTAAGGATGATGACATGAAGTTTATTGCACACACTAAAAATAATAAGAGGAGTAATTACCTGCCGTAAACCGATTAACGTGAGATATGCAGAGTCAAAATTATATATAGCTAGCGCAACACGACTTCGAGTAACTCGATCTCTCCGATTTCTCCCTTAATCCAAACTCCAAAGGTATATGAGTATGAGCTGAGATTATAAAAAAATACAATTCAATATAATAAGAATCGAATTCTAAATTTGATTGAAATTGCATATACATATATAAATTTATTATTATATTAAAGACTTGTACGCACGCACCTTGTATATAATCGTAAATGAATATTGATCAACTGATTCACGAACAAAGGCAAGGAAATATGAGAAATGTAACAGCGTACGTCGTTGGCTCGTTGCTTCACAAGGATTAATTGAGAATTGCAATTGTATTGCTATCAATATTCAGTATTTCAGTAGTAGTATAATCTATCTATATTTATAGATTGAAAAGTCGAAACAGGTACGTAGGTATTGTTAAGCTGTTGAGGATTTGGTGCTACCTAGTATCTTACTCAAATAAATATCGTTAAGCAGTGAGGATTTTGTGCTATATATATTTATTTTTTTTAAAAAGAAATTCATAAATCAAGGATATTTTATTGCTTTTTTTTTCTAGTGCGGTAGAAATGACGCCTAATGAGTAGGCCATCCAAACTTCATTTATATTTATATGGGTTAATAAAAAAAGATTTATAATTGCAAAAATAAGATTTAACGAAAAATAAATAAACCGGATTTTAAAAAATGGCCTACATTAATCCCACCGGCTTACATTTATAGTTTATTTATAGTTTACAGCTAGTATCCAAGGCCTTCTATATGGCCTACATTAACCACTGCTAAAATTAATCAGATCCAAGGCCGACGCTCCAGTTTAAATTTCCGTTGGAATTTCCCACATCCAAGACCGTTGGAAGCTATGGAGGTTGTTTTCACCTCCTGACGAGGATATCGGTTGGTTAATTATCCGATCATGGTGATTGTTGGTACGTTTTTTTTTTCCAACCAATGTACCCGTCGGTATATTATCCAACATGTTTAATCGTTGGTCCAATATCATCATGATAAGTGTAAGCGTCGGTAAAGCCTCCCAACATTAGATGGCATTGGTAATTTATCATCTCGACAAATGTATTCGTCGGTTGCTTACCCAACGATTATGATCGTTGGTATGCTTTCGTCGGAGATGCCTAGGTTTCTAGTAGTGTATGTTGTTGGTGTCTTTTAAGCTCTAAGTTAATATAGAGAAAAAAAATAAAGATGCTGTATTTTAAGAGGTGGGTTAATAGAAGAGGGAAAAAAAGACGTGGTTTAAGTTAAAAAATAGAGAAAGGCGGAGGGTAGTATGAATCGAACACGGGTTGGATTTTGTATTAAACAATCAAATACAAAGACAACCAACTGGACTAAACTAAACATGTGTTATCTTTAGTCTTCCTATTTAATATATTCTTGACTTTTGGGGTGGGCTGCAGCAATGCCCAGCCCACCCATGAGTCCGTGCCTGTGTGTAACGTGTGAGGATTACAAACATGATTAAACTCTCACACCATCCTTACAATACCGATCACCTCCTGACCACTGGATCGGTTAAGAGGTAAATTCCAAGATGTGCTATCTATTAGTGCTCACTTTAGAAAGTAAGAAATCGAAACAATTGACATATATTGCTTGTAAACAAACCAAAGCTAGATTCAGTCACATAAACTCTCAATTTTAGAGTTCAAGAACACATTTTACGTCCTCTTGCACCATATATTTTTGTATTGGTTATAGAACTATTAGCTAGGGAGAATGTTGCAACAAGAATCTTTGGAATGTGACCATTTGGTTGGAATCAAACTTACAAATAATAGTGATCCTATTCCATTTCTTTCCTTTGTAGATGATACCCTAATTTTTGGACGAGCTGATGATTTAAGTCTTCATACGATTAGAAATCTTCTAAATATTTTCTCCAATATGTCTGGATTAACTATAAATTATAATAAAAGTTCTTTATAAGTTTCTAAAAATATTCCTCTCAGTAAAGCCCAGTCCCTTGCTCAACAACTAAATATTCCAGTTACGAAGTCTATGGAAAAATACCGAGGTATTCCACTTATTATTGGCAGGGTTAGTAATGTCTTGTTTGATGAGACGATTAATAGCCTTAAAAAGCAATTGTCCAAGTGGAAATCTAACGCTCTATCTCAAGCTGGTAGATCGGTACTAATTCAGACAAATTTAAATTCTAAAACAAATTATTTAATGAAATCTTTTCTTCTTCCAAAAGGAGTTCTACGAAAAAATTGATCTGATCAACAAAAATTTCTTTTGGAATAAAATTCAATCTGATAACTACCATCCTCTAATTAGTTGGGAACATCAGTGCACTCCTAAAAAAGATGGTGGGTTAGGTTTTAAATCGGTTGAGCAAATTAATATTGGCATGCAAATGAAACTTCTATGGAGAATCATGGCTGATCCAGATTATATTTGGTCTAAGGTAATTACGAATAAATATCTCTCGACAGAATCTCTTATGAAAAGAGCACTACTACATATAAGCCTCTAATGTAACACCCAACAACATTACATTATCACTAAAATATGTTACATTAGGGGAAAAGGTAACACTTTTCAGGGATTACATTTGCGGCCGTTGCATTTGCCCTAATGTAACACTTTTTATTTGTTAAAGTAACATTGTTTCATTAGTGATATTAAGTGTTACATTTGATAACAAAACTATTACATTTGATCAAATGTTACATTTTAGAATATATGTTACATTTGAGAGGTTTGTTACCTTTAATTAAATATGTTACATTTAAAGAACAATGTTACTCATAATTTCAACTATTGTATTTAAATTAAATTTGTTACAATAGAAATGTACCTATTAATTACATTGGGATTACATAGATATACATTAATTTATTAAGAATAACATGAAATAAATATTAAAAGTAACAACACTTGTACATGTACTATCTGATTACCCACAATAAAGTCAACAAGTTCTGGCTACTTGAGCCAAAAACATGTGGTTAAAATTCATTCTAAAAAAACCCAACTACCTAGATCGAAATCAATGTAGCTTCAGGTAGCAAATGATCATCAAGGTTGGGGTACCACTCTGTCAACAAGGAGAAGATTGAGAGCTACTGCAGGATAAATACCTTTGGCGACTAATGTACACCTACAAGTGAAAACAAATGACATTACTTTACTGTATTTATTTATAAATCAAATTTTTTTTTGATAGGCTCTAGGTCAATGTAAACTACCTATAGATCGAAATGGCAAGCAATTTCAAGCAGCAAAGGATCATCAAGGTTGGGATACTGTTATGTCAACAGGGAGCGGATGAAAGCAACAACATCACCTGCAAGTGAAAAAGGGAGACATACAACTAGAGGTCATCTGTTCAAATTCTCTGCAACATACCAAACATGATATTCGACTTGTATAAATCAAACAGAAAAACTATCATATCTGCATAAGCTTTCTCATTCTTTTGGCAGCATAGCCATTGACAAGAGCTAACAACAAGCATCTATTCAGCTCAACAAATGCTTGCACCAATCAAATTCCATCTTCCATTACAAATCACTATGTAAATGAAGAATAGAATCAACTTCCAAATTACAATGAAACTCAAAATTACAGATCATAGGATTTGTACCACAACCTATTACACATTGACATGTTCCTTGCTCTCCAATCTTTTTTAAAGATCACTTTCCACATCATCTAGAGAACATTCTAATTGGAGAAAAAAAAATAGGATTGCACTTTAATTTTGATTCTAAAATGCTACCTTTGACAAATGGGAGAAAAAAAAAGGATTGCAATCTATGTTTTTATTCTAAAATGCTAGCTTTGACAAATACGAGAAAAAAAGGATTACACTCTTTTTATTCTAAAATGCTAGATTTGACAGATAAGAGAAAAAAAAATTCACTTGATATATGGAGAAAGGAGAACATATATTACCAATCAAAACAACAGATTTGACATCAATTTTCCTCGTGGTCTCACTGTACTCCTTCAACACTGGAAAACAATAATACAAACAGAAAAACACAAATTAGATTAAGAATTCGGGATTTAGATTAGGAAAATCAGGAATTCAATTCAGAATGAAGATTATTTTCATGAGAACAATATAATTATCACCACTTGATTATATGTACATGATACAAATATGCATAAAGTTCTAAAATGCAACCCTACATGAACTTATTCTTCTGTAATAGCACAAGGAGCTTTGGAGTTCAGCAACTGTTAATCACCTTTAGGAGCAAGACAGCAGAAGCTTCAATTTTTTCTATCTTTGTCGCTTTAGATTCCATGTCTTAGACTGCAATCAAACCCAATTGCAAACATCAAAACCCAACCAAAAATTGCGAAGAAGATCTTCATTTCAAAAAATTCCTCAAAAGCATCCAGCTACGTACCAACACAGTACTTGAATCAAATGAATTCACTAATTAGAGCAGAAAAAGCACTAATCATTCTCACAAAAATTTTGAGTAAAAAAAAAGTCTAGAACGTTATAAATAAAGGAAATGTCCAGAAATGTTGCATGGAAGAAGAAAATCTTCAACTAAAAGAAGTCGGAAACTATCAATTCAATAAATCATCAAGAAATGATTTTATTATTCAAGTATACCCATAAAGCAAGAAAACTGTCCAAATAGCCAGTTGCTCAAAACTAATATTGCGAATGTCAATTTATCATGAAAATTGCCTATAAGGCATATGTAGGCTAAGAGATCATGCTGAAATTCAGAGGATATGATGAACCAAGCCATCAAATTTTTCACAAAGACAAATCCTTTTTAGTATATTTAATTACAACTCTTTGTCTTACACAAAGTGAATTTTTTTCCCATTAAATTGCTCAAACAGATACCGCTCGGATTTCAAATCAATCCAATCCAATCAAAGCACATGCTTAACATAAACAAGTTCAGACAACCCAAAAACTCCGAATCCCTGATGTATTAGTGACATCAAAGCAGACAATTATGTCTTTTACCAATTAGAAGACAAGAACATGTTCAAAAAATACAGAAAGGTAGTAACTAACTGATTAGAAAAAATTCCACCCTCAATTCCATAACAACTGATCTGAAAAAAAAAATTACACCAATTAGAAATCATAATATATGGCTCAAATGTTAAGGACAGATATATACGATGAGGTTGTTGATCCAAGCTGTAAAAGACATATAAGGTACGACAACCCCAAAAATTCAGTATAAGGGTACTGAATCAAGATAGTAGATTCCTTTGCAACATTATAGTGGAATCACTAAAAGAACCCCGTTCTCTTTCTTTTACATTTCAGTGCAAGAATAGAGTTTGAAGTATCTCGAAAAAAGGTCTATTCAGCCTAGATGAGAGGGTTTTAATTCTTTCTAATCAAAGCTGCCTATTGAATGGGTTTTCTTTGATTTTAAAATTTTCTAATCAACATACAAGTTAGTAGAGTTAGATATGGAATTCAGATCATTCATTACTAGCTAGTAACACATAATAAAAAAAGTGTTCATTGTGTTAGTGAATCCAAGTCCAACTATCACATCAAAATCTGATTTATAGCCAAAGCTTAAGTCGTTGGTCCTCTAAATGTTAACCATACGCATACACATAAATGAGATTATAAAGCCTAAGTCGTTGGCCCTCTAAATCCAAGTCTAATTGTCAAAATTTTTAACCATATCAAAAGTAACACATCAAAATCTCATTGATATACCCCTAGTAATCTAAATTGCTCAAAATCAGCCGAATTCAAAGATTTAAAAAGAATTAATTAAGGTCCCGGTTTGAAGGGGGAAAAGAATGTACCTAATTAGCGTTGTTATCCCTTCCAATTGCCCTGGACAGGACCCCGTTGGCCCCCTTTTTAGATTCTTCGAACCCTAAAGTCGTTGTCCCTCTCTGTTGATTGCCCCAAACAAACAAAAAAGTCAGAATTTGCAAATCAACAAATTTCACCCTAGTTAAATTTCAAAACTCAAATCTCAAAATCAACCTAAATTAAACACAAATTATGGGAAGGAGAGAGAAATGGACCTGTTTATCCTTCAATTAGCATAAGCTCCTGATCTCAATTCTTTCAAAAAGCGCCCTTGGATATTCCCCTTGGCCTTCGATTTCACCCTCTTCGCCTGAGAGTATTCTAGCCCAAACCCTTAAATATGCCTCAGAGACTGGCTTATCTTCAAAGGCAACGACGTGGGTTAAACCCTAAATCAATTTCAAACAAAAGAGTGACATTGCACCAACAAAATCGAAATCGGGAGGAAAGAGGATTGTCACTCTTGCTTAACAACGAAGTAGCAGCAAAGAGTGAGGAGTACTTACAGTCGCTATTGGTCCCGATAATTCCAGTGGTTGCCTGAGCGTTCACTTCGTCGAGCAAGCGACTAAGCAAGCCCTTCATCGAGGAAGCGAGGGAGCCCGTCGTCCTCACCCCCCGAAGTCTTTTTCTGGACTATAGATGCACCATAGACAAGGGTTGAACAGGAGGGAGAAACCAAAAGAAGGTGCCATGAGAGGTGGAGAGAGGAAAGACAGAGCTCTTAGACGTAGAGAAACGGGACGTAGGGAGAGCGGTGCTCCTAAAGAATGAGAGAGATTTAGGGTTAAGTGACTTGCAAATTTTTCACCAAAACTTTGGGCGGAAAAATTTTCCGCCAAAATGAAAATCTCAAATTACTCCGTATGTTTTAGTCGAAAAAAATACCGCCAAACCTACACTTAAGTTTTTAGATTATATCCCAAGTTTTTTTAGAACAGTGTAGAGTTAGTCAGTTATTTAAGTTTAATATATTTTAAAAAATTTACTAAATTTTATATTTACATATATTAGTGATATCAGTAACAAATATATAACATAATATTGGAAATATATTATTTTTACGTTAAATATTAATACTATGATAATTTTGTTTAATAAATAAATAGATAAAATAAAGTAGAAGATATATTACTTTAAGTTTTTATATTATAATTACTTTCATACTTTTAATTTTTTATATTATTAATTTTTTTTTAAATTTAAAAATTTATATTTTAATAAATATCTTTAAGTTACAAAATAAATAAATGGATAAAAAATTATAAAATATTTATTAATTTTGTGTTTTAAATTTTTTGGTACTAATATATCAAACTGAATCTATAAATAAAATAATGAAGACAATGTAATATATATATATATATATATATATATATATATATATATATATATACATGTAAACTATAAAGTCATAGAATATAGTAGTAAATTCAATTAATATTGTATTTAAATATAATTTATTTTTCAAAATATATTAATAAAATATTGTCACGTGCGTATTTTATTTTTTCCCAAAACATCCCAAATTATTGTTTTTCCCAAATCTTCTTTAACTGTTTTAGATATAAAGTAAACAACTAAACTCTTGGAAATAATAAGTACAATTAGAATCTTCAACTCAAATTTATTTAAAATAAATTAAATAAAGTAAAAATAATGGCATAGACATCCGAAAAAATTAAATTCTACATCATTTTAAATAATGTTACAATAAAATGGAAAATGTGTTACATATACAAAAGTGTTACATCATTTTAAATAATGTTACATTCAGTGTAACATAATTTGTGCTAATGTAACACTTTGTTAATAAAGCTTAAAACGTGTTACATTAGATACCTATGGTAACAGTTTTTAAAAATGTTACATAATAAATGTTACATTAGAGCCTTATATGTAGTAGTGGAGGTAGATTCAAAATTTCTTGGCAATTTGGTAGGCTTCTTAATATTAGGGGAAACCATAAATGTATGGTCTGGCATTTAGGTAGATGCGCTATATCTTCATAGGTTTCGGAATGATCGTGATCCTAATTTAAAAGTATGCGATTTATTTACAAATACCAACTCTTGAGATACTAATAAGTTAAATTCGATTTTTCCTTCTCATATTGTTCAAGCAATTACTAATATTCATATTCTTGTAACTAATATTCCAGACAAGTTAATTTGGATTTACAGTAATGATGGAAACTTTTCTGTTAAATCCACTTCGTCGCTTTATAAAACTAGGAATACGACGAAAATTCCAGCAGATTGGATTTGGAAACTTAATATCCCTTCGAATATTAAAAACTTTATTTGGAATTTTTTTTGGATATCTTGCCCACAACTGTCCGTTTAAATAGATATATAAATAGAGTTCCTAGTACTTGTTCTCTTTGTAATTCTGATATTGAAGATACAAATCATTTATTGTTTAATTGTCAAATTACAAAATCCCTTATTCAAAATCTGGTTGTTAAATTGAAAAAATGTTTCATTATGCCAAACTTAACAAGTAATTTTCAAGAGAATATTCTAAATACTAGGGATCTTATCTAGATTTTACAGATTTATGTCATTTATGGCATTCAATTTGGGAGCTCAGAAATAGATTTATTTTTCGCAATACTTCTTATACAGGTATGATATATGCGTTAACACGAGATATTGATAATATCTCTTGTTGGAATAAAGGTCCCATTAAAAAGAAATTACCTAAACGTGTTAGGCCTCCTAATAGAATAATGTGGAAATGTCCTCCAATAGATGTAGTTAAGATTAATGTTGATGCTTCGGTGAAAAGTGATACTCAACCACAGGTTGGTTGTGTTGTGAGGAATAATGATGGTCAGGTTATTCGGATACATAAATGTAATGTTAGGATGGGTTCTGTCATTTTGGCAAAAGCTTTTGCTGTATATACAGGTTTAAGACTGGCAGAGGAAATGGGAATCCGAAGATTGATAGTTGAGAGTGATTGTGCGATCATCATTAACGCCATCAATCATGCGAACAATAGTCCATGTGAGGTCACTCAAATTGTCCAAGAGATCCTTTCATTTAGAAGAGATTTTGAGAGCATTAATTTTCAGCATTGCTATAGAGAGGCCAATGGTGCAACTGATTTTATTGCTAAATCTCAGTTCAATTGTAATTTTATTTTGAGCGATTGTTGTGGTGAGTTCCAGAACATCATCTTGGGAGATGATCATGGATGTTGATAGTACATCCAACATTTTGCCTACTGTAAAAAAACAGCTTACGTACATTCTAACTTACTTTGGCGCGCGCCTCCTAATTAATTACTACCTTCGTTTGGAAATATAAGTCCATTAACTTTTTAACACGTTTTTTTAACAAGTTAAATAAATTAATAATTTTTTACATAATCATATACTTATTAACGATGAGTGGTTTGCCAAGCTTTTAGACGTCGTGGAAGTGTGTTTGAAACATGTTGATTCTTATTGGAGTCCAAGTTGTGGTGTCTGCTAGTGTTCCCCAGAGTTCTCTGTGTGCGTCTATCGTTTGGCCAATTGGTTTTGGTTTTGCTAGCTTGTAGTTTTCTATGTAGGATGCCTTGTACTTTATTTTTGCATTTTCCTTTCCGTCATATACTTCTTGTCATTTACTTTCTGTCATTTGCTTCTTGTTGTACATGATGGTTAGTCCATCTCTTGTCTTGTCCGGGCCAGTTGTTTAGCCTGTAGAGAATCGAATTTCTTTCCTTGTATAAAAAAAAAGACTATGTAAAAAAATTAATAAAAAAAATTATTTTATATAGTTTTGAACTCTCGAAAAAACATGTCAAAAAGTCAATGGACTTATATTTCCAAATTTACCAAATTGTCTTTACTCCTGATCACCTTACTTCCACTATCGTGTATATGTGTATATATTCTCATATAACCCCCTCAAGTTGGACTTATGAGAGGTGAAACAAGACCTAGCTTGGAACATACTATAATAAGAAACCATGCTTATGAGCCTCAAGTGCCAAGGTTAAATGTCAACAATTTGCAAGGAGAAAGACATATCAAAAGTTTTGATCGATGAATCCTTGCTACACCATCTTCTGGATGAGATGATAATTAATCTGAACATGCTTAGTTTGTTCATAAAACACTGGATTAGCAACAAGGTTTATAACAACCTTGTTTTCACACTGTAGTGGAATAGAAGAGTTCAACACACCAATGTTCAAATAATAAAGTAGACTTTGAAGCCATACCAATTCACTAGTAACCGCGGTCATGCATACTTCGATAGTCACTCTCATCTGAGAATTTAGGCAAGCTAGACCATTTGCTTTTTAGTTTTCTAGGAAATCAAGGAAGAGGCGAGAAAAACATAGAAGCTAGTAAGAGATTGCCTTGTGTCCATGCAATTACCCCAATTAGCATCACTATAGGCATCGAGCTTGAGGGATGAAGAAGCAGGGTATCATAGTGCTAAATTAAAACTGCTTTTGAGATATCTACCTAAGACAATACATGACTACATTCCAATGTGGTTGTAAAAGATTCTGAAGAAACTGACTACGCTATTGTATAGTGTATGAAATGTCTGGTCTAGCGAGGGTGAGATACAACAACCTCCCAATCAAATGCATGTAATCCTCTGGATTTGCAATTGGAACACCATCAAATGAGGAAAGTTTAGAGCCATGTTACATGGGACAACTAATGACTTTACAAGCCTCCATTTTGGCATCTTTAAGTATATCTAAAATATACTTCCTCTGATTGAGACATAACCCTACAAATGATAGTGATATCTCTATTCCTAAGAGAAGACATCCTAAGTTTTTTATTGTGAAGGCTGAATGTTGAGAATCCCTGGTGTGAGTAATCTCATCACTTCAATTTCCCATAAGCAGCATGTCATCAAAATAAACAAGAGCTATTATCATCATGGATCCTTCGGATATGTTAAACAAACAATATATAGTACGTCATGCTTGGATTGAGTGTAACCCAAATTGAAGCAATAACTTTGTTACTTCATGATTCCATTGTCTGCTAGCTTGTTTGAACCCATACAATGATCTATTCAGTTTGCAAACATGACCCAAAGCTACTTCATAGCCCTAAGAAGGGAGCATTTAGACTTCTTCCTCTAAAAACCCATGGAGGAAGGCATTATTAACATCCATTTGGTTCACGATACATCCTTTAGTAGCAGCAGCCAAGATAACTTTGACTGTTTAAAGTTTTACAACTGGTGAAAAGGTCTATTTATAATCGTTATCCTTTATTTAGTTGTAACGTTTAGCAACCAATGTTGATTTAAATCTTTCAATCGTGCCATCTTGTCTATATTTAATTTTATAGATTCTTTTTTATCCAATAGATTTCTTAAAGGTAAAGTGGTAACTGCCGAAGTATTGATGCCTTCTAAAGCATCCAACTCAGTATTTCATGGCTTCTTCCTTCTTTTCGTAATCACTACTATCCTTTGAAGGTTTTACACGACTACTCGTGATAAAACCTAATTTGGTCTTGGCCCCAGCGCAATTCGAAAACCTTTAATCCAACTTGTAAAATTTGAGCCATTAAAGAGTGTGAACACCAATTACATTCTCGGATGATCAGAATTTGACAAGAAAAATGTTATATTAGACATTATTCACACGTTGAACGATATCCCCAAACTAGACCCTATTATCACCAAAATTTAATACTCTTCCAGTGGCTCCAGGTCCAAGCAGTGTCATACTCACAAACGTTCCTCTTCCAGATCCATTTGCAGTATTTCCAACTCTCGATCCTTGAACTTGCAAATTCGTTGCTCCCTCTCCCAACTATCGCATCACAAAATTTGCAGAAACCTTATGATCAAACACGATGTTGACCTAAATCGATAGGTTCCTCACAATAGATCAACCTTCAACCAAATTGATTCTCACTAAGTCGCTCAGATACCATTTAGAAAGTAAGAAATTGGAATAATTAATTGCTTGTAATCAAACCGATCGACCATAGCTAGATTTAGTCGCACACACTATCTTATGATCAGTTTTATTGAAAGTTCAAGAACATAGCTAACACTATATATCTCTTCTAACTTAATTCGGCGCGTCCTAACAAATATGTAAGCTAACTCAGGTAATCGGCTTAGGCAAAAGGTCAATTTACCAAATTGCCTTTACCCTTGCTCACATTACTTCTACTACCATCTACATGTGTATATGTAAAGAATCAAGATGATTCAAGCAACAAACATGGAAACATAGAGAAAGAAACTATAAGTGAAGAAAATGGAGTTTAACAGTGAAAACTTGATTCGACGATGAACAATTAGAGCACTTATAAAGAGGAATCTAGAGCTCTTAACTAACCTAACAACCTTATGAGAAATTAACAAAATGCCCTTACAGATTTCACATAATTCCCAATATGACACTCCTATCACAAACCACACTACATAGTTCACATACCCCCTCAAGCTGGACTTGCAACCGAATTGACAAGGCCAGGCTTGGACCTTAAAAACCTGTGCTGAATGGCTCCCAGTGGTTTGGCTAATGTGTCAGTTTTTTGCTGAGTTGTGGAGATATGACAATTATGCAAAAATCCGTCCAATATCATGTCCCTAATGAAGTGACAGTCCACACAAATGTGCTTTGTCCTTTAATGAAAGATGGGGTTAGCAACAAGTTGCTGAGCAGATTGATTATCACAATGCAAATTGATTGGCAAAGTAACCTTGACATACAAATAAGGGAGCACACCTTCAATCCAAACCAATTCACTGATTATAAAAGACATAACTCTGTATTCAATCTCAGTGGATGATTTATAAACCACCTCTTTCTTCTTAGTCTTCCAAGAAACCAAGGAAGTCCCCAAAAACACACAGTAACCAGTTAGAGAACAACACCTGAAGGCACAAGAGGCCCAATCTGCATCAATGTATGCAGATAACACTAACTCAGAGAAAGCAGAGTAAGAAAGAAACATGTTGAACGTGCCTTTTAAGTATCTTATAAGATACATTGCTATATTCCAATGTGAACAAAGAGGATGTTGCAAAAACTAACTTATCTGTTGCACTGTGTATGAGATATCAGGATGCTCCAACAATGCGTCTTTATCTATTAGGATGTGGGAAAACATCATCCCCTTCAATATGTAGCTTTACCCCTTTTGCATAGGAAACTCAGCAGGTTTGCAATCAAGAATATTTGCATCCTTTAAAATGTCAAGAACATGTTTTCTTTGGTTTAACAAAATCCCACTAGAACTTCTAGCAATCTCCATTCCTAAGAAGTATCTGGCTATGCCTAGATCTTTGATAGTAAATGCTTTGTGCAAAGAAAGCTTAGTGGGATCAATATCAGCAGGGGAATTACCCAAGATAACCATATCATCAATATATATATACTAATGCAATTGTTAAGGCATCACCTACCTTTTTGGTAAACAAGTTGTAATCATTTTTGGACTGTACAATTCCCAACTAATTAAAAAACTTTGTCAACTTAGCAGGTCTCTGATTGTACTACCCTCTTAGGTTCCAAATTAAATGAATTCATTACCTACCGAAGAACATACAAAATCTCTCAACTTAGCAGGTCTGTGTACTACCCTCTTAGTCATTGTAACAGAAGTAGGAGACTCATTTAATTTGGAACATTAACAACAAGTGACGATACAGTCTCTGATTTTGAATCAAGAACAACAATATATATAGACTCTGAGCTTGAAGAAGGATCATGGACATTAGTATCAAGAATAACACGAGGAAGGGTAATATGCTTAGTGTCATAGGTAGCTGTAGGAGAAACCAAAGGTAATGGCTGCCTAGATACAAGAGAAACTGTCATAGAGTCCATACTTTTAAATGGAAAGACATCCTCAACAAACATGACATGCCTATTGATCACCACCTCCTAGAAGTGACTCCAAGTTTATCCTTGCTATGTTTATCAACTGTACTATAGCATAAGCAACCAATTACCCATAAATCATCATAAGAAGGAGGTTTATCATACAATACGTTATAAGGAGATTTCCAGTTTAGCTTTGAAGAAGGCAACTTATTGATGAGATGTGTTGCACTGAGAACACAATCCCCCCAAAACTTAGCAGGCAAACCAACATGTAATCTAATAGCACAAGCTGTCTCAATGAGATCGATGTTTATGCTTTCTCTCTACTCCTCCATTTTAAGAAGGAACACCTGGTGTTGATCTTTGATGTAATATCCCCTTAGAATGAAAAAACTCAACACACTGTCTTTGTGTAAACTCTGTCCCATTATCAGATCTCAACACCTTAATAGAAGTGTCAAATTGGTTTTCAACCATAAGGACAAAATTTATGATCACTTAGGAACCTAGCACCCCATACAGAATGAATTTTATAAGGACCCCAAAGATCCATATGAATGAGTTTGAAAGGAGCATCAACATTACATATTCACTTCTCTGAAAAGGAAGAGCACGATGCTTAGTCATAACATATGTATCACAAAAGAAGTCTTTCAACTCAACCTTATTACAACCAGGAACATGCTTCATCTTAGACACAGATGAATATCCCAGCCTTGCATGTAAAGTATGTAAGAATCCTACAAATTTACAATCACCAGGATGATGCAAAACAGTTCTAAAATCTGTAGAATGCTGCACTACTGCAATCTTCTGAGCATACAACATGTATAGCCCAGCATGAACCACACCGCGAGCAATCTTAACCTTAGTTGTAAGGTCCTGCAAAACACATGTGAGACAAAATCAAAATTGAATTCTAACCCTCCATCACACAACATCTTTGACACAGATAACAAATTATGTCTTAATTCAGGCACAAAGAGCACATTTATAAGCACATAGTTACTTGCTAAAACCACAGTACTAGTCCATTCAAACGCAATATGATCACTTGCTCCTGAATCTATGATCCATTCAAGACAATCTGCTTTTTGAGAACCAATAAGAAAAGAAACACTAAGGTTACCTACAAAATGCACAGTTGCATTGTTTGAATAAGCATCAACATTGCCACCATCACATGGTTGCTTCCCTTTCATCATCTTGACAACCTTAAGATATATAGCATTTACCAGGCTTTGTTCAGGTTTGACTCCACTGGTATCAAGGGGACTTTCAGTTTGTGGAGCATCAACATTAGCAACAAAATTCCTTATATGAGGTTTGTTACTAGTATGGAGATGCGGATCAAGATGACCTTTTGTGGGTCAAACAATGATCTTGATCCAGGCGAGCTCTCAAGATCGATTCGAGGGCTATTGACGGCAAAGAGTGTCTTCCTCAAGAGAAAGAAGAAGGCACCACCATGGATTGAAGAAAGATATTTTATTTAATTATTATTATTATTATTAGTTTTTAGGTTCTTTCCATATTTAGTAACTCCTATGTTAGTTGGAGGTATTTATGGAATGTCTTAATTTTAGTAATACTTAGTTAGGTGAATAAAAGGGAAAAGGAAAGTTTATCTCTTCTAGATATTTTCCTTGTCCACTAAGTAAGAATATTTATCTAAGATTATTAGTAGGATTTAATATTTATTTATCTAAGCCAAAACTCTATCTTTTGCACAAGATAGAATTGGTATAGTTCCCTATTTAAACTCTTGTACTTTCATTGAATTAATTAGATTGGAAATTATATTCAGGAACCCTTTTTAGGATTAAAAAGGTTCTTCAATCTCCTAATCCAAAAGCCTTTGCAATCACTTATGTTCTTATTGTTCAATTAAACAATCCCAAACCAAACACAAAGGAGGAACTCATCCTGAGAAACTGTCGCTGGATCAGAGAAGCTGTCGCTGAGTCTGCCCAGAACCGTCACCACTGTCCGGGCCGCCCCGCGGCTCCCTTGGCCGCCCCGCGGCCATTCCAGCGCCGTCGCAGTTACTTGTCTTTCCGTGGTTGTTTGGCTTTGTTTGGTGTTGCTTTAGTTTTATTTACTTGTTTTTCTTTTCTTTCACAATAGTTTCAAGTCCTTATTGTAATTAATTGTAAACATCGAGAATATAGCAAGAATAATTGCAAGATCGGGCCATCAACAGTTTGAGGTTCTTGATCTTGAGCCACAGGCGAAGGATCCGGGGATCCCAAACGTATCAAGTGCTACCAGAGCCGTAGGTTTCACAAGTTCTTGTCTTTTCTTGTTGTTATTCACAATTTGATTTGATGGCTTGGGAAATTTGAGGCAATTTGGATGATGATCCCGATCCATTGGATGGATTCTTTGCTTTGGAACGTGCTAAACAACAACGACGCCAACGAGAGTTGCAGAGACGAGCTTTGCAACAACAAGCCGTAGAGCGACAACGAGAGGCTCAAAGGCACCGCCTTTGGCTTCAACATGAAGCGGAGATCGAAGATAAGAGGTGTCGGCGACGCTATCAGATTCGGCTTCTCCAACAAAGAGAGGCTGAGGAAGAACGTCGACAAGAGGAGGAGGAACGTCGCCGAGAGGAGGAACGACGCCTAGAGGAGGAAGAACGCTGATATTGGAAGGCTTGGTTTGCGGACGTCTTTGCTTGCCACCGTCCAGGTTTTCCTCTTTTTCCCACACCATCTGCTGAGGTTGTTATTGCTCCCACCAATGAGGAGGTCATAGATTCTGAGACGAACGCCGCAGCCCAAGAGGAGGTCGAAATCGCTGTCCAAAAAACAGCACAGCGCGGTGATTTTGTTTCGCATATTCCCGTTGACTCCGACTTCAGAATTGAGTCAACTTAATTTTGTTGCGAAGCTGACTCGACGAGCTTTCCAACGGTGGGTCACACGCTGCCAGACTTTTCCGGGAAGACCTCCGAATCTACGCTTCAAGTGGACTGCAGTGCTGCGCCAGATGTGGTAGTTGCTTCTGACGACAACGATGAGGACGTTGGGGGCACTTCTCTTGAGTTAGCTATTGTACCTCTTGATAATGTTCCTAATTTTGAGAGTTCTGAAGTTCATAGGGTTCTTGAGCCTAATGATATTGTTCCTCTTGATTGCTCAATGTTCCCTATGACAGGTGTTGTTTTTGAGGTTCCTTTGCCTCAAATTCTGCTGGCGCCATCTCAAGTTGATTGTCAAGGAAGTTACTTTTTTGGTGGTTGCTCCTTCCCCTTTGATCATCAACGACTCGATTCGAGGACGAATCGAAGCTAAGAAGGGGAGAATGATGCGGATCAAGATGACCTTCTGTGGGTCAAACAATGATCTTGATCTAGGCGAGCTCTCAAGATGGATTTGAGGGCTATTGACGGCAAAGAGTGTCTTCCTCAAGAGAAAGAAGAAGGCACCACCATGGATTGAATAAAGATATTTTATTTAATTATTATTATTATTATTATTATTATTATTATTATTATTATTATTATTATTATTATTATTAGTTTTTAGGTTCTTTCCATATTTAGTAACTCCTATGTTAGTTGGAGCTATTTATGGAATGTCTTAATTTTAGTAATACTTAGTTAGGTGAATAAAAGGGAAAAGGAAAGTTTATCTCTTCTAGATATTTTCCTTGTCCACTAAGTAAGAATATTTATCTAGGATTAATATTAGGATTTAATATTTATTTATCTAAGCCAAAACTCTATCTTTTGCACAAGATAGAATTGGTATAGTTCCCTATTTAAACTCTTGTACTTTCATTGAATTAATTAGATTGGAAATTATATTCAGGAACCCTTTTTAGGATTAAAAATGTTCTTCAATCTCCTAATCCAAAAGCCTTTGCAATCACTTATGTTCTTATTGTTCAATTAAACAATCCCAAACCAAACACAAAGGAGGAATTCATCCTGAGAAACTGTCGCTGGATCAGAGAAGCTGTCGCTGAGTCTGCCCAGAACCGTCACCACTGTCCGGGCCGCCCCGCGGCTCCCTTGGCCGCCCCGCGGCCATTCCAGCGCCGTCGCAGTACGTTACTTGTCTTTCCGTGGTTGTTTGGCTTTGTTTGGTGTTGCTTTAGTTTTATTTACTTGTTTTTCTTTTCTTTCACAATAGTTTCAAGTCCTTATTGTAATTAATTGTAAACATCGAGAATATAGCAAGAATAATTGCAAGATCGGGCCATCAACAGTTTGAGGTTCTTGATCTTGAGCCACAGGCAAAGGATCCGGGGATCACAAACGTATCGGGCCATCAACAGTTTGAGGTTCTTGATCTTGAGCCACAGGCGAAGGATCCGGGGATCCCAAACGTATCATATGGGGTCCAGTATACCACTCAAGATACCCCACTAGCTTAAAACAACAGTCTTTGGTATGCCCCTTCTCACCACAATAGTCACATTTTCTGTCATACTTTTGGCTTCTTGTACTCTCTTCTTCCTTGCTCGGCTTACTTAGACTAATAGTTCTTAGAGCTCTTAGAACCATTACTATCAACTATATCATTCCCTCTCTTGTCATTCAGAAAGTTTCTCCCCACAGCTAACACATCAGCATCAGTTTGAGTGCTAGTACCAGCACCTTTACATCTCTCAGCTTGAACAACAAGCTAAAATACGACATCAGATCTTTAGTCAGCACATTATTCTTCAAATGATCATAAGACTCATTAAGGGCCATTAAAAACTTCATGACCTTAGCCTTAGCCTCTCGTTCTTGAATTCTTTTAAGAATTCCACAAGTACACTTCAAGAAAATCCCACATTAGATCACATCCAGTCTTTCCTTCCAAAACCTATAACTCCTCCAATATTCGTTTCATCTTATTGTAATAACCACTAATAGGCATGTTTCCATGCCTCAAGTTACACAAATCTTTGTGCAATTGATATATCAACGGATCATTTGATTCAAAAAATCTCTCATTTACTTCATCCCACAGCTTCTTGGATGATTGCACATACATGAAACTCTCACCTATATCACTAGTCATGGAGTTAATAATCCAACACATGACTATGAAGTCTGCGCGAATCCATTTGCCATAATCCTCACTAGACTCTAGCGGTTTCACACAATTAATAAACCCCAAATTAGCTTTAGCACCCAAAACCATTCGAATACCGTGATTCCAACTAGTAAAATTAGAGCCACTGAACAACGTCGATATCAACTACATACTTGGATGATCAGAATGAGAAATAGCGGATTAACATGTGTGTTTGAGTTCTGAGATCCAAAATCCCCAAACTGCATCTGATTAGCTCTAATATTGAGCGACCTTTGCTATTGACCATTAGGTGGCGCACCTAGTGAGCTAATGTCATATTCTCTCCCAGCACTTGGTGTTGGATTAACATTCGATGTACCTGGTTGTTGATTAACAGTAGAAGCTTCTCTAGCCATGGCAAATCGAGAAAATATTGCGGAAACGTGAACAGAAATGAAACAGAGTTTCTCGGAAGAAGCAAGAATAATCAAACATGATCAGATCTTACACCTCGCTCTGATACCATGTGAAGAATCAAGAAGATTCAAGCAACAAATATGGAAACTGTTAGAGAGTAAAGGGTAGATCGATCTTTATCTTTGTAATGCTCAGCCTATATAAGGCTCAAATGTTTGTAACAAACACATGAATGAGAATGACTGGAATCTTCTGATTCTCCTGTTCTCAGAAGATGGTGGGTGCACCTCACTTGTTTTTCCACCACCACAACTGACATATTCATCATCATCATCATCATGTCTTCTTGCCTTCAATTTACACAAAATTTCTTCCCCAAAATCCGAATTCAAACCCAGATTCTTCACAATAGTGTAACATGGTATCAGAGCAAAACAACTGATTGAAGTTTTGGATCATGGAAACGAACTCAAATATGGAGAGTGAGTTGTACCTTCATCATTCAAACAATCCCAACTATGTCCTTTCAACGAGCCTGTTGAATGAGCGGAACTACATCCATTGGAAGAGGTCAGTGGATGTCTTTCTCATGGTGAAAAACAAGATAGGGTTCATCATAGAGAGATGTTTGAGGCCAATTACCACATATGCTCAAGCCATAATCAAGTGGGATCGATGAAACTACATGGTAATATCCTGGCTTTTACACTCTATTGAAAAAGAAATAGCTGAGTCAATCTTGTATTGTAGAACTACTAGGCAGATCTGGAAAGAGTTAGGCAATCAGTTTGGAAAACCGAACAGAATGAGATTGTACCAAGTTCGGAGAGAATTGGTCTCGTTGAACCATAGAAGCTCTTCTGTTTCTAGTTATTTCACAAAAATGAAGAAATTATAGGATGAATACTTGCTTTTTGTTGAGGATACTGTGTGTGATTGTGGATCAAGGACTGTCTTGAACAAGATAACCCAAGATAAGTAGGTTATCCATTTTTTCGATGGGGTTGAACGACAACTATAATCCAGTGAGAGGAAACATTCTTATGATGAGTCCAGCCCCAGATTTGGATCAAGTTTACCAAATGGTGCTTCAGGAAGAACAACAGAGAGGAATCGGAAATGTTATCAAAGCTGAAACATAGACAATGACTTTTGCAGTGCAATGAAACTCTACCAATGGAGTTCAAAAAGGTGGGCAACCTAAGCAATTTTGTAAACATTGCAAGGTAGGAGAACACTCTATGGAAAGTCGCTGGAAGCTCCATGGGTATCCAAACACAGGAGCACCAAGCTTAGGTTCCTCTAGGTTTTGTGACCACTGCAAAGTAAAGGGCCACACTATGGATAAGTGCTAGAAAATCTATGGTTACCCACCAAGGAAAGGGAAGAGTAAATTTTTTTGTGCTCATTGCAAAGCAGCTGGGCACACTGTTGATAGATGTTGGAAACTTCATGGTTATCCTGCCACCAGGGAAGGGACCTTCTGCATCCACAAACATAAGCATCTTAGAGACAACAACAAGCACACCATCAATAACTCCCATTACCCAGCATCAGTATGAGCAGTTGATCAATCCGTTGAACAAGCATTCCGAATTTGAAGGGAACTCCTATGCTGCCTTTCTAGCAGGTAAAACATTTTCCCTCTTTTCTCCATTCAGTTATTCAAGATGGATCCTAGATAGTGGTGCTACAAATCACATAACTCCCCATCTACATTACTTTTACACCTATAAACATGTACATACACGTGTCACTATTACATTACCAAACAAAAAACATGCTCCTATTTTACATGCTGGTTCCATTACCATTTCACTTCAAATCACACTTCACAATGTTCTGCACATACCAGATTTTCATTTCAATCTTTTATCTATTCATAAACTCACAAGAGACCTATCTTCTAACATCATTTTCACACCTAACCTATGTCCGATTCAGGCCCATTCGATGAGCAAGACATTAGTGATTGGCCATGAAGCAAATGGACTATACGTGATAAAAAAAATCCAACCTCACTTCCTTCTATTTCTCAGTCGCCTGCATCTACTGTATTTACCATTTCATATCCCTCTTTATGTAATAATGTGACTTCTAATGTGGGTGAACTTTGGCATTGTCATATGGGACACATTTCTTTTGATCATGCATTTTATTGACAATATTCTTGGTCTATCTAAATTCAAATTTGTTTGTCAAATTTGTCCCAAAGCAAAACAACATAAGAAACCTTTTTCTCATTCAAATACACATGATGTTAATCCCTTTGATTTGATCCATATGTACACTTGGGGTCCTTACAAACATAGTACTCTTGATGGATATAGATATTTCATCACTCTCGTGGATGATCATAGTAAAGCAACCTGGACTTTCCTCATGACAAACAAGAGCGATGCTCTAAACCTTCTAATTTTTTTTTGCCAAAATGGTATCAACCCAGTTTCAAACATCAATCAAATGCATACGTTCTAATAATGCCCAAGAATTTTGTGATCATTCTATGTCTAATTTTTTTCAAAGACCTTGGCATAATACATCAAACCACTTGTGCATACAAACCACAACAAAACGGTGTTGTTGAACGCAAACACAAACACAAACACCTCTTGAAGGTTGCAAGAGCCCTGCTCTTTCAATCTAATCTACCTTTTCTTTACTAGGGAGACTACATTCTTGCAGCCACATACATCATTAATTGAAGTCCCCTTCTCTCCTTATCCAACAAATCTTCCTATGAAATCCTCTTCCACAAAACACCAGATTACAACCTCATTGAAGTCTTCGGTTCCTTATGCTTTGCCAACTCATCCATGAGAAACATGGATAAATTCCAACCTCGAGCAATCAAATGTCTATTCCTGGGATATCCGTTTGGTAAAAATATCTATAAGGTCCTTGATCTTGAAACCAAACATGTGTTCATTTCAAGGGATGTCACATTCCATGAATTCCATTTTTCATACCACTTATCCCCACCATCACCTTATCTTACACTCCTTCCCACACCATCTTTTGAACTCCCATCACACCTTTTTACACCAATTCATACAACCAACACTACAACTGATCCACCTAATCCCTTATAGCAAGCTGAAATACATCCATTGATCCTCCTCCACACGACATCCCACTCAAAAGATCAACTAGATCTCATCACTTACCCCCTCCCCTTAATGACTTTGTTTGCTCATATAGTCCTGCTGAGCCAATTAAAAGTGGCATTATAGCTCCCTTTCAATCGCCAAAAGCATTCCATGCTTTTCTTGCCACAACAAACTCCTACATTGAACCAACATCATTCAACCAAGCATCAAAGGATCCTAATTGGATAACTGCAATGAGAAAAGAGATAAATGATTTACAAGCTAATGGCACTTGGTCTTTGGTTACTTTGCCTCAAGGAAAACGGCCAATCGGTTACAAATGGGTGTTTAAAATTAAACTTTGATCAGATGAATCACTTGAAACGTATAAGGCACGTCTTGTGGCGAAAAGATTCAATCAAAGGGCTAGCATTGACTTCAATGATACATTCTCTCTAGTTGTGAAAATGACCACATTTCGAACTCTGATTGCTCTTGCTTCTGCTAAGGATTGGCCCATGTATCAACTTAACATTAACAATGCCTTCCTTCATGGAGATCTCCATGAAGAAGTGTACATGAAAGTTTCCC
This sequence comes from Persicaria tinctoria, assembly GCA_037127255.1. Lineage (NCBI taxonomy): Eukaryota > Viridiplantae > Streptophyta > Magnoliopsida > Caryophyllales > Polygonaceae > Persicaria > Persicaria tinctoria. Next base: position 29,968,420 of record JBANSL010000001.1, read on the forward strand.
CAAGGCATCCCCAATCCTCACAACCAAATATGTTTACTGAAGAAATCTCTTTACGGCTTGAAACAGGTCTCTATAGACAATGGTTTCACAAAGCTCACGACCGCTTTGTTATCACTTGGATTTGTTTAATCCAAAAGTGATTACTCGTTGTTCATCATTCGGAGACAATCAGACATCACCATAGTTGTTATATATGTTGATGATTTTTTTATCACTGACTCTTGTTCCTCAACCATAAATCACCTCAAATCTTTCCTCAACAACCACTTAAGCATCAAGGATCTGGGATATCTACACTACTTCTTAGGCATTGAAGTTACTCCTCTTCAAAAGGGCGTTGTTCTCACTCAGTCCAAGTTCACAATAGAGCTACTAGCTGATTCCAATCTCCCTCCGTCTACACTTGTATGCACCTCTCTACTTTTCAATACAAAGCTCAAACACACGGATGGTGAATTACTTCCCAATACAACTCTATACAGACAGCTTGTGGGTAAGTTGATCTACCTCACTCATAGAAGACCAGACATTTTCTTTACAGTACAGACACTCAGTCAATTTATGCAACACCCTTGCATACCACACTTGGCTGCTTTACACCACACCCTTCATTACCTCTCTAGTTCAATTGGTAATGGAATCATCCTTCCTGGTTTTGACAATCCTACATTAACAGCCTACTCCGACTCTGACTGGGCAACTTACCCAATCTCCAGGCGATCAATGAGTGGATTTCTCATTCTATTAGGATCCTCTCCAATATCCTGGAAATCAAAGAAACAATCCATTGTGTCTCACATCTCATCTGAAGCCGAATACCATGCCATGGCTCAAGCAACATCATAATTGACTTGGCTGATTCGTTTACTACAAGAACTTGAAGTTGTCCCTCTGCTTCCAGTGAAACTCCACTGTGACAACCGATCAGCCATTCAAATTGCTCAAATTAAATCCAGTTTTTCATGAATGGACAAAGCGCGATGAGATTGACTATCACTTCACTCGAGAGAAAGTTATGGAAGTTCTCATCGAATTATGTTTCACACCTTCCTCTGAACACATTGCAGATGTCCTTACCAAAGTGTTGTCATCTACCCAATAAAACCATTTACTTTTCAAGCTGGGGATGAACCATCCTTCAGCTTTAGGGAGGGGGGGGGGGGGGGGGGGGCTAGAGAGTAAATGGTAGATCGGTCTTTATCTTTGTAATGCTCAACCTATATAAGGCTTAAATGGTTGTAACAAACGCATGAATGAGAATGACAGATTTTGGAATCTTTTGATTCTCCTTTTCTCAGAAGAAGGTGTCTGCACCTCCCTTGTTTTTCCACCACCACAACTGACAAATGCATCATCATCGTCGTCCTTTCTTCTTGCCTTCAATTTACACAAAATTTCTTCCCCAAAATCCGAACTCAAACCCAAATTCTTCACAATAGTACGTGTAACAAAAACACAGAGAAAGAAACTGCAATTTAAGAAAATGGAGTTTAACAGTGAAAACTTGATCCGACGATGAACAACCAGAGTGCTTAAGAGGAATCTAGAGCTCTTAACTAATTAACCTAACAACCTTACGAGAAAGTATCAAAATGCCCTTACAGATTTCACATAATTCCCAATATGACATTTCTATCACAAACAACACTACATAGTTCACAGCATATATTCTCATACTCTATCACAAAATACTGATTTCTAGCCTTTAACATATCACAATAGTGCCACGTCCTCATTTTAGCTAGCCACTTTGTTGTAGTATTGGCGAACAAAAATAAATAAAAATTAGCAATGAGATACACTATTTTGATCAACTCCGTTTTAGGTTGTAAAATTTTGAACAATATATTCTTCAAGTGTTTTTTTAAGGGTGTCTAGCCAAATAATTAGCATTGATTTATGGGATTTTTATTGAAATTTATTTTAATTTATTGACTATATTTTGCTCACTTTACTCAACTTAAAAAAATGGGTAAATACTTAATAATGTGATAAAATATAAAACATTAGTTTTATTCTAGGAAATATAATATAAATCAAAGTTATGAAGTTGGACGATTATTAAGATCATTTATTTCAAAGATTCACCTGGTCATTTAATTACAACCATACTTAATTGAATTGGCTCATAATTTACTCCGTATAAGATTAGGGCCCAACAACACTAACTACTCATAAATGACTGCTTTATAAAAATACCCAACGAACTCTATTTCATATACCGGCCAAATTAATTGATTGGTCTGGATACAATAATTAATTAATGTATTTTTTGTTAAAAAAAATGGGGAAAATAATTTAGATTGTTGTGGAAAGGGAAATGATAAGTTTGACCATAATGCATTAGTATGACCATGTATAAATTCAAGTGGAAACCATCTTTTGGTGCAAAAGAAGCAAGGCAATGGTGGTCCATTCCTCCTTTTAAATCCCATAAGTGCCCATTTTCTTCATGAGTTTGCAGTTTATATATGCTCAGACAGAACATTTCTTTTTCCTAATATCTTACTTTTTAAAAGAATGAGCTTTTTAGATATGTGTATTCCTATGATCATTAGGGTTTTCAGTAATTACTCGATCACATCAATTTCAATTCGGATCCAAGGTTTTTAAAAAATAAAAAATAAAACATACATACATAAAATTTAAAACTGTCTAGCTAGTTTCTACAAACCATAGGAGTATCCAATCCATCATATTTGATTTTGAGTTCTATCTCGATCGTTAATTAGTTCTTAGGTTTTTTGGATTTTTGTGGGTTCATCGGAGAATCAATTAAATATCCTTAGGAAAAACAATATTCTAGGGTTGGATTTGGGTTTAACTTTACACCTATATATATGATATGATATCCATATATGCCCTTTGAAGCATATAATATATACTTATATTTGCTCAAAGAATATTTAGTACATCGCAAAAAGACATACGCTATCTCCAAAGTCTTAACTTGTTAACTGCTACAAGATACCACCTTCCTAACTAGCTAGCTGTATATTTTCATATATCTGATGAGAAAGACGTACGTTGATTTAAGTTCCAACCCATATATTACTACTACTTCAAGAAATCCAGTGTACCACTCAAAGCAATATTGGGGTCGAGGTGTACGCACTTTTTTTTCGACTATACCAATGTCATGATATAAGTCGAGTAACTCAATCTCGACTCAGGTTCAACTTCAAAAAAAAAAAAAAAAAGCTCGGCTAAGGATCACTAATCTACTAATGAGATGAGTATGAGCATATTTTTAAGCTCGGTTTGAATTGAGGCTTATAAAGTTCACCCACAATCAGCTAAAATCAAGCACACACAGGTGCAAAAGAGTGACAGAAGAATCAAAGAAGCATCTGTAAAACTGGAATCAATAAAACAGTAAATGGTGATGACATTCAAGCAAGAAATCCATTTTGGGATTGATGAAAAGAAGCCGTCAGTGGCCCTTCCTTTGATTGATCAAAACCCTACAACTCTCAGGTTTTGGAAAGCAACAATATATAGTCTAGAGCATGTGAACATCACGTGCCACAGCTCTTGGACAGCTAGCTTTATTACAACAAGACAAAATGCATAAAGGGGAATTGGTTATAAATGAAATGCAGATGAAATGGAAATGCAGATGACATAGAGATGCATATGGCAATGCTGAAGATGTAGCCCAGTAGAACATCACCAACTGCATAATCTCTATACCCCCCCCCCCCCTTCAAGTTGGACTTGGGTGAAAACCAACAAGTCCCAACTTGGAAGATAGGAAGGTGTGTTGCCTTTCTCCTAGAGGCTTTGTGAAAATATCAGCAAGTTGGACTCCAGTCCTCACATATTGAGGAAATACAAAGCCTTCTTGTAGCTGTTCTCGGACAAAATGACAATCAATTCTAAGATGTTTGGTCCTTTCATGGAAAACAGGATTTTCAGCAATATAAATAACAGCTTTGTTATCGCAATATAAAGGAATGGGCAAAGAAGCATTGATCTTGAGGGCTTGCAACACTTCATGGACCCAGATTAGCTCACTAGTTGTCATTGACATGCTCCTATACTCAGCTTCAGCTGAAGATCTTGAAACAGTGGTTTGTTTCTTAGTTTTCCATGAGATCAAGGCATTTCCCAAAAACACACAGTATCCAGTAAGAGATCTTGCACTGAACTGGCAAGAACCCCAGTCAGCATCACAGTAAGACTGTATCATCAGAGAGGATTCCCTTGGATAAAATAAACCAACAGAAACAGTTCCTTTTAGATACCTCACAATATGCAGAGCTGCTTCAAAATGAGGTTGTCTTGGAGCAGTCATGAATTGACTAAGATGTTGGATTGCATAAGAAACATCAGGCCTTGTGAGATTCAGAAATAGCAGTCTACCTATCAACCTTCTGTATCTCTCTGGATCTGTCATCAACTCCCCAATATCTGTAGACAATTTCAGTCCCCTTAGAAGTGGGAAAGGAGCAGCTTTGCATTTAGACAAGTTGCAATCCTGTAGTATGTCTAACACATACTTCCTTTGATGTAGATAAATGCCAGCATCAGTCTTGGCTATTTCCAAGCCCAAGAAATACCTAGCCAAGCCAAGATCCTTGATGGTAAAGGCCTTATGTAGAGCTGTCTTAGTAGCCTGAATTTCTTCCTCATCATCACCAGTTAAAAGCAGATCATCAACATATACCAAAGCAGCCACAATTCCCTTGGGAACAACTTTAACAAATAAAGAATAATCTTTCATAGATTGCTTATAGCCAAGACTAACAAGAAATCTGCATAATTCTACATTCCACTGTCTTGAGGCTTGTTTGAGCCCATAAATAGACTTCTTCAACCTACAAACCATTCCAGGTTTAGGGAGTTTATAACCATCTTGAGGCTGCATATATACTTCCTCATCAAGATGCCCATGTAGAAAGGCATTATTCACATCAAGTTGGTGCAAAGGCCAGTCTTTAGCTGTTGCCAAAGCCAGTAAAATTCTTACTGTGGGAAACTTGGCAACAGATGAAAAAGTGTGTTTGTAGTCCTTCCCCTTTATCTGATTGTATCCTTTGGCTACTAATCTAGCCTTGAACCTCTCAACTGTGCCATCTGGCTTGTATTTGATCTTATAGATCCATTTGCTCCCAATAGCTTTCTTTCCTTGAGGTAATTCTGTCAACTTCCATGTTTCATTTTCTTTAAGAGCTTTCACTTCCTGCTCCATAGCATGAGTCCAATGAGGACTTTGAACAGCTTGAGAATACAGATAAGGTTCATGAACACTTGCCATATTGGCAAAGGATTCAATAAAGGTGGTGCTGAGAGGGAATTTAGATTCTAGGCATGTGGCTAGAAAAGAATTAGAAAGGGATTGACTTCTGTTGGTGCTGGGACCAACATAGTCATGCATTCTCTTGGGTAAGGCTATCTGTCTTGTGGATCTTCTAAGGGGAGGAAATTCATTGAGATCTTGCAATATCTGTGGAGATATCTGTGTTTGAGAACCTGATGTTGGTGGAGAGAAAGAATCTTGCACATTCATTTGAGAAATACTTTGGGAATTCTGTGGTGAAATGGTCTCATTTGGTTCTTGGAGATTAATTGAGGGTGAGGAAGATTGTGTTTGTGGTTGGACATTGCTTACAGATTCAGGAAAATCTGAAGCTGGATTTACTAGAGGTAAAGAAGGAATCTGTATCTCAATCTCTGGCTCTTTTTCATCACCTTTTCCTTTAAAAGGAAAGACATCCTCTCTGAAAATTACATCTCTACTTATAACCATGCAATTGTATATGAGATCCCATACCTTGTAGGCCTTTTGGCCATGAGGATACCCAAGGAATACACATCTTCTACCTCTAGCACTGAGCTTATCTCTTCGGTTGTGTGCTACAGGTATGTAACATAAGCATCCCATCACTCTGAGCTCCTCAAAGCTGGGAAGCTTCTTGAAGAGTTTCTCATAAGGAGATTTCCAGTCTAATACTTCAGTTGGCAGTTTGTTGATAATGTGTGTAGCAGCAAGTACACACTCTCCCCGAAATTTAATGGGAAGATTCTCATGAATTCTCATAGACCTGGCAGTTTCTATGATGTGTCTATGTTTTCTCTCCACTCTCCCATTTTGCTGTGGTGTATAAGGTACTGATTTCTGATGCAGAATTCCCTTTTCAGTTAAGAACTCACCCAACTTGGACTGTGTAAACTATGATCCATTATCTGACCTGATGCATTTCACTGAGCAATCAAATTGATTCTGAACATAAGAAATGAAATTGCACACTGCCTGAAATACCATGAGTTTGCTCTTTAGCAGGAAAGTCCAAGTCACCCGTGTGTGATCATCCACCACAGTAAGAAAATATTGACACCCATTGTAAGTAGGTGCCTTGTATGGCCCCCACAAATCCATATGGACAAGATCAAAAGCAGTTGAAGCAATATTAAAACTTCTTTCAAAAGGAAGTCAATGTAATTTAGATAGAGAACAAGTTTCACAATGAAAGTCATTCAAGGAAGTTCTATCAAACATATGCATATGTTTCAGTTTAGAAACTGATGTATGTCCAAGCCTAGCATGAGCTAAGTCAATGCCAGTAGCAACTTTATTACAACTGCTAGGAAATAAAGCTCCATTTTCTTGATTCTTGCCATTCTTGTGCTGTCCACCATCTCCTGATGAAATGATCTTGTATAGGCCATGCCTTCTCTGTCCACTTAGCACAATCTTCCTAGTTCCAGGGTCCTGTATGAAGCAATGAGTTCTAGTGAAGAGAGCATTCAAATCATTGTCATCTAATAGCTTTCCCACAGATAACAGGCTATGTTTAAACTCTGGAACTATCAAAACATCATCAAGAGCCACATTTTCTGTCAATTGCATTCTCCCCATTTCTGTAACCGCCTTAATAGAGCCATCAGGAAGTCCAATAAGAACAGGTTTGCTTAACTTCACCTTATCCATAAGGTGATTAGAATCAGCTATCATATGATCACTAGCTCCAGTATCAATTATCCATTCATTCATGTGATCATTAGTAATAACAGCATTGACATTAGAGGTAAGAATTTTACCTGCAAAGTTTGCAAAAGCATTCTCTAAATTGCTTCTTGCTTTCATCTTCCTCATTACTTCCTGAAATACTGCATTCACCATGGCATTGTCCATCTGACCCTCTCCTGTGTCTCTGAACTGTGCACTGTCATCCAAAGGACTCTCTTGCATCCCTCCATTCATGGAACCAGCAGCATTTGCAGAGCCTCTCATTGGTAAGGAGCCTGATCTCTCCTTTTCTTTCAACTCTTTGAACCAATCTGGTATTCCATGCAGTTTAAAGCATTCATCAGCTGTATGACCATTTCTGCCACAGTGAGTGCACTTCTTTTCAGCTTTCAGCTTCTTCTAGTCTTTCTTCACAAATGAATTTCCATAGCTCCCTCCTGCAGAGCTATTTCCTCCGGAATTCCCACCTGTGGAACTACTTCCTCCCACTAAAGATCTTGGCTTAAAATTTTGGCCTCCCTTGTTAACTGAGAAAGCACTAGCATCAACATTGTTGGACTGAGTATTAATAGAGGCATCATTTCCCTTCTCCACTTGCTGGAGTATGTAGTATGCTCTATTTATGTTGGGTAAGGGATCCATAGCAAGGATCTGATTTCTAGCAGCTTCATACCCATCATTGAGACTCATCAGTAACTGCATAACCCTGTTGTTGCTCTGAATATCTTTCAATTTTCTCTTCATGTCACAAGTGCATTGTGCCATGATTCCACAAGTGCACTCAGGCATACCCTCTAGCACCTGTAACTCATCCCAGTACCTCTTCAAGGTGTTATACAGATCAGCCAGAGACATCTCTCCTTGACTCACATTACTTAACTTTTTCCTGATTTGAAAGAGCAAAGGTGCATTACTCTGACCAAATCTTTCAACTATGTCATCCCACAATTGCTTGCTAGAATCCATGAACATATAGCCTTCAACTATGTTTTTGTTCATAGAGTTCACTAGCCAACATCTTACCATATAATCTGCTCTTATCCACCTTTGTAGATCTGCAGATTGTGCAGCAGGCTTCACACATTCTCCATTTATGAATCCCAATTTGCTCTTAGCTCCCAGGGCCATTGTGACTCCACGACTCCATGTCATGAAGTTAGATCCATCAAACGGAATCCCAACAAGTTGGGCTCCTGGATGATCTGAATTAGAAAGATACAAAGGATCTCCAAGGTTACCTTGGTTATTGCCACCTCCATCTGGCACTCTCACATTCTGGTTTCCATTGCCTTGATCATCACCATCTCCATCCTGCACTCTTACATTCTGATTCACATTAAACATCTTCTTACCAAATCAGTAACCTGCAAGCTCTGATACCATATAAAGTTCACCCACAATCAACTAAAATCAAGCACACACAGGTGCAAAAGAGTGACAGAAGAATCAAAGAAGAATCTGTAAAACTGGAATCAATAAAATAGTAAATGGTGATGACATTCAAGCAAGAAATCCATTTTGGGATTGATGAAAAGAAGCCGCCAGTGGCCCTTCCTTTGATTGATCAAAACCCTACAGCTCTCAGATTTTGGAAAGCAACAATATATATAGTCTAGAGCATGTGAACATCACGTGACACAGCTCTTGGACATCTAGCTTTATTACAACAAGACAAAATGAATAAAGGGGAATTGGTTATAAATGAAATGCAGATGACATAGAGATGCATATGGCAATGTTGAAGATGTAGCCCAGTAGAACATCACCAACTGCATAATCTCTATAAGGCTCACCTCGACTTACCCTTGAATATATATATATATATATATATATATATATATATATATATATATATATATATATATATATATATATATATATATATATATATATATATATATATATATATATATATATAGCTTCAATTTTGTGGATTTTATAAAATTTCATTTAAGTTATCATGTGATCAGTCTTGTAGCTCAAGAGAAGCTCGACTCAAACTCATTCATTTACAAAATGAGCCGAGTACGTATGAGCATATTTTTAAGCTTGAATCCCAATTTAGGTTTGGCTCGAGCTCGAATTGTTTCTAAACGAGTTGAATATAAGCAACCAATGTTCTCCTTATTCAAATCAAATAACAACTTTAAGTCCGATATACACCTGTAACCATGAAAGTTTAAGCTGTTACGGTAAGTTTTTCTAGTACTTATATATACAGGCCCTCACACATCCATATAAACTTGTTGATGTGAGAGTGGTCTTCATGCTTACATGTACCTCAAGTGCAGGTTTATGGCCGAGTTGTCACTTGCCAAATGGGATGGGGCTGGCCAGGGGCCCTTTGTCCATGTCGGTAATCAACATGTCAATCTCGGTCCGACTATTCAATCAACATGACGATAATATATGTCTGTCGCCAGGGTGTAAATCTAGCATAGTGCATGGTTCTCATGGTCGTGATCAGACCATTATGGCTCTAATATATACCGTATTAAAGTCTGATGGGTCAATATAATTTTGATCATATCTGGAGATGCACTGTTGATTCCAACTCATTAAGTTTTGCCCTTATATTATGCACCCATGTAAACATCAATAGAACTTCTGATGTCATTTATTAAAAATAAATGACAAACCTTACTAGCTTGAATGTCATCACCATTTACTATTTTAAATCTCCCTCCTCCTATCGTAATAGCCTTAGTTCCTAACAAAAATAAATAAATAAATTGAATTGAAATAGAATAAAATCGTGTTTATCTTATAGCTATAGAGGAAATATCATATGTCATATATATGCTCGATCAATTTTCCCTTTAGTTAGGTCTTCACTTGCATCGATTATTATGATATGTTCAGCAATTTTAGTTTCAGTTTTTTCAGTCTAATTAATAAAAATTCGAGAACTTTCTTTTGAATCTGTAATCAAGATATATAGAAGAGATCGAGAAGAGAGGAAGGAGAAACAAATTATAGAAATCAGTGAAACAAATCTATCTATCTATCTATCGATATACATATACATACATATACTAAAACCGATGCATAGCGTCTTATGTATCGCTTTGTGGTTTATCCTAGAGAAAAAAATTATTATGTAGTTGATCTCAGAGAAAAAATTAATAAAATAATATGTTATCATAGTTTATAGAAAGTTATATAAACCACAATCTATCTATATACTCCTATAATTTAGTTAATGGACAAAAATATAAATAAAAAATATTTTATAGTGATACTTACAAAAAAATATTAATCGATAAATATGTAGTATTTGATAGGTGTTATTTTATTTATATCTATATTATTTTTAGGGGGGGAAATTATTTATATTTAGATTATTATTATTTATTTATTAAAATATATCCAGATTATTTATAATATTGTATTAATATATATTCTTCGTACACGGGACGGGACCTACACTAGTATGTTATATAGAGGAAACGAAACAACCAACGACCTAACCGACTAACTTTCTACTAATTACAATATGTATACCATATTTCCGTATTTACAAAATATAACCCCTACACTTTCTGACATGTTGATTAGAAGATTTCCAGTTGCAAATTTGCAATATATCTGGTTTTTTTGTTTGGTATAAGTTCTATATATTTATGTTATTTATTAAATTAATTTATCTCAAGCAAAAAAGTTATATATCTGTGTGTGAAATAGCAAGCTTTATTATATTTCAATTACCACATTGAAAAGAAGATGAAAATTAACACTTAAAAAAAAAACACAGAGTACAGCTACACAAATATAAGTCCATATATAGGATGATCATAGCAGATCGATCATGGAAACATTAAATTGAAATCAAAACTGACTGTAAGCAACATATATATAATCTTAACTAAACAAACCACACGTGAAAAAGAAACACATTGTGAGAAGCTGTAGAGTTTGGCCAGTTGTCAGAAGGCGCGCGCGAGTAGAACGTACACTTAATTGTTGAGCAGTGCAGTCCTCGCCAGAAGATGCTTATCATGACCCTGATGAAAAATCCAACCAATGTACTTATAAGTCGTCAGAAGAGCGAGAAATTAAGCATAGTCAATCGCATAGACGTGCTCGAGGAACAAGAATTTGAATGAAGACAAGTCATATAATGCAGCCTGTATAGATTGACATGATTGTGATCCTAGAGTAATTAAATAGTTCTTCAATTTTTCGCTAATTAAGACGTGCTAATGAACTTATATATACATATACCTCGTTTTGTTTAGGTTGGTTGTTGGTCTCGAGCATCAAACCGAAATGAATGTGAGGAAAATGTGCCCACTGATCATATCAAAGAAACACAATATCCAAATTATAAAGCTGATTAGTAGTTAGGGATATAAAAAAAGGGCAAAAAAGGTGATTTCATTTAATTAATCTTGATAATTAGTTAATTGGACTGACATTTTTTGCAGCAGTGCTGAAGGCCTCCCTGTGGCTTATATCAGGATTGCTAGCCTTGATCCTCTGAATCTCCTCCCTGGACATCCATGAATTTAAAAAGATTATTTTTTAATTTTATTATAAAAAAAAAAAAAAACTGATTTTATAATTAATTTCGGGTAATTTCATTATTGTACTTATCGAAAGAGATGAACAAGTTGATGATTATAATTCATAACCATATCATATGCTTCATAACTCACTTGATGAATTGATTGTATGCAGACGGTACGCGTTGTCTCTTTTCAGGAGCTGCAGCAAAAAGATATGAAATAAGTGCAAGCTAACCCAAATTAAAACAACCATATATATATATATAGAACATTGAAATCGATTTACTCACGACGATTCACAACCCTATCTTCAGTGGCATTAGCAGTATTAGCAGCAGCAGGCGCAGTTCGTGCCCCAGTCTTGTTACCATAGTACCTAGAAGACGAACCCATGGTATTGTCCGCCCTGTGATTCGGGCTGCTGTAACTATTCGTCTGTAACAACATGATCGAAATCAAGGTAAAGCTATAGGCAAGAAATACAACGTTGACATTGGGTAAAAGGGAAAAAGGGGGAATTAAAATGGGAGTGTGAGATATGAAGTGATGTTTCATGAAAAGAGCAAATGGGGAGGAAGCTGAGGATTGAAGGTGCTGGTTCTGGTTGGCAACAAAAAGAGCAGATGGATTTGACACTTTTCTTTTTAGTATGCAGAGAGATATTCATCAGAGCAACAGTCCAGCTACTGCTGTTACTATACACACTAGATTCATGTATCTCCTGGGGCTACACCCAAAGTATTGTTCCTATTATAGACGACATAACCTAATCTAAATGTGTTATCTACTGCATACTTGCAGCTACTTAATTGATGCATATATATATATTAAAAAATGAAAAAACATTTTTTATTCTTTATAGCCCTAAACTTGAACTACTTTAATCAATTTTTTCAGATTCATGTGATAAGTCCTCGATCTAAAACACACACAAAGTTTGAAAAAATGAAATTAACAGAAAATTAGTTCTAAGTAAGCTATAGAAGATTGAGAATTTTTTATTTATATTTTAAAAAATGATAGGAATTCAACGCACGTACTGAATAGGTTCGGTGAGTCGAATGGTCGAAAATACTGTTGTGAAACCAAGAAAAGAAACTAATAAGAAAATCCAACATCAATAAAGAAGAAAACATCTATCTCTCCCTGAGATGAAAGAAAAGATAGGCAAATTAATTAGCTTGTGCTCAAGCTCGAAAGGCGATAAGATGACAATGGTACATACGAAATAGAGGCCGTAAACTGGGGGCTTTAATTTGTCTTCAAAGGTTCATGGATATAGCATTATATATGAAAAATAAAATAGAGAGAGTTATACATGTGCTGATGAATTTTATGAGAAATTTACAAACCCTAGCCAGAAATCAGATCCTATATATCTGTATACTAATAATCTACTTCTAGTTCTGGTGGTGTCTGAAAATACTTTTAGCCCTAGTAATTAGTTGGTTAGCGCGCTAATTAATGACTTTCTGAATTCTTGGTATGAATTGAGAAATTTAAAATAAGTAAATTAAAGCTTGATCAATCAATTAGAAGAACAAAGTACCTGAGGGGGAGGGGGAGGCTGAGGAGGAACATCTTGCCAGAGGAAAGAGGGGGTGGTGGCGGAGTTGGAGAGAGAGTACTGGGCGAAGGCGGCCGCCATGTTTACAGACCACAGGTTGCCGCAGTGTCCGCACCGCACCGTCACCGTCTCCAACAGGCAGCTGCATGGAACGCTCACCTGCATCCATCCCAATTCCCAGCCCCCCCCCAAAAAAATGAAGTTAAGATTAATTTGTAAATTGAAAAAGAAAAAGAAAACACAGATGTGATAGCTAGCTTCTACCTGGTAATTAAGTATATACCTAACTGAAACTAGCCAGGGCACTGGGCACCTAAATTTGGAAACAATATATAGTAATCCCCATCCCAGCTTTCTCTCTTTCATTTTGGTTAATTATGATCTGATCAGTGCCCTAACAAGATTTATTCAACTTAATTAATTTCAATATAAACTGGAGATATTGAAAGATCAAGCCAGCTCTGATCAAAGTTGCCTTGAGATCTGACAACAACAAAAATAAAATAAAATAAAATAAAACAAAATTCCTTTACTCATATTTTCTTTTTCTGGGTTTTCTGACTTTAAATTGAACCTCTTCCACCTATAAAAATGGCAGTGAGGCCACGGTATTAATGTTTTTATATAAAAAAAATCAATTTTGGGGGGGTTTATGGGGTTACTTTTCACAGTACAGGTGCAATTACACGCTTCTGTGTGGGTTTGAGCGTGTAGTGTTTTAGTGCAGGAGGGCTCAGAATTAGGGTCCAGCTGGGTACGACTTTATCTTCACTGCAAAAGAAGAAGAAGAAGAGGAGGAGGAGGAGAAAAATCTACAAATATTGAAATAAATGAGAAAAAGGGGTTGAGGATGTAGACATGACTGCTTCCAAAAAACAATAAAAATACACTTCCAAGAGATCTACATCCACCTTCACATATATATATTTCACACATTCATATATTTATATTAAATTTTTTATAAAAAAAATCCAGTTGAAGGAATAGTTAATTAGAGGACAAACCGCAAGAACAATACTGCAGAAGTTGCAAGGGATGTAGCAGAGCTGCTCGGAGGAGACGTCGAGGCAGTTCGACATCTTCGATCGAAACCCGGGAGATCGATGGGAGAAGAGGGGTGAAGGGGAATCAAAGGAAGGTATCCTACAGTATATGAGAGGGAAGGGTGTGTTTGGGGGCTTTATTTATAGGAGCCTCTGGAAAGTAGTGACCAAATGAGAGAGAGAGAGAGAGAGAGAGAGAGAGAGAGAGAGAGAGAGAGAGAGAGAGAGAGAGAGAGAGAGAGAGAAGGGATAGGTTCTAATTCTAAAGGAGATAGCTAGGTAGGTTGATCAGGGTTGGATGGTAAAGGCTGGTTTTGGAAGGAGGGGAAAAAAGCATTTGATGAATAAATTTCAAAGAGGATTGGAGTATTATATATCAAAAGGAAAAGAAGTGGTGAGTGTTTGGGTTGAAGGGCAGGAAATAAAAATAGGGGATATATGGGGCCTGGAAAGGGAATTAATGGATGTGGAAGCACAAGGAGGTGGAGGAGCCAAGGAGGTAACTAATTTAGTTTTTAGTTAGCTATGAATGCAAGCTCTTTAGATAGAGGTGGATCACTACGAAGTCTTACATGGGTTGCAAATTTTTTTTTGCTAACATCTACTGGTTTGACAATCACGATGATAACTTTATGAAATTTTTTTTTTTTTGTAAATAGCCAAAAAGCGAGAAAATATTAGGGAAATAGTCAAATTCTGAAAGAATTTGGCGATTTAGCCAAAACAGGGTACCCAAGATTTTAAAAAAAAATATTAAAAAATGTAAGTCGCTCTTACTTGTATTTCAAGTTTTTATTTTTTATTTTTGGGCTTAAATTCATTAACATTAACAGAAAAAAAAACATTTATTGGGAGAGTCGAAGTTACAAACAGCGACTCTTCCTTTTTTTTGTTTTTTAATTTCTGCGTTTTGAAAACCGAAAGCAAAAAAAAAAAACCTAGAGTTGTTGTTTGTCAAAGGGGGAATCTATGCCTCTCTGCCGTGTCTGCCACCCCACAGAGAATATATTCTCCGGTGAGTCGCTGTTCAGAACAGCGACTCACCCTTCTCCCTCGCGTAACCTACCCGTCCTCCTCTATTTAACCTAGCCGTCGTAGTCTCCAAATCTCAGAAACCAAATCGCGAAAAGAGGAGGTCGATCCACCTGCACATCAAAACCACCATTTGAAATTTTGAATTAGTGCTCCAATCTCCCAAAATCTTGCCCAAAGGTTGGAAAGGGTTTCGAGACGCGGCCCTCTACCGCGCCAACAAGCCGACGTTGCCCCTACTCGACGACAACTGCTCGGAGAAAGGCCCCACAACAACCCCATATCCCCGACAGAAAGGTTAGGCCTAAAATCTTTCTCCTTTGTTTTATTTAATGGAACTTTGTCATGTTTATAATTTTGATTCCTAAACGAAAACGAGAGGTAGTGACTTGAAGTATTTGTTGGACAGGGCAATTTTTGCCTCCGACCAGGCGACCAGTGATCAAATTAAGGCCCCACGTACAACAACCCTATATTCCCGAAAAAAAAAAGCGAGTTCAAAAATCTTCGTCCTTTGTTTTGTTTATTATAATTGGTATAAGGAAAGTTTAGAAATTTTTAATTGGTACATGGTTATAGGTTGAAGGTAAAAGAATGGTTCAATTGTTGAATCTTAGATATCCATCATTTATGGAGTTGGTGGAAGATTATATGAAATAATTTTGTAATTATACGGAAAAATTTCTGCATAAATAATGTTATAATTAGGGGGCAAAAATTCTATATGGTACAAAAATTTTGGAAAATACATTTATATCAAAATGTGGGAATGTTGCAAATTTAGGAAGCTTATTTGTAATTTTAGAAGACAAAATTATGGATGAAATTAGTTTATTTCTATATGATCGAACATGTTGTGAAGTTGTAATTGTAGATTTGTTATATGAAATACTAGAGGTGAACAATTATTTATATAGTTCATGTGTAGACAAAAATTAGGGAAATTTGGTAATTATTAAAAAATTAGGGAATTATGTAAGTATACACAAAAGCAGGGAAATTTGTAAGTATGTGAAATAGTAGAAGCGAAAAATGATTTCTATAGTACATGTATATACAAAAAATTAGGAAAAATTGGTAATTATAACAAGATTAGGGAAATTTGTAACTATAAAAAAATTAGGGAATATTACATGGATTATTAACAAGAAATAATACATGTACATATAGATATGGACAACAACAGACAATATCTACCGTACGTTGGTACGGGGGGATTCACCGGTCTCTTGGTCGGTGTTGAACATGGGAATCAAACTAGCACACCTCATTCGACTATGACGGATTTTGAGATCAGTGAAGATGTTCGAGCTGATGCATTTGGGATAGACCATGAAGACGATTTGGATCAAAAAGAGGAGGGCAATGTCGATTCGGAGGGTGAAGATGTTGAACTGACAAGGGAGAAGGCCCGTGGGATTATCATGAAAGCATCTGGGGGTATAACTGCATCTTGGAACGATGCGCACGACCCCATGCTCCAAGAGCTGGACACATGGAAAAAATATGGGACCCGTCAACCACTTTCAAGTGCGGAATGGAATTCGAGCAGGGGTTGTTCTTCAACAGTATAGAAGAGCTAATATACCAGATGAAAGTGTACTCCATCTCCAACAAAAAATCATTTCGGGGAATGAAGCACAATACAGAGAGGTATGCAGCAGTATATAGTCGAGCTGCTTCAAGTGGATGTACATGGAAACTAGCGCCGCGGCATGTTGCTGATGGCCTTGGGTTATGGATGATAGTAACATGTGCAGGTCCTCACGATGATACATGCACAGAGGATGTGATGGCTATGGATAATCGCATTATCACTGCGGAGTTCATCTGCCTTGATATTATCCCACTCATTCATGCTGACAGAACACTGCGACCAAATGTCATCATAGAGATCATTAATTTGAAGTACAATGTGTTGGTATCGTACTTCACGACATGGGATGGAAAGCAGCGTGCAATCGCAAAAATTTATGGGAATTAGGAGCCATCATATGCCGAGTTGCCAAGTTTGTTGGAAGCAATAGTCATTAGCAACCCAGGGTCGGTATATGAGCTGTCATCAATACCAGAGGTAATTGGGTCATTCCGTGATAATGCATATCTCACTACAACAATTAAAGGTTTTTGTAGCGGGTTCAAACCGCCACAAAAGGTATGAAAACCGCCACAATAGGCCTATTGTGGCGGTTTTGAACCGCCTCTGTTGCTCGAGTTGCATTAGGTCTATTGTGGTGGTTTTTACTACCTAATGTGGCGGTTGATTGAAAGTGTTAAAACTGCCACAATAGGTATAAAAACCTCCACAATAGGTATCTATTGTGGCGGTTTATCCTAAGATTGTAGCGGACTTTTTAGCTATTGTAGCAGTTTTTGTTATCTAATGTAGCGGTTTTTCGTTTGCCAAAATAAAAAAAAATGTTTTTAGCCCGGATTGTTTACAACCGAGCTAAGAAGTCCCCAATTTTTTCAAAACAAAATACAGTAGTAAAATGCACACAGGGTGCATTCTACTATTTTTTTTTTATAAATGATTGCTACTTTTCTTTTTAAAGGATACTATATAAATAAATAAATATATATATATAATAATAATAATAATAATAAATAATACAAACTTAAATATACAAGGAGCTTTTATATATATATATATATATATATATATATATATACAAAACTAAATATACAAGGAGCTTTTAACAATCTTCAAACACTTGAAAGTAGTACTTCAAGTTCAACCATCCATGATGCAGAGACCATTGTATTTGTTCATGGCTAATCATCCTTTACTGTCACTACATTATTAGACATGAATTATGGGACTGCTAAATTCAGAAAGGAGTTAGTGGTACTTGGAATTGGGTGCTTCTCAAGTTAGAGCTTGTCAGCTGAGTCGGGAAGATGGGGCAGTCTTCATTAATTGATATGCTCCAGGGTCCAGCCACAACCCCTTCATTGGCCTCTTTTTCTTTTGCACAGCTGTAAATTCTGACAGGAGCGCCTTGCTTGCCTGGTTATATGAGCTTGTTAGGTACTTAAAAGTAGGACTTTCTATTGTAAATCGGTTTTGAAATGAACATGTTACATCATAATATTATTGTCCCTTTCAAATCTTAACTGCACATCATACTCACTTTTCATGTGAAAAATGCGATTTTCAGTCTTCACACCTTGTTCTCCACAGGCTTCGCAACATTCCTGTATGCATATAGTACAACTTTTTCAGTTTCAAAATGAGAATCACTAGTAGAAAATCGGGATTTACCCCATAACCTATTACCCCGGATCTGAAAATTGTGGGGTATAATAGCAAAACTTACAAGTTATCTTTATTTTTTTAATTAAAACAAATATACCCCGGATCATATAAAAAATATCCGGGGTATATTATATTGGTATATTAATTGTATCATTTTTTATACCCCGGGCGTTTTTTTGACAAATATCCGGGGTAAAAGGTTAGTCTTTTTTTTTTTTAATGGAATCAGGCTCGCTTCTTTTTATTAAAAAAAAATCCCCATTCTCCTTCTTCTTTCTGTGCCCGACGAGAGAAATCAGGCTCGGCGCCGCGACCTCCACCCTCCCTGTGGGCTCCGACCGCCGACCTCCAACCTCCATCCTCCCTGAGCGCTCAGACCGCCGACCTCCAACCTCCATCATCGGCTCCCTCCGTCGCCGAGCCCCAGCGCACAGAGTGCTCAGCGCGCCTCCATCCTCGTCGCATACCTCCATTAACAGCCATCCTCGTCGCCGGCCTCCAGAGCACTTCCATCCTCGTCGCCGACCTCATCGGTGTGAAGAAAAACCCCCATTAACCGCCTCCTCTTCCTAGGTAAATAAGAACCCTAATTTTCAGATTTTGCAAAACCCTAATTTATCCCTCTTCTTATTTTAATCCTATTTTGCATCTTTCAAAGCTTCAATGTAGGTTAGTTTTCTCAGATTGAACACAAGGAATTTGAACGGGTTGGATTTGCAAGGAATTTGTGTCCTCGACCTTTCTCTGATCATGTCTGGCCGGCCAAGGGCTGTTCTGTCGGATTCTTTTGTGTGATTCCTCTTTAGGCGGGTTGGATTAGCAATATATTGAGCAAGAACTCCTCCTCTAAGTTCAGGTAACTTTTTTAAAAAAAAATCGGTTTGACATTCTCTACAGTAGGTTCATTCACTTTTCATGATCCCCAATTTGTGATGCTATTTTCAATTAGTGCAGGGCTGTGCTCCCAATCTAATTGTCATGCTAATTTTCCAATTCAAAGTCGTGAAAACTATGTTTGTTATATTATGTTGGTGCATGAGTTTTGAGTTGTCTATCCGGATTGAAAGAGGGGGTTTGATGTTTGAATCATTATAGCGGCGGTGCCTTATTAAATTATGATGATGATTTGTCCGAATAGACTTTCCTTGTGCTTGCTAGTTAATGTCTCAGAAGCTTTCAAGGAGATTAGTTGTCCGAATGGACTTTCCTTGTGCATTCTAGTTAATTCTTATTGATTAAAAGAAAACTCATATGCCTTTTTGTCCCTCTTATATGAATGGATAAATGTGCTTGATAGTTGGATTTACTCATAAAAAACTAACAATAATCCTAGGCATATTTCATCATTGTGAATATGGACTTCTTCTTGTCTATGTTGGTTCTCTTTTGGTTGAATTGATCTTTGTTGTGGTTGTATTTGTTTTGATATTGCAATAGAAGTAACTCCTACATCCACTCGATGATTGCAATATAAAACACTAAAATTATTCCTTTTTTTAGAGGAATATTATGGATAAGTCATGGATGATAGCAAAACGTACATCATGTGAATATCAGAAAGGGGTAGACGACTTCATTGCATTTGGTATAGATCATGGTGTTGACCCGAATAGATTTATTTGTCCTTGCAAAATCTGTAAATATTCTAGGCCATATGGCATTGATGTTGTAAAAGAACATCTCATTTGCGATGGCATTATTCCTGATTACAAAGTGTGGATTTGGCACGGAGAGAAAGCTAATGTTTCTGCTTCTAGATGTGACACAGCTTATCTTGAGACTGGAGACACCTTTGAAGGAGATCGGGTGGATGAAATGTTGCAAGATGTTCGACAGTTTCTTATTGATCGCCCAGATATGTTTGATACTTTCATAACTG
Source organism: Persicaria tinctoria (assembly GCA_037127255.1). Taxonomy (NCBI): domain Eukaryota; kingdom Viridiplantae; phylum Streptophyta; class Magnoliopsida; order Caryophyllales; family Polygonaceae; genus Persicaria; species Persicaria tinctoria. Next base: position 29,988,681 of record JBANSL010000001.1, read on the forward strand.
ATGCTCAACGACCTTTATATAATGGATGTACAAGGTTCACGAGATTGTCTGCTGTGTTGAAGTTGTACAACTTGAAAGCGGGGAATGGATGGATGGATAAGACCTTCTCAGAGACTCTAGAGGTATTCGGAGAAATGCTTTCGAAGGACAATTGCCTTCCTCGTAGTGCATATGAGGCCAAGAAGCTCTTAAAATCTGTGGGACTGGAATATCAGAAGATACATGCTTGTCCGAATAATTGTGTTTTGTACCGGAAAGAACATGAGCTGTTAGACAATTGTCCAGTTTGTAATCATCCTCGATATAAGAGCAGCGGTGCTCCTTTAAAGGCGGTGTGGTATTTTCCCATTAGGCCACGTTTTCGACGTCTCTTTGGCAATTGTGAAGATGCTAAGCACTTAACATGGCATGCAAATGGAAGGGAAGCTGATGGTAAAATTCGACACCCTACCGATGCTTCTCAATGGAAGGAAATAAATAGATTGTATCCTGAATTCGCTGAAGAAAATGGGAACCTTTGTCTTGCACTTTCTACTGATGGGATGAGCCCTTATGAAAATTTAAGTAGTTCTCATAGTACATGGCCCGTGGAATTGGTGATCTATAATCTTCCTCCTTGGTTGTGTATGAAGCGGAAATACATGATGCTATCTTTGCTAATTGCTGGCCCAAAGCAACCCGGAAATGATATTGATGTCTACTTGGCACCTCTTGTTGAAGATCTAAAAGACATGTGGGAAAATGGCATCGAAGTATATGATGCATACCGCAAAAAAAACATTCTGTCTTCGGGCCATGTTGTTTTGCACTATCAATGATTTTCCAGCATACGGTAATCTTGCCGGATATAGTGTGAAAGGATACACAACATGTCCTATTTGTGAGAAGAAGACATTTTCTATATATTTGCCTAAGAGTAAGAAGAATGTTTATCTTGGACATCGAAGGTTCTTACCTCTTAGTCATCGATATCGGAGGCTTCGTAAAGCATTCAATGGGTCAACCGAAGAAGAAATGGCTCCGCTACCCTTACTTGGACAAGAGGTGCTAAATAGGGTGAGAGAAATAAATGTGAGATTTGGAAAAAAGCCAAAGGTTAATGATTTGTCAAAGAAAATCCAGAAAATCAAGAAAATCAAGAAAATCAAGAAGGGTTCACCAAATAGAGGAACGAAAAAAAGGGCGTCACGTGAAGGAAAAGGTGAAAGTGACACTTTAGTAGAAGAAGGGTGGAAGAAGAGATCAATCTTTTTTGACTTACCTTATTGGAAGGATTTATTTGTGAGACATTGTCTCGATGTGATGCAAATTGAAAAGAATGTGTGTGAAAGTGTCATTGGTACATTGTTGAATGTCCCGGGAAAGACAAAAGATGGAGTGCGTGCTAGAGAGGATTATGTAGTCATGCAGCTCAGAGAAGAATTGGCACCAGAAGTCAGAGGTAAACGTACTTACTTACCACCTGCCTGTTACACTCTCAATAAGAAAGAAAAACAAGTGTTTTGTAAGTTCCTCCACGATGTCAAAGTTCCAGAGGGGTTTTCTTCCAATATTAGCAGCCTTGTGTCTATGAAAGACTTGAAGCTAATAGGGGCCAAATCTCATGATTGTCATGTTCTAATGCAACAATTATTGCCATGTGCTATCCGGTCCATATTGCCTATTCATGTTAGACGTGTCATTACTAAGCTCTGTTTCTTTTTTAAGAGACTCTGTAGTAAGATCATTGATCCTGATGAGCTAGCTGGGCTCCAAACAGATATTGCCAACATTGTGTCCGAAATGGAGATGTACTTTCCATTTTCATTTTTTGATATCATGCTGCATATAACTGTCCATCTTGTTAGAGAGGTTGAGCTATGTGGTCCTGTTTATCTCAGATGGATGTACCCATTTGAACGTTATATGAAAGTTCTAAAAGGGTATGTCATGAATCGAAATCATCCAGAAGGTTGCATTGTTCAACGTTACATTGTTGAGGAAGCGGCTGAATTTTGTGCAAGTTATCTATCAAATATCGAAGCAATTGGTCTTCCAAAGTCTCGATATGCTCGAAGGTTGCAATGGTGCGGGACAACGGGGTATGAAGTAATTTCTATTCCCCGTGAAAAGCGGGATCAAGCACATCTTTACGTCCTTCACAATATTGAAGAAGCTCAACCTTAATCCCCCGGCCATATATGACTCATACATCACACAGGATCAGTGGACGCAATTTATTCAATATCGACAATCAGATGAGTTTAAAGTAATTTAAACATATGCCTTTTATATATTATATACTACAATTTTCCATATAATGTATTTCACACTTTAATTGGTTTCTTTCACTTGCTAGTAGGAGAAAAGTGAGAAGGGTCGACAACTCTCTCTCCAATGTGATCAGACTTATAGGGGCGGTCGTAAAGGGTATGTCGGAATTGAAGAAAAATACATGAGTAATTTAATACATATATCTTAATATCTTGGGGATTAATAACCAATTAATTAGAATATATTGATTTATCATAGCTAAAATTTCTTAAATAGAAAGCTGAGCACAATATGGATTCAAGCCCGGGACGATTGATCTTGTGGATGGAGGCAAGAAAGGAAAAATCTGGAGAGTATGTAGAGAAAGCACGACCAACAATAGAGAAAATTGTAGGTGGATAATATTTTGGAATACTTTATATATTTTTTTTAAGGTCTAATATTTTTGATGTATTGTGTGTTCACCAGAAAGATTGCCTACAAAAAGAAGCTTCTGGTGAGCTTGTTTTAACTGGAAAAACGGACTTGTTGGCTCATGCATGTAACGGCCCGGGATTATGATTCCCGGGTTACGTTTCGAGGGATGAAACCCCTCGTTAGGATCTTGCGCCCCGAGTACAGGTTGAAGGTTTCAAAACCTACTTTAATGTTTTCAAAGGGGATTTCATACCCAAAGTCGAAGGGATCGTTGGAATCCCCGGGGAAGTCCCCTGTACCTGTCGTAAGTCTAAGCGTGGAAATCAGAAATCATGCGACTAGCGAAACAAGTGTAATACAAGAGGGTGTCACGGCAGAGCCGGATCAAAACGGAGTCTAAAGTGTAAATCCAAAAATATAATCAGAGTCGGGTGAAGCCGATAACTCTAGCGCTCACTCTCCGCCGACAAAATGACCCGCGCAATAAGCAAACAACACCGATAGGATGAACATAAATAATTCCTAAAAAAATTGATATGGGGCGGGATCAGATCGATGCCCACTTTAGCTCTGCATCCCAACCATAAGCACACATATACGCTATACCTAATAAAGATGCTTCTAGATGCATGGCGGAATATTAACACACTAACATGCTCCTAAGATCAAGTACATAATGATAATAAGGCCTTATCACAGAATACCAAGTGGTATATCCCTCTCCTACCTCCACACCCTTCCGATAGGGCGGAGACTGGCCAACTCGTGAATGCTTTCCATCATAATCGGGCGGCACGCATGCCTAACCCGCTCCACAATAAAGCCCGCAGGCATCTCATAATATAAGGAAGTGCATGACTCGATTAACTCAGGACGGGACCCGATGAGACTAGGTCGTCCTATAACCCTAGCAATGACTCTAGTTACTTCACAGATAACGGCCGTTCTGTTTACATACACATAAAGAAATAGAATGCTCAACGGTCGATGCAACCTAGCATGGTACTACATGGCATGCTGATCATGAATGCAAGCACCTAGTATATCATGCACCTAAAGCAGGGAATAGCTCTATTCAATCTGAGTAAGCTCCGAAGAGACTTACCTGGCTATGCAGAACAACATAATAGAAGATCCATTATACATCATTCAAAGTCACAAGGTATTACCTAGATACATATCAGAACATATATATAAGTCTATGTCTAATCATACAAGCATTCAAGCACACATCATTCAACGAGAGTAACAATCAAATCGCAACCATCATCACATCAAGTTTAACCACTCATCATGATGCCACATTTCATAAGACCACATAATTATCATCATTCTATTCCGCCACATTCATATACCCGCAATAATACTCATATATCCGCATGATCATATATCTCCAAGGTTCATCATATTAATCATAGCTCATAAGGCACAAGTCAAATAATACGAAATTATAACGTCTCATCATGCCGTTAGTCATTCATTCATGCTATCAGTCCACACAAATCATGATTTTAGACAATCATTCATATCAATCATGTTAGTTAGTCATCGAGGACATAATTCCCGAGTTAGTCCCGAAAACCGTTTCGAAACCGAGTTGACTAGTTAGAAATTCCAACCTTGGAAAATGCTCGTCAAATTCCTTTTTAAAATCCAAGTCTCATAATATTATATTTATTTTAGATCACCAGAATACTATATTCTTAATCTCAAAATAATATTTTAACCTCAATAATATTATATAATATTTTAAATACCATTTTCTTTTAAACACCTTCATAAAATATTTCCAATTCCTTTAAAAATCTCAACAATATTTACTTAATCAAATCAACCTCTTTAAATTAGCAAAACTCACCCTAATAGTTGTAAAATTCCAAAACTAGATTCCAGTTGAAAACAGGCCCAATTCCTTTAAAAGTCTCGTCCTCTCTCTCTCGGCTCACGCTCGTTCTCACCGCCCTCTCGCTCGACCTTACAGTGCTCGCTCTCGACTCGCGCTCTCGATCTCGCCGTTACTCACTCCGACCCGCTCTCACTCTCCCTTTTCGATCAATTAGCACAAGGAAGCACGAAATCGGAACTAGGATTGAAAAGGAGAGGTTTGGGAAGCTCACCGAGGGGCGTCGACTTCGCCGGAGTTCGTCGGAGTTTGCTGGTGACACGGGGAGTTTCGCCAGACCGGGAGTATCGATGAAAACAGGGTCCGGGGCTCGGGGAGGTGGCGTCGGCGTCTCCGGATTCTGGCGACGGCTTGGCCTCAGTGGAAGTCGGTCTTCGCAAGGAGGAGGTGCTGCTGTTGCTTCTGTCTCGGAGAGAGAGGAGGCGGAGGCATGGAGAGAAAGGGGAGGCGAAGGTGGGTGACTGGTGGTGCTTTTGGCAAATTCAAAGGCAAAGGGGCTGGGTTTTTTGTTTCCAATTGAGAGGAAAAAAGAAAGCTAATCTGTGTTTTGCAAGAGATGGAAGTATAGATGAAGTGAGGAAGGAGTGGTAAGAGGGGATGGGTTCCGATTTTCGAAAGGGGAATGAGAGCCTGCAGATGAGACATTTCAGAGGAGAGAGCGTGCTAAGTTGTTTGTTTTGAGGCAAAAGAGAAAGGCTAAGGACTAAAGGTATGTTTGTATTGAACCTCAAGTAAGAAAAGGGAAAGAAAGTGGTCTTTGCATTTTGGCGTGAGGTCTGCTCCGAAATCAGAAGGGGCTTTGACCAAAATATAAAAGGGGTTACTGCTACAAGGCTGGGATCAATAGGGGAAACAGTGCAAAAATCTAGAGTGATCCCAAAAGTCTAGTTTCAAATACCTAGAAACAAACCCCGAAACTCACTCACTCAACCTTATCCCGACTCGTTCAAAATAAAATTCTAAATTTTCTAAATCCGAATTTAATACTGAAATCCGAACAGTATTTTCCAATTCTCGACATATGAAAGCTGAGAAAAATCTATTTTCCATAACTTTTAAAATATGGTCAGAATCCACTTTAAGAGTTTTAAAATCCGAGTTGGAGAATTTTTCTGCTAAATCCCGCTTTAAAATTCATTTTGATTTTCTTTTTCCGAAAAATTAGAATTTTAAAAAATCCGAGCCTTTACATCATCCACCTCTAAAAACAAGTCTCGTCCCCGAGACTAAAACCAAAACAAGGTAGGGGATGAAGTTGAAAGTAGGTGAGTCCAAGGACCATTCCATTGATCCCGTAAGTGCCTCATAAGTGCCCCTATGCGATCCTCACAGCATCGTCGTCATGATCATAATATCCCCAATAGGTCGTAGCAAGAGTGTGATATGGGCCCTTACCACATCCTTACCCCGACTTCTTGGTTATATCATAACTCGAAAGCATTACAACGTGTCCACTAGGTCTTAGCAAGCAGTCTATAAGGGCCCCTATAAAATGCATGTATCCACTTCGTGGGGCGTCATAATGTAAGCTCGGGTCGGAAAGGTTTCAAAAGGGTTCTACAATTTGAAAAAGATTGGTCTCAAAATCATTAGAATTCTCGATCGCGTTTTGGTTTCTCAAAATCCAAGTTATTTTCTTTTTAAACACCATTCAGTATCCCTTAAATCTGACGTTAGTCAAGCAAGTTTCAAATCTCAAGAGGTGGAATCATCCACCTCTAAGGGCTAACCCCATATTTCCTTCCTAGGTTCCAAGTCAGAATCAAATTTCATCAATTCAGTTCCAGCATCCCAGCAATTCTAGTCCAAGGCATCATATATCATAGCAATCGTTCAACATAGCAATCGTATCACATATTCATAACAGGTCATACACATGTCGCGAACAGTCACATATCATAACATATATGGCATCGTATCATACGTGGTAGGATTTATCACCTCATCTCACAAAAGTTATACACCATATCAATCAGACAAGCATGTCATATCAATCAGATAAACATATCATACTCATGCTAACAACTAAGCGTCATCGCATTAGAGGCATCAAGTACCTCCGCACACCGGCATTTCATCAAGTTCATGGGATAACTATTTTAGTACTAACAATTCACTATTGTCTATGGCAATACGTCAGGGAATCAACACCGTTTATAAGATAGACTCGCACAACACTCGATCCCAAGTAACGCATACAGTAGATCACATCCTTAAGGTAATCTGCCTACAACTACCAACCATAACCAGACACGGCCACTACTCCTTATCTCTCGCATCAAGGTCAACCTCTTCTAGGTCTACCAGCTCAATCCGATACTAGTCCTAATTACCATTACATTCCGTTTAGCATACAACATTTCTAGCTTCATAATCTTAACTATCCGCCATTCAAGGTCTACATCCCAAACCAATTACTAAGTACCCAAAATCTTATGCTATCAAGCTATCTAAGGATCATCCTACTTTGACATTCCGACCTCAAATCCTACTCGACCACTAAAAACCATATCTCAGAGTTCCCAATCGCACAATTCTCTTATTCCGACAAGCTTAACAACCCAACCGACAACCAAGACTCTTTATAAATCATACCCTCATACTAGAGGTCCTCTACTAGTCTCATTTTCACCTTTTAAGAGAAATCTCAAGTCCTCGACTAAACCGCTCTCACGATCGATCTAGACCCTTCTTAACAATCTCGCCGACTCTTCCTAAGCTCTTAAGACTCTACCTAACCATCATCTCCCAAAGAGACATCTCGAATCACTTTCTAACTTGATCATACTTCCCGCACCACTAACCACTCTCACTAACCATCCACCTCTAAGAACTCGACTCATAATAACTATCTCACACCTGACACTCCCATCATTATCCTCGGCATCACCAACACAAGCATCCTACCTTGCCAAAATCCACTCAACCGCCTACTCTCGACAACCCTAACGCAGAAAATCGTCTAGTACTAACTCATAACCACAAATAACCGATTTCCTCATCACCCGCGTCTATCCTTAATGACCGGCCACATATTCTACCTACTTGTCCCATTCCGAATATCACGAAACCTAAACACCCACGACTCCTCAGCCGACCTTTTCTAGATCATCGTCTCAGCATATTCCCAAATTTCCTCATTCCAAATCTTACTAACCTTAACCATTCGGAATCTTCAAGTCGTCCTACTCTAGTTCCTCATCTCTTCATATCCCTAAATCTCTCTCACTCGAGTTTCCCAAGTACCACCTCCTTGCCAAACTTTTTAGAATCCTTCTTCCTCTAGCGTTTCCAATACCTTTCACTTTGCCTAGTTCCAAAATCCATGCTCAGAATCTTCCCATCTCAACCTCAAGTAAACGATCTTATCAGAATTCTCAACGAAATCCTTGCCTAGTTACCAACCCTTCCTCGAAGACTCATCTCACATCCTCAAATACCTCCATAGCCAAAACAATTTACACACTTCAATCTCGATTCCTTCCCTATTCTAGACTCCTCCAACAACGCATCTAGAAATCCTTCCTTCATGAATTCTCCAAGTATTACCAATCCTACCTAAACAATTGCCAAATACTCATCACACGTATAGCCCTAATATGAACAACCAAGTATCCAAGATCGATAATTTCCCAAGAAACCTCATACTACTCTTCCTTAGCGATTCCGCAACCTCATCCTTTACTAGGACCACTCCCAATCACCGCACATACAACCTAGTCCCAAATTCTACGATTCCTTAAACATTTCTTAACCGATCATCCTCAACGCCGCTCACGATTCGCTCCTAGATTATCTAGACACTCTCTTTTGGCACACTAACCCGTCTATCAACACATCCCCTCAAGAACCTCTCCGTTCCATTCTTAACTCACTCATCCACCTCTAGAACTACACTACCCGCACATGGCTTACTCTACCTCTAACGAAGACCTCTTCCTCAGAATCTCCCATACTAACTCCACTCCTCACCTAAGACCTACTTGGAAGCTCAACTATACTCGATGACTACTATTCCAGACAAATCCCAACTCACTCGGCTCTACTCTTGCTGACACATCTTTCTTGCACCCCACCTCACACAACCACTGACCCAATCCGAAGACCTCAATCTACCTGCCACTTTCCGACCTAGCTCACCGAAGAACCTCGCGACTCATACTCAAGAGAGAAACGCCATCAACCATATATACCCTACATCTTACTTACTAGCACATCAGTATACTAGAGCATTAAAGCATATCATCATAGCCACAAGTCAGCCAGGCAATCATTAAATACCATTTCAGCACATTAGTTGTCACACCTCCAATTATGTTAGTTCTAGGTCTATTGCACAACATTAATTCTGATTAATATAGAAGGATCCGCGATTTGAATTAAGAATGCTCTTCCTCGAGTCAGCTGGGAGAATCCTGCTCACGCCTGCCATCCTTGAAGCACATTCGTCCTTTTTGCCATCTGTGATGTCGTCCTCGGAGTCTATGATTCATGGACCTACCACGCTTCCGTTGCGCCATTTTGGTGCCACTTGGTCGTCAGCTCTTCCTTTTGTGTCGACGTTCATCAGGGGATCGCAAAAGTTAGAAGTTACGGAGATAGGGGAGAGACAAGGGAAGACGAAACACACCCTCAAGGATTTCAGACATGCACCAAGACTAGGGGCGACGAGATCGAAGATAGAATCCCAACCCGCGGATTACAATGATGCCCTTAGGGTGTTCCATGAGGTTATAATTGTGGCACACAAACACATAAAAATCACGAATATCTCAATAACATTATTCCACACTAGCATGTACCTATCTCAAGGAATAGCAACCTATGAGTCCACAACACGTTCATCTAATCAAATTTTTCATGCACGCAAAACAAGAAAGTACCCTATCATTTCATTTACTCATCATGCTTGAGATATATATTAAGATAATATATGCACAAACCAACAAAAGACATATAGAGAATGAGTTATGTACGACATAACGGGCATTGTAGAATGTCACAGGTATGATTCATCACTCATTTTAGGTACACACGTAAGCATGTCGAGATAATGCGAAGTCAATTACGAGCATGTTGAGATGCACCCTAATAATCATGCTAGAGGATATGGTAAGGTTATATAGGCATAGTAACTATCACATAAAATACAACCATGTTCATATAATAAGACAAGTATGTAAACAGTCAAAGAGGTCCAATATTAGATCAATTCAGCATGCTAAGACATTCATTTCTCATTTTAAACATACATCGAGGGCTGATCACACTATCATGGACCTAATTCATGGAAAGATAATAATCCTAGAAGTTTCATACATATGGCACAAATATCTCCACATAGGAGCAACCGTGCAAGCTATCAGGCAAGTCATGCGGAAGCACACCAACATATCATGTCATGAAGTTATAAAGGAGGCTATCATTATAACCAAACAATTTTAAATTCATTTTGCCCTTTCTAAAACATATTGAAAGCCATTTGAAAACCTTGGGCCATTTTCAAAACCACTTCAACCTATCATACTCGGTTTGCACAACCTCAGCTCTGATACCATCTTTGTAACGGCCCGGGATTATGATTCCCGGGTTACATTTCGAGGGATGAAACCCCTCGTTAGGATCTTGCGCCCCGAGTACAGGTTGAAGGTTTCAAAACCTACTTTAATGTTTTCAAAGGGGGATTTCATACCCAAAGTCGAAGCGATCGTTGGAATCCCCGGGGAAGTCCCCTGTACCTGTCGTAAGTCTAAGCGTGGAAATCAGAAATCATGCGACTAGCGAAACAAGTGTAATACAAGAGGGTGCCACGGCAGAGCCGGATTAAAACGGAGTCTAAAGTGTAAATCCAAAAATATAATCAGAGTCGGGTGAAGCCGATAACTCTAGCGCTCACTCTCCGACAAAATGACCCGCGCAATAAGCAAACAACACCGATAGGATGAACATAAATAATACCTAAAAAAATTGATATGGGGCGGGATCAGATCGATGCCCACTTTAACTCTGCATCCCAACCATAAGCACACATATACGCTATACCTAATAAAGATGCTTCTAGATGCATGGCGGAATATTAACACACTAACATGCTCCTAAGATCAAGTACATAATGATAATAAGGCCTTAGCACAGAATACCAAGTGGTATATCCCTCTCCTACCTCCACCCCCTTCCGATAGGGCGGAGACTGGCCAGCTCGTGAATGCATTCCATCATAATCGGGCGGCACGCATGCCTAACCCGCTCCACAATAAAGCCCGCATGCATCTCATAATATAAGGAAGTGCATGACTCGATTGACTCAGGACGGGACCCGATGAGACTAGGTCGTCATATAACCCTAGCAATGACTCTAGTTACTTCACAGATAACGGTCGTTCTGTTTACATACACATAAAGAAATAGAATGCTCAACGATCGATGCAACCTAGCATGGTACTACATGGCATGCTGATCATGAATGCAAGCACCTAGTATATCATGCACCTAAAGCAGGGAATAGCTCTATTCAATCTGAGTAAGCTCCGAAGAGACTTACCTGGCTATGCAGAACAACATAATAGAAGATCCATCATACATCATTCAAAGTCACAAGGTATTACCTAGATACATATCAGAACATATATATAAGTCTATGTCTAATCATACAAGCATTCAAGCACACATCATTCAACGAGAGTAACAATCATATCGCAACCATCATCACATCAAGTTTAACCACTCATCATGATGCCACATTCCATAAGACCACATAATTATCATCATTCTGTTCCGCCACATTCATATACCCGCAATAATACTCATATATCCGCATGATCATATATCTCCAAGGTTCATCATATTAATCATAGCTCATAAGGCACAAGTCAAATAATACGAAATTATAACGTCTCATCATGTCGTTAGTCATTCATTCATGCTATCAGTCCACACAAATCATGATTTTAGACAATCATTCATATCAATCATGTTAGTTAGTCATCGAGGACATAATTCCCGAGTTAGTCCCGAAAACCGTTTCGAAACCGAGTTGACTAGTTAGAAATTCCAACCTTGGAAAATGCTCGTCAAATTCCTTTTTAAAATCCAAGTCTCATAATATTATATTTATTTTAGATCACCAGAATACTATATTCTTAATCTCAAAATAATATTTTAACCTCAATAATATTATATAATATTTTAAATACCATTTTCTTTTAAACACCTTCATAAAATATTTCCCATTCCTTTAAAAATCTCAACCATATTTACTTAATCAAATCCACCTCTTTAAATTACCAAAACTCACCCTAATAGTTGTAAAATTCCAAAACTAGATTCCAGTTGAAAACAGGCCCAACTCCTTTAAAAGTCTCGTCCTCTCTCTCTCGGCTCACGCTCGTTCTCACCGCCCTCTCGCTCGACCTTACAGTGCTCGCTCTCGACTCGCGCTCTCGATCTCGCCGTTACTCACTCCGACCCGCTCTCACTCTCCCTTTTCGATCAATTAGCACAAGGAAGCACGAAATCGGAACTAGGATTGAAAATGAGAGGTTTGGGAAGCTCACCGAGGGGCGTCGACTTCGCCGGAGTTCGTCGGAGTTCGTCGGAGTTTGCTGGTGACACAGGGAGTTTCGCTGGACCGGGAGTATCGATGAAAATAGGGTCCGGGGCTCGGGGAGGTGGCGTCGGCGTCTCCGGATTCTGGCGGCGGCTTGGCCTCGGGGGAAGTCGGTCTTCGCCAGGAGGAGGTGCTGCTGTTGCTTCTGTCTCGGAGAGAGAGGAGGCGGAGGCATGGAGAGAAAGGGGAGGCGAAGGTGGGTGACTGGTGGTGCATTTGGAAAATTCAAAGGCAAAGGGGCTGGGTTTTTTGTTTCCAATTGAGAGGAAAAAAGAAAGCTAATCTGTGTTTTGCAAGAGATGGAAGTAGAGATGGAGTGAGGAAGGAGTGGTAAGAGGGGATGGGTTCCGATTTTCGAAGGGGGAATGAGAGCCTGCAGATGAGACATTTCAGAGGAGAGAGCGTGCTGAGTTGTTTGTTTTGAGGAAAAAGAGAAAGGCTAAGTACTAAAGGTATGTTTGTATTGAACCTCAAGTAAGAAAAGGGAAAGAAAGTGGTCTTTGCATTTTGGCGTGAGGTCTGCTCCGAAATCAGAAGGGGCTTTGACCAAAATATAAAAGGGGTTACTGCTACAAGGCTGGGATCAATGGGGGAAAGAGTGCAAAAATCTAGAGTGATCCCAAAAGTCTAGTTTCAAATACCTGGAAACAAACCCTGAAACTCGCTCACTCGACCTTATCCCGACTCGTTCAAAATAAAATTCTATATTTTCCAAATCCGAATTTAATACTGAAATCCGAACAGTATTTTCCAATTCTCGACATATGAAAGCTGAGAAAAATCTATTTTCCATAACTTTTAAAATTTGGTCAGAATCCACTTTAAGAGTTTTAAAATCCGAGTTGGAGAATTTTTCTGCTAAATCCCGCTTTAAAATTCATTTTGATTTTCTTTTTCCGAAAAATTAGAATTTTAAAAAATCCAAGCCTTTACAATGCATTGGATAAATTAGAGCATCCAGGTCGCATTAGAGGGGTTGGTCAAGATGTACTAATGCGGAGATATTGGTCACGCAATTCCAATGAAGCATATTCGTCTAAGGAATCAATTAAGATCACAAGAAAGAAGATTGAAGATAACCTTAGGGCTGAACTTAGGGCTGAATTTAAGGCTGAAATGATGACCTCTTTAAAGGCCATGGAGTCCTCCTTTGGAGAAAAGATGAAGGCATTGGAAGATTTCATTAAAAACTCCGTTCAGAAAAAGAGTGATGATGGTTCCCCAGTTGTAAACAACGCTCAAGAAGTAGGAGCTCAGCCTCTTGATCCTTGTCCCCTGAGTGGCAAAGCCTCATGCTCCGTTCAGAAGAGTACCCCAGCTAACTCAACTAAAGAAGTAGGAGCTCCGCCCCCCGATCCTTGTCCCTTAAGTGGCAAAGCATCATGCCTTGTTCAAAAGAGGACCCCAGCTAATTCGACTAAAGAAGTAAGTATTGTATGGAATGTCGATCATTTTATAATTTACTTTTTATAAATATCAGAGTAACCTTATTATGGAGTATTATATAAATATAGGGGTGTGAGCTATGTCATCTATTTTGGCCAACTCTTAGCAAGGAGGTTGCAAGGGGTCGAGTATATCATTCATCCTCGGGAGTATTACACAATCAACCATTAGAAGATGGTTATGTGAGAGTTGAAGTAGTCACACCTATCATAGGTGACACCGAGGTGCCTTGCCCTACCGATGAGGTTCGGCTAGTGAGGGAAGCTGTTGGATGTTTTATTGCTTGGCCTATTGATCTTGTGAAGACCTTTGTGGTACGTTTGTTCCTTCCTAATATTTCATTGATTTTATGTTGTGCATCCCCATTGTTTATATCTGACTTTGAAATTGATTGTTTGATCGAGAAGCTGAAAAGCAAAACTTTGACGAACGAATCTGGCGTTCGTCCCGATGTTACCTCTAAAGCAAGTGAATTGGTGGCATATCAACATGTGTTGGAAGAATTCAATGACAATAAGAATTTGGAAATTGAAATATCAAGTGAAATTTTCCATTATGAACATGGGGGTCTTACTCTGGACAAGGAGCAGATTGAGATATGGCTTCATAAAGCTAAGATAAAAGAGTGTCACGTGTCTTTATATATAAGGTAAGTACTTAATATTCATATTGAAATCAATTATTGGTAAACTTAAAGTGCATATAAATTACTTAAATGTGTGGATTTTCAAATTTTACATGTACTTAGAGCATTAATATGACACAAATGACTACTTGTAGATATCTATTTCACACTTGTTCAGATGGTGATAAAGAGAAGTTCAAATTTTTATACCCAACTCAAATTTCACCTCTTAATGGGACCGTACACGAAAGGGCTACTTATATTTGTGATGCCATGGAGGGCAACATAGAAAACAAGTTGTTTTTAGCACTTTATCATTTTAGGTAATAACTCTTTTAGCATTGTTTTTACTTGTTATTGTTATGTATAATATTCATCCATTCTCACACAAAACACATATGTAGGCATCATTGGGTCTTAATAGTCATTAATCCTCATTTGGATCGTGCGTATTGGATTGATCCATTACACGGAGATAAAGAACATGATGCTAATGAAATGGTTTCCTTGTAAGTATTGTTTTTGAGGAAAAAGTAATTTTCCTATAATTGAAATGGTTTGCGAGTGTTAGGTTGTATTAATCATATTTGATTTTTATATATGTGTAACAGGAGTATCGGATTCAAGTATGCCAAGTTGGGTAAGAAAAAGCCTCGAACAAGTACTTACTGGAATTTTCCAAAGGTTATTTTTTTTCTATCATTGTTTACATTGTTTCACTTTTGGATAGAAAAGGCCTTGATTTTAGGGGTATTTGCAAAACTAACCTAACTACCCGGTTTCATTGCCGGGGTTAATCCCTAAAAAAAAATTTGCATTTACCCGGTTTCTCACAGGTTGCAGCCGGTTGGAGAGAGAAAAGCGCGCAACTGTGAGAGAGGAAGAGAAGGATGAGGGGTTCGATGAAGCAGGGAAGACGCCGTCGTCGGAGGCGAGGTTCGCGGCTCTAGGCGACAGGCCTCCGGGCTCGACTGGAGGGCTTGAGCGCAGTCATCTTGGTCCTTCTTCCTCCCATTCGTCTCCTTCGGGCTCGACGAGGCCGGAGGAGGAAGAAGATGCCTCATTCGGCGAGCTCGGGTGCCATGGTTGAGGCAACCACAAGAAGGGAGAAGGAAGGGGGTCGGGGGCTCGGGGGCCAAGCCTCATGCCCTTTCTCCCTCACGCAGGTCCTTCCACTCTCTCTTTCTTCAAGCGATTTCGAGCCTCGTCGAGGATAATCTCCACAATTGGCTTCGATTCTGCGATTCCAGGTACAATCCTTCACCCTTCTTCTTCTCTGCTCTATCTTCCAAGCCTTTATATTGGAATTTTTAGTTTAGGGTTGGAGACTAAAATTTCGAATTTCGGAATTGAAATGGTTTGGTTTGAAATTTCCCATTCGGTTAGGGTTGGGGTTTGCTGTCTGTCATGTCTGAATAAACAGGTGACATGTTGATTGGTGTAGGTGTCATGTAGTAAGTGATGTTGCCAAATAGGGGATTGAGTTTGTCCGTGGGATTTTCTAGTGGAGTGGGGCAGGGGGTAATCTTGAAATTTTTTGATCATTCAAGTTGAGATTAAGATACTAAGATGCCATTTATATATAGATTATAGAGCTTAGGTTTACCTTTTCTTCAATTTTCATGGTCTTTTACTGAACTTTATTTTCATTCTTTTTCTTATTGGTACTTTGCAATATGCATCCTTGCAATCTTGCATTTTCTTCGTGGGATCGAAGACACATAGGATTTGGGTACATCTCCTTTCACATAAATATTCTTCACATGTAGCCTATTAGCTCAATGGGAGAGCATTGTGGTCATACACAAAGATGTGGGTTCAATTCCCACGTAGGCTTATTATTCATTAATCAATGTCGATTATCAACTTATGTTTAGAACAAGTCAAGCTTGCTACATCACCAAATTATAAGCAGTTTCATATCAAAATAAATCAAAAGCCAAGACACTTCATCTTCCTGTTGAATTCATCATAAGATGGGTTTTTAACATGACAAGTAATAGGTTTGACATGTCACATACGTCACTTAACATGACAGTCAGAGTGAGCGGACTTACCCCGGAAATCATATTGATTGTGAAAAGCTTGCCTTAATGAAAGAAAATAACATGACACATGATGCTATTAACATGACATGTTATACTATTTAACATGACAGGTAATGCGAATAACATGACAAGTAATGCGAATCGAGCCTCTTCTCCTTAATGAATGAAAATAACATGACATGTAATGGTATTAACATGACAGTTTATATCCTTTAACATAAAGAAAAAGGCAGTTGTTGGGCAACAACAATCTTCCTCTTCGTACATTTCAAGTGTGGGATAAGCCGAACGACTGGTGGAACTCACTCTATTGGAATTACTGCGAAACTAAAGTGGCCTTCCAACAGCTTTATTAATTTCAACAATAAGAAGACATGCTAATCCAAGCAAAGAAACTAAAGTGGCCTTCGTTTGATGTTTTATTAATAATGAACTCACTTATGCGTTGCGAGTCCCTCAAACAAAGAAACATGCTAATCCAAGCACTTATTATGCCACTAAATTATGTGATAGCAGCACCAAAAAATAACTCATAACCCATACTGAATTTACATGTCACTCATACCGGATTTACATGACATATAATGTGTTTTACTTGACATATGAATTGTTTTTACTTGACACATGAATTTGGTGATGTAGCAAGCTTGACTTGTTCTAAACATAAATTGGTAGTCGGTGTTGATTAATGAATAATAAGCCTACGTGGGAATTGAACCCACATCTTTGTGTATGACCACAATGCTCTCCCATTGAGCTAATAGGCTACATGGGAAGAATATTTATGTCAAAGAAACTTGATATGTGAGGGTCTATCCATTTACCTTGGCCATTATCAATATTTGCTCTGCACACAAAACACACTAGTGCATAATACACAACCCTAAAATGAATCAAGTCAGCAACATACCTACATTAAAAGTTTCTTCATTCATTTAGATGTCCCACTTCTCATGAGAGAACAAATAGCACACAGGAAAGCCAAATAACAAATCCTAATTCATGTGAATGCTGCATTCATGGAGTACTCCATATGAGGTATTGTTTCAGAATCTCCAAGCCCCGAATCAAGATGTCACCTGTTTATTTGGCAACATCACTTACTACATGACACCTACACTAATCAACATGTCACCTGTTTATTCAGACATGACAGACAGCAAACCCCAACCCTAACCGAATGGGAAATTTCAAACCAAACCATTTCAATTCTGAAATTCGAAATTTCAATCTCTAGCCCTAAACTAAAAATTCCAATTCAAAGGCTTGAAAGATAGAGCAGAGAAGAAGAAGGGTGAAGGATTGTACCTGGAATCGCAGAATGGAAGCCAATTGTGGAGATTATCCTCGACGAGGCTCGAAATTGCCTGAAGAAAGAGAGAGTGGAAGTACTCGCCGCCTGCGCCTCCAAGCCACGGATCTCCGACGATAATAGCCAACAACAGAAGGAACTAACCCCGTTGCCTTCAATCAACTACAGAGATCGAAGGAGATGCCTTCGCCTGCGCCTCGCCTCAAGCAATCCACCGTCGAGGGAGATGCTTCCGCCTGCGCCTTCCCTCGATCCCCCTCCTTCTCCCTCCTTTCCCGCCCGCCTCCGATCCCCTTCTAGTCGTCTGCGCCTCGCCTCGAGGGAGATGCCTCCGCCTGTCCCCGTCTCCGATCCCCTTCCTTCTCTCTGTAACGGCCCGGGATTATGATTCCCAAGTTACGTTTCGAGGGATTAAACCCCTCGTTAGGACCTTGCGCCCCGAGTACAGGTTGAAGGTTTCGAAACTTACTTTAGTGTTTTCAAAGGGGGATTTCGTACCCAAAATCGAAGGGATCGTTGGAATCCCCGGGGAAGTCCCCTGTACCTGTCGTAATCTAAGCGTGGAAATCAGAAATCATGCGACTAGCGGAAACAAGTATAATACAAATGTGTGCCACGGCAGAGCCGGGTCAAAACGGAGTCTAAAGGGTAAATCCGAAGAAGTATAATCAGAGTCTGGTGAAGTCTATACCCCAGCGCTCACTCTCCGCCGACAAAATGACCCGCACAATAAGCAAACAGCACCGATAGGATGAACATAAATAATTCCTAAAAAAATTGATTTGGGGCGGGATCAGATCGATGCCCACTTAACTCTGCATCCCAACCATAAGCACACATATACGCTATACCTAATAAATATGCTCTAATGCAGTACGAAATTCAAACACACTTGCATGATTCTAGTTCATAATAATGTGTAGAATACTATAAAGGGCCCAAGACAATGCCAAGTGGCATATCCCTCTCCTACCTCCACCCCTTCCGACAGGCGGAGACTGGCCAGCTCGTGAATGCATTCATTCATAATCGGGGGGCACGCATGCCTAACCCGCTCCACAATAAAGCCCGCAGGCATATCATAATATAAGGAAGTACTCGATTGACTCAGGGTACCCGATGAGGCTGGGCTACCCTATGACCCTAGCAAAGACTCTAGGACTATCACAGATAACGGCCTTTCTGTTTACATACACATAGAGAAATAGAATGCTCAACGATCAATGCAACCTAGCATGGTACTACATGGCATGCTGATCATGAATGCAACACCTAGTATATCATGCACCTAAAGCAGGGAATAGCTCTATTCAATCTGAGTAAGCTCCGAAGAGACTTACCTGGCAGTGCAGAACAGCAAGACAAGCATTACGATAGATTAAAGATCACCTAGATACATATCACAACGTCCATATAAGTCTACAATTGACCATCCAATCCCGCAAGCACACATCACTCAATAAAGTATAACTACATCATAATCATCATCTCATCAAGTTCAACCATTCATCATTTCATCACATTCCATAAGGGCATATCATTCTCATCATTCCATTTCGCCATATTCGTATATTTGCAATAATACTCATGTATCCGCATGATCGTATATCTCCAAATTTCATCATATTAATCATAGCTCATGAGGCATAGGTCAAAAGATACGAAATTCTAACATCTCATCATGTCGTTAGTCATTCATTCATGCCATTAATTCACACAAATCATGCTATTAGCCAATCAATCATATGAACATGCTAATTAGTCATCGATCACATAATTCCCCAAGTTAGTCCCGAAACCGCGTCAAAATCCGAATCAACTAGTTAGAATTTCCGCCCTTTTGAAAACGCTCGACAACTTCATTTTTCGATTTAAATCCGACAATACCCTTTTAAATCTCTAAGTCTCATAATATTATATTTGTTTTAAATCACCATAATATTAGATCTTTAGTCTCAAAATAATGTCTTGGATTTTAAGGTCAAATCATATGATATAATATTTTAAATACCATTTTCCTTTAAATACTTTCATAAAATACCTCCAAATCTCTCAAAAATCTCAACCATTCTATTTTATGAAATCTGCCCTCATTTTATAAAAATTATAAACCAACCCCCTTTATATAATTACACAGATCGCCCCTTGTTTATAAAACTTTAAAACCGACCCTCCTTATTTTAGTAAAATTACCAAAACGGACCCTTGATTTTATAACCTCAAAATCCGGCCCCTTTGTTTAAATTGTCAAAATTGGATCTATTTGGAAGAAATAGGCCCATGATTTATTTTCTATTTTGCTGAAGAATTAGGCCCATAGATCCCTATTTTAAAACAACAATCTCGGCCCAAGGAAGAAAAGAAAATAGGCCCAACCTTTGGTTAAATCTGATCCAAGAACCAAACCCAATTTCATTTAAAAGAACCCATGAACCGGCCTCATTTTAGTTAAAACCTCTGAACCGGACCCAAAAACAAAACAAAAAGGGAAACCGAACCGCTGTTACTGTTCATCGTCTCCCTCCCCAAACCCACTGCATTCAAGAATCTAGAAAAAGGACGAAGGGAAGGAGCTTTGCCGGCGACGCCAGCTTCTCCGACCACCCAACCCGACCTCAAGGGCACGAAAGGGACACCAAAAACGCAGCCAAGGAAGAGGGAGAAAGGGGAGGAGCTCACCGAGTTTGATTCGCCGAAAACGTTCAATCGGAGCTCGATTAGACTTGTCGGTGTCGGATCCTTTTCGGAGTAGGCCTAGGAAGCATGTAAGGGAATTAAAGCTCCGACTTTACTCGGATTAAGGACAAAAGTAAGGGAATCGGGTCCTTACCGACTTGAACCCAGAAAACAGAGGAGGAAGGACGTCGGCGGTGATGCTCCTGGCTGCTTCAGGGTGCTGGCGGCTCCGGGAGGTGGAGGGTGCTTCTGCTACTGGTCGCCGGAGAAGGAGGAGGAAGGGCGAAGTGGTGGTGGTCAGGTTTGGGCTCGGCAACCAGGGGTAACGCGTGCTGGCTGCGGCTTCTTCAGGGCGGAGAAGAAAGATGGAGGCCGGTGGCGGCCGACGGGGAGACTGGGGTGGCCGGGGAGGTGTTGACGGTGACTGAAGAAGGTGAAGAGGAGCCGGGCTTGGTTCGGCAAACCCAAAGAAGGAAAGAGGGTGTGTTTTCCCTTTGAAAAGGATATGGAAAATGTGGGGAGAATGGTTCTTCTGATTTCTTAAGTGGGGGGAAGTCAGGCATTTGACAAAGTGGGGAGGTCAAACTGGTGAAGAATTAGAGGAGAGGGTTGGATGTTAGCTAGTTCGGGGAAGAAAACAAATGAGCTGGAGAGGGGTAGCTGTTGGGTTGCTGATCAACAAGGCAAAAGGGGAAGCACCTTGATTTCTCTTTTGTTTTGTTATGTAGCAGATGAATAAAGAGAAAGGGGGTGAATTTCTGATTGGTCAAGGCAAAAAGAAGGCATGCCTTTGCAGATTTTGGATAAGAGGGAGGGTGTAGAAGACAAAGACACGTCGTCACCCAAAGAGACACATTTTGAAATATCCGGAAAATAAATCTCCAAACTCGCTCACTCGATGTTGTCCCGACTTGATCGAAATTGGACCGGAATCCTCTTTAAAATACGATTTTATTATTATTATTATTATTATTATTATTTTAGGATGAGAATTTTAATTAAATTCATTTTTAATTTTCTTTTTCCGAAAAATTAAGATTTAAAAAAAAACCGAGCCTTTACATCATCCACCTCTAAAAACAAGTCTCGTCCCCGAGACTAAAACCAAAACAAGGTAGGGGATGAAGTTTGAAGTAGGTGAGTCCAAGGATCATTTCATCGATCCCGTAAGTGCCTCATAAGTGCCCCTATGAGGTTCTCACAGTATCGTCGTCATGATCATAATATCCCCGATAGGTCGTAGCGAGAGTGTGATACGGGCCCTTACCACATCCTTACCCCGACTTCTCGATTATATCATAACTCGAAAAGCATTACAACATCTCCACTAGGTCTTAGCAAGCAGTCTATAAGGGCCCCTATAAAATGCATGTATCCACTTCGTGGGGCGTCATAATGCAAGCTCGGTCAGAAAATTTCTAGAGGGATCTTAGTTTGAAAAGCTTTGGTCTCAAAATCATCGAAGTACTCGATCGCGTTCAATTTCTCGAAATCCAAGTTAGTCATTTCTATATCATTCAAAATCCCTTAACCCGATGTTAGTCAAGCAAGTTTCAATCTCAGGAGGTGGAATCATCCACCTCTAAGGGCTAATCCCATATTTTCTTCCTATGTTCCAAGTTAGAATCACATTTCATCAATTCATTTCTAGCATCCTAGCAATTCCAGTTCACGACATCATATAACATATAACAACCATATAGCATAGCAATCGTATCACGCATTCATAAACAGATCATACTCACGTCAAGGATAGCCATATACCATAACAGATCTAGCATAGTATCGCACGTGGTAGGATTCATCATATCATATCACAGAAGTTGCACATCATATCAATCAGATAAGCACATCCTACTTACGCTAATTACCAAGAATTATTACGTCAGAGTCATTTAAGTACCATCGCACACCAGCATTCTATCAAACTCAAGAAGTAGCTATATTAGCACTCATACCTCATTATTGTCTATGGCAATATCTCAGAGAATCAACATTGTTAATAGCATAAAATTTTCACATTACTCGGTCCTAAGTACCGCATACCCATAAGCCACATCCTCGAGAAAACCTGTCTACAACTACCAACCATAACAAAACACGACCACTACTCATCATCTCTCGCATCAAGATTAACCTCACCTATGTCTACCAACCCAAATCCGACCATTGCATCCCGCTCATATACAGACTCTCTAGCCTCACGACTATCTGCAATCAAGGCCAACTACTCAAACCAACTACTAAGCATCCCCATTCATATGACATCAAGCCATCTAAGAACCAACCTACTTCGACATCCCGACCTCAAATCCTACTCGACCACCTAAAACCATATCTCGGAGTTCCCAATTGCACAATTCCCTCTAGTTCGACAAGCTCATCACCTCGGCCAACTGCCAAGACTCTCTGTAAAGCGCACCCTCGTCCTAGGGGTCCTCTACTAGTCCCATCCTTACTCTCTAAGAGAAATCCCAAGTCCTATACTGAACCGCCCTCACGATCTATCTAGACATTTCTCAACAATCTCGCTGACTCTTCCTAGGCTCTCGACCATCATCTCCCAAAGGGACATCTCAACTCACCTTGCTAACCTGATCATACTTCCCGCACCACTAACCACTCTCACTAACCATCCACCTCTAAGAACCCAACTTACACTGACCATCTCACATTTGTCACTCCTGACCAGCTCTAACACTGAAACCCATCTAGTGCTACTCCCAACCACGAATCACTAGAACCTCATCACTAGCACCTATCCTCAAAGACCAACCACTGATTCTACCGACTCGTCCCATTTTGAATCTCACAAAACCTAAACATCCACGACTTCACAGCCGACCTTTTCTAGATCATCGTCTCAGCATATTCTCAAATTTCCTCATTCCAAATCTTACTAAACCATAACCATTCAAAATCCTCAAGTCGTCCTACTCTAGTTCCTCATCTCTTCATATCCTTAAATTGCCTCAAGCTCATACTTCTTAACCATGACACCTTACCATCCAAGGCCTTCTTTTACCGATCATCATTTCCAAAGAATTCCTATGACATCCTCATCTGAATCTCCCAAACACCGCAATCTCGCCAAACTTCTAAAAGTCTTCACTCTCCTGTGCTCCTGATATCTTTCGCTTGCCTACTGCTCAAATTCATGCTCAGAACATTCCTAGCTTAACCTCAAGCTTACAATCTTACTAGAAACCTCAATGGCATTCTTGCCTAGCTAGCAGCCTTTCCTTGAAGGTTCATCTCATATCCTTTAATACCTTAATATCTACAATAACCTCCACTCATAATTCTCGATCCATTCCCTATGCTGAAATCCTCCACGAATTCTTCAAGCACTACCCATCCCATCTAACAATCCCCAAATACTCGTCACCCGTACGTCTCTGATACGAACAACCTAATATCCAAGATTGATAATTTCTCAAGCAGCCTCATACTATTCTTCCTTAGCGATTCTTTAACCTCATCCTTTACCAAGATCACCCCCAATCACCGCACATACCACCTAGTCCCATATTTCTACGATTCCCTAGACATTCCTTAACCGATCATACTTAATGCCGCCCACGATTCGCTCCTAGACTATCCAGATACTCTCTCTTGGCACACTAACCCGTCTATCGACACATCCCCTCAAGAATCCTTCCGATCCACTCTTAATTCACTCATCCACCTCTAGATTTACACTACCCGCCAACGCTATTTCCCTTCACTACCTCTAACGAAGACCTCTCCCTCGGAATCTTACCACACTGACTCCACTACTCATCTAAGGCCTACCTGAAAACTCGACTCTATTCACATACCACTATCTCGGACAAGTCCCAACTCGCTCGACTCTACCCAAGCTAACACATCCTTCCTGCACTTCATCCCACCCAACCAACGACCAGATACAAAGACCTCAAACCTACCTATCACTCTCCAATCTAGCTTACTAAAGAACCTCACGACTCATACTTAGAGAAAAACGTCATCAACCATATATACCCTACATCTTACTTACTAGCACATCAATATATATACTAGAGCATCAAGGCATATCATCATAGGCACAAGCCAGTCAGGCAATCATTAAATACCATTTCAGCACATTAGTTGCCACACCTCCAGTTATGTTAGTTCTAGGTCCATTGCACAACATTAATTCCGATTACTATAGAAGGATCCGCGACTTGAATTAAGAATGCTCTTCCTCGAGTCAGCTGGGAGAATCTTGTTCACGATTGCCGTCCTTGAAGCATATCCATCCTTTTTGCCATCGGTGACATCGTCCTCGGAGTCTATGGGTCATGGACCCACCACGCTTCCGTTGCGCCGTTTCGGTGCCACTTGGTCGTCAACTCTTCCTTTTGTGTTGACGTTCATCCGGGAATCGCAAGGGTTAGAAGTTACGGAGATAGGGGAGAGACAAGGGGAGACAATACACACCCTCAATGATTTCAGACATGCACCAAGACTAGGGACGACAAGATCGAAAATAGAATCCCAACCCGCGAATTACAACGATGCACTTAGGGTATTACATGAGGTTATAATTATGGCACACAAACACATAAAAATCACGAATATCTCAACAACATTATTCCACATTAGCATGTACCTACCTCAAGGAATAACGATCTATGAAACCACAACACGTTCATCTAATCAAATTTTTCATGTGCGCAGAACAAGCAAGTACCCTATCATTTCATTTATCAGTCATGCCTGACATATTAAGATCATTTATATATGGACCGACAATGGACATATGCAACACGAGTGATGCAAGATCTAGCGAGCATCACAGAATACAACATGTATGATTAATCACTCACCTTAGGTACACACATAAGCAGATCAAGTTAATGTGGGATCAATGCAAGCATGTTAAGACGCATTCCAATAATCCTACTACGGGTATGGTCATGTCATACAGGGGCGGTATAGCAACTATCACATCATATGCACTCATATTCACATAGTAAGACAAAGATGACGCATAGTCATACGAGGGCCTATAATGGGGAGGTGTATGTCCTACATGGTACTAGCAACACTCATCAAGCATGTAAACAGTCAAAGAGGTCCAATACTAGATCAATTTAGCAGGCTAAGACATTCATTTCTCATTTTAAACATACAACGAGGGTTGATCACACTATCATGGACCTAATTCATGGAAAGATAATAATCCTAGAGGTTTCATACATATGGCACAAATATCTCCTCATAGGAGCAACCATGCAAGTTATCAAGCAAGTCGTGATGGAATACACCAACATATCATGTCATGAAGTCATAAAGGAGGCTATCATTATAACCAGACAGAATTCTCTAAGGGCAATCACTGACTCATCACCCCGTTTTCCCGTGTGACACTAGTATGACGCGCTCGGTAGGACACAATGACATTCACGCTGTTCCCGAGAGGTGAGGGTAAACTCGTGTTTAGACTCTTGTGGAAAGGAGACATAGTTGACATTTACAAGGATCAAAGGGGTGACTCCATGAGACAAACTCACTCCTAACTCGAAACTACTTCAGTCATCACTCCCACTATCCCGTTTGCACAGTTATTCAATACATGATTTAAGTCAAGTCATACTTATTAGTTCTCTATCCTAAGCACCATAGCACTCAGCATGGAAGCAATCAACGGGATTAATATGATCCTCTTCGTGGAGAATCGCCCTCGGGCCGAATTGAGTTTAAGACGTAAAAGCACAGAGACGATCTATGCCGCCCTTTGGGGGACGGCTAACCGGAGGGGCAAATACCTCACGGTCTCCTAACCCATTTTACTCCAACCATCGAGTTCCTTGGAGTCTTCACAACCCATCTGTAAAAGAAGCTAGTATTTTGCCTACCTTCCCCGAATTCTACATCCATAAGGGATGCCTATCGCATAGTCTCTACCCCACGAGATTGCCATTCATAATTGATTAATCTATGCTTATGTCCAATTAAATTCATTTTGCCCCTTGAAAACAATTTGAAAACCACTTGAAGGCAATTTGAAAACCTTGGGCTATTTACAAAACCACTCCAACCTATCATACTCGGATTGCAAAACCTCAGCTCTGATACCCCTTTGTAACGGCCCGAGATTATGATTCCCGAGTTATGTTTCGAGGGATTAAACCCCCCGTTAGGACCTTGCGCCCCGAGTACAGGTTGAAGGTTTCGAAACTTACTTTAGTGTTTTCAAAGGGGGATTTCGTACCCAAAATCGAAGGGATCGTTGGAATCCCCGGGGAAGTCCCCTGTACTTGTCGTAATCTAAGCGTGGAAATCAGAAATCATGCGACTAGCGGAAACAAGTATAATACAAATGTCTGTCACGGCAGAGCCGGGTCAAAACGGAGTCTAAAGCGTAAATCCGAAGAAGTATAATCAGAGTCTGGTGAAGTCTATACCCCAACGCTCACTCTCCGCCGACAAAATGACCCGCACAATAAGCAAACAGCACCGATAGGATAAACATAAATAATTCCTAAAAAAATTGATTTGGGGCGGGATCAGATCGATGCCCATTTAACTCTGCATCCCAACCATAAGCACACATATACGCTATACCTAATAAAGATGCTCTAATGCAGTACGAAATTCAAACACACTAGCATGCTCCTAGTTCATAATAATGTGCAGAATACTGTAAAGGGCCCAAGACAATGCCAAGTGGCATATCCCTCTCCTACCTCCACCCCTTCCGACAGGCGGAGACTGGCCAGCTCGTGAATGCATTCATTCATAATCGGGGGGCACGCATGCCTAACCCGCTCCACAATAAAGCCCGCAGGCATATCATAATATAAGGAAGTACTCGATTGACTCAGGGTACCCGATGAGGCTGGGCTACCCTATGACCCTAGAAAAGACTCTAGGACTATCACAGATAACGGCCGTTCTGTTTACATACACATAGAGAAATAGAATGCTCAACGATCAATGCAACCTAGCATGGTACTACATGGCATGCTGATCATGAATGCAACACCTAGTATATCATGCACCTAAAGCAGGGAATAGCTCTATTCAATCTGAGTAAGCTCCGAAGAGACTTACCTGGCAGTGCAGAACAGCAAGACAAGCATTACGATAGATTAAAGATCACCTAGATACATATCACAACGTCCATATAAGTCTACAATTGACCATCCAATCCCGCAAGCACACATCACTCAATAAAGTATAACTACATCATAATCATCATCTCATCAAGTTCAACCATTCATCATTTCATCACATTCCATAAGGGCATATCATTCTCATCATTCCATTTCGCCATATTCGTATATTTGCAATAATACTCATGTATCCGCATGATCGTATATCTCCAAATTTCATCATATTAATCATAGCTCATGAGGCATAGGTCAAAAGATACGAAATTCTAACATCTCATCATGTCGTTAGTCATTCATTCATGCCATTAATTCACACAAATCATGCTATTAGCCAATCAATCATATGAACATGCTAATTAGTCATCGATCACATAATTCCCCAAGTTAGTCCCGAAACCGCGTCAAAATCCGAATCAACTAGTTAGAATTTCCGCCCTTTTGAAAACGCTCGACAACTTCATTTTTCGATTTAAATCCGACAATACCCTTTTAAATCTCTAAGTCTCATAATATTATATTTGTTTTAAATCACCATAATATTAGATCTTTAGTCTCAAAATAATGTCTTGGATTTTAAGGTCAAATCATATGATATAATATTTTAAATACCATTTTCCTTTAAATACTTTCATAAAATACCTCCAAATCTCTCAAAAATCTCAACCATTCTATTTTATGAAATCTGCCCTCATTTTATAAAAATTATAAACCAACCCCCTTTATATAATTACACAGATCGCCCCTTGTTTATAAAACTTTAAAACCGACCCTCCTTATTTTAGTAAAATTACCAAAACGGACCCTTGATTTTATAACCTCAAAATCCGGCCCCTTTGTTTAAATTGTCAAAATTGGATCTATTTGGAAGAAATAGGCCCATCATTTATTTTCTATTTTGCTGAAGAATTAGGCCCATAGATCCCTATTTTAAAACAACAATCTCGGCCCAAGGAAGAAAAGAAAATAGGCCCAACCTTTGGTTAAATCTGATCCAAGAACCAAACCCAATTTCATTTAAAAGAACCCATGAACCGGCCTCATTTTAGTTAAAACCTCTGAACCGGACCCAAAAACAAAACAAAAAGGGAAACCGAACCGCTGTTACTGTTCATCGTCTCCCTCCCCAAACCCACTGCATTCAAGAATCTAGAAAAAGGACGAAGGGAAGGAGCTTTGCCGGCGACGCCAGCTTCTCCGACCACCCAACCCGACCTCAAGGGCACGAAAGGGACACCAAAAACGCAGCCAAGGAAGAGGGAGAAAGGGGAGGAGCTCACCGAGTTTGATTCGCCGAAAACGTTCAATCGGAGCTCGATTAGACTTGTCGGTGTCGGATCCTTTTCGGAGTAGGCCTAGGAAGCATGTAAGGGAATTAAAGCTCCGACTTTACTCGGATTAAGGACAAAAGTAAGGGAATCGGGTCCTTACCGACTTGAACCCAGAAAACAGAGGAGGAAGGACGTCGGCGGTGATGCTCCTGGCTGCTTCAGGGTGCTGGCGGCTCCGGGAGGTGGAGGGTGCTTCTGCTACTGGTCGCCGGAGAAGGAGGAGGAAGGGCGAAGTGGTGGTGGTCAGGTTTGGGCTCGGCAACCAGGGGTAACGCGTGCTGGCTGCGGCTTCTTCAGGGCGGAGAAGAAAGATGGAGGCCGGTGGCGGCCGACGGGGAGACTGGGGTGGCCGGGGAGGTGTTGACGGTGACTGAAGAAGGTGAAGAGGAGCCGGGCTTGGTTCGGCAAACCCAAAGAAGGAAAGAGGGTGTGTTTTCCCTTTGAAAAGGATATGGAAAATGTGGGGAGAATGGTTCTTCTGATTTCTTAAGTGGGGGGAAGTCAGGCATTTGACAAAGTGGGGAGGTCAAACTGGTGAAGAATTAGAGGAGAGGGTTGGATGTTAGCTAGTTCGGGGAAGAAAACAAATGAGCTGGAGAGGGGTAGCTGTTGGGTTGCTGATCAACAAGGCAAAAGGGGAAGCACCTTGATTTCTCTTTTGTTTTGTTATGTAGCAGATGAATAAAGAGAAAGGGGGTGAATTTCTGATTGGTCAAGGCAAAAAGAAGGCATGCCTTTGCAGATTTTGGATAAGAGGGAGGGTGTAGAAGACAAAGACACGTCGTCACCCAAAGAGACACATTTTGAAATATCCGGAAAATAAATCTCCAAACTCGCTCACTCGATGTTGTCCCGACTTGATCGAAATTGGACCGGAATCCTCTTTAAAATACGATTTTATTATTATTATTATTATTATTATTATTATTTTAGGATGAGAATTTTAATTAAATTCATTTTTAATTTTCTTTTTCCGAAAAATTAAGATTTAAAAAAAAACCGAGCCTTTACACTCTCTTCCCTTTCTCTCCTTTGGAACGGGCTACCGGGTACAAGGGTTACCGGATATGCAATTTTTTTCCGGATCGGGTTAACCTTGCAAGGTTTTTGGGTTTTTGGGTTACCTTGTGCAGTTCCCTCTTGATTTTAATCATTTTTATGATATCATTAGTAACTCCAAATATACACATACTATGTATTTCAGTGTCCCTGTCAATCGAAGGATGTTGATTCTGGATACTATGTTTTGAAGTTTATGCAAGATATAATATCCAAAGGGAAAAATGTTATCCCAACCAAGGTATACTTTTATTATTTTCTCACTATTGTGTTTTTTCATAAATTCGATTACGATAAAAATAATAATTTTTTTTTGTAGTGGTTTGATAAAAAAAACTACTTACAAACAAGAGGAGATTGATAAAGTTCGAAAAGAATGGCTTAACCACCTATTTACCTTTATCTTCAAGTAAGTATTCCTTGCCTTTTTAAGATTTTTTTTCGTCTTACAAAATTTGATCCTAGTTAAAAATATCTCTTAGCATTATGATACTTGTTGAATTTAGAAATTAGAGATAACAAAATTATAGATAATGCATTCCATTCTGCAAATCTTGATCCATTTTGTTTTTGAATTTTTCGTAGGAAAGGCTAATTGCGATATCTTGACCTTATGTGGAGGAAGGTTTAGACGGTTCACCTTTTGAGTTTCAAGCAACATTGCAAGTCATATCGAATCCTCTTTTGCTAGCATATTGGAAGGGTATGATTCGTGTATGTATTTGAAACATAACTAATGGATGTGAAACGTTGTTTTAGTGTTGATGTTGAACATGCCTTAGTTTGAAAATGTTTAAGTAGTTGGAACCTTGTTTAATGTATGTGTTGCTTAATTGTGGATTTAGTGGCTACCATACATTGATGTGAATGGATGAAAAATGTTTAAGTAGTTGGAACCTTGTTTAATGTTTGTGTTGCTCAATTGTGGATTTAGTGGCTACCCTACATTGATGTGAATATGGATGGAAATTGCAGGTTAAATAACAGGTTAAATATCGTAATATATGAATAGGTATTAAAAAAAAATTATATAAAAGAGTTATATACCCCGGATCATATTTATCCGGTATATATACCAAGAAACAATTGACCAAATGATACTACTATACACCCCGGATTATTTCAATTTTATACCCCGGCTAAATAAAAATTACAATCCGGATTTGATATAATATATACCCCGGATTTTAAATAAATATACCCCGGACGTTTGTTTTATAGGAGAAATCGGTTACATGTATATACCCCGGATTATGTTAGTTCTATACCCCGGATAAAAAAATTTAAAACCCGGATTGGACATACCTAATACCCCGGATATTCGCATAATATACCCCGGATATTACCCTAATATACCCCGGGCGTGTCTTTCAGAGCACTTTTTTTCCAATATTGGCTAGGTTTTATACCCCGGATTTTTAAAAAAATATATATGGGGTATAAAGTCAGACCATGTTTTAACCCCACACAAATTCTACCCCGGAGCCCTATATTGTCATATCCGGGGTATATTTGAAAAACGCCCGGGGTATATTACTCATTTTCTACTAGTGAATATACGATTATAACTTGGCTTGAAAGAGAGGATCGAGCAGGCTCCAAACAAACTGAAAATTTAAGGTTTAAACTTTCATGATCGATATTTACAAATTACTAGACTAATTTTTTTAGTAACTAGGCAAGGTACTTTTGTATTCATGAAGTCCTAGAAGAAAACTCACAAGCTTTAGAGTGTTCTGGATGACTTAGTGCGTTGTACAAGAGGGGGAAAAATCCCGAATTAATGATGGTAGTTATCATAGACTGCATTAAATATCATGAAACAAAATATATGACTTTGTGCTTCTACACAATATGGCACTATGGCGAGAAGAAGCTTCAACTAAAAAGAAATATACCTTCACTAATTAAAGTATGCATATAAAAGAGATTTTGGTTCAAGACTTCAAGTAAAAAGCCTGCATTATTACACAAAAATGCAAACTAACAGAAAAGTATGTCGGCCCAAAAGATAGCCTCCTAGGAGTAAAGTCTAGCCCAACTCCCAACATCACTAAAGACAAACTCTACAACTAGCAATTTAGCCTTGTACTGTATGGCAAGAAGGGTACTGTAATTCCCTCATTTTCATTGCAATTAAATCATCAAATGATTATCTCATCATACGCATATCATTCCTAAGTTATCACAACTCAAGCCTTACACTTGGATTGAATCATCTATTAAACATTATAATAATATAATCACGTTACTTGTTATTTTAAATGAACACAAACATGCATATTGATTATATACCAATAAATAAATCATTGAATAAAATTATAAACATAGCTTAAAATCATGGAGCACCCACGTGTAAATGTAAATACTCGAGTAAATAAACATAGCTCACACGTGGAATCAATCTCCGATGATGAGAACTCTTCCAGCAGCTCTAGCCACACGATCCTACAAACCCCAAGGCAGCTTCTTGAATTTCTTGTCGTCCATA
The DNA here is from genome assembly GCA_037127255.1 of Persicaria tinctoria. NCBI lineage: Eukaryota > Viridiplantae > Streptophyta > Magnoliopsida > Caryophyllales > Polygonaceae > Persicaria > Persicaria tinctoria. Next base: position 30,020,972 of record JBANSL010000001.1, read on the forward strand.
TGCATCTTCCTCTCTTCCTCTTGGAACCTGAAAATTGCCAACAGAATACCATTCTCTTATAAAGGCAAGATCATAAGTATAAATTTAAACCCTGAAAGCACCAAAGAAAAGCAACTTGCATAGACTGGATATGATTATAACTTGGCTTGAAAGAAAAGCTCAAGCTTTTTGGTTCAGAAGTTTGCTTTGGAAACTCCGTTATCAAACCGCTAACATGAGGGCCAACTACCTAATGGTATATACCAAAAGGAATGGAGAAAAATATGGATGTGTTTAAAAACAGAGAGCTCATTGTTCTTTCCCCAACATGCATATGTCATATGAAAAGGAATTAAAAAAGAATCTATAAGAAAGAGAAAGCAGTCAAAATATAATGCCAAACGAATAACAAGAGATTGTGATGATATACCTGATTTTTGATGTTATACCCTTTGTGAGGCCAAATCCCATCCTGAAGATGTTAAAAGGTTTGCATTGGCTCAAATCTTTCAACTGATAGTAATTCAAAGCTTCAATGTCGCAATGGCTAATAATTTGTATTATAGAGTAACAAATCATCAGATTTGTGATATTATTAGGCTCGCTGTGCAAAGTACTATATTTCAATAATAAATAGAGTTTATCAAGGCAAGTGCAATAAGGCTCATGAGGATTAAGTGGAAATAATATTAGACTAAAAAAAATGAGAAATCACCATGATTGGACCAACCAGTAACCACTATTTCCCAAGCTCTTCACTTACCTATCCTATGAAGCAAAAACTATGATAATGCGTCTCTATGAGTTTAGAACAAACATCTTAAGAAGTCAAAAAGTGTACAAGGTTAAAAAGAATGATAAAAAAATGGCATTCCAAAGGGTTGCAATTATAGGTGTTTACCAATCCAGGCTATCTAGCATCATATTTATAGGACAAAAACAACTAATATTTGCAAAAGGGAAAGGCCAAACCTTATCATAACCAGAACATAACAGATTAGAAGATCGAGGTTGCTCGGCTAATATTGTCTCAATTGTCCTTTTAATAATATGAAAGTATAATAAAGCATCATCCAAATTGAAAGGCAAAACTAATTTTTAGGATATCTTTAAGACAGTTCATTTAATTTAATGAAGAGCAACTTGAATGAGATGTAAACAACGCCTATAGCAAAGGAGATATTGAAGGACCTCCCAAATTCTACACAATTGGCTACCCGATCTGTATCAACCAAATCCAAATTTCTAAGCCTCATAAATTCTACAGTTCTGCATACCATCCCACTTAAAAACAAAACAAATTTCATAGGAAAGAGTGGAGAATCGAAACCTTAAAATACTACATTTCAAAACCCTAATTTTCACATGAAACGAAACCCCCAAATTGAAGGTCGGGTGTGTGATCGACTGTGTGCAAAGAATCCTACCCAAAGATGACCACATGGTCCGGTCGATCTCCGTCTGCGTTCGCTTCTAGTCCTAGGCATCCCTCTGCCTTCGCCTCTTGTCGCAGGTTTCCCTTCGCCCTCTTTAAAGAAGCCTCTTCAATCAGCAAGTGGTCTCCCTATGCCTTCACCTCTCGTCGTAACTCTCGCATCCCCTTCACCTTCGTCCTTCACCTCCATTTGTAGGTCTCCCACCCTTCACCTTCGTCCTTCACCTCGATTTCCCTTCTTATTGTTGGTTTTGAGAAATAATAAAGTGCTCTCGAAAGCCGATGTATCCAAGTTTGGAAGCCGCTTCATAAGGGTAATAGAAACTCTTTTTTGTTTGTTTTCGGAACCACTTCATTAGATAGGAAAAAGAAAGTTTTAGAAAACCGACGCAATAGATTAAATAACCGTCATAATACACATTAAAACCGCCACAATAGATGTATTATGATATCCATGCTCAAAACCGTCACTTGAACCGCCACAATAGAATAAACCTCCACACAAACCGCTTCAATATACTAGCCGCTGCAAAATAGTGTTACAATAGGTCCAAATTGTAGTAGTGTCTTAGATAGGCATAATAGACATTTTTAGTTTAGTTAGTTTGCATTTCGTTCATACTTTGTAGTTAATTTGCATCTTGTGATTATTTTGGAAGAATTCGGATTCTGCACAAATTTGTGGTTACTTTGCATATTGAATCTGAATACATTTGGGAGATGCAATATCTTGAAGAGGAATACAAAAGACATTGGAAAGAAGCAAGGAAGGAAGAGAATCAAGGAGTACTTGGAGCTGCTCGCGAAGCTGAACAAAAGGATACGCAGCGGGACATGTCGCGGTCGCGGTAATGGAGAGTGACGCGGGTATGTAAAAGCAGTCGATGCCGCGGCCGCCGCATTTGTTGTCAGCGCGCCGCGTTTCGTTTAATGAAACCCTAGTTTTGTTGTTTTTGTTCCATGGCCGATTAGACTTATTAAAGGCCGAATGTTATTATTTCTCTTTCACTTCTATTCTATTCTACGTTCATCAGACAATTTAGAAATTGAGCGATGTCTTCCATGAGGGACTAAACTCATCTGTTCTGCCTACAATTTGACGCTTTATTTGGATTGTGAGTTTCTAATTCTTGTCCATCGTTTCCTATATTTGAATGCTTCAACTTCTTCGTGCTTGATTGTTTATTGTTTTGTTTTATCTTGTCTGGCCAACTTGTTGAATTAATTCAATTGCTAAGGTTTTATAGATTCCTGATTGTGAACCTTAACCTAAGTAGCAAACTTGTCCCTTTAGGGCTGATTGAACTAATTGGATAAGTAGGAAGTTGGATGTGTTGTTAAATCCCTATTTAGGGACTGCAAATACCTTGGCTAATCTCTGGACTTAAAGCTATCAATTGGGGTAAATCCTTCTTTAGGGACTGTTCGAATGATAAGGGTTTCTAGGACTGATTGGACTAGTAACTATATTAGGTCCGGACAAGGCCATTTATAGGAAACTTAATAGGACGGGAAGAAGTTACAAGGATCCCTTTACCCAAATAAAGTGGGAAATTGTAGGTAGAATTGCTTCTCATAGTTGTTTGAAACAAATTCATTTACTTTGCTTTCATCAATCCGCTTTGATAAAAGGCGGAACTTTCACAGTTAAAAAACCCCTTATTGGTTACTTTAATCGACACTAAAATCATACTTGAATAACAAAATTCCTTGTGGATCAACCTCTTACTTATTGCTATACTAGTTATAGGTTTGAGTTTTCTTTGACGGATCAACGACTTCCAGCCGTCAAATTTGGCGCCGTTGCCGGGGATTTTTATTAATTCTTGTGTGTTTTTTGTGTTGATTTTGGTGTGGACCGTTTTATATGCCCCCACATATGCATAGCTGACATGGGAGTTTTTAGTTACGCTGGAGCGTGTGGATGATTATGGAATTCGGTTCCATTTGATGGACTAGATCCACACTTGTACTTCTGACCAGCTGAGAGAGATCTTTGGGATCACGCAGGCGCCCACCCCAGATTGGTCTTTCCTGGCCTCGGAACAACAACTTCATGACTTCTGGTATGCAGCGACTGGATCTACATTTGATGGACACAAAGGCGAGTACAACTACAAGTTTGTTCACCCCTGCCTTCGATTGGTTCACAAAGTCCTGGCCATGTCTTTCAGCGGCCAAGGTGATGTGAACAAGGTACCCGCTGGCGATTTGCCTTGGTCATGGAGCCTTGCTCCCCAGTCCCATGGTACGCCAGACTGGGTTGAGATATTTGTTGAGAGCTGTCCGCGGATCCAGGGGAAGAAGAAAGGGAGAATTGGTCTGGGAGGCATGATCAGCCTCATCGCCCACCGCTATCTTGAGCCTACACAGTGTGGTGTACTTATGTCTGGTGGGTACACCTATACAGAGGAGCAACTGAGGAAGGCTTATCTGAGGAGCAACTGAGGAAGGCCTATCTGATTGAGGACTCTGAGGCCACGGGCTTCATCTGGAAATCGGGAAAGCATGGAGACCACCACTTGAGGCTGCCTAGGGGCTTGCCTTATGGCCCTACCAATGTTTTCCTCTACCTCTCGGGCGATGACGACGATGATGATGAGGATGTCGGTGAGGAGGACCAGGAGGATGCCCCAGCGAAGATCGATTATCACATAGGGGATGCACAGTACGCAACTGGCTCTTCTGCGAGGCCTCGCTCTTCTGCTGATGATGATGCCTAGCGAGACCACATGTTCACAGAGTTTCATTGTATGTCTATGCGCCAGGACTCCTTCGAGTTCACACTCAGCGACATTGACTGCAATGTGCGGGAGATGTCCTACAACATGGAGGAGATGCGGAGAGAGCAGACTTACTACCTGCGCCAGCAGTACCCACACATTCCGCCCTACCAGTCTCCGCCCTACCCGCCTCCGCACCAGTGAGTGGTTAGTTTATTTCTCCTTCACCCTGATTTCATCTGATTTATTTTTGTTGTCTGTATTGTTTCATTGAGGACAATGAAAATTTTAAGTGTGGGGGAGAGGAATGTTGTATATACTGTCATTTAGTAGATCATATTTAATTTTATGCACCATGTTTAAGTTTATTTAATTGTTGTTTAGTTTAATTGCTGTTTAGTTTATTTAATTTTTAATTTTCGGTAATTTTCGTATTAAAAAAATTCCAAAAATCAAAAAATAATCATGCATTGCATCCATATGTGTTATTCAAATACCCATCTGGCTTAGTTTGTCCTCTAATTTAAATTTCAAGCATGATCATATAAATCCCTTGGAGTTCTGGATGTTTTGGCCTTGGCTATATTTGATTTTTTGTGGAACATGAGCTAGAAAATATAATTGAGCATGTATGATTGAGCTGAAGTATGATTGAAGTCCTAAGAACATGACCTTGTGAGAATGTTTAGCCTTATTTGAAATCTTTTGCTCAATTGTGTGAATTACTCTCCTTGTGTTGCTACCTCTTGGCATTGACTGCAGTATCTAATTTTTAAAACCGACTCACATGATTATTGCTTGCGGAGTTTCTGTTTATATTTTGAGTCTTTTGGTTAAATTTGCGCATACTTAGTAAAATAAGGTGGCAATGGTTGATGCACTTAGTAACCGGGTCTACGCATGACACCCATGAGTATGATTTGCGCAAAACGATGTTGAAAACTATCCACTAGAAAGAAAGCTTGATCATTGAGTAACCAGGTTCATTCATGACACCCATATTTGCAACTTGCGTCAAAAGATGTTCAAGTGGACTTCATATTAGTAGGTTGAGGTGTTGATAGACCGGGGCCATTCATGACACCCATGTTTGTGCCTCGCGTAAGGAAAGCACTAAGACATGAAAATAAATAGAAAGAAAAAAGAAAAGAAAAGAAACAAAAGAAAAAAAACGTCAGATTTTATTTAGTTTCCGTTATTGTGTTCCTCAAGTAATGGCATTTCGGTGGAGATTTGGTGATATGGTGGTCAATTTCTACGAGTTTAGTGCATGTTGGTTTGAGTTGAGAGTTGTACCTTAAATCCTAAACACATGAGAGCATGAGTGAAACACATATTTCTAGTGAGGTTGGATGATGTCTACTTCTAAGCTTAGATCACTGGAATACATGCTATGACATTTGTTTGCTTGGTTTATGTTTGCACTTGCTATGATGTTGCTTTTTGATGAGTTTGAAACTTGAAGGGATTTCTTGTGGGATGCATTGATTCATGTTCATTCTATCATTGCTTGAAGACAAGCAAAGGTTAAGTGTAGGGGAATTTGATAATGCATATCTTAGATAGACATCATAGGCATTTTTAGTTTAGTTAGGTTGCATTTCGTTCATACTTTGTAGTTAATTTGCATCTTGTCATTATTCTGGAATAATTCGGATTCTGCACAAATTTGTGGTTACTTTGCAGATTGAATCTGAATACATTTGGGAGATGCAATATCTTGAAGAGGAATACAAAAAGACATTGGAAAGAAGCAAGGAAGGAAGAGAAGCAAGGAGTACTTGGAGCTGCTCGCGAAGCTGAACAAAAGGATATGCAGCGGGACATGCCGCGGCCGCAGCAATGGAGACTGCCGCGGGTATGGAAAAACAGTTGATACCGCGGCCGCCGCATTTGTCGCCAGCGCGCCACATTTCGTTTAATGAAACCCTAGTTTTGTTATTTTTGTTCCATGACTGATTAGACTTATTAAAGGCCGAATGTTATTATTTCTCATTCACTTCTATTCTATTCTACGTTCATCGGACAATTTAGAGATTGAGCGATATCTTCCATGAGGGACTAAGCTCATCTGTTCTGCCTACAATTTGACGCTTTATTTGGATTGTGAGTTTCTAATTCTCGTTCCTTGTTTCCTATATTTGAATGCTTCAACTTCTTCATGCTTGATTGTTTATTGTTTTGTTCTATCTTATATGGCCAACATGTTAGATCAATTCAATTGCTAAGGTTTTGTAGATTCCTGATTGTGAACCTTAACCAAAGTAGCAAACTTGTCCCTTTATGTCTGATTGAACTAATTGGATGAGTAGAAAGTTGGATGTGTTGTTAAATCCCTCTTTAGGGACTGCAAATACCATGGCTAATCTCTTTACTTAAAGCTATCAATTGGGTTAAATCCTTTATTAGGGACTGTTCGATTGATAAGGGTTTCTAGGGCTGATTGGACTAGTAACTAAATTAGGTCGGGACAAGGGCATTCATAGGAAACTTAATAAGACGAGAAGAAGTTAGAAGGATCGCTTCAACCAAATATAGTGGAAAATTGTAGGTAGAATTGCTTCTCATAATTGTTTGAACCAAATTCATTTACTTTGCTTTCATCAATCCGCTTTGATAAAAGGCAGAACTTTCACACATAAAAAACCCCTTTTTGGTTACTTTAATCGGCACTAAAATCATACTTGAATAACAAATTTCCATGTGGATCGACCTCTTACTTATTGCTATACTAGTTATAGGTTTGAGTTTTATTTGACGGATCAACGACGGGTTTTCCAACGGTCATTCTGCGTATTCCATCGTGTTTTCTGGGCATTCGGGTCGGCAATTACCGGGTTTAATCACTGCAAACCGGTGATCTCCATTGACGGTACCCACCTTTATGGGAAGTACAAAGGAGTGTTCATGATGGCGATGTCAATTGATACTGACAACCACATATTCCCTCTGGCATATGCAATTGTCGAGAGTGAGAACACTTCAAGTTGGTCGTAGTTCATGCAGCTAATCCGCAAACGAGTGACGCAGCGGACTGGGCTTTGTGTTATTTCTTATGGCCATCCGGGAATCCTCAGAGTGATGCAACATCCTCATTGGATGCCACCTCATGCCCACCATAGATTCTGCATCCGACATCTTGCATCGAATTTGAACAACACGTTAAAAAATCGCCCCCTGAAGGCTCTGCTGAAAAATGTTGCGTAGGTCAAGGAATGAGAAGAATTCGATGAGGCGATGTTGGCCATCCAGAGATGTGACGAGCATGCCTACAACTACCTTTGTGAAATTCTACTAGAGAAGTGGGCTCTTGCATGGGATGGAGGGTTCATATCTGGTATTATGACCACGAACATGTCAAAGTCTTTCATATATGGTATTGTGTGACTGATTATTCTATATTGATGGTTTATGTATTATGTATTGATGGTTTATGTGTTCTGTATTGATGATTTCTGTATGACTAGTTTGTTATGTGTTCTCTCTGTATGACTAGTTTGTTATGTGTTCTCTCCGCATGACTAGTTTGTTATGTGTTCTCTCTGTTTGACGAGATAATTCATGTATCCCCATGTAGATCAATCATCATGGATCCAGGACCACAGGTGGCGGATGTGCTTACTCGACTGCTCCATCATCGTTCCATAGATGTGTGGAACGATGCCCCATATGTAAGATATTAACGCACATGTATGAGTTCCTCCTTTGTAAAACCTTCCTGACATCTTTCTTTCTCAAACCTGTTGTAGACGTTGAACCCGTTGACGAATAGATTGCATCTCCGGATGTTTGGTCGGGCACACGTCGACAACAGGATCCTACATTACATGCGCGTGGCCGGGTTCTACTACGTACATCGATTAGGGTCGACGTTTGAGATGGATGTGCATCTCATCACTTCCCTCGTGCAGAGATAGAGGCCAGAGACACACACATTTCACCTCACGGTTGGGGAGGCCACCATCACACTGCAAGATTTGGCGGTTATAATGGGCATGCGGGTGGATGGAGTGGGAGTTACAGGCACAACCAGCCACAACTGGCGCAGGGTTTGCCAAAATCTATTGGGAGTCGAGCCACCATTGGCGGACTTACGAGGCTCGTCCGTGAAAGTGCATTGATTAAGGAATGTGTTCGGCCACCTGCCCGATGACGCTGACGATGCATTGGTTCAATGTCATGCAAGGGCATACATATTGCAGTTGATGGCAGGTGCCATTCTCTCGATGTCGTTACAGTCTATGGGTCCACTTCCGCCCTCTACTTCAATGGGCAATCAGAATGTGCAAGCATCTCCCGCCTACCGCATATGACCCCGACGACCCGCCTTCCCGCCAACATTAGCCGAGGATATTGTGTGGGAGGAAAACATCCAGCAAGAGGGTAACTAGGTGGACCATACAGATGCGGAGGAGGAGGATCATCCAGCAAGTGGAGATGACGAGGAAGGGGGTGACGATGACAGTGAAGAGGAAGATCATCTACAACGTAGTAGTCGTAGGCGATAGGATTATTTTAGTATTATGGTTTGGATATTATTAGTTTCACTAAGTTCTGGTTTGGATTTTCAGTTACTTAGACATCTTTTAGACATCTATATTCATAATTTGCAGTCGAACAATAATACCATCTTTATCCATAATTTGCAATCTACAACTACCATCTGGTTCCAATCGAACAATACTACCAACTTTCCCATATTTTTTAGATTTACTAAAGTTATTACAACATAAACAATATGAATAATTAACTTAATCATAAACAATCAAACTTTCCTAAAATTTTGTCGATTTTCATAACATCGGGTAGGCGTGGCCACGGGTTACGGGTCAACCCGTGACCCGCCGGGTCGTACGGGTCAACGACTCGGCGGGTCCGGGTTGGCGGGTAGGGACGAGTAGCGGGTTAGGGTTAGGGTCGGGAGATACGTGACCCGTGACCCGCCGGGTCGGCCTATTTTTTAAAAAATATCCGGGTCGACCCGCCGGGTCGGCCTATTTTTAAAAAATATCCGTCGGGTCGAACGTTGGACCCGGTGGGTCGATCGTTGCCCAACGGCTCCATTGGAGGGAAATGGCGCAGTTTGGCTCTATTAATAGGCCCTTTCCCTCCCAATTCCAACCCACACCTCACTCATCTCCCCTAATCTCATCTTCATCTCTCTAATCGCTCTATAATCGCTCTCTAATCGCTCAACATGTCGGGTTTCATCAACCGAGTTACTAACCCAGTTACTAGGGGTCGCAAGAGTGTTAGTGGAGCCCCATCTTCATCGACCCCGAGTGTCGGAGGAGGCGGCTCGAACCCGGCGGCGGCACCAAGCCTTCGTCGAAGTGCATCGGTCTCGGCGGTGAGCGGATCCCGACGTCGTCAAGATGATGCTCTACTCACCGACCACGTCGACGAGATCATGGAGGAGGAGGAGGAAGCCGAGCTCGAGGCCGAAGGGACCCCCCAAGCCGGAACTCCGACGATTCCGACCCAAGAGTCTGGGTTGACCCGCCGGGTCTGAACCGACGGGTCAACCCGTCGACCCGATGACCCGCCAGGTGACCCGAACCCGCCAACCCGTGGAAATCCCGGGTTAGGGTTCGGGTCGCCCTCCCCCGACCCTTGACCTGGCGGGTCGAACCCGTCGACCCGCCGGGTCTGACCCGTGGCCACGCCTAACGTCGGGTATAAATTATCCATTACCTCAATTTACGAATACATATATATTTCGTAAATATATGTAAACAAAATGTGGTTGTGTCGACTCCAATGGCGCTGGGTTAAATAGAGGGGAGGTTACGGTGTTTCAGGGTGGAGAAGGGTGAGTCGCTATTCAGAACAGCGACTCACCGAGGAATATATTCCCTTCGGCAGAGGAGACAAGCAGGGAAATTTTTTTGATGCACACACCCTGCTATATTCTTATCTTCCATCAACATTCGCTATAAAAAGAAATTTTTTTTGTCGTACTATGTTAAACTTTTATGTAAGAGTTTCCTTTCAGACGATATAGCAACGAGCGAAGCTCGTTACTAATAATAAGTCCATCTCCTAAAATAGATTTTTTAGTTCGACATCTATAAGGGTAAGGGTTGGAACCTTACCCTTAGATGTCTCCAGTGTAAGGTTCCTCCCTTACCCTTAGCCCCAAATTACCCCTCTCTCTCTCTCTCTCCCTCCCTCCCTCCCTCCCTCCTCCGACCTCTCATTCGTCTCATCCCTCCCGTCCCTCCCTGACCTCTCCTCTATCAGTCTTCCTTCTTCCTCGCCTCTGAAAACCCTAATCCCTAGAGAATCCCATCCATGCCTCCAAAATTGCGCCTTGTGCAGACTCACCTGAAGGGGAAGAAGAGGCATTCCTCGTCTTCTCCGGCTCCGACTCCTCCACCTCTGCAACGACATGAGCCCTCATCTTCGTGATGTGCGCTCATTTTAACATGTTTTTCGCTTACATCTATTTCGTTTTCTGTTCATATTTTATACTTCTATATTGGGAAAGTATGAGATTTGTGTAGTTTATGTTTATTTGGAATATATGGAGATCTACACAAGTTCTTGTTTAATTTTGCAGAAATCTGAAGCTTTTGGAGCAATTCGGAGAACAAGAAATCAAGTTGGAAATCCACTCGACGTCTACTGAAGGACTCGACGTTGAGTTCCATAAAAGAACATATTGAGCCATGAATAAAGGAAGCCACTCGACCCGACATGAAGGATTCGAGTGACACACTTGACATTCACACATGGAGAGTAGACGTCGAGGCTGGCTACACTCGAGACAAAAGGAAGGAGTCGATATCGAGTCCTTGACTCGATATCGAGTGACATTATAGAAGTGATCCGGTGCATTTTCGAGTCCGAGGTGATTACTTGCCCATTAAGAGAATGATCTTTTATCATGTTTGGAAGACATATATATATATATATATATATATATATATATATATATATATATATATATATATATATATATATATATATATATATATATATATATATATATATATATATATATATTCTTAGGGGAATTCCATATTTACCTAGGGGAATTTTATTTCTTTCCATTTAATTAATTAGGAATGTTTTATTTTTTAGATAGAGATAGATAGATTGCTCTCCTTGGGTAGCAAGGATTGAACCCTATAAATATAGCCCTACGGGCTGAGTTTTTATTCATTCTATTCCAATTCAATTCCATTCCACAACACAAGCAAGAGAGAGAGAGAGAGAGAGAGAGAAGCCGATTGGAGTTGTGAAGCGAGAGAGATTATGACTTTGTTCGATTTGTACTCTTTTCTTTTAATTCAATTCAAGTTATTTTTCTTATGATTATGATGATGTTTTATATGATGAAGAGCGAGTAGTCCCCTTACTTCTAGGGTCGGGGGTGATCCCGACGATAGCCATGTAAGTTTGTCAAAGGCATTATCTTTTTATGTGATTTCATCTTCTATCCCTAATTGCATGATTCTTCAACGAGAGTGGTAGGTGATCCTTATTTGTAATATTGAAACGAAAGCAATCTTATTATGAATTTGGATTAATTATCAAAGAGGGTAGTAACAATTAGGGTTTATGTGAGAGCCTCTATCACCTATTTGTTAATAACGAAGGTTATTTGGTGAAAAGCGTATTCCTTTCATGAATTTGGCATAATTCTTATATGGTTATCGTTGTGGCATGATTCCCCGACTATGGAAGTTGTTTAGTTTATTGATAAATTTACAACCTTTGCGATTATTTCTGTTCATTATTTTCTTATTCCATCCTATTATTCTTCGTACTACTTTTCCAACAATTTGGTTACGTATTGTTTTCTGTCAAACCACTTGACATCGACTACTTGAGTCGACATCGATTTCCCCTGAGTCGACATCGAGTGGCCTTCTACTCGACGTCGAGTTGTATGTTTTCTGTTGTGCAGGTTTTCACTAGAAATTGACTTTTGACCCGACATCGACCCATCTGATTCGATATCGAGTGAGCTGTTGGTCAACGTTAAGGGTTGTTTTCAAGAAACTGATTAGGCGAGCGCTGACATGCTTCCTCGTGGATTCGATCCTAACTACCCTATCACTACAGCGGGAGGGTTTCTTGTATTTTATTTGCGTGGACTTGAAAATCAGTTTGAATTTATATTCTTATTTGTTTACAATCGATTCCCTCCATAACACTTCACCCTCTACCTCAGTGGCTTCAGCGCCTCCGACCCCGGCTCCTCCACCACTACAACTAGAGGATCCCACTCCCATTCCCACTTCATCGACTCCAAATCCTGCTGCGCCTAGCTTCCACTCCCACTCCCTCTACAAACCCGAAGCAACCTCCTCTCTTTTGTCTGTCCAATGGCAACTCTGGGCCATCCACGACCATCGTTGGTGCCAACCCAGTACCTAGATTATCAACCGAGGGGGCTCGCTCCATTCGTTGCCCCGATGAGAACCTCTTCTACTTCTCTCTCTCTCTCTCTCTCTCTTTCTCTCTCTCTCTCTCTCTCTCTCTATCTATCTCTCTCTCTCCCCCTCTCTCGGATTAGGGTTAGGCTTTCAATTAATTTGCGATTTCAATTACGTAGGGTTTCAATTACTTTAGCATTAGGGTTTTTCGAGTTAGGGTTTCAATTATTTTAGGATTGAATTTTAGTGTTAAGATGATTAAAAGAGACTGCAATTGAATTGTTCTTAGAACACAAAATTTGGGGAAAATCCTTAACATGTTTTGGAATTAAAAAAGAATGCAATTGAATTGTTCTTACAAGTAAGATGCAAGTGTAAGAATTGATACTAAGTTGTTGTTGAATTGTAGGTAAGCATCGCACCGTGAAGAGTCACAAAATAGCACTTATGAAGAGGGCAGTGGAGAAGAAGCTCAAGATCGAGTAGTTCAAGTTTCACAATGAGCCTGGCCAGAAGGAGTTGTATGACACCTTCGTCCGAGACATTGGGTGTGCTGTCAGGGACAAAGTGCGCGCAGATACTTGCATCAACGTGGAGCAAACTCACGAAGGAGCAACAAGCCCATGTTAGGGATTACATGGATGTGGGTAACTTGTCTATTTCATATCATGTATTTCATAGTAATTGTGATTATACATTAATACATAAAGTACATTAAGGTAATCTAATATGAAGTTATACATCCATAAAGTACATTATAAAGTTCTTATTTCTGATATGAATTAAATTTCCTTGTTTTTTGTTACTACTTTTAATGACTGAAATAACTTGTAAAACTTGAAGAAAGAGGTCATTGATTAGATTAATTGACAACTAATAAATCATTCTATTTGGTAATTCATTTGGTATTACTTTTATTTTTGTACTTAAGTTTCTGTTTTGGTCTTCATTTGGGTTTCAAATTCCAGAACATTCACATAGGTTTTTATATTGACTAGATTCATTAAACATAAAGTACATGGTAATCTAAAGTACATAGTAATTGTCATTATACGGGTAGGCCAATTTGCAAAAGTAGACCAAAAAAAAAATCTTTGCAAACCTAGACTAGTACATTGGTTTTTGTCTAAGGGTAGAATATAGTCTAGTTTTGCAAATTTCTGGGGCAACCAGATGGGAAAGTAGCAGGTGAAGGGGGGGACACTGTAGCTGTTGTGAGCCTAATTCTCCATGTTTTATGTTGACTTTCATATCGATTTCTGTAAGCATTTCATGCATTTTGGGCTAGATTTATACAGAATCTGTGTAGTTTACGTTTATTTGCCAAATCATGGAGTCTACACTAGTTTCTGTTTAATTTCGCAGAAATCGGACGCACTTTGGAGCTTAATGGAAAGTCATGAAGAAGCTAAGAATGGTGTAGCTAGAGGAAAGCCCACATTTCGGCATTCATCATTTTGAATCACGCTTTGATGTCTTCATGAAAGTTGTAGCCCTCGAAAAGAGCTTTCCAACGCATGTTCATATGTGTCAATCGAACGAACGAGGACTCGGGAAAGTGTATTTCAAGACAGAGCAGAATGTTGAGAGACAAAGAGAAGTCGATTTCGACCTATATTGGTCAATATCGACAAAAACCAAGTCGAAATTTCTGCCAGAGCAGAAATCGAGTTGTGAAAAGAAGAATCCGAGAAATCAACTCGATGTCGACCAAGCTTGGTCGATATCGACTAGTCCTCAGAAGCCGATTTCGATCAAGTTCGAGTCCGAGTGCTGAGCTGGCTTTCTTCCACATGAAGCAAGAGATATTCTATCAACACAAGAGAAGATTTATCAAGTCCAATGAGGATTTATCCACTTTAGATATAGTTTCCTTTTAGATACAATTATTTTATTTCCAAATTTATCTTGATGTCATTAGATAGATAAATTTAGATATAGATAGATATTTCTTTCCTAGATTAGCTAGGGAATGAAGCCTATAAATAAAGTCTTAGGGGCTGAGTTTTATTCATTCAATTCCAGTTACAATTAGTTACAGAGAGAGAGAGAGAGAGAGAGAGAGAGAGAGAGAGAGAGAGAGCTTGTGGCGAGAGAGGTTGGAGAAGGCGAGAGCGGGATTTGGCTTCGATCGGTTGTAAACTTTCTTTTAGTTTATTAATGAAATTTATTTTCCTAAAATCTTTGATGAGTTTCTTGATGATGAAGAGCGAGTAGTCACCCAACTTCTAGGGTCGGGGTGAGCCCGAAGGTAGCCATGTAAGGTGATACGGTAAAGGTACAATCTTTTGATGCGATTTCGTCTTCTATCTCTATGAGCATAATTCTGTTGCGAGAGTTGACGGTGATCCTTGTTTGTTTTATTGAAGCAAAAGTGATCTTAATGCAACTTGGATTAATTATGTGAAAAAGGGTTAGTAACAATTAGGGTTTATGCGAAAGCCGCTATTTTTCCATTTGTTAATAACGAAAGTTATTTGATGAAAAACATGATCTTTTATGCCTTTATGTGTTATTTTACATGGTTATCGTTGTGGTGTTGAAACCCTGATCCTGGAAGTCTTTTAGTTTATTGATTTTATTTCATCAGTTTTGAGTTTTGTCTTGTGAAAAGCTTCGAATTTTGGTTTCTGTGATTGGTCGAAATTGAGCACTGTTGGTCGAAATTTATAGGTCGATATTGAGTGGTATAGGTTGATATCGACCGATTTTAGTTTTCTGTTCGTTTCTGCTTGTTTCTGTGTTTTACAGTTTCTGTCGACAGTGTGGTCGATATCGACTAGATAGGTCGATATCGAGTGCTCTCCTGGTCGATTTCATGCTGAGATCTAGGACTGAAAAGGCGGGCGTTGTCACGCTTCCTCGTGGATCAATCTTGACTACCTTCTCCTACAGCGGGAGGAAGTCTTGTAATTAATTTGCGGAGAACAGGGAGTCGAATTTGGAATTTATATTTCATACTTGATTTTCCTCCTAACAGTAGTTGCACTGTAGCTGTCAATGACATGTGACACCAAAAGGCATCCTCTGTTCATTTCAGAAAACTGTACACTGCCCATCTTACCAATAGAATGAATTGGTCCTACCAATAGGCTAAAACTGTCTTTCCATACTTGGAGATATTTTGGAGAGAATCTGTAGGGGATTCACTGTAGCTGATTTGGCGGGCTGTCAGTGCATTTTTGGCGCCAAAACAGGGTTCCTCCTTTGGGGAAAGGGGGAGCATTTATGAGGGAAAAATGCAATGATTTCATTGATGGGTGTCCCCCAAGAACATATATAAGCTTCAAAGGAGGATCTGAAACACCATAACATGCTCTGCGAAAAGTGAGGCAGAATAGGAGAGAAGCGGAAAGGACGGGGAAAAAGTTACACGTTCATCCCAGGAAACGATACAGTCCCCATCCTACCAATAGAATATTTTCGTCCTACCAATAGTGTACAACTGTCCTTTCATACCTGAAAAAGTGCAAGAAGTTTGTCCGATGACAGTGGCAGCGATGAATAAGTGATCTTGTACCTATCCTTTGTTGTTGTTCCTTTTTCTTATAACAGAACTACCCCTAGGTGATGGTTTCAAGAGACCAGTTGCAGAGAGTTCGTAATTTATACTCTCTTTTTGCAGAACTTGCAAATTAAGATTATAAATTTATACTCTCTTTTTGATCAATTGCAGAACTTGCAAATTCATACTACAAATTCAAGCGCTATTTTTTGCTTCCTGCGAAATTATCACTTCTTGATGCCTAGACAATCCTAAGGACCCATTGAAAATAGCCTATTAGCTCAATTGGTAGAGCGTTGTGTTTGCAGACAAAGATGTGAGTTCGACTCTCACATAGGCTAATACAGAGTATGTGTTCATGAATCTCTCTAAACTTATACAATTATGAACCTGACAGAAAATATATATACTAATGGTAGGAAAAATTTATGAACATGTTATGACAAATTCATAAATCTCTCTGAACTTATACGATTATGAACATGACATGAAATATATACACTGGTGGTAGGACAAATCTGTGAACATGGTAAGACAAATTCATAAATCTCTCCAGACATTTATAATTACGAACCTGGTAAGAAATATATACACTAGTGGTAGGATAAATTTGTAAATCTGGTAGGGACGATTCCCCCTTTTCTTTTCCACTATCTCACTTTCCCCCTTTTCTTTTCGAAGTTTAGGTTTTACTTATTTTTCTTTCTCCAAATGATGATCATGAACTTGTGAGCGATGGCTGGGTACTTCTGAGTGTCAATCTTCACTACTTGGATCTTGTCTTTCAGTGCAGCACTAACTTTATCCAGGATAGGGACCATAGCTTGAGATTCATCATCACACATGATAAATGCATGTATAGCTTTTGCATCTGTGGTTCATATAACTTCAGTTTCTGCCTGTGGAGCCTGCCTTCTCCTTTTGCTTTTCTGAGATTCATCATCATTCATTTTTTTCGTAAAGTCAATTATGCATTCACATTTTCACAATAGTATAAATATATCATACCATAAGTGTGCATCTATCTTACCATTAGTGTCAAGTTATACAGGAATTACTGGGTTTCCATGTTGATCCTACCAATATCGTTATTGTCTCCTACCATTAGTTTCCATCTATCCTACCATGAGTTTTCAAGTTTCCTGCACTTTTTGACTTAGTTCTACACTTAGGAATTTCGGTGATTACATTATTATCATACCAATATCGTTTATTTATCCTACCAAGTTCACAAATTTGTCCTATCACTAGTGTATATATTTCCTCCGCATTAGCCTATGTGCGAAATAATCTAGTGAAGTAAAAACACGCGTTTGATGGTCAGAAAAAATCAAAGGTGAGTTTCAGGCTTCCTGGGAGAAAGAATGTAGTAGTTCATCCTTTTGAAACTAATGTACTAGTTCATCCTTTTAATTCCAAAGTATTTACACTTTAACGGCCACAGAGATGACGAGAACACAAAAAAAAAATTATCCTACTAGGTTCACAAGTTTGTCATACCACTAGTGTATATATTTCCTACCAGGCTCATAATTTTATAAGCCGATGAATTTGTCCTACCAGATTCACAAATTTGTCCTACCACTAGTGTATATATTTCCTACCAGTTCATAATTTTATAAGTTCAGAGATATTTATAAATTTGTCTTACCGTATTAACAAATTTGTCCTGCCACTAGTGTATATATTTCCTACCATGTTCAATCGTATAAGTCTAGAGAGATGAACACATACTCCGCATTAGCCTATGTGAGAGTCGAACTCACATCTTTGTGTACATACACAATGCTCTACCAATTGAGCTAATATGCTATTTACAGTAATGAATGGGCTAACCATCTCCGATTATGGATATGGCTTGCTCATAGGGATTGCTAATGCTACCTATAGCATGTAAACTTTTCCGGTTGAATGAGTACTTCCCTACAAGCACAAGCATATCTTAAAGTGGGCAGCAACAATCAAGAAACACAGTCCATGAGCTTAGGTGGTATTTACCTGTCCAATCATTGCTCTTTGTGAAATCAATACTAAGAATCAAGTTTGAAGACTCAAGACCAGCTTCCCTTAAAGCACCAATCACATGTAAAATGCAATGGTTTATCCTTGGTATATTTTTCAAAGCAGAAAAAAAAAGAATCTACCAAGTATTTCTTTTTAGCAAGCGATGAGAATGGCAACCTGATCCAATGAGCTAAAGTTGTCAGGTATGTAGCTCGGTCGTTGTCTACTTATCTGAGCAGCGTAACTTGGAGTCATTGAGCTTTCCTGCATAATTGAGGTGGGAAATTTATCTAAATTGTCACTATAAGTCTATAAGTTGATTCCAAATCCCTCAGCAACAAAAAGGAAGGTCATACTGGTTCTAGGAGAAATCACACTCTCTTGTATGCAGGAGGTTTTTGGAACTGAACTGATTGAAGGCATAAGCTAAACAACTTTCTCTAGGGAGGGTTTCAATTGATTAATTCCACACTATCAGAAGTCATTGAATTCAGAGTTTATAGCTTTGCATTCCCTGTTTGACCCTCTGGAAAAAATTAGAGGGTTTCAATTCCACATAAGTCAAAGACAAGTCATTGAATTCAGAGTTTTTATAGCTTTATACATTCCCTAATTCCAACCACGCCCAAAGATTACTTGAATTTCACACATACGCATAAAAAATCAATCTTTCTTACTTTACTTTGCTCTTTATTTAAAGCAAATAAGAACCCACATGTAAATCATTACTCTTAAACGACAAAAGAAAGAAAGGAGGTACCTTGGGAGTTGGGAGGAAATCTAATAATAGGGGGAAAACTACTCTTACTTTACTTTCTTTTTCAACTCCATAGTGTATATGAGAATTCAAATAGCTACACTTCTACGTGCAAACAAATGAAATGGGGAATGATCGGATACATATGAAGTATATACACAAACTAAACAACAATGAAAGAGGATAAAAACACTAAGGATGTATAGAATTGGATGCAAAACTAAACAAGAATCTGCAGGTCAGTACACATATAAACAAGAGATGAGAATAGACCTTAGTGTTTAATAATCCTATCCTACCATCAGAACAAACATATCATGCCAAATGACCATAACTATCCTACCAAAGGTACAAAGAAATAAAAATATGCAAAGATATCAGCCGCGTGAGCATCATAGTTGATGAAATGATATTACCTGACAAATTTGAGGACCAGTGAAGAACTTGGTATGTTCCCAATCTTCATTGTCACACGGATCTTCAATTGACACAATTGGGTAGTCTGCAAATCACATGGAGGAGGATGTCCACCATCAACAGGTTGCTCAGGCACCCCTTTTTCACCATGTTCAGCAGCTTTCGAGCCCTCGGAATTAGATCTAGCACTGGATGGAACAGATGAGGACGAAGGCCCCGGCGAATCCCCAAAACTAGCAGTTCGAACATGCATTCTCAAAGGAGCTTTTCATCAGTCGCATGTATACTCTATGTTTTTCTTTTATATTGGATATGCTATTACCAATGTTTCTTTGTGTTTTTTTGCTTTCCAATTATTTATATTTTACAATGAAAGGGAGTCGTTCCTCAATATAGAATCACCATTGCAGCTGGGACTTAATTTTAGTTCTTGCTCTGCTTTCATACCTGCCGGCACATCAAGAAATTGGCATGCCATCTTTTTCACCCACTATGTCAGAGGCAAGTACCTTTCTCGAAGTTTCAACTTGCCAATGCCAAGATATGTTTTTAATGGTGAATAACATTACAATTGTAATTGCAGGGTGACATTGCGAGGTGGTTGAAGAAAGACGGAGATAAAGTGTGCCTAGGAGAAGTGCGTTGTGAACTAGAAACAGTATGAATTGAAAGAAAGAACAAACCTTTGAGCTTGGGGATGGTTAATCTTAGCAGGGGATAAAGGATCGGCTTCTGGATTCGATTTTTGGAGAGAAATGGAGACCATCATGTAAAGGTTCTCAGCGTCGCGCTCCTCTTCACTGGGCACACAACCTTTGCTGCCATCGCTGAAACTAAGACCATCCTCAAATTAAAGGGATTCTAGGGTTAGTGATTTATAGGAAATGAAATTAAATGGATTCTAGGGTTAGGGATTTACATGAGATTCGAGCTGAAGTGGGAAGCGGTGGCTATCTGTATCGGAGATGGAAACAACTAGAAGCAGTGGTGGTGGATGGCCTGAGATGAAGGGCCCTAACCCCTGAATTTGCTCCGTCCTCCGAAGGGGCTGGTTCTTCTCGTCCTCGGATGAAAAGCGTCAACGATTGTGTTCTCCGCCAAGGCTACGGGGTTCTGGTTACATGTAGAAAAAAGGAGAAAGCGATGCCAAGAGAAAGGAGAAGGTAGAAGAGAGGCGGCGGAAAAGAGATGGAGAGGAACGACTCTAGTTGCGAAGAAGGAAGAAGTGACTCTCTCCTTACCTGTTATCCTCGGTCATGAACAGTCCCTTTTCACCGGGCCTTTTTTTTGCATGGGGTAGACGGGTCTAGATTGCCCATTAATGGGCCTACTAGGTGTTTTTTTTGCAAATAGGCCCAAATTTTGGTCTATTTAGTACCATTTTCTGATACGGTTATATATAAATTACATTAAGGTAATCTAATATGAAGTTACACATATATAAATTACAATACTAAGTTCTTATTTCTGGTATGATGTACATGAAGGTTACTTGCTTAATATAATTTAATATGAAGTTATACATAAAGTTATACAACATGCTTTATGAAAAGTTACCCCTATTAAGTTCTATGTTGAATGTGATGCGAGCACTAAACATAAAGAGTTCCTACTGCACTGTTCTTATATTGGAGTCATATATTTGACTAACTATCATTTCTTTATGGATTTGTGTAGATGTATTAGGACATTTCCCCTGAATTTGAGGGCTACCCGGAGAAGAAGAGCGGAAAAGCCTATGGGGCTTGGAAGTATGATTGTCATCAGCACTTCCTGGAGTGGGGAGTGGGGGGACATCCCACTTGAGTTCGTCGTGCATCCTAAGAAGTGGCGGTTCTTGGTGCGTGATTTAACCCCATCAATCATTACAATGGGTCCAAGCCCCTGAGCTTCCGAGCCGGAAAGCTCATTGTTAAGGAAAAGCTGTGGGATGGATACAAAAAACCATAGAAGCCTACAAAAAGTGTGCAAATGCAAAGGACCGAGTGGCATATCCTCATCAAACATCTTCTACTTGTTTTCTGTTAATTAATTGTAATAACTGAAATAACTTGTAAAACTTTAAGTAAGAAATAGGTCATTTAGTAGATTAATTCACAACTAATAAATCATTCTATTTGGTAATTCTTTTATTGTTGAACTTAGGTTTCTGTTGGGTATTCATTTGAGTTTTGTACTTAAGTTTCTTATATTGACTAGATTCATTTATGTTTTAGTTCATTTCTATTTTACTTTCTGTTTTAATTATTACATGTCGTTTTTTCTTTATTTCATGTTTTACTTTCCGTTTTATTTTAAGTTTACTTTATTTCTTTTATTTTTGTTCTGGTACTTTGTTTTAGGTTATTTCTGGTGCTTTCTTTTTTACTTTGTTTTTTCTGTTGAGCCATGACCTAAAAATTTCTTCAAGTATATACCTGTGATAAATAAAAGGCTAATATTTTCCTTCCAAATGTTAATATATTAAGAATAATGCATGTAACTTTGATAGATAATGCATGTAACTATGATATATATATATATATATATATATATATATATATATATATATATATATATATATATATATATAAGGCATGTTACTGTGATAGATAAAACTTGAAGTATTCATTTATTCCACCAATGTGATAGATAAAAGACCTTTCTTATATTCATCAACGTCAAGAAATATATTTTTCACAAACATAGCTAAAATAAAACTTATACCTACTCACCATCTGGTAATTTATTTGTGGTCATAATATTTTTGATTTACTTGTGGTAATAGTTTATTCCTTCATGTATAAAACCAGTACTTATAGCTACTGATCATAAAATCAATATGTTAAGAATAATGCATGTATTTCAGTGTGTGTTTAGAATACTTGCATAATAACACTGGATTTGAATGTTTCTCTCAAACATAGGTTTATTCATTTATACATGCTCAGTAGCTACTGATCAAATGTTAAGAATAATGCATGTATTTCTTTTACTTTATTTCTAGTTGGTATATTTTATTTCTGTAAATACATGCTTTTTATAAGTTTTTCTGTAAATATAAACATGCTCAGTAGCTATACTTATGTTTCTTTGTCTATATTAAAATCATTCCTTTCTTTTATTTTAGTGTTGTTAGGTATAGATAATCTGTATTGCTTTCATTTTAGTCCTTCCTTATATTTTATGTATGTAAATACATGAACTCGCAGGAAAAACTGAAAGGTCGCCTTCAGGAGATCCTTAATGGTGGAGAAGGAGATGCAGCAGACCCAAGCTAAATAGAAGCCATCCCCGTCGAAGAACAAACATGCATCCTCTTGGAATGCCTTGGGGAAAGACAAGGAAGAGAAGTTCGAGGTAAAGTATTACCATATGATTTTATTTTTGTTTTACTCTTTTTACAAGTTAATAAAAAATATTTTTGTAACGTTATAAACAATCAAGGCTAAAATACTTTAGTGAAGCAATTCTAACCGTTCAATATAAACAGATTATGTGTCCAGATTTTTATTAATTGTTATAATTCAATCCCACTTAGCTCGTATTATGTTTCCAATTTTTTTTTCAAGGAATGGGTGGAGCTGGGGAGCGGCCTGCAAAGAACCGAGGGGGTCAATGTACAACAAGGGTTGTAGAGAGGGAGAAGGAGCTAGAAAAGACAATGGCATGTGAGATTTGCAATAGCTATGACAATAGCCACCGAAGCCAAGAGCTAGAATGCGAGTTGAAGGAGTGTATGTCCAGTATCGAGAAGGCCATGATAGGCTTATTAGGTGTTCAGTCTAGCTCACATCCATCAGTCACCTCGGCGGTGTGTACTCCTCAGGCGTCCCACCATTCGGGTGGTCTTCCAGTAGCTTCTCATCCCTCCCACCATTCGGGTGCCCTTAATCAGATTCTCAACCCTCCTCCCAACCGGAATAGGTAAGGATGCTTGACATATATTACTTGTTTTTTGTATTTTGTGAAGTTGCATGTATTGGTATCTTGGACCAAGCTTTTGGGATTTGTGGATTTTGGAGTTGGGACAAATATTTGGATTTTCTGGACAAATTTCTTGCACTTTTAGGATTTGGTGTTGAATACATTGTGGATATTGTTGTATGTTTGTGTTGAATGGATTGTGGATTGTTGTGTGTTTGTGTTGAGTACATTCTTGTGAATTTGTGGTTTTACCAAGGGGCACAAAATGTGCTTTTTGGTACATTCGAATAGGGGGTGAAGAGTCTATAAGGCGATGAATAATACTCTAGAAGGGGGGATGAATAGAGTATGACCAATTTTTGTAAATAAATGACTTTAAACGTAGTAAGCAATGCAGCTTGTCAAAACCTTGATATTGCTATCAGATCTTGACAAAGTGAAATCGAATTAGATAAAGTAAATGTGGAATATAAGAGATGAACACGTGAATTGTTAACAAGGTTTGGCACGAACTTTGCCTACGTCCCCGCCTAGGATTATCCCACCCGTAGGATTCAAACACTTCTTATTTCACTTCACTTGAGTCTAGAAATTCCTAGAGAACCTTCCCTTTCTCTATACAAAGCCTCACCGCTTCTTATTCTAGCTCTCAACATAACAAGTGAAATAAAAGTTCACACCACACACAAAGTGTGTTTGATCGAGTATACAATACTCTAAGTGTAAGATGAATGGCTTGTACAATAAATGCTAGTGTTTCCCTCAACTCTCAAACAATAAACAACACTTAGGCTTTAGGAGAATGTAAGAGAGAAACTGTGATGAAGAATGCTTTAGGACAACTTGATTGTTTGATTGCTTGCTTCAATGATCGTAGTCCATATGCCCTTCGTCTTTTTATAGTTGAAAGCCTTCAAGGATTCTTTGGAGGGAAGACCGTTCGAATTTCAAAACATTTCCAAAACGTTTGAATTCTTTCCGATTGTGAACTTTTCAAAGTTTTGGCTGTCATATTTTTCCTGATCTTGTAAGATCGGTTGTGGATATGATCTTTCCTTGAATAGCTATCCATTTCCTGAGTTATCAAACGAAATTTATCTAACACATAAAATGGGTTAGGTAAGAAGGCATAATAGGTTGATCCAATCCAATTCCTTAGGGCCTAACGAGAAGCCCAAGACAATATTGTGGCCCAAGACAATATTGTGGCCCAAGAGAATCGTCTTGGAACATAACATGTACAGAGCAAGTCAAAACAAATATATACATGGTGTATGACCAAACATTTTAGTCTGGGTTTCAAGGCCTTGAAACCCAGCCTTTCGTTTTTGTCTTTCATCATCCTTAGAGATAACCTGCACGTTAGTTCTCAAGATCTTACATTCAAGGTAGAGTCTTCAATCTCCCCCTTAATGGAAGACAAAACCTATTTCAGATATCATAATACTAGCAAGCATAATATAATATAGGCATCTTATATAATGCATAAAATGTTTGGATCATCAAAGGTTTTAAAACATCAAAAACCAACCAAACAGTACCAAAACCAACCATCAAAACATTTCTCCCCCTTTTTGTCTTCCAACAAAAGCGTAGAGAGGTCAAAATCTCTTAAACCAACAACCATAAACCAGAAGTTTTAAAATACCATCACCAAAATAGGTAGAGAGTTTTTAGAAATCAGGAGGGAGGGAGGGAGAGAGAGAGAGAGAGAGAGAGAGAGAGAGAGAGAGAGTGGGATATGAAGGGCTTGAGTCGGATGCCCCATCTGCAGGCTTCTTCTTCTTCTTCCTTAGATACTTCTTGGTCTCCTTAGTAGATGATGGTTCAGCATCTGAGGATGTTCCAGGGGCGTCAAGAGCTGCGTGATCTTCAGGAGGAATGATGCCAGGGTCTTCCTCGCGCCATTCTCTGAAGGTGGGGTATTGCTTGTTGGGCGGGAGGTACTTCCTTCGAACTGAATCCCTACACTTCTTCTGTAGCCTCTCCATAGCTTTCTTCGTGATGTTGTTCCTCTCCATCTCATCAAGTTGTCTCTGCCGCTCCACATCCTTGTACTTCTTGACCACACCATATTGCTCAATTGTGAGAATGGTGGGTTCCTTGTGTGTGGGGCGCATAATTGGTCGTTTCTTCACCTGATTCTCACAGTTCAAGATGACATTCCCCGTCTTCTCACGCACTTGATCAAAAACTTCTGGATCCAGTGGCATAATGGAGCCTATAGCAGTGTAAGTTAGGGCATTTAGAAGCATCATTTGATCTAGCTTGCAATCAACCATGGAAAGTAGCTCATGAGTGTTGTCCTGGCGAATAGCAACGTCATACCACATCCTGCTTAGATCGAACCTAAGGTCTTGAATATCTGTTTCTAGGGCAGCCAATCTATCTTCGTCCATGTTGGGAGCATCAACATTTTTCCCTTTCGAATCCTTCTTCAAAACCCACTGTCCCCTCAGATTTTTTATAATCCCCAATCATTCGAGGTAGTTCTTATCAATGGTACCACTGTAGGTTTGCTTTTCTTCACCCGATGTGTCGACATCAAAGAATTCGAAGATTTTGGGCAAGAGGTTAGCATAGGGTAGTGGCATGGGTCGAGAAGAGCTGGATACATGTGTCATATAGTCGAGGATAAGCTTGGGCAGATCGGGCTCATATCCGTTCATAATTAGCAAAAGGATTTCGAGAAGGTTCTCGGTGACCAGTTCTCTAGAATTGATACGCGGGAAAATACATCAAGCCAGGATGGTAAAGATCAATTTGGCTTGAAGGTTAAGAACAGTGTGAGTAGGCTTGTGAGAGGAAGGAGATCCAAGAGCTTGAGATTTCAGGAAGAATTCATCTCGTGCTCGGGAGAGACACTCGAAGCGACTTGGAAACTCTTTGGTGGGGATTTCGTTGGGAAGATCAGAGATAAAAGCAATGTTGTTGGGATCAAGACGGATTCAGGTGTTTTTGACTTTGGTAACAAGGGTTAGGGTTCCATTGACTCGATGAACAGTGAGATTGGCATAGAAGAGACGAGTGAGCCGAGGGTAAGCGAAATTTCCAGGGTTAAGAATAGACCAAAAGCAGGTTGATTTGAGAAGGGAGATGCATGGAATGGCCATTGATTGGAGAAGAGAGATATCGACCGCATTGGAGAAGCATAACCTTCGATTGCTAAAGTC
Organism: Persicaria tinctoria; assembly: GCA_037127255.1. Lineage (NCBI taxonomy): Eukaryota > Viridiplantae > Streptophyta > Magnoliopsida > Caryophyllales > Polygonaceae > Persicaria > Persicaria tinctoria. The sequence continues at coordinate 30,047,258 of JBANSL010000001.1, forward strand.
CTGTTTCCAGGACTCTACAACCTCTAAAGAGCATAACCAATTAGAGGGGATGTCAGAAGATACCTGAGGAGGCCGAGCAGGAGAAGATGCGGCCGGAGTACTGCTTTTGGAGTTTCTGATCAGTGGAACTGGAGAGGGTGATTTCTCCCTTGAATCATCCGAGTGAACTTCAGGTTCCTCCATAATATGCTTGCCCTTGTTAGCCGGCATCTTGTATCGCTTTGTAGAAGGAGCAGGAGATGGAGATGCAAAGGAGCGCTTGGACGCCATTGTAGGGTTTGGAAAAAGAAAGGGGTTTTTGGAAAGAGAAGAGTAAGAAAAAGAGAGCTCAAAGAGAGTGAAAGGCAGTGAGATTTGACAAGGGGGGGGGGGGGGGGGGGGGGGGGGTTAAAGTACACAATTTGGAAACTGAATCGTCTCCCCCTTTCAAATCAGAAAGTACAGTTTTCAATTAATCCATTACTAGTTTAAAAAAGAGGAAAGAAATCATTTTTGATTTATCAAAAAGAGGAGTCACACACGTTTGCACAAAATAAGAAGATTTTGAATCAAAATTAAAAACGGGAAGAAAAAGAAGAAAGAGACAGAAATTAACTGAACTTTGAAAATAAAAATATTCCATCAAATATCCATAACATATCAACAGAATTTTGATCCAATATAAGTTTATTCAGTTGAACATCTCATGACCCTTACGAAGTCAAGGGCTTGAGATGTTGGTTGAATCTTTCACTTCTCAAAGGGAGTGGTTACTCCCCCTACGAAAGTGTTTCCCTGTTAAGCATACCCAGTTCCAATCTAATGAAATTGAAACGATCTTCAGGAAGGGGTTTAGTGAATATATCAGCCAATTGAAATTCTGTAGATATGAAGGATATAGATACATCACCTTTCTCCACATGATCTCTTATGAAGTGATTCTCACATCAATGTGTTTGGTTCTTGAGTGCTATACAAAATTCTTAGTAATGGAGATAGCACTTTTATTGTCACATTTTATAGGGATACCTTTTAGATGAATACCAAGATCTCTGAGCTGTTGTGCTATCCAAAGAATCTGAGAACAACAAGCGCCTACAGCAATGTACTGGGCTTCTGCAGTGGATAAGGCCACTGAATTTTGCTTCTTAGAGTGCCAACTGATCAAGGAAGGCCCTAGAAGTTGGCAACACCCAATAGTGCTTTTTCTATCAACCTTATAACCTGCAAAATTTGCATTTGAATAGCCTGTTAGATGAAAGTTACTCTGCTTGGGATACCACAGTCCAAGGTCTTGGGATCCATTCAGATATCTGAAAATCATTTTCATAGCAATAAGGTGAGATTCTTTGGGGTCAGCTTGGAACCGAGCACACATACACACACTGAATATAATATCTGGTCTACTTGCATTAAGGTAGAGTGAACCAATCATACCTCTATACTCTTTTTGGTTCACATTCTTACCCTTCTTATCTTGATCAAGGGAGAGTGTGGAGCTCATAGGAGTCTTTGCTACTTTAGATTGATCCATTTTGTATTTCTTGAGCAAATCTCTGGTGTACTTCCCTTGATTTAGAAAGATTCTCTTCTTTACTTGATGAACTTGTAGACCGAGAAAGAAGTTTAATTCTATCATGAGGCTCATTTCAAATTCCCTGCACATAATCTCAGAAAACTCCTTGCAAAGGGAGTTGTTAGTAGCACCAAATAGTATGTCATCAACATATATTTGAACAACCAAAAGGTTATTTCCACGGGTCTTAATGAAGAGAGGTTTGTCAACAATCCCCTTTGAAAACCATTTTCAAGAAGATATTTGGACAGTCTCTCATACCAAGCTCTTGGGGCTTGTTTGAGACCATAGAGAGCCTTGTCCAATTTAAAAACATGATTAGGAAATTCTTTACTTTCAAAACCTGGAGGTTGAGCGACAAAGACTTCCTCTTCCAAGTACCCATTTAGAAATGCACACTTGACATCCATTTGAAATAACTTGGTACCCATGAAAGATGCAAAGGCAAGTAATATACGTATGGCTTCGAACCTTGCTACGGGAGCAAAGGTCTCCTCATAGTCTATACCTTCTTCTTGATTGTATCCTTGAGCAACAAGCCTTGCTCAAGGATTGATGCTTTGGCCTAGGTTGGAGAGTCCACACCTTATTCCTTTCAAACTCATTTAGCTCACTTTGCATAGTCGTGATCCAGTCCGAGTCTTTGAGTGCTTCAGTAGGTGTCTTTGGTTCTACAAGAGAGACAAAGGCATAGAAAGCACATGGATTTTTTAATCGAGATCAAGTTTGTATACCAGAGGATGGATCTGAAATGATGTCTTGAGCTGAGTGTGAAGAGGCGTGTTTGAACTTTCGTTGCTTTGGGCCTTGATCATTCGAGACAATAGCAGGTCTTTTTTCAAGGTCTTGAGAGACGGTTTGAGAGACAGGTTCCTCATTGATCACATCTAGGTTCTGTAGTTCTTTCTCAAGGTCTTGAGATAGCTCGTTGGTATCTTGGATTTGTTCTTGCATATTTCTTTCTTGTTCCTGCTTGTTCTCAGACTTGTCCTCTTCTTCTCCATCTGAATCATTGTGGTTTAGATTGAGATCTGCAAAACTTTCACTTAACACACCATTATTGCTTTCGTCGAATACCACATGGATACTCTCCTCGACAAATTTGGTGCGCTTGTTATAAATTCTGTAAGCTTTGCTATTGGAAGAATAACCAAGAAAGATACCTTCGTCACTACGAGCATCAAACTTCCCAAGATTATCTTTGTCGTTATTATGAACAAAGCAAGTACATCCAAAAGGTTTGAAATAAGAAATATTAGGCTTTCTTCCTTTAAAAAGTTCATAAGGAGTCTTTTTCAAAATAGGACGAATTAAACAACGGTTTAAAATATAATTGGTTGTATTAACAGCCTCTGCCCAGTAATACTTTGGCAAACCATTTTCTAAGAGCATTGTCCTAGACATGTCCTCCAAAGTGCGGTTCTTTCGTTCCACAAATCTGTTTTGTTGAGGAGTCCTATGAGCTGAAAAGTTGTGAGAAATTCCATATTTGGCACAAAATAAATCAAATTTAAGTTGATCAAATTCTCTACCATGATCGCTCCTAATGGAGCCCATTGGTATGTTTTTTAAAGTCTGCAACTCCTTACAAAGTTTAGAAAACTCGAACAAAGCCTCTGATTTTTCTCTTAAAAATGAAATCCAAGTAAAGCGAGAGAAATCATCAATAATAGATAGGATGTACTGTTTTCCCTTTGGAGATTTGACGCGCATAGGTCCACATAAGTCCATATGTAATAATTCAAGAGGGCGAGAGGAACTTACAACCTTTTTGGGTTTAAAGGAACCGCGTGTCTGTTTACTTCTTGTACATGCATTGCATAGTTCCTCACTCTTGAAGTTTAGGTCAGGTAGTCCTCGAACAAGGTCTCTTGATTTTAGTTTACTCAGAGTGTGCATACTCACGTGACCTAGTCTTCTATGCCAGAGACTGGAATCTTCTATCAAGACCTTTAGACATTTGAGCTTCGTACCTGCAATTTGGTTAGCGTTCACTGCATAGGTGTTATTGTGCCTATGAGCAGTGAGGATCAGGTTACCAGTCTCTTCATTTTTGACTTCGCACTTGTGCCTGTCAAAGCCTACTTTGTTACCTTTGTCACATAGATGAGAAACACTCAGGAGATTATATTTTAATCCATCAACAAGATATACATCCTTGATGCAGTTATTGGAATTGCCAATATTACCGATACCAATGATATTGCACTTTCCTTTATCACCAAGAGTGATTGTTCCAGTGGTTTGCTCTTTAAGATCTTGAAATAAAGATTTATTCCCACTCATGTGTCGAGAGCCTCCACTGCCCATGATCCATTTTGACTCTTTATTCTTGGTGATATCCTGCAAGACAAACATCATCCTTTCCGGCTAGACCAATACATAGTTTTAGATTCATAATGAAGATAGACCATGTTAGGTAGTCTTGTCCCCTTAGGAACCCAAACTTGTCTTATTTGTTCATTAAATTGTACAGGAAATGTGTTTCTAATGATGTGGGGATCCTTTCGTCTATATGGACAGGTTTCCTTCACATGCCCTTTCTTACAACAGTAAAAACATGTAGGTGAACGCCAGTTGCCTTTAGCTTTAACAAAAGTGGTACTAGGTTTCTTTTGAAAAAATTTGTTGTAGCCAATACCACTTTTATTAATGGAGAGTTGTTGTTCACCCAACATCTTTTCAAGATTGGCTTTAGATCTTGTGAACTGTATAAGTGATGTCTGCTCCTCTTGACACTTATTGGTTCTCCTTCCCTAAATCATCATTACAACTCTTTAGATAGGCGAGGCTTTGTTTGAGATCAGAGTTTTCTGAACTCAAGGTCTTGACTTAATTGTCAAGGGCCAACCGAGAAGCTTCAAGATCTTTCATTTCCAGCGACATGTTACTAATAAATTTATGTTGATCTTTTAACTTTTCCTTCAAGATATTTTTTTTTGAACCGGTAAATATATATAAGATGGGTGTAACCAAGTTACAAAAACACGCAGACCAAACAAAGGGTCTCGTGGAAAAACACATGTGCAGTATATCTCACAAAAAAAAACCCAAAACACTCCTTACCAAAAAGACTATCGACCTAAAAGCCCCTATACATCCATCCTCTAAGACTCACCAAGCCCCAACTAACACATGAGCCTCCTCACCCAATCACTCTCCACCCTGGACTTACACTTGCACTTGATTGATACTCTATTCTTGCACGCTTTTATAATTTCCATGGCACATTCTGCAGGATTGCAATCTTCACCCATGAAGATCACTTGATTTCGAGCTCTCCATGTCATGTACACAAGGGCACATAACACAAGCAACTTGCCCTAGAAGAACGCCCCCTTCCTCGTCCCTTCCGGCTCACGCTCGAACCACTGCAACCATTCATGTAGGGTACAGAACCTCACCCCCACGCCTAGCCAATTCAACACCCTGTTATGTACCTCCTTCACCACTCTGCATTCGAACCATAAGTGGTCCTCAGACTCCTCTTCCTCCTTGCATCGCACACCAAGCGGCATCCGGGCCCTTCCAATGCTTAACAATGCGCCCCGTTTGGAGTATGTTCCTTGTTGCGAGCCATGTGATGAACGACCATCTCTTGCATTAGGCTCGCTTCCAGATGAAGCTCCCCCACTGGCAACTCTCCCCATGGTCCCGAATCAACTCATATACGTTTGCACTCTTCAGCCTCCCACTTGGATGTATAAGAGGCCCCCAGTCTACCGATCCATTAGGCTGCAAAAGCACCTGAAGCTCGTCCCTCACCCCCAAGAGCTTCTTCCATGCCCATGAATCATTAGCTTTCGGTCCAACATCCCATATATAATTCCCTCGGAGCAAATTATGATTAGCCCACCGCACCCATATACATTCTCGTTGCTTTTCTATATCGCATAAAAGCTTGGCAAACACACTCTTGTTCCACCCAACGACATCCTTAATGTCCAAACCTCCTTCCTCATAAGGTTTGGTTACATCATTCCAGGCAACGAGATTATTTCCACCTTCTAAAGTGCCCTTCCAAAGAAAATGGCGCTGGATTTTGTTTAGCTTCTCTATCACCCCTCTTGGAATCAACACAGATTGGCTCCAAAAAGAGATTATCCCTCCAAAAATAGTTTTAAGCAACTGCAATCCGCCCGCATATGAAAGCTTCCTTGTTGCCCAGTTCTGAACATACCTTCCACACTTCTCTGTCAGGTCGTTGTACTCATGTATTGAGATCCTCTTTGAGTGGAAGGGCATGCCAAGGTATCTTACCGGTAGCTGGCCCTCCTGGAAGCCTAACTCACGGATGATTTATGCCCCCACGGTTCTGTCCACATCAGCAAAGTAAATGGTACTTTTATCCTTATTTGCTCTCAATCCAGAAGCCTCAAAAAATCTGTCTAGGACCTTCTTTATGACACGCACAAATTGCATATCAGCTCTACAGAAAATAAGGAGATCATTCGCAAACGCCAAATGAACCAACTTCATACTTCTGCACTTTGGGTGAAACCGAAATTCAGGGCAATATGTGGCCTCAACCAACAAACGGTTTAACATTTCCATACATAGCACAAACAAATAAGGCGAGAGCGGGTCACCTTGTCTCAACCCTCTCTTGCCTCTAAAAAATCCTTCCGGAGCGCCATTTATGATGATGGAAAATGAAGTTGAAGTCACTCATTCCATTACCAAAGCCAACAACCTTTCTGGAAATTTCAGCTGCTGTAGTGTGAATCGAACAAATTTCCAGCTGATGAAATCATAAGCCTTCTGCAAATCAACTTTAATCGTGCATCGGGATGATACTCTCTTCATGCCGTATCCTTTGACCACTTCAAGAGCCACTGCATTGTTGTGAGCAAGTGATCTCCCGGGAACGAATGCGCCTTGGCAATCAGAGATCAAATAACGCGGCGAATTCTTGATTTTGGCAACCAGAAGCTTGCTAACCATCTTCACTACTGTATTACATCAGGAAATAAGGCGCAGATCTTTCACCAATGTTGGGTTGCTTACCTTCGGCAGTAAGGAGACAAAAGTAGCATTCGTTTGTTTCAGAATGTTTTCATTACGAAATATCTCCTTGATAGCTTTTCTTTCAAGATATTGATTTCACTGTTGTAAGCTTCTTCATTAGAAATCATATTTCTTAGAACTTCATAGAGAACATCAGGAGGACCAGATATTAAGGTTCTTACCACTTCCTCAAGATCTTGACTCCTAGATCCCTCGTGCTCAGTCATAAGACAGAGATTTGCCTGATTCTCTTCCGTGTTTGAGTCACTCGAGGAATCTGAGTCACTCTAGGTGGCAAGCATAGCCTTCTTCCTTTGCTCATTCCTTTTGAACCTATTTCTTTTCTTCATTGGACATTCTTTCACGAGATGATCTTTTTCACCACATTCAAAGCATGTTAGAACTTTCGGTTTTTTGAATGAGTTAGAGGACTTTACCTTTGAACTTGAATGATCCAGTATTGTCTTGATTCGAGAATTGCTTTTTCATCTTCATGATCCTTGCAAGTCCTCTAGTGATGAGAGCAAATGGGTCGTCCTCATCATCACTATCGTCATCAGTCTGAATTTCTTCTTTCTTTGCTTTGAGAGCTAGATTCTTTGTGGTTGAGAGAACTTCTCCATCTTTTTCATTCAATATCATCTCATGAGTGATAAGTTTTCCAAGAAGATCGTCCAATGGCGGTGTGGTAAGATCTTGAGCTTCCTCAATTGCAGTAACCTTAGGAAACCACTTGGCTTTAGGGAGGCTTCGAAGAACTTTCCTTACTTTTTTGGGGTTAGAGAAGGTCTTTCAAAGTGAGTCGGGGTTGTTCACAATTTGAGTGAATCTCATAAACATCTCCTTCACTGATTCATCGGGATTCATCTTGAATAGCTCGTACTGTCTGAGGAAGATGTTGATCTTGCTCTCTTTGACGGTGCCTTCATAAGTGACTACAAGCTTGTCCCATATTTCCTTGGCACTCTTCCAAGAAGAAACACGGTTAAATTCATTAGCATCAAGAGCACAATACAGTAAATTCATAGCTTTGAAGTTCTTAGCGATGTTTTCCAAGTCTGTTTGTCTGTATTCACCTTCGGATTTCTCGACTTCCTTCCCATCGACAGTCTTCATTGGAACGTGTGGTCCTTTCTTCAAAAGGTCCCATAACTCAAGGTCTTGATCAATGATGAACATCTGCATCAGTGATCTCCAGTGAACGAAGTTATTCCCAAGAAACAACGGAGGCCGGTTGGTTGATCTCCCTTGTGCAAATCCTCCATCACCTATGGTAGACATGCTGAAAACTCACAAGATTGTTAGATCAAAAACAGTGAGCCAAGCTCTGATACCAATCAAAGAGTCTATAAGGTGATGAATAATACTCTAAAATGGGGGGATGAATAGAATATGGCCAATTTTTGCAAATAAATGACTTTAAACGTAGTAAGCAATGCAACTTGTTAAGACCTTGATATTGATATCAGATCTTGACAAAATGAAATCGAATGAGATAAAGTAAATGCGGAATATAAGAGACGAACACACGAATTGTTAACGAGTTACAACACGAACTTGGCCTACGTCCCCGTCTAGGGTTATCCAACTCGTAGGATTCAAACACTTCTTATTTCACTTCATTTGAGCCTAGAACTTCCTAGAGAACCTTCCCTTTCTCTATACAAAGCCTCACCGCTTCTTATTCTAGCTCTCAACCTAACAAGTGAAATAAAAGCTCACACCACACACCAAGTGTGTTTGATCGAGTATACAATACTCTTAAGTGTAAGATGAATGACTTGTACAATAAATGCTAGTGTTTCCCTCAACTCTCAAACAATAAACAAAACTTAGGCTTTAGGAGAATGTAAGAGAGAAACTGTGTTGAAGAATGCTTTAGGACAACTTGATTGTTTGATTGCTCGCTTCAATTATCGTAGTCCCTATGCCCTTCGTCTTTTTATAGTTAAAAGCCTTCAAGGATTCTTCGGAGGGAAGACCGTTCGAATTTCAAAACATTTCCAAAACGTTTGAATTCTTTTCGATTGTGAACTTTCCAAAGTTGTGGTTGTCACCTTTTTCCTGATCTTGTAAGATCGGTTGTGGATATGATCTTTCCTTGAATAGCTATCCATTTCATGAGTTATCAAACGAAATGTATCTAACACATAAAATGGATTAGGTGAGAATGCATAATAGGTTGATCCAATCCAATTCCTTAGGGCCTAACAAGAAGCCCAGGACAATATTGTGGCCCAAGAGAATCGTCTTGGAACATAACCTGTACAGAGCAAGTCAAAACAAATATATACACGGTGAAGGACCAAACATTTTAGTCTGGGTTTCAAGGCCTTGAAACCCAGCCTTTCGTTTTTGTCTTTCATCATCAATAGAGATAACATGCACGTTAGTTCTCAAGATCTTAAATTCAAGGTGGAGTCTTCGGGGGGCACCTGCCATACGAAATTTTATATTTTTTTAAATCAAAAGAATTCATCCAACAAACAAACACAAAGTACATCGTGCTACTAAATTAAAAAAAAAATTAAACAGTTTTAGGCGACGGATATAGATCAAACTCAAGTCTCCGAAATACTCCAGCGACGGACATATAATGTTTTCCACTACTTCTGAATTTACTCAGACGACCTAGTTACTATAACACCCGTCTCCTAAACACATTGAGGCAACGAATTCCATAGGATAGGGTCGTTGCCTGGATTCTTTCCTTTAATACCAACAATTATGTAAATAGACTCATGCAACGAAGATATGAAATTATACCCATCATCTGAGTCTTGATGGGCAGGCTTGATTGGCCCTTAGACTCTGACAACTATTTGAGTCAACGAGCATTTTTCCGTCGCCTAAACCGTCTCCATCGACGAACATACGTATGCTCGTCGAGTGAATAGTCAAGGGATGAAAGTCACCGGACAATAACTCAAGCGACGAATGTTCGTCGGCTGAGACATCAGGTAACTAGCAAAAACCCCATTTCAAGTGATGTTATTGGTCCGTCATAAAAGACATAAACCAACGCGTTACATGAGAGCATAGCTACTCAGCTAGAAGTCAAAATATTTGGAGGAGACATAGAGTATCTGAAGATCAAGATCAAATCCATCATAAAAGCCATACACCAACGCGTTACATGTCAGAATATATTGTCCCTATATGTGATCACAAATTATGAAACCTATCTATGATTCACTAGACATTATTTTTAAACCGTCAAAGTTGATTTTTGTATAAATCTACGTTTGATTTCCCCACCTTAGGTTTCTTTTTCTGCTCTGTATATAATTAATTTGTTTGGGGGAGTTTCGGTCTCAAACTCCTCCCAAAGTCCCAATATAATATTTTGGAGACTTTCCACTTTTTCAACCGTTGGTCTAGGTATAATGTCCATTTTTAACTATTATTATAGTTTTGCATTGGTCGTAAAATATTTTTTATTTCTAATTAATTGTCCAAATTCTCCACCATGGTCGGTGTGCTAATCAGGTCCAAATCGTTTGTCCGTGATTTGTCTCCCTTCACCAAAAAAAAAACTTTTTTCTTTTATTCTTTTTAATCTATCTTTTTATTTTAGTTTTATTAATATATTAAGGCTTGTAAGGGGAAAGAGCTGGAGGATAGGAGGGAGGGACATATTTGAGGAAAGTTGATATGATATCATATATCAAGTATTGTTTTTCGTCGTTTTTTAGTTTTGCATATATCTTTCTAAGTCGTTGTTTAAAACAACAACTTGGTCTCTGGTATTAAAAAAAAGTCGTTCTAAACAACGACTTTGTTTTTTTTGGGTAAAATTTGTAATTGAAAGAAGAAAGTGGAAATATATATATATATATATATATATATATATATATATATATATATATATATATATATATATATATATATATATATATATATATATAGATGTAGAGTCGTTGTTTGAAACAATGACTTTATCTAATTGTGTATGTGTAGATAAAAAAAATTGAAATTGAGAGACTAAGAGAGGGAGGGAAAAAAGGTGGAGAGAGAGGATGGCATAAGAGGGGGAGTGGGTGTAACGGCCCGGGATTATGCATGATTCCCGAGTTACGTTTCGAGGGATGAAACCCCTCGTTGGGACCTTGCGCCCCGAGGTACATGTTGAAGGTTTGAAACCGAAGATGTGTAGTTTAAAGTAGGATTTCGCACCCAAATTCGGAAGGTCTGTTGGAGACCCCAGGGTAAACCCATATACCTGTCCTAAGTCTACAACGCGAGAAAATTCTTTTATCAAACAAAGGACATAAGTTCTGAAAACGATACAACCAGTATCACAGCAGAGCCAGGTCGAAACATGGTATAAGTAGGAAGAATTCCCAAAAAGCATGAATTTGGTGAAGTTAGGGTTCAAACACTCACTCTCCTCCATATGAATGGGCCCCGTCATACCAGTACAAAAGCAAGCAGTGGATCGGGTACCTGAAACTATACCACCAAGTCAGGCCAAGAGTCCGCCTACGAGTCTTCTGACCGCGCTAAGGACATATAATACGCCTAGACCTAGAATAAAGGATGTGCTAAGGACATATAATACGCCTGCGAGTCTTCTGACTGCGAGGATCTCATAGGGGCACCTACGAGCCAAAATCGCATATTACTATTTCATACCCATACTTTCCATAAGAATATATCATCATAAGTATCGAACATTTAATCCCTTCTAAAAATCACCACAACATCATGCTATTAATCATACATATCATACCATTAGTCAAACGATCATATCATCATGATGGTTAGTCATCGAATAAGTCTTGCTCTCAAGTTAGTTTAAAAAACTATTTCAAATCCGAATTAAACAGTTAAGAATTCCGACCCTTGAATATACTCGCCAAATTTCTTTTTTCAAGTTATTTATTAAATCATTTTCACCCTTTTATCAAATCTCCAAAAATAATATTTTTATATCTTAATCCCCAAATAATATTAATTATTTAAACAAATAATTTAAATAACAAAACTGGCCCGCCAAAACCCTTCAAATCCACTCGTTGCACCTTACAGCACCCGCTGCAACTAGCAGCGCCCGTGGGACCTTGGTAAAGGAAGGCTAAATCAGGGATCTTTCATAGGATTTTGAATCGACGAGAGGTCGAAGCTTACCGAACTCGAAGGGGAAAACAAGGGATGAAGGAGCTTTGGTGGCGGTGTCGAAGCTGCGGTCGGCGTGCTGGGCAGCCACTGAGCTTGTCGGACATCAAACTGCACGAGGTGAGGAGGTGGTGCTGGTGCCGGTTGCTTCAATAAGGAGGGGGGAGGAGAAAGGGAGCCGATGGTGGTGGAGACGATGGTGGTGTGTGGTAGTTGAAGACGCGGCGCCAGAGGTGTATTGTACTGTTATTGCAATGGAGAACGGTGATAGTGAGGAGATGTGAAACGGAGCAGGTGAGCGGAAATGAATGAAAGAAGGAGAGGAGAATGGAGTGGAGATGGCGGGGTTTGGTGATGAAGAAGAGCGGGAGTGATGGGAATGTCAGAATGAATGACGAGGTGAGGGGTGGGTATGGTTAGTGATGGGAGTGGGTGGGGATTGTCTGTGGAATTGGTTAAACAAATACCCGAAAATAAATTCTGAATACTTGAATTTCGAATCCCGCAATTACTTTTCCAAATGTTAGTTTCCCCGAATCTCACTTTCTCGATCAATTAGATTTTTAAAATTGAAAAGGATATCGTCATCTGATAATTATTTTGAATTTCCGAGGTCAAAGGAAGGAATTCGTTCGTTAAATTTTACATTTCGGTCGAAATCCGCTAAATGAGTTTTAAATTCATTTTTAATTCTCTTTTTTCGAAAAAATAGGATTTGAAAATCCGAGCCTTTACATCATCCACTTCTAAAAATAAGTCTCGTCCCATAGACTAAAATCATTGTAAAACAGGGGATGAGGTTTGAATTTGGTGAGTCCAAGGACCACGCCATTAATTATGCAAATATCTCATAGGTGCCCCTATGAGATCCTCGCAGTACCGTTGCCGTAATCATAATATCCCTAATAGGTCATATAAAGAAAGTGATATGGGCCCCTACCACAACCTTACTCCGACCTCTCGGTCATATTATAACTCAAAGCATCACAACGTTCTCTTTAAAACGCCATACAAAACTTCGAGTTCGACATTAGTCAAACTCATTTTCAACTTCTCAGTTCATCCTACCATTCACCTCTAAGGGCAAGTCCCATATTCTCTTCCTAGGTTCCAAGTCAGAATAAAATTTCAATACTTCAGCTTCCATCATTTCTATCATCAAGCATCATATATAGAATAACAATCCTATCTCACACTCAGCTATGCGTATTACATATTTCCCGGTACAACAAGCGAGGAAATCCATATGGGAAGACACGAGATGCGCTACAATCTTACATTGGCATGCTTGCTCGAACAATGGTCCCTATAAATACTAAGATCTTGCCCAAGTTAGGTGCATATCTAAAATAAAAGTTATGGAAAGACATTCAGCTATGCGTATTACATATTTTCCCTTCTTCATAACCAAATAGTTGAGAATAATGGTTTTATTTTTAGTTTATGTGTAACGAAAATTTAAATGTATTTTCCTCTTGTATATATAGGATACATTCAATGTGGTCTCGGAAAGTCACAAATTGATCTTATCTTCTACTTGGGTGAAATGGAGACAGTTTAAGACCTACCTCACAAACAATGAGGTGCTTCCGCACCTGGAAATAAGAACAAATTGAGAAATCCACCAAAGAAGTATGCATTTGTTGGCAATGATGTTTGGAGGGAATTCGTGAAATCAATATGTGCAGATGAATGGATGGTAAAGTGTCTTGTTTTCGAATTGGATTGAGTGGCATTAAAGGTTATATTAAGTTGCTCCATTGAACTTGTTTCTTTCTTTCTTTCTCCATTTGTTTTTTTCTCCTTGGGATATGTTTGTCTGTGAAAATGAGTTATGGGTGCTTTTGTCTACATGTGTTTTGGTTGCATGTTCATGTGAAATCCATCAGTTGTTGCTGCAATTTTGTAACATACAGTACTTTGTTGTTGGATTTCAGCCTTCATTTTGTTCTCTTGTTCTTTCAACTTGAATCCCATCAACTGTTGCTGGAATCCATCAGCCTTCATTTCATTCTCTTGTTCTCCTATTCATGTGAAATCCACTGCTTGTTCATGTGAAATCCATCACTTGGAAATCCTCATGTTCTTGCTTTTTCTTTGAGAGTAGGATGGTAAATTAAATAAATTAAAAATTTAAAGGTTTTGTTTTTGATATGGCTGATCTCCTTAGCATTTCCCTGCATTCATTGTAACTTGCATATATTCAAATTCAGCTTACGAGCAATGACTAATCTCCTTAGCATTTTCTATGTATGAGAAGCATAAAAAACAAAGCAAGGTCATCTATAAAAAGACGTATCATCACAAGATATCAAGATCGGGTTACATTGAACACTTATTAATTAATAGGTGTTCCAATGGTATCATATGATTAGTGGCCGGGTAGGGATGATATTCGAGCCGAATGAGCCGAATTTGGCTTGTTCAAGTTTGGCTCGAATGAAAACCGAGTCGAGCTCCAGCCTAAAAATTACATGAGCTTTTTTTGGCACTCAAGCTCGGCTCGCGAGCCCAAATCTAAACTCGAGATCGGCTTGATAAGCTCGATCAAGCCAAACGAACAAGCTTAGGCTCGTTCAAGCTTGTTATTGAGCAATAAAAATTATAAACATTACTTGAAAATCCAAATTCAATTAATCCAAGTGAGAGGAGATAGGAATTGCTTTGAAGCAAGCAAATACAGACTTATTGTGGCACATGAGAGGAGAAATGGAATACAAAAAATAATTGAAAATTCAAATTCATAAGTCCGCAATTAGTCAGATGAAACCCTAATCACAAGTTCAACAAGTGAGAGGTGAAATTGAAGCAATGGAAAATTAGGAGAGGAATTTGTAATTAAGCAAACTATATGAGGAACGAGGAATTGAGTCCACCGCTATCAAGATTAATCAAGACCTTTGTCGGAGAGCAGATCCATGCAAGTATCAGCGAAGTGAAGCAATGAGAAGGAGTAGGAAGCATGCATGCGCTATTGAAAGTACAACAAAGCCCTCGATTGAAGCAGACAAACAAAATGAAGCCCTCGGTTAAAACAGGAAGCAGAACGAAGTATATAGGGAGCAGTAGGAAGGAGTAGTGGTGGACATAAATTATATAATATATATTTTTATTATTTCATTTACTATTCCTCACATACTCGAACAATTGATCAAAACATGTAGAATATGTATATGAGTAAAAAATCACGAAAATTGATTTGCCTAAAATTGTGATGGAGGCGTTTATAAATCCTTGAATGGAAATTAGGGCTGAGCAAAATTTGGATCGGACCGGAAATTACGATCTTTGAATCGGACCGGGATATAACGGTTCGGTCCTGGTCCCAGTCCGCGGTCCAAGAAAATTCTATTTTCGGTTTCCGGTCCAAACCCAGGACCAGACAAGAATTTTCGGTCCTGACCGGAATTGGACTAGATTTCCTATCATTAAAAAAATGAAAAGAGAAGAGCCCTTAGTGTGCCTTTTTTTTCCCCTATGTACGTGTTTGGCATTTAACTCAGTATCTCACTCTCACCCTCCTCTAACTCTAAGCCGCCCCTCGCATCTCTCTCACTCCTTCACTTTTGATGTTCGACGGCAGTAGCCATACCAGCGGCTAGGCGTGGCCACGGGTCGGACCCGCCGGGTCGACGGGTTCGACCCGCGGGGTCAAGGGTCAGGGTTGGCCGACCCAAACCCTAACCCGTAAATCTCACGGGTTGACGGGTTCGGGTCGACCCGTTGACCCGCCGGGTCGACCTGTTGACCCGGCGGGTTACATTATTTTTTTAAAAAATCTTTTTTTTTAAATGACTATTAAAATAAATAAATAAATAAATAATATGTAAAGATTTTATCTTCACAACACATTTTATCACTTTGATATGAAGTGTTAAAAATGTAGGAAGATTATATCTCCATATTAATTCTTTCATCCACAATAATTTCATTGTGTGATGTAAGAGCAAAAAATATGAGAATATATTTCTCAAACTTCATTTCCAACTTAATTTCCAATGTAGGTGTAGGAAACAAGTGAAGAAGGGAAGAAATGTGGTAGTGGGATACATATATATAGCCCCATGCCTTCTCATTCTAACTCCATATTTTCGATGTGGGACAAAGCCTTTGTCCCACATTGGAAATGAGGGGAAAGAAGGAAGACTTCCAAGTCTATAAAAGGAGAAGGATGGGGTTTATTTGTCTCACATTGCACATTGCATATTAGTTTATGTATTATTGTGAGTTATTTTAAGAATAATTTACATAATATTATAAATTTATTTTATTAAAAATAAATTTTTCAAAAAAAAAATATTTTGAAAAAGCGGGTTGACCCGGCGGGTCGACCCGTCGGGTCACGGATTCCCTGACCCTAACCCTAACCCGCTACCTGTCCCCACCCACCAACCCGTCAACCCGGACCCGGCGGGTCACGGGTTGACCCGTAACCCGTGGCCACGCCTACCAGCCGCCAGCCCGTGTGCTCTCCTTCATTGTGTGCTCACCGACGCCAATAGCCACCATCTCACCGCTCAGAGTTCGACGTCGGTGAGTAGGTTTCATGACATCCATCTCTCTCATTTCACTTTTTTAGATCTAGTTTTTTTGTGTATTTTGACAAATTAATGTCGATTTTAGTATAGATTTGGAGTAATCATAAATATTCTAGACTAAGATTGAAGAATCTCGTCCCGATTTTAAATATAGGGTTAAGAAATTTCAATTTGTAATATTTTTATATATAGATTCGATTTTAAATGTAAAGGTTAGATAAATTTCAATGTTGATTTTAGTCAGGTTTTGTTCTTGAAAACATTAAGAAACTACATAAAGTGAGCCTAGATTGAGTAGATTCAATTTGGCCAACACTACTTGCAATTTGTTAGTCAAGGGTTTTCAAATCATGAATGAATGAATTTTTAATTTACAGGTGTTTGATTTAACACAAAATGCGAACAGAGGCTGTTGTAAACGGGTGAACATGGGCTGTTGTAAAGTTCCGCTCCGACCGATCATTACGGTTCGCAGTTCCGGTCCTAGTTCGATCTGCGGTCCAACTTTTTAGAGATTACGGTCCACCTGTCTTGAATTGGACTTGAATCTCCGGTCCTGCCCGATCCAGATCCAAAGCCCAACCCTAATGGAAATAAAGGTGGATAGGAAATGTACCAAATAAGTAGATAGAAGTCAAAATGGGCCCAAAGCCCATTAATGAATATCACTTGGCCCAACTAATCCAATTAGACATCCGGGTTATCGGTAGCAATATAACTGGATCCGAATTGTATCCGTCATGGATCCGAGACGTGTCCTCGCTGCGGGCCCCAGAATTGTCGTGTGAAGTGCCCAACCGAACGAGTAGCGAGAAATAAAGAGGATTTCAGTCGCGAAATCCGTCCAAATTTGTCTGCAGAACGGCAAAGAACAGACAACTGAAGTGGATAGACCAATTTGTAAGGGCCATCGCCTCCTCTACTAGTTCTCTCTTCTTCTTCTTTTTTTAATAATTTTCTTTTACTTATTTCATTTTTCTTCATTTTAATGGCGGTTTGTTTGATTGGTGGTTGCGGTGGTTGGTGTTGGAAGGTTGTCTGCAATGGCGAGCTCGGCTGAGGCGAACGCAGCTCAAGAAGAGGTGGTCTCCCTTGAGCTTCCGGCGCCTCCTGGTTGGAAGAAAAAGGTTCCTCTTTGTCTCTCTCTTTCTAATCTTCCATAAATTGAATAAATTCGGTTCTTGTTGTTGGTGTTTTTTTTTTGTTAATCCGCAGCCAAATCGCCGGAAATTGGGCTGTTTGTTTGATTTCGTTGGGTAATCGTAGTCTCTGAATCAGTGTTTCGGTTTGAATTTGTTCAATTTCGTTTTGTCGATTTTGAAATTGCGTTAGTGAAAGCTAGGGTTCTGCTCGCGTTGTGCGGAATTGGTGTCGAATTGTTCAGTATTTGTTGGTTTTCCTGAAGAATTTTTGGTGTCCGGTTGTAGCTGTGCTGAATTTCTCGAGTTTAAGTCTCGAATTGAATTGGAATGAACAGAATTCGTGGATTTATTGAGTTTGGGGGTTTTCTGCCTTTGTGGGAAATTAAAGCGGTTGTTCACTAATTTTATTTGTCTAATTTAGGGAAAATTTTGTGCTATAGCTTTTGGGATTTGTAATATCTCTTTACTATTGGTGGGTTTTTAATTATTCATGCTAAATTTGTCTTGCTTGAGGGTGGAAATGACTATTATAGTACCCCCATTCGCGAAAACTTGTTGTTTTTACCATTGATACACGTTTTTAGGGGATAAAAACTATATAAAATATCTAGTTTTTTTATAATATTTTTAACAAATTCATAGTTACTGTATTAATAAGTACGAACTTGTTAAAAAAATTTATAAAAAGATGGATATTTTATATAATTTTTATCATCGTAAACAACATGTTTTCGCGAACGGGGGAGTATGATTAAGATTTCCAGATATAGGATATGAGATATGGCACTGAAATTCCTGTTTTAGATTTCCAGATATAGGATACGATGCAAATGACATTGATGATTTTGCTTGACCCACTCCCTAACCATCCATCCTTCCTAGGGCTGATATATGAACTGAAAAGCTCGGGATCGGCTCGAAAAAGCTCGACTCAAGCTCGTTCACTTATTTAAACAAGCCGAGCTTGAACAACATTTTAAGCTCGGTTGAAAGCTCGGCTTGTTCGAATAAAGCTCGAATAGCTCAAATTCTATGGAGTTTCTAAAATTTCCTTTAAGTTAACATGTTATAACCAAGTAGAACTATTTAAAGCTCGAAAAAAGCTCAGCTCGTTCACTTCCTAAACAAGCCGAGCTTGAACAAAATAAAAAGCTCGTTTAAAAATTAGGCTCGGCTCGGCTCGAGCTCGTTTAAAAAACGAACAAGCTTGAACACGCCAAGCTCGGCTCGTTCGGCTCGAATAACACCCCTAATCCTTCCCATTCAGCGTGATTTCTTTCTATTCTTTAATTTTCTATTGTTAGACTTATATTTAGTACTTTGTGATGCTTCAAATTTGTTTTTTTTTTACTTGTTTACTACCTAAAACTTGATTTTAGTACAATAATATGTTTTCAATCTGATTTTATTTCATCAAGGATGGATTTTATCGCATTTAGCTTGAATTTTAAGGTGTTTAGAGATTTTTTTATGAAAAAGCCATCACCTTAGCTTCTAAAGCCCACCTAAGCTATGGGTATGCCAATCGCCTTGTGTTGCCTTTATTCTTCCTTTATTTTGTTTAAAACACTGGTGGATAGATTCCTTTATTTTTCCTTTCCATTTCCATAATCTTCAACCTATAAATAAAGATACTTGCTCCTCTATTTGGTAGCCCTGTGAAATTATCATTCAATCTCATTATCATGTTGTGGACTAGTTGCTCATGATTTCATTTGCCTATTTTATTGGACTTTTAGGAAGAGTTTCTCCTCCTGATATTCCTAAGCATTTGTTATGGCTTGTTGATTTCAGATTTGCCATGAAATATTTAGTGATAACTGATAAATTTTTATTGCTTCAAAAACTCTACTTGTGGTGTTTAAACCTTGCAAATTTCTATGGAACAATAAGCAAATTCCATCTGTTGCTCCAAGTGCTTCTGTTGTTGTTATTGTTAGTTGTTACCACTAATTAAGACTTTGGATCTCTTCATCCTAGTTGCTGAATTCTTTTATCGTTTGTAACTCAAAGGCATGTTCATGGATTTCCCTTTGTTTAAGGTGAAACTTACTGCCTGTGGCTTTGTGGGTCCCCATTTGACCACCAATGTCTATGCTCGTTAAAGTTGTATGCATCAAGTATCTAGTTTTGGCTGTAGCCAACTCTCCACCATTTAGCATAATGACTTAGGTTTTCTAAGCATTTTTAGACAGCGAATACCTACCTTTTCACCTTAAAAAAACAGTGCATACCTACCCACCTTTTTGTTCATGGGAATTCTAGTGCATTGATGTACTGTCCTTGAAGAATTGAATTGAAGCGCATTCCTAATTCACTATTGAATAAAGTGCTTGCAATGTCCTATACGAACTTATTAAGTGAACTTCGTTTGCTCCATGAATTGCAAAAGCGCATTCGTTTGGTATTCTACTCAAAAGTACCTATCCCATTTTAGAACATTCTTCCAAACTTTCCCCATCCAAACACTGAAGGCCACGCCCAATGCGTCAACACCCACCTTGTCCCTTTTACCCAAAGACAGTAGGTTGAACTACCCCTATTTTCCATCATCTATCAAAGCATGGATTCCGAGCATCCAATATAACGATGCTTTTCAACACAATCCCCTTTTCTCTGAGTGTGCCCTACAATTAACAGTTTTTCCCCATGTCTTGTAGCATATGTTTGCTTTGCCATGTTGATCTTGGTAACGCTATGATAAGATGCAGACCCAAATTCTAGCAAGAACAGAACTTGACTGCATAGTCAATATCTGTCTGGGTGCTGTACTGCTGTTTCTAACTATGTTGTTTAGTCATGGGCACTCTTTTGTAATCAATCAAGCATTCTGTTGCAGTTTCCTCCTTCTGCATGCATTTATGGTCGTTTTTATATTCTGATGCTTTACCTCATTCTGTTTTTGAGTCTATTAGTGATCCCGATCCTCAAAGATTGCATACATGACATCTCATCTGCTGATCGAGGTCCTCTTTGTCCAAGATCATTAGCATCTTCACTGCAAGGTTATCTACCTAATACATTAAAATAGCCTAAGTTTGAATGTTTTATCCATTTATGAACCATTCCGGAATGGTTCAGTCGAAAAGGACTTCTGGGTAGTACCCAAAGGTTCCTGGTTCGAACCCCGGATGACCGCTCTTTATTTACCAAAATTAAGGTTTATCCATTTATCTAACTATGCTCTCTACCACTTATGATGGAGTTTTAATTTTTTAACTAAGCATCTTCTGTTGACACAACCTACAGACATTAAATCAATTTTGTGACTCCCATATTCTCGTTTTCTTTGTTTAAACCGTATGAAATGTATTCCTTTTCAGTACATGCCAAAGAAAGGAGGAACACCTAGGAAGAATGAGATCATGTTTACTACTCCCACGGGAGAGGAGATCACCAGCCGTAAGCAGTTGGAGCAATACTTGAAAGCACATCCTGGAGGTCCCGCTGCATCCGAGTTTGACTGGGGCACTGGTGAGACTCCAAGGAGGTCATCTCGTATTAGTGAGAAGGTGAAGGTCACTCCTCCTCCTGATACTGAATCTCCTAAGAAAAGAGCTAGAAAATCCTCTGCTTCTAAGAAGGACAAGGACAAGGATGGTCAGCCAACTGCTGAAGAAACAAAGCCAGATGAGGTTCAGATGCAGGATGCTGAGGAAACCAAGGAAGACAGGTCGAAGTTAGGGTCTGAGAAGGACATTTCTGGAGAAGCTGATAATGGGAACAAAAATATAGCTGCCGAAACAAAGGATGCTCCAGTTGAAGAGGGTCAAGCTGGAAATGAAACCACTAAGCCTTGTGACGATTCGGCAAAGCCAGTGGAAGACGCTAAATCCTCAGAAGATGTGAACAAGGTCAGCTTGCCCTCATCGAACACTGAAGAGGCCAAAGAAGCTACACAAATTCCAGCTGAAGAAAACCAAGAGAGCCCCATCGTCCAGGAGAAGCCAGAAGCAGCTGCTAAAGAAGAACCAAAGCAGAATCTGGAAACTGAACAGGACCCGAAGGATGAAAAGGATGCTGAGCTAAGCAAGGCTATCAACAAGGAAGCAATAGAGAACGGCACAGAGGTTAGTCAAGAATCTAAGCCTTGAACCCGTATTTGTATTTTACCTTAATGTCCCTGATGATTTAGTCTGAGATGGAAAACATTGTCTCCATGGATAAGAATAACCAGTACTTTTGTCAATGGTAAGAGTCCCGTGTACACAGACGTAGTGTAGTGCTTGTTGAAGTAGCTAATTCTTCGAGGATTTGTCGTGTTTCTACCGTGTAGAGGTCTTTGTAAGACTGTAACAACATTTCATCCTCCAAAGTTGATGTGATTGTAACATGTAAGTCGGGATATTGCATGCTTCGTTGGTTCTCGCTGCGCAGGAGTGTTGGTAACTTGGCATCGGTTCCTTTTGCCTTTTCTTCCAGGTTATGCGGATTTTGATAATCCATTTGACATCTCCTTGGAAATTGCCACTTGAATGTGCAACTGTGGATTTGTTTCTGTTTTTTTTTTTTTAAGATCTGATCTAAAAAACATCCTTTCGATGATTTCAGATAGAGCTGGCAAAACCCGACCCGAACCCGAAAACCCGACCCGGTCGACTCGAAACCGATTATTCTGAACACCGACACAACCCGTTCATTTTGGACCCGAAATCCGAATGAACCGAACCCGATTAACCCGAACCCGTTATAACCGAAACCCGAAATAACCCGAACTTTAAGCTACAATCTAGTAAATTTTTTAAAATGAATATTGAAATAATGAAAAACCCGAGACAACCGAAACTCGAATAACCGAAACCCAATACAACCGAAACCCAAACTCGACCCAACCGATTGACCAAATTATTAGACATTACCCGAAACCCGAATGACCCGAAACCCGACTAACCGAACCCAAACCCGACCCGACCCGCCCGATTGTCACCTCTAATTTCAGAGGACTTACTAAGGATTACTTGCCAAAAGAAAGGGGGGAAAACAATCTAAGAATATAGGTCAAAATGCATAAAACCACCCTTTATTCACCCTTATTTTCAATTAACCACCTCTTATTCAAAAAATTTCACTTAACCACCCCTTATAACAAACTGTTTGCAAGTAACCACCCATACTCTCATTTTTCTTTAAATTAAACTTCTATTAAATTCAACTTGAAAGTAAAAGACGAAAATGCCCTCAAATTTGGTTTTATAGTTTTTATTTATTATTTATACAAAATTACCATTAATGTATGCAAGTTGTACCCACCTCTACTAGTAGGTTAGATGTAGTCATACCTCTTTCGGTCATCGACGCTTTGTTTGCACCCTTCTTTGGCAATGCTCGATAGTAGACCTCTCAAAACACAATCCGACCTGAACGCCCCGAAAATTTTGAATCAAGACCCAAGAATTTTGACCCGGAAATTTTTTCCGACCCGAACCCGAAAACCCGGTAATTTTCCGGGTCATCTGGGTTTAGATCCGATGACCCAATTGACCCAGTAATTTTGACCTGATTGACCCAATTGACCCGGTGCCCCGATTAACCCGATTGATTTATAATTATATATGATTAATTTTTTATGGAGATTCCAATTTATTACATTTTATAATTACAATCACTTGATCTTTCATTTTCAAATAAACTTTTATATTTATTTGTATTGTATAATAATACTCCCTTCGATCGATAATATTTGATTTTTCATCACATTTTTAAGAAGATAAAAAAAACTCTAAAAACATTAAAATATTAAAACAATTCTATGCTTAATACTAATTGCATGAAATTATTTATTTAAAAAAATTATTTAAATATTTGATATTTTAGATATTTTTAAATTTTATTAAAAACTATGAGAAATAAAAAAAAAATTTAGATCAGATATAGTATATTAGTATATAATTATAACCGCTAAAACTTAATAACCACGTCTTTAATTTTAGCAATTTAAAATTATCGCAAAATTACCAATCATGATTTTTTTTAATTTAAAAAATAGAAATTGACAAACTCGAAATCGACCAGATTTGACCCGAAACCAGGACAAACCTGAGTTGAAGTCAACCCGGATCTACCCGGGACCCGTTTTACTCGAAACCCGAAATGACCCGATCCGAACCCGACCTGAATGAACCTATTGATAATTCTACTTGATAGGGATCTAGGTGGAGGTTGTTCGTGCTTCGCCTTGAATGTGTTTATGTCTACCTTTGATTTATTTCACAAGACTATATAAATAGGAAAATAATATTAGTGTACTAAAAACACATTTAGGGGCATTTTCTTCTTTCACTTTCAAGTTAAATTATGGAAGTTTAAGAAAAAATGGGAGGATGGGTGGTTACTTGCAAACATTTTGTTATAAAGGGTGGTTAAGTGATTTTTTTTAATAAGGGGTGGTTAATTGAAAACAATGGTGAATAAAGGATGGTTTTATGCATTTTGGCCAAGAATATAAGTAAATACAAGATTACCCCAAGTAATATAGTAAGAGTGAAATTTATTGGAACCAAAGAATGAAGAGGAAACAACTCAATTTTGTAGGCTACTTTCATAAGATTGTGACGGAAAATGAAATAGAAATATAAGTATGGAAATAAGAACAACCGAAGGTGCAATTGTTCTTGGTGAAGAATAGCTAAAGAAATTAAAAATGACTTAGAGAAAAGATTTAAGAAATTAAGTATTAACGTGCAACGACTTAATGAATATCTCGACCTCATCGATACGGAAATCACGAATGAGGATAATAAAAAACTAACCAAACCAGCAACCAATTGTGAAATCAAGCGAGGTACCTCCTTGATTGGGAAAAATAAATCACGGGGACTCGATTGAATGATATTTGAGTTTTACCAAAAATATTAGGACATTATAGAACCTGGTATCATAAAAGCAGTTAAAGGATTATTCGCATCAAGAACAATGTTGAAACATATCAACCAAACATTTGTATCGCTCATAACAAAGTGTGAAAACCCAAATACAACAAGACAATACAAATCATTAAGTATGTGTTCAACAATCTACAAGATGTCTTAGGAAAATTATACACTCGATGCAAATGGTTTTTTGTGTCCGGATAACATTTTGATATAGCACACAAAATTTTCCACTCATTTAGGAAAGGGAAAAAAAGAAGGTTGGATGGCAATAAAACTTGACATGGAGAAAATATATGACAGAGTGGAATGAGACTTCTTATTCCATGTTCTGACTAAATCCGGCTTTTATGCAAGATTCATTGCTCGGATAGTTGGATCAAGGAATGTATCAAAACAATTACTTTCTCGGTGCTAGTCAATGACAGACTAACAAAGATGTTCAAACCTAGCCGATGACTTAGACAATGAGACCTAATTTCACCTCACTTCTTTATCAAATGAGTTGAAATTCTAACTAGAAAATTGCAACGAATATGTGACGATCCAAGAAAACAATCGAGTTTGACATTATTAAGTCTGGAAGCATAATTTCTGGGCAAAAAAAACAATATTTGATCTTTGCAGTATGTGATATTTGCAAAAGAGACCAACGAATCATCTAAGAAAATCAAAAAAATAATGCATCTAACAAATTTATAAAAGAGACCCTACCATCATATTGTAGCCAAGAAAACAATATGTGATCTGTGCAATAGAGACCAACGAATCACCTAACAAAATCAAACAAATCATTGATAACTACTGCAGTATTTCAGGGCAAAAGGTGATTTTTAACAAATCTGTCTTTCAAGTGACACTAGGAGTTCCGAGCCAACAAAACATCAAATTGAAAGTAACTTGCATATCACTAGCAATATTGACAAATACCTATGATGTTCTATTGTAAATGAAAGAGTAAACAAGAATATTTTTGTCGAAATAATCCAAAAAAAAAAAAATCAACTAACAAAATCAAAGGCTAACTCACTTTCAAAACAAGAACGAACAATTTTAATTAAATCAAACCTAGTAATGAAACTAAATTATGTGATGCAAAGCTTCATTCTACGAATTCATAAGGAAATTGTTATGGGAAATCATGAAAGAACTAGACAATTTGTAGGTTAAAATCATAAGACACAAATATTTGAAATAAGTACCTCTATGGGAATATAAAAAGAAGAAACAAGCATCTTGACAGTGGACAAAACTCAGGAAAATAAAAGAGAAGTTCCTTCAATTTGGTAAATAAAGAGCGGTCATCCGGGGTTCGAACCGGGGATCTATGGGTACTACTCACAAGTCCTTTCCGATGAGTCATTCCATAATGGTTAAGAGAAGTTCCTCTATGGGCTTATGTTGCAAATTGAAAATGGAAAAACGATAAGATTCTGGAAAGACAAATGCATACAAGAAGGAAGACTTATAGACCAACAACAACGAAATTGTAAAACTAATGAGAACTAAAAAGTAGATATCTATATAGGACTAGATAAGTAGTGAAAAAAAATTGAAAAACTAAGACAAGTACTACCACACAATGTTTTACGAAAAATTCAAGAAATTAAAGTTTCAATGGCAGAGCTTGAGGATCAAGTCTATTGACAAACTAGTCGCCGCGATTGGTTCACCACCACTATAGCATTGGAGAAGTTTACATGGCACCAAAGAACTGAAGCAAGTGATATTGCTTGTATTTACAAGATGGACTGATTTCCAACAATATTTAAAAAAAAAAAACTTTCTCTAGAAACTTGTCATGAATGGAACCCTAATGAAAACGAGACTAGCAAAACAAGGAGTTGCAATACCCCTACCTTGTATATTTTTTAACCATTTGGAGGAAGATTCCATACTAACAGAACACTTAATCAAATTACAAATGATATTTTCTCCTGGCTTAACAAAGTATGAAGATCCACCCTGGTTCACCACCACTATAGCATTGGAGAAGTTTACATGGCACCAAAGAACTGAAGCAAGTGATATTGCTTGTATTTACAAGATGGACTGATTTCCAACAATATTTAAAAAAAAAAAACTTTCTAGAAACTTGTCATGAATGGAATCCTAATGAAAACGAGACTAGCAAAACAAGGAGTTGCAATACCCCTACCTTGTATATTTTTTAACCATTTGGAGGAAGATTCCATGCTAACAGAACACTTAATCAAATTACAAATGATGTTTTCTCCTGACTTAACAAAGTATGAAGATCCATCCTGGCTACGATATGATGGTAGAGGTGTTCATAAAAATCCAACACGATTGACATGACATATTAACACGACGATACGACACAAAAAACACGACACAAATAAGACATGATATGAATACGACACAATACAATAAAATACCGAATTTTCATATCGGATACGGATTGAGATTTTGTCATTATCGGATACTTGAGCCGACACGATTATTTAAAAAGCCATGTAAAAGAAATTATGTGTGTATCAACACAATAGAACGCTAAAGGTCTACATCTTGTTCAATCTTCATATTCGTCGTTATGCATCTCCATACTCTCCATTTTATCTCGTCACCTTTCTCAATCTATAACGAGATCTTGTCAACTCTCATTATTTCGCTTTCGATGTTGTCCATCTCTACTTCAGTTCTCCGTCGTGTGGATCAACGTGGCCGCTTCAAATTTATGTTGTCCATCATATCTATCATTCTCTATCTCCAATCTAGATCTCTCTTTATTCAGCTGGCATCAATCTGGCAATCTCCATTCTCTGATTCTCAACTCCTCTAGGCTTTCGATATCTTATTGGTAAACAAGATCAATTTAAGGTCGATTTCTTATTGCTTAGGGTTTAAACCATTATTGATCAGTACTTTCAAATACTCATAATTGATATGAGGATACTTGATAATTTATCTGCAATCTATTTCTAAATTGAAACATTGACAACCAATTGTTGAATGTTTTTCAAGTTTGAAGTTGTACATTTGATTTATTTTGTTCACGCTCTTCAACTACTAGCAAGAAAGAGAAGAAACGCACCTAGCACGGTTTGTTTACGGATCGGGATTCTGAGATTTTTTCTATCATATATTCGACACTTTTACTCATGACTTGTCGGGTATTCGATTATGAACACCTCTATATGGGGGGGAGGGTGTTTGGACTACTAGGAACAAAATAGTCTTTAATGATAATAACTTTACGCATATCAAGAAATAGGAGGGATACCTATACCACTATATATATAGGATGGATCAAATGTTTACAAGCCTTATTGTGTTTTGTGTTAACAAATCTTAACTGTTGATCCAAGCAAAATGGAAGGTCACGATTAATTCTTAATTTTAATTATTTCTATTTAAAAAATAAGTTGACCCCATAGAAAACCTATCCCATTCCTATCCTTCTCCTTCTTAGTACGTGTGTTTCAATCTCCCTCATCTCAATCCACACTAAACCCTATTTATCAAACGTCAAGCCTCCTTCTCCAGTGGAACCGCCCACCACCGCCAACTTCCCCCAGACCGTCGCCCACGACAACCGCCGTCGCCCGCTCACCATCGATGAGAAAATGAGGTTCGCGATTTCTCATCGATCTCACTTGCTCATCTTAATTCAACTGTATCTTTTTTGGTTGGTTGATCGTTTGCATTTGTAATTAGTGTAATATGCTTCAATTGATGCTAGCTTGGAATCCGTACACTCATCGGTAATCTCTCTCTCTCGATAACAATTTACCCGTGTTTACTTCTTTAACTAACGTTATCTCGATCGATGAATTTAATAGTCAATTAGTACATCAAAGATCGACTTGTTGGGTGCGGGGTGCGATGATGGTGATGATAGACAAGGTAGCGACAGTGGTGGTAGAATTTTTTAGTCCCACCGTGACCATGTTGGCTCGCACCTTTTCCACTCACAAATTGATGTGATTTGGCACTTCATTATTTGTCTTTTGATCCTTTAATTTGCAAATCAGTGATTTCACGCAAGAGATTGATGTTAAGCATGGTGGATGAAGTAAGAGGTAATTTGGCCAAATTTCTCCCTTTTGCTATTTTTTTTTATTTGAATCAACATTTCTGGGTTGTGTATTTATATTTCTTTGTTCATAACTTTCAATCCCAGGAGCTAATTTGGCCGGGAATGGTGGCTTGGCGGGTGCAACAATCCGAGTTGGGTCAATTGGGTTTGGATTTGTAGTTTTCTTTGAGTGGTTGCTTGTGTGCTTCTTGTGATTATGCGATGGAAATCAAGAATTATTCATATGTATGTGAACAATTAGATGTAGGTTTCTCGAAATTCAAACTCTGTCTAAAATTGTTTATGAATTTATCGACTATTCGGCAAGTTCAAAGTCACTATTCGTTGATAATAAAGAATTATTCATTGGTATGCAATAAATATTCGATGGAATGATATAAGTTATTCGTTACTATTTAGTTCTTGTTTCATGTTTAGAGTCAATATTCGGTAAGTTCATAGTTTCTATTCGTTGATAATTCATAATTATTCATATGTATTTGGTTAATTAGATGTGGTAAATCAAGAATTACATTTACATACTCTTTCAAACCAGCGAATAATTACTATCAACTTAGCGAATAATTACTATCAATCTAGCGAATAGTTGCAAAATTGACCAACCCTTTTGCTATTATCTCAATGATAACTCCTCTTTACGGATGAATAATAACGATTAATTTAGCGAATAATTACTATTAGCCTAGCGAATAGTTGTAAAATTGACTAACTCTTTTTCTATTATCTAACGAATAATAAGTATAAGTTAACGAATGTTTGTATCACCTTATCGAATAGTTCGAATAGTGCACCACACATAAAACAACGTTAAAAAAATGTAACGCCAAAAAAAACGTACAACACACGCACGTTATTTAGCAAGTGGCAAGGAAAGAAGTGGGTCTCATTAATTTTTAATTAAAGAAAAAAGCCAAAATAGCCAAATAATCTCATCCATTCATTTGCACTAAATCAATGGCCTATATTTGTTAACACAAAACACATTAAGGGTTGTTAACACTAGACCTAACCTATATATATATATATATATATATATATATATATATATATATATATATATATATCCAAGAGCGTATTCTGGGAAGACACCACCACAATGTATACATGACCATAGCACCCACCTAGACACTAAAAAACCTTTGATGGAAAAAACCTGCAGCATACCACTTGAAGATAAATTTTGATGGCTCCAAGCTCTTGTCTGGACTTGCTGCATTGGGCTTTCTCATCCGATATTCCAACGGGTCAAATGCTCAGTCACAACATATGGCAGCTCGCATTGTGACATGGTGTCCCTCTTAATGGCTAAAGCCCTAACGCTCTGTTCTAGACTTCAAGTCTTGTGACAGGTAGGAATTTACATAATTTTTTTAAAGGCGTATGGTACATTAGAGTATTGTAAAGATCAAATAATCGGTAGTAATAAATATATTTTTAATTATCTCTTTAAAAAAATCAAATAATAAGAATTCATTATCCATCAAACCTAGGGATGGAAATTTCACCCGCACCCGACTCGAACCCGAATCACCCGACCCAAAAAAATGGGTGATAACCCGAAAAAAAGAGGTGGAAAGTGGATATGAGTGAAGTGGATATGGGTGGTGGGTCAGGTGGGGTGAGATTTTTTCCACCCACAACCGATCCACCACCCGACCGGATTCACCATCCATCTACATTATAAAAGTATTATTTATATATTTTATATAAAAAAATATAAACTTTCTAATTTCCTAAACCATAACTTTCTAATCGACACTTCATTATGCAAACCCCCTGTCTTCTTCGTCCTCTACCACTCTTGTCTTGATGTTGCTGGACGGCTAATTTTGTTAAGACAATGCTATTTAAACTCTCGTTTGTGTTTAAAACTTATGGTCGTATGTTTAAGACAATGTTATTTAAACTTATGATGACTTATTTAAGACTTAATGTGCAAGATGATGTTATTTTTGCCACTGTTTTCTCTGCATGTTTTATTGGAATTCAATGATGTGTATTCAGCAAAATTCACGCATATGTCATCCATATTTCCCCTATTTCACTCGCTCACCCGATGGATATGGGTGAAAGTGGATATGAGTGGTGGATCGGGTGGGGTGATGGGTCATCCATGATGGGTCGGGTGAAATGGGGGTCCATATATCCACCCACCACCCGACCCATTGCCATCCCTACTCAAACCCCATCACTACGTGCATAGTTTGACAAATGTTGTTGTTGGACATGGTTCTCATGTATGCGTTGGTTACATCTGTCCTATGACCCTTCTAATTGCTATATAATTTCAATTTGCAACTATGCATAGATAGCTTAAAAATTAATTGTAAAATTTCACTAAATGAATCTCATATTCTACTTATCTTTATTTGGTTACCTCTATTATTATCTTGCCACTATCGACTATTTCACTTAGTGATTGCACATCCTTGTGATTTGGCATGTGACGACAACGACAAAGTGGAAAAAACCCGTGGAGGGGTCGGGTATGTCCCTCCATAATCCAACTTACGAAAGGGCACTTAACTCTTTGATGAGAGCAGACATTCTAAGAGGGTTCTTTCCCTCGATGATCACATTCGATCGGCTCAGTTTGGAAAACACAACCTTATGAAGATTGCTAAGGTATGTTCAAAAACTCATTCAAAATATCCCTTATGATGCTACCTTGGAGTATGTATACCTATTTCATTTAAAACTAATTCTTGTGTCTCCGAGGATGTTGGAAAAACTTTTGGTTATGATGTTGAACCAAATTTTCCAAGTTTCGATAAAATGATGGGTTATGAATACTTCTCTACTAATCCAAGTAAAGATCATGGGCTTCTTGAATTGTTGCCTCCTCCTAAGCCCGCTCCTCCTGAACCCACGAAGGGTGCATGGGTCAAAGCATTTTGTGAAGGTTCTTTTCCGGACTTCGAGCTCGGTAGATACAAAGATGGTTCGGGACTTCGGGGGAACGATTAAGGTATATCTCAAGCTAAAGGGAATATGTCTAACTTGGTTTCATCTATGGAAAATGATAATGCATAGTTTGATAAGCATAATATGTTAATTTTATGAGCATTTGAATTGTAATATAGTCCTCATTCTAGTTAATTCCATAGTTTTCACTATTTGAGGAAGAAGTCGGAATCTACGCTATTTTAGTGATTTATGCATATTCAGGGATCCGACGTGGTGGAAAGGAAAGCAAGGAAGACAAAGGAAGCTAAGAGATCAATGGAAGAAGGAAACATCAAGGGAGGAAACATAGAAGAGCAGGAAAACAAGGCAAAATACCAAAGAAACAATAGCTTTAGGGCTCCAGCATCGCCCTCTTGCGCCATCTCTCGAGTTTGGATTCATGAATCTGCATAATTGACATAGAAGAGCGTAGATTTTAAACTTCGAATGTAGAATGATAAAGATGCGACTTAGCTATAAAACCTATCAAATGCAACCTAAAACTACCCTAAAACTACCTAGAATGCATATACAAAATATGTCTTATCAATTAACAATGACCCATTGGCCCAACTGAACTCTTCAGATCGATGTGAGTTTAGATTCATGAATCTGCATAATTTACATAGAAGAGCGTATATTTTAAACTTCGAATGTAGAATGATAAAGATGCGACTTAGCTATAAAATGTAAAGGCCCGGATTTTTAAATAATAAATTTCAAAAAAATAATATAAAATGGATTTAAGTCGGAAAAAAAATAATAATAATAAGATAAAATAAAATAAAAATTCGGATATTTCAAGAAAAACTCGTCCTTAATTTCCTAAATCGAAATTGAAATCCTTAAAACAAGCTTCGGCATTAATAAATTAAAAATTTAAAATATGTTTTATTCCGCGTGCTTATGCGAAAATTGAGTATAGTATTCGGAGTTCATTATTAACCTCGGATTTGAAATTTGAAGATCGTTTTGAGTTTTGTCGGGATTTGTCAGGTAAGCGGGTTTCGAGTCTATTCCCCTATTTTAAATTCTTTGAGAGGGACCATTTCCTATTTTATTTTTCTTTTTCTTTTCTTCCCTCCCTCTCTCTCTCTTTCAAAACCGGTTGAGGCCTGTGGGAGAGACTCACTGACCTTGCTTGCAATTATACAGCTGCACATTGTTGTCCTTTAGCACCTGCAAAAACCCCCTTTTCAGCCCCATTCTACATCCAAACACAAACCCACAATCCCTTTCCTCTCCCTTTCTTTCACTCCTGCAACCCACAAAGGCTCCTTTTCTTTGGTTCCTTGTTTCGCCGAACAACCACCACAATCACCACAATTCATCGACACTAGCAGCCTCCCTCCTCCCATCTCTGTTGATCGAGTTAGCCACCACCATCGACAAGCTGCATCTTCCTCCTCGCTCCTCTTCTGTCGAGCAGCACAAGGGCCACGCCTCACAGCTCCTCCTCCCTCCTCGAGTCCGAGCAGCAGCAGCAGCAGGCGATACGCGCTCAACCTTCCCTTCCTCCGACGCCGACGAAACGCCAGGAGAACTCAGAAGCTTCCTCCCCTGCCGTCGAAGCCTGTCGGGGTCGCATTCCCCTTCTCCTCCTCGGTTTCGCGTGAGGAAGGTCGAAATTGGGTCTTCGTTCATTTCCAATCGATTACTCCTTAAAAGTCCTCCTTTCTAATCTCTTCTGTAATCCTAGGACGTCCCGGTGTCGATTCCGCCATCGACGAGCCCGAATCGAGTCTCCGATGAAGGTTTTCCGGCGAAGATCTCGAGCCCTCGGTGAGATTTCCTCTTCCTCCTTTTTCTTATTCTTTCGTTCAGAGAGCTCTGTTCTTTCGTTTGGGGGAGACAGGCCTGGGGAACCGAGTTCTCTTCCTTCCCTTTTTCTTATTTTCTGGCCGGTTCAGGGTAAATTAGGCAAGGAGCCGGTTCACTTAAACAAAGTTGGGTTTGGGCCTATTTTATTTGAATCCGGGTTTGGGGATTTGGCTAGAGCTGGGCCTAATTTTATTCTGGGCCGGATATGGGAATCGGATCCGGGTTGTGAGGTTGGGTTGGGTTTTCCTTGTTTTGGGCCTTGCTGGGATAAATGTTGTATTATATTGTTATGTTAGTTGTTTTATAAGCTTAGGTTTAAACGTAAAATTGTTCATTTTAAGTTGTTACTGATGTATGTATTTTATATCTAAATCTGATTTTCATGAAAAAAAATATATTATTTCTGGAATTTTACATCTCATGAAATTACTTTTAAAAGTATTATTATTGGAATAAAGTATTATGTGATTTTTGGGATTTTGGAAATGAATTATTAATAGAAATGGTTGATGTTTGTGTTAATGATAAATGATTAAAAAGAGATTTTCAAGCTTCGGAAATGTCTTTTAAGGATCTGTGTGTGTAAAACCAGGATGCCGGAATATGTTGATAAAACAAGATCTTGGGTTGACTTAGAAAATTTGATACTTTCTCTTGATTTGGACAATTATTATTTGATAAATTATTTTGAATATGGGTTGGCTTAATTTGAGATTTAAGAATTTGGAAATATGGTTGGTACGATTTTATCAATGGGTTTGATTAGAAGTAAATGATTTTGGTTGATGTTGATCATATCGAAAAGGTTTTGGAAAACGGTTTTACTATCGATTGACTTTGAGGATATTGAGAACTTGGGTTCTGTGTGTATGAATGTTGGTTTGGTAGCTTATGGAAATGGCTTGATGATAGGTGTGTATTGCTTTGGACTTGCAATTGGGCCCTTGCTTATGTTATCTTGCTGTTCTGCATCTTCAGGTAAGTTCCCTAGGGGGCTTACTCAGGTTGGACATTCATGCCTGTTGTTGCATTTTATGTTAGGTGTTGCATTTTCATAAAAGCATGCCATGTAGTATCATGTTTAGGTTGCACTAATTGATTCAGCATCTGTTTACTTTATGCGTTTGAAACAGAACGGCCGTTATCTGTGATAGTCCTAGAGTCTTTGCTAGGGTCATAGGGTAGCCCAGCCTCATCGGGTACCCTGAGTCAATCGAGTCATGAACTTCCTTATATTATGCCTGCGGGCTTTATTATGGAGCGGGTTAGGCATGCGTGCCCCCCGATTATGAATTAATGCATTCACGAGCTGGTCAGTCTCCACCTATCGGAAGGGGTGGAGGTAGGAGAGGGATATGCCACTTGGCATTGTCTTGGGCCCCTTTACAGTATTTCTGCACATTATTATAAACTAGGAGCATGCTAGTGTGTTTGAATTTCGTACTGCATTAGAGCATCTTTATTAGGTATAGCACATACTATGTGGCCTCAGCGAGGACTGCCGGTCCCGCATGAGTGGCTCGATCTGACTCCTTTCCCCGTTCTTCTTTTAAAGGTATTCTCTGCAGATTTGAGTGCTCGATGTCTATATGACGGGGTTCCCTGTTGGCGAATCGAAGAATCTGGCTAATATCCTAATTTAGTAAAATGGTAATTAAACACTCATGCTTTGGTTTTGACCGGTTCTTCCGTGACACTTGTATCTTTACTCTGTTTTCGCCTTACTTCCGTTTGAAATGGATTCCGCGATATAGTCTTAGGACAGGTTAAGGGTACCCAACAGCCCTTCGAGGTTTTAGGGTTTGAAATCCCTCTTTATACTAATCTTAAAAGAGTTTGAAACCTCGACCCGTACCTGGATTGCAAGATCCGAACAAGGGTTTTCATCCCTTGAAACGTAACCCGGAAATTATAATTCTGGGCCGTTACAAAAAACCTATCAAATGCAACCTAAAACTACCCTAAAACTACCTAGAATGCATATACAAAATATGTCTTATCAATTAACAATGGCCCATTGGCCCAACTGAACTCTTCAGACCGATGTGAGTTTAGATTCATGAATCTGCATAATTGACATAGAAGAGCGTATATTTTAAACTTCGAATGTAGAATGATAAAGATGTGACTTAGCTATAAAACCTATCAAATGCAACCTAAAACTACCTAGAATGCATATACAAAATATGTATTATCAAGAGAACCACTTTCTCCCTTCTTGTTTATATTAGGTGCTGAAATTGTTGAAGATTAAACCAAGAGAACAACTACGAAGGCGAACATATTGGATTACGCTTTGGTCAAGATGACCCCCCGCTTCCCTTTTCTTTCATTCGGAGAGGATATCATTATTTTTGCGAAAGGGATCAAATTAACGGGTCAAAAAGTAAATCAAATCATCGATGAGTACTTTGAAATATCTTGACAAAATTAAGTTTAATTATCATAAATTTGCTTTCCAAAAACTATAGGAGTTACACGTAATAGGATAGAGGAGCTAGAAAGTTGTCTTAGCATTTCAAATGGAAAAATACTTAGGTTGTCCAATCGTCAAAAAAGAGTAAACAAGGAGACTTTTGAGGAAATAGTGTGCAAATCAAAAGATCGGTTGTGTAAATGGAGAACTAATGTTCTATCACATCCTTCGAAGATGATATCATTATTTTTGCGAAAGGGAGTAGAACAGCGGGTCAAAAAGTAAATCAAATCATCGATGAGTACTTTCAAATATAGGAATTACGCATAATAGGATAGAGGAGCTAGAAAGCTGTCTTAGCATTTCAAATGGAAAAATACTTAGACTGTCCAATCGTCAACAAAAGAGTAAACGAGAAGACTTTAAGGAAATAGTGTGCAAATCGAAAGATCAATTGTGTAAATGGAGAACTAATGTTCTATCCCAACAAGGTCGTGCTGTTTTGATTGGTACAAATCTTGCAGCTAAACCACTTTACATAATGCATAACTTCATGTTTTCGAACTTAAATCATAAAGAACTAGATCAAATAAATAGATCTTTCTTCTGGAATAAGAACATTCAGTACACAGTGCCATGGTTATTAGGATCCCGATCCGGCTTTTACGATTCTACGATCATAGGCAAGATTCTAATCCCAATCGGGCATACATACTCATTCATGCTAGGATCGACCTATGATCGTGTGGGATTGATGTAGGATTGGTCGATCCTAACAAAAACGTACGATCCTAGTATAATTCAAATGTATGTGTATTTTGTATGGAAATTGGGCCTCTTGGCTACTTTATAGCCCATGGGCCTTTTATTTTGATTTTTTTCTGCCCATATCACGGAAATTGAAGGCAAAAGAAGACATTGCTGGCTAAAGGCTTGATGCTGAAACCCTAAGCGGCTGAGGTCGAGCCTTTGTTACTCAATTACTCTTACTCAACAAATCTGAGCGCTGAGCAGCAGCAGTGTAGCACGCAATTGGGGGCGGCGTTCTTGGTGGCGGGTTGCCAGCGGTTCCAGTGAGCAGATCAGGGTGGCGAGTAGCTCCTCTCAGCAGCGGTTCAGCAACAAAGGTACGTCCCTAAGTTTTTTAATTCCAGATTTTTCAGTGAATTATTTTAGTGCTTTGATTGTAGTTGCTAGCAAATTTTGTAGATGATTGTTGCTTTTATCTATCTATGTGATATTATGATTTTTATTTGTTGGTTGTGTGGTTAATAGGGTGCTCAATCTACCGAGTAGACCTATTTTTAGTGTGTTTTTTATTGATGATTGTTGCTTCAAGATGTTCATAATTTATAAGCCTCTTATAAATTGGTTGTTTAATGCAGGAATTTGATTTAAAAAAAATGCTGAGTAGTGGGTCAACTAAACAACTAACGAAGAGGTCTAGGCTGAAGGGTGCTAGATTAGACTCGGCATGAGAGCATGCTATTGATGTGAATAGTAAGCAAAAGAAAGTCAAATGCAAGCATTGCAACAAGCTATTTTCTAGTGGCAGTCAAAGGCTTAAAAATCACCTAGCTGTTACCCATATACCCATATCAGTGTTGAGTCTTGTGCATTGGTTCCACCAAATGTTAGAGATTATTTTAGAGAAATTATGATAGCCACTGTTGAGGAATCTGGAAAAAAAAAAGAGGATGCTTGCTGATATTGGTGAAACCGATGAGCAAGAAGAAGAAAGATCGATTGACCAGGAAAGAAATAGGAAGGGAAAAGGGTAGGAATAATAAAAATTGCTAGGTTTTTTTATACAAGTGTTAATCAACTGTATAAAAAGGATGAAAGGGATGAAGTTTGTTAACAAATTGCTAGGTTTTTTTATACAAGTGTTATTCCTTTTAATGTTGTGAACAATCCTGAGTTTGCAATTATGGTTGATTTGATTGCAAAGTTTGGGATGGAATTTAAGCCACCAAGTTTTCATGAAGTTAGAGAGAAGTTTTTGAAGAAGGAAGTGAGTAATGTTAGAAACATGGTTGATGAGCATTAAAAGAAATGGAAGAAATCTAGTTGCTTTGTCATGTCAGATGGAGGGACTAATAGGAGAAGACACAGATTATGTAGTTTTCTGGTTAATAGCACTAAGGGAACTATTTTCTTGTCCCCTATTGATGCATCTAACATCTCGAAGACAACAAATAAAATCTTTGAAATGCTAGATAGTGTTGTGGAAGCGGTTGGGGAGGATAATGTAATTCAAGTTGTTACCGATAATGCCGCAAACTACAAAGCAGCAGGAGAGATGTTGATGGAAAAAAGGAAAAGGTTGTATTGGATTCCTTGTGCGGCTCATTTTATTGATTTAATGTTGGAAGATTCTGACAAGAAGATTAAGATTCATAGTACAATAATTGAAAGGGTCGAGAGGATAACAACTTTCTTGTACTCTAGAACATTGCTTCACACATGGTTGAAAGAGTTTACTAAAGAAAGGGAGATAGTTAGGCCAGGTGCAACCCGATTTGCTACTTCCTACTTGACTTTGAGATCCCTCAATGAGCATAAAGGAGCTTTGGTGTCGTTGTTTTCCTCAAACAAGTGGTTATCGAGTAAATTTGCTAAAACAAATTAAGGGAAAAGAGTACAGTAATTTGTTTTGGATGCCCTTGGCTTTTGGAATGGAGTTGGAACATGCTTGAAAGCATCTCACTACTACAAAATTGGGAAAATAACCCATAGAATATAACCCAGGCATACCATATACGGTGTATAAAATGGTGAAACCAAAAATAATAAATTCGGATTACCTTTATATATCGGATATTGTAATGCCCGGTATATAAAAGTACAATTTTTAATTTAATAACCCTATGCAGGCACGCCCGGGCTATATTACTAAAAGAATCTTTTCGTATATCCGGGTTATTTGACCCAATCTTCTAATTTGAAGATAGGGTAAAGCCGATCTACCGTTCAGGCCCTCATCCCTCTTCTCTCCTCACTTCTTCTGTCGGCGTCTGTTCATCACTGCTGTTACAATTGGGTTCTCCGACGAAACCGGGTTCGCAAACTGCTCAGTGTCCTCCATCCTCTTCCCTAACCGACTGCTCTCTCACTTTCGCAACTGCTGTTCGGCGCCGGGTTTGAGAACTCCATCTTCTCTCTTCGGCGTGTGGTTCGTCACTACTGTCGGTCTCTTCCCTTCTCAATCCTTTCGATTCTGCTCAGTGTCCTTTATCATCTTCCCTAACCGACTCGCTCTCTCTGTGTGTCGCAGGCGCAGCCACCACGAACGGAGTTGCTCTTTTTTTTGGAACTGCCACCACCAAGAACAGACTCACTTTCTCTTTGTTGTGGCCTCAATTGAAGCATTGAGAACACAAAAGGTATGTTTTTAATGTTTTTATTACTCTTTTGTTCAGATTTAGTTGAAATTAGGGTTAATTCAGGCTGAATTTGTGTAGATATTAGGGTATTTGTGCCAAAATTTGGGTTGATGCAAGTGTTTTTGTGCTGAATTTGTGTTTATGTAAGTGTATGGGAATGGTTGTATTTGGTTTGTGTTATGTGATTGTTCTTGGCTTAGTCAAATGGCCTTGTATGAATGAATGTAAAAGAGTTGATTAAGATTATAACAATGAGAATTTATGACTTAGAATTAGATTGGGAAGTGGGGGATCATGTGGTATCTTTTGATATGGAAGTCCTTTTTCACTTTGACGAGAAGCTTGGTTCGTTGCTTAAGTAAGGGTTCAGAGCATCAATACTGCCTAATAACATGCAAATAATGCGAAAGGTTATTCACCAAATTTCTAGTGTACATCAAATCCTCAACTTTCCTAGCAAACTAGAAAAGCTTTTCGAATTGGTGCAAATGAGCAAATGGGATATCATAGCTCGAAACTTCATAAATAGTAAATGTAGATCAATAATGAAATATCAACACAATAAAAGAATTCCTGCATAGACAAACGAAAAACCTAGGTTATGAACTTGTTGGCTTACATAATATATAATCATGCTTATGTGGCGAATACAAGCATGATCATATGCTTCACTTGCTTGGTGATAAAATCGGGCTAAGGTCGGCACAGCATTAGCCAGCTCATACAAACTACAAGGAGAGGATCACAATGAGCTAATCCCCCTTGAACTAAAAGATTGATAGGGAAACTGCAGATATAATAAAAAAAATTCAATTGTATACCTATGCTGAAAGAACGCATAATTCTCTAGACGGAAAATATCAGTCACTTTTAGATCAGCAGTCTCTGCAATTTTTTCCAATGTCGCAAACATTACACAGACCTGCTAAACAATAATAATACTGTTCTCATTAAGAGTCTGCACGAGATAGCAGATGAAGATTCCCTCTCTAGGAAACCACCCAATGAGGCTTTATATAAGTCATCCTACCATTTTTTAGATTAGCTTGTAAGATGTCAAATAATATAGATGAAACAAATGTTCTTGCTCTTGTTAAAGGGAAGACAACTTTAGTTAATTAGAAATTAGATGCCTTTATGAAGAGTATGAATATTAACCAATTTAAAAAGGAATGAAGGATACGCGGAAAAAAAAGAGTTGTATAAGGAAATGGTGTACACGATGCAGTTGGATATTTACTGGTTTAGATCAACTAATTTAGTTGACCATATATAGTCTAGCCCGGTTGGCAATTGGGATGAATTAAATGACTTTATTTTGTGGATGAAGGTGACGGGGATCCTCCTTAATTCCTTATATCTAACGTAACTATCCATGAGTCCATGACATTGTTTTATATAACGTCTAAGGATTCGAATGATTAGATACGTTCATTCACGATGCATTGACAAATTTAGAACACTTTTTTCCTTCTATTTCACTCTTATTAGGGTGATATATTGTGAAGTTAACATGGCTTGTAACTGTTGAAATATAAACGTTGATTTATGTGTTTTTAAACATATCCTTGCATATTTTTGTTATTCTGTTATGATATCACAACTTAATCATGATTAGAAGGAAGTATCTTTGTCCATATCAAGAACAACAACTAGAGCTTTTTAAAACACGGATACACTACGAGAAATTGCTCCAGAACCCTCAAACCAGACTAGAATAATTCACCCGGGCAACACTCACTGGTTTTGGCTTAATGGGTTGCTCATGGAATGAACAAAAAGAGTTCAAACCGAAAGGGGGCAGATTTCTAAAGAGACCCCATATAGGAGGTGAAGATACAAATGATCATGTAATTCATAATAGGGAGAATACAGGGATGGGAGATCCATAGTGCGTTTAAATTAACTTTTTTGTTTGAACTATATTGATCTTGGTTGTCTCTTCCGTTTTAGGGATTTAAGCAATTAATTGTTCATTTTATTTAAACGCACTTTGTGCTTCGGTTAAACAAGTCAAAGCCATCGAGAAATGTCTCAAACACATTTCCATTGTCCACCCTCATTAGAAGTATAAAATGTTTCTAGTGACTTTACCATTAGTGGTCTGTTCTCCGGTAAAGAAATCCAGCCACAACTAGTGAGCTTCAAAGAAATATGTTGCATAGCCATATTCAGGGCGCTCCAACACAATATTGCTCATAGTCAGTCAATGACGATGCTCATTGTTTGACATTTGATCAAGCTACAATGGATGATATTTATAATTTAGTTTAAATACATTAGAAAAAAACTTTAAATTTGTGATTTAAAGACTTATTTTTATTTTTATAGAAAAAAGTAAGAAAAATAAAACTTATTAAAAAATGAGAAATTTTCAAGGAGCTGTTTTTAGTAACCTCTCTTTCAAGTTCTAATGCATTGTTACCATATGCCTTCATTGTGACAGAGTGGAATGAACATGGAGAGCCTATGATGAAGATACTAAACCAAAAGGTAAAATTTTCAAGTTTTTCATGTCAGTTTCTGCTTTTATAAAATATTGTGATGATAAATACAATGTTCTATCCTGGGACGTTCTTATATTAATCTTTAATATTTCTGTCAACTCACTTTGATTCTCCTTTTCCCCAGGGAACGAAGATCATAACTCAATTTAAAAGATGGGATACTCTCCACATAGAGACCATGAAAACTGTGAGCCACCTCCGTACATATTCAGTCGAACTTGTGTTACAGTTTTTTTGTTACAATAATTTTTTCAGTTACTTGTCCCTTTTTCTTCTCTGGATAACATTTCCATATTTGGAGATATAAAGGTGGATATATTCTACTTCATTTTTGTGCTGAAAATTGTACAATGATGTAGAAAACTCTAGGAATTTGATGAGGGAGAACTTTTCTAGTGAACAAAATAAACTATGATGCCTAATATTCCCCATAAAGCACTTCTTTGCTTATTTTTGATGGGATGTGAAGCAATTAATTGGTGCCAACTATGAAGGATGAATGGTTGATGACAGTGGAGTATCTTGAATCATGTCTGAAACTAGTAAGTTCTAAAACATGTGATAAAAGTTCAAGAATTGACTGATATCAGGTAGCTTATACAACATTTTCTTACTTGGGTAATAAGTCGATGCACTATTAGATTAATGTCCAAATGTGTACAAGAAGTTAAGAAATTCAGCAAGTCGTATATGGATCAGGTTGCTACAGCGGCAAAGCCACATGTTGCAGAGCCAAGGGTTGCTTTGAAGCCTTACACAAAGAAGGTTGTTCATGGTTATAGGAGATTTCTTGATATGGCAACTACATATCATTATCAGGTATTGTAGATTTTATTATCGTGCTCGCAATCAGTTCATTCCTGTCATG
Source organism: Persicaria tinctoria (assembly GCA_037127255.1). Lineage (NCBI taxonomy): Eukaryota > Viridiplantae > Streptophyta > Magnoliopsida > Caryophyllales > Polygonaceae > Persicaria > Persicaria tinctoria. The sequence continues at coordinate 30,089,491 of JBANSL010000001.1, forward strand.
CTTAGCTCATCTCCCGTCCCTCCACATTTCTTTCTTTTCTGTGATTCTTATCGTATTAGTATTAGTATCTAAACAAATGTGGTTGGATGGAAATTCTCCACACTTAGATCATAGTAGATTAAAATTTATGTCCTTTTTTATATATCAATTACAATCAAAATAATGGAAGGATAGTCTCACAATGAATTCTACTCCTTTTGTGCCATATGCCAAGTCTTGTGGTGACCTATTGAGGCTCTCATATTGCAACCTATTTGATTTCCATTCGATCAGCAGTGAAATACCACCATGGTTGATTGGCAAATAATTATGATCCTCTCTATTTACCATTAGCTACATGAAACCATTAGTTCTTTCTGTGGGACCTTTTTCACTGACTTGTGTTTATTGTGCCTGGCATAAATACAAGTTTGCTTGAAACTTTGACTGTATAAATTGAAAAAAACCATACAAGTGTGCCTGTGACTTTTAATGACACAATGACATCCATTTTAGCTCCCCCTCCCACTTATTATATATTTTCCTTTGTGTTTGCTGAAGTGATTTCTTATGTATAATTTTGATTTATCTAACATCATGTCTAGGCCCAAGCTACAGTTCGAGAAAGGATGAAAAACCATGAATTTACCCGACATCTTGCTACAAATGAGCTTGTGTGGTTTTCGGTAAGTGCATATCTTCTTTTTATATGCTTAGTTTGCTACTAATTTTGTTTGATGGTATCCATTGATGAAATATGTTGTTTCTTTTAATAAAAAAATCTAATTAATTTTATTCAAATATGTTCAGTGGTACGGAAAACAGCAAATGTTCTCATAGCGGGATGTTGATGATGTTCGAAAGGAGTTCCTAGAGTATCTGATTCATGTATTATTTTAGGTATGAAATGCATAATATTAATGTAGCTGTTGGCTCCACCTTGATGATAATATGTGATATATTTTTGTAGGTATGACGGAAGACAAATAAGGTAGTATTTTATGCAAATATCAATTATATTTTGTGGTTGTTTTATTTATTATTCTCGGAATATATTTATTTGGCTCACAAAATTATATGTGCTATACATTTTAATTAGGCCAATATTTTAGAAGAATTGATTTTGAATATATGCTTATTTATGTGCTTTATTTTTTATATAACAAATTTAGAAAATTAAGTTGCTGAGATTTTATTTGTTCAAAATAGTTACAGTAGTTAAAATGATTACGTAGTTAAAGTTACCAAGATTTGTTTCAAATTGTTTTTAGGTTTGAAAAGTGGTTATTTAAAGCTTTGGTCAAAGTTGTTAAAATTGCTTTTAGATTTGGTTATGTGCTATATTTTTTTACGTGTTGATTTGTTATGAATATTATCTATCTTATATATATTCCTAACACAATAATCTTTTTAGCATGGAATTTTAAGTAAAAGATAAATTGAAAAAGAAATTGTGTTAGGATAGAATATACATTGCAGGATTAATTTTAAATTGGAGATCTCACCAATTAGGAGATCTTGGCCAGAAGGTTTTAACACCAATTCAAATTCAAAAAGCCAGGAAGATTCGGCAGTAGCATATCTCCAGAAATTCAACGTTCAAATTATTGTTACAACTAATTAAGATTTGGGGAGATAAAAATCAGCAAAACCTTAGGAGCTCTCGGCTATAAAGACAGAAGGAAGAGATCGATCAAAAAACACCTTCTCCCAAGTCTTCTATGCGCATCAAAGAGCTCTCGAGTCTACAGACGCCATAACTGATTTTATTTGCTTTCTTTCTCTCTATTCTGTATTCGATTTATTATCTTTGAGAGTTAGGAAGTCTTGAGCTTCATAGTTTAAATTCAATCCTTGTTATACTAAGAGTATCATATACTCAAACGTATCACACTTAGGTGTGGCAAATGGGACTTTTATTTCTCTGTATTTTGGGTGTACTAGATAGCTGAGAGAGGTGGGGCTCTTCTAGATTGGTCTAGGACTCCAAGGGAACGCGAGTTGACTAGATTGCAATTGTATAGGAGAGAGGCTTCTCGGTGAGCTGTTAGGATCCATAAGGAAGAGGAATAAAAGTTGTTGAATCCTACGGGTTGGATAAACCTAGACGGGGACGTAGGCTGGTTTAGAGCCGAACCTCGTTAACAAGTCCTGTGTTATTTATTTCTCTGTTAAATTTCTAACGTCTGATTTCATTGCAGAAGTAACAAGGCACGAAAAGTTTTGTTCGAGGTCTTGAGTTCGAGTTCAAGGTCTTGAGATTCGGTATCCAGCTCTTGAAGTTGCTACTGTAGAAAGAATTTGCGAAAAGCGTTCATACTCCTTTCAACCCCCCTTCTAGAGTATTTGTCTATTACTGTTAATTACTTTAAGTACTCATTTCTTCAATTGGTATCAGAGCTTAACTCTCTATTTGATTTAACTATATGTGAGATCGATCATGAGTACTGTAGGAGAAGGTGGATTCACTCAAGGAAGGTCGCCAAATCGCCCTCCACTGTTTTGCGGTGACAATTTTGTCCATTGGAGATCTTTGATGAAGATGTTCATCATTGATCAAGACATGGAGCTCTGGGAATGCATATTCAAAGGACCAACTATTCCAATGAAGCCCGGTACTACAGCAGGAGTGCAAGTCGAGAAGACAGAAGCTGAATTTACTCAAACTGATCAGGAAAATGTGGCCAAGAATTTTCGGGCCATGCACATGCTATACTGTGGTTTGAATACTGATGAGTTTAATCGTGTTTCAACTTGCAGGAGCGCCAAAGAAATTTGGGATAAACTTGTAGTAACCTACGAAGGTACTAGCCAAGTAAAGGAAACAAAGATAAGCATCTACCTACGCAAATATGAGCTATTCAAGATGCTCTCCATGGAAACGGTGAAAGAAATGTTTATCGGATTCACCCAAATCGTCAACAACTTGGACTCGCTTAGCAAAACCTTCACCAATGAAGAAAAGGTGAGGAAAATCTTGAGGAGCTTACCGAAGGCTAAATGGGGGCCAAAAGTAACTGCAATAGAGGAAGCTCAAAATCTGTCAACTTTGCCATTGGACGGTCTCCTTGGTAAGCTGATTATCCATGAGATGGTTCTTGGTGAAGAAGATGGAGAAGTAGCCTCTATTGTAAAGAACTTGGCCCTAAGAGCGAAGAAGGAAGAAGCTCCCTCGGATGATGAAGAGAGTGACGGTGAAGAAGATCCCTTTGAACTCATCACAAGAGGGCTAGCACAAATACTCAAGATGAAGAAACAATTCTCAAATCGAGAATATTCCGAATCTTCAAAGCATCGAAGTAAGTCTTCTAACCCTCGTAAGAAAACAAAGATTATAACTTGCTTTGAATGTGGTGAAACATGTCACTTTGCAAATGAGTGTCCTCAAAAGAAGAAGAACAAACACCGAAAGAATGATTCAGATTCCTCCAGCGAATCGGACTCGGAAAATAATCTAGCAAATCTTTTCTTGATGGCAGATCATGAGGAAACTCCAAAGAAGCATCTTGGAACTATCGTAAGAAATTTGATTTCTAGTCCTACTGCTGTGTTGTCTGAATTTTTGCAAAACATGATTATAAATGAAGAGGATTATATTTTGGAAACTAACACCTTGAAAGAGAAGCTATTGGAACAGGAGAAACGCATGAGTAATTTGTCGCTGGAAATGAAAAATCTCAAAGCCTCTCGATCAGCCCTTAACATTAAAGTCAAGGCCTTGGAGACAAAAAATTCTGCCTTGAAGCAAGATCTTTCTTCTCTAAGTCTTTACACCAAGGAATTAGAGAAAGAAAAGATCACATTGACTGAGAAGTGTAGAGACCAGCAGACATCACTTGTTTGTTTTACCCATTCCAAGGCCAATCTCGATAGGATGTTAGGTGAGCACCAATCATCCCTCAACAAAAGTGGTATTGGATACAACAAGAATTTTCCAAAGAAAGCCCCTACCACTTTTGTGAAAGCTAAAGGGAATTGGCACACACCCACTTGTTATTTTTGTTGTAAGAAGGGTCGTGTCAAGACTACTTGTCCTTGTCGTAGAAATGATCCTTATATAATTTGTAATACTTTTCCATTGTGCTTAAGAGGAGAGGTAAAACAAATTTGGGTTCCTAAAGGGACTAGACCACCAAACATGGTCCATCCCGATTATGAATCTAAGTTTGTAACTTGGTCTAGTCGAAAAGGTTGAGTTTTGGTTGTTTTGGAGGATGTCACCAAGATCAAAAGGCATAAATGGATTGAAATAATTTCTCTTGGTGATAAATAAATTTTTTTTTGATGATTTTATTATATGCTACTAATGATTATCTTTGCTTAGTATTTCTCTTTGGAGCTTAGTGTTGAACAAGGAAGCATTATCGTAGGGGGGGCAATGACTGCTGAATTTTGATTCTTATAATGCTGTCTCTTAACATCTCAAGGTCTTGAGATCAGCTTCAAGGTCTTGACTGTAAGAGATTATTTGGGTATTATTTTTCCAATTTCTTCCCTTGCTTGTTGGAAGACAAAAAGGGGGAGAAATGATATATGGTGCTTATGTTTATGCTTGTTATATGATACTCCGCATATGCTAAATTTATTTGCATAATTGATATTTCTTTTGTGTTGTTTTGTCTTCCATCAAGGGGGAGATTGTTGGCTCCACCTTGATGATAATATGTGATATATTTTTGTAGGTATGACGGAAGACAAATAAGGTAGTATTTTATGCAAATATCAATTATATTTTGTGGTTGTTTTATTTATTATTCTCGGAATATATTTATTTGGCTCACAAAATTATATTTGCTATATATTTTAATAAGGCCAATATTTTAGAAGAATTGATTTTGAATATATGCTTATTTATGTGCTTTATTTTTTATATAACAAATTTCGAAAATTAAGTTGCCGAGATTTTATTTGTTCAAAATAGTTACAGTAGTTAAAATGATTACGTAATTAAAGTTACCAAGATTTGTTTCAAATTGTTTTTAGGTTTGAAAAGTGGTTATTTAAAGATTTGGTCAAAGTTGTTAAAATTGCTTTTAGATTTGGTTATGTGCTATATTTTTTTACGTGTTGATTTTTTATGAATATTATCTATCTTATATATATTCCTAACACAATAATCTTTTTAGCATGGAATTTTAAGTAAAAGATAAATTGAAAAAGAAATTGTGTTAGGATAGAATTTACATTGCAGGATTAATTTTAAATTGGAGATCTCAGCAATTAGGAGATCTTGGCCAGAAGGTTTTAACAGCAATTCAAATTCAAAAAGCCAGGAAGATTCGGCAGTAGCATATCTCCAGAAATTCAACGTTCAAATTATTGTTACAACTAATCAAGATTTGGGGAGATAAAAATCAGCAAAACCTTAGGAGCTCTTGGCTATAATGATAGAAGGAAGAGATCGATCAAAAAACACCTTCTCCCAAGTCTTCTCTGCGCATCAAAGAGCTCTCGAGTCTACAGACGCCATAGTTGATTTTATTTGCTTTCTTTCTCTCTATTCTGTATTCGATTTATTATCTTTGAGAGTTAGGAAGTCTTGAGCTTCATAGTTTAAATTCAATCCCTGTTATACTAAGAGTATCATATACTCAAACGTATTACACTTAGGTGTGGCAAAGGGGACTTTTATTTCTCTGTATTTTGGGTGTACTAGATAGCTGAGAGAGGTGGGGCTCTTCTAGATTGGTCTATGACTCCAAGGGAACGCGAGTTGACTAGATTGCAATTGTATAGGAGAGATGCTTCTCGATGAGCTATTAGGATCCATAAGGAAGAGGAATAAAAGTTGTTGAATCCTACGGGTTGGATAACCTTAGGCGGGGACGTAGGCTGGTTTAGAGCCGAACCTCTTTAACAAGTCCTGTGTTATTTATTTCTCTGTTAAATTTCTAACGTCTGATTTCATTGCAGAAGTAACAAGGCACGAAAAGTTTTGTTCAAGGTCTTGAGTTCGAGTTCAAGGTCTTGAGATTCGGTATCCAGCTCTTGAAGTTGCTACTGTAGAAAGAATTTGTGAAAAGCGTTCATACTTCTTTCAACCCCCCTTCTAGAGTATTTGTCTATTACTGTTAATTACTTTAAGTACTTGTTTCTTCAGTAGCAAGATTCAATAACAACAATGTCTTGTTCTTGTACATAGAGGAAGTTTTTCCTCGTCACTAACTTGCCTACAATTATTTTTTCAGGTTGATTGATAGATGATGAAGTAGACATGGTCTTCAATCCTCTTTAGATAACGGTTTCATACTCTTTATGACGAGTTTATTATATTTTGGATAGTGTTAAAGTACTCTTTATAACAAGATTATTATATTTTGGTAAATCTATTTCTACTTTTTTAATTACATTCGTTGAGATGTTTTGAGTGGTGTGTGTATTAAAGCACATGTATGCACGGATACAAGTGGATTGAATGAAATATGAATATATTATATTAAAACAAGACATATTATATAACCCGGACCTCGAAATCCCTGGGTTATTTGTTCTCAATTTGGTCGTGAAAAAAGAGAGAATATAACCCTGATATGCACGAACCTGTGTTTATGCTCTAAGCAAATAAAAAATATTACAATATATAATAACCCGGACTTCAAATATCCGAATTATTTCATAAGCCCTTTATAACCCGGATATTCTAATATCCAGGTTATATTCACACCCCCAAATAACCCGGACCGGACCCCAAATAGCCCGGACCGGATGGTGTATAAGCTGTGTGGATAACCGGCTTACTTGGATAAAATAATCCGGATATTCTAATGTCCGGGTTATATTAACACCCCAAATAACCCGGACCGGATCCTTAAATAACCCGGACTAGATGGTGTATATACTGTATGGATAACCGGTTTACCCGGATAAAATAACCCGGATATAGTGTACTAAGAATATAACCCGCTGACTTTTAACCCGAACCATATCCGGGTTATAAAGGGTCAAATATCCGAGTTATTTTCCCTTTTCTGTAGTAGTGTCTCTCCCTCTTGTCAAGGTGTTGTGAAAGCTGGATTCAGATGAACCAGTGATGGGCTTCATTTACCATGCAATGAAACAAGCAAGAAATGAGATCAAAGCAAATTTCGATCATGTTGAAAAACAGTAAGTGATTAACAATCCAATTTTTTTTTGCTTTTCTACTTCTAAATGAGAGCAAAGCAAATTTGTGCGTTTGTTTTCTTTAATTATATAGGTACAAGCCTATTTTGGACATAATTGATCAGCGACGACGTTCTCAACTACATAGACCATTGCACGGAGCTGCATACTTTCTGAATCCACATAGACCGTTGCAAAGAATGGTTCATGGTAGAAGTGAAAGGGTGGAGATTAATATACAAATGGATGACTTTAAAAATGCAAAGGGTCTTTTTGGCTTTGAAATGGTTGTTGACACAAGAACTAAAAAAAACCCGGTGAGACATATCTTATATTACTTGGCTATGTAAATTAACTTATTATATTGTGTATAATTGGTAAAATAATAAGAGAATTTGCACTGTTTATGTAGCTGATTGGTGGAATTCTTTTGGTGATCAATGTTCGGAGCTAAACCGTCTTATTACAAGGATTTTAAGCTTGACTTGCTGTTCTTTCGGTTGTGAGCGAAACTGGAGTGCATTTGAGATGGTAAGCTATCTTATCATTAATAATTTCATGATTTTCATCATTATACATTTGAGATGGTAAGCTATATTACTAAATTACTTGGGTAACTTACATATTATTAGGTGCACATCAAAAGGAGAAATTGTCTACATCAAGATAAACTAAATGATTTAGTTTATGTGATGCACAATCTGAAATTGAAGCATAAGCAATAACAGAAAACAATTATATCTCAACCATCATATAATTTGAACTTGGAAGACATACCCTCAAATGATGAGTGGATAACCGAAGTTGCTGCTAGAGATGATCCTACTCCCATGAGAAGGGATGAGTTGTTAAATGTCATGTTTAAATCTTTACACACCAGAGATGAAGGTACATATCTATCCAGATGTAATTTCTATTTGTTACATACTCTTTCTTATTCCTCCTTTACATTTGTTTGATTTGAGTTACATAGTATTCATTTATTTTTTCCTTATTTCAATTTATATATAGGTGATAATGTTAAAAGTGAAACCCATGACTCAACCCATGGAAGTGGTATTGGTGTAGCTACATTATTTGGTAATGAAGATGAAGATATTGAGATAAATGATGATGGCGATGGTGATGATGTTGATAATTTCCTTGAGATGGATGCTGAAATTGTTCATGATGTGGTTAATTGTAATGATGACATTTGAAACTAGAGATGACATTGGATATTTGGATGTGTGATTTATCTCCTGTACGTTTGTCACATTTTAAAGCATTATCCTTGTTTGGTTGTCACCTTTTGAGACGTTATCTTTGACAAATTATGAATGTTAAGTGCCTATTATTGGACTGTCTTAGACTCTTAGTTACTTAATTTGTTTAATGGAGGAGAATATTAGTTTTGTTTTAAAATTAAGGTATTTGTTTAGCATGGTTTGTTTTTATGTTATTATTTATTTTATTTTCACTTTTCGTCTAGGATCCCACACTAGGATCTCGATCCGATCCTATACCCTTGTTTCGATCCCACACTAAGATCTCGATCCTAAAAACCATGGATCTCGATCCGATCCTATACCCTTGTTGGGACAAAATCAGCAGGTCCAGAAGAAAGGGTGGATTGGGACTTCGGAAAACACGTCATATGAACGAAACACTCCAAATGAAACTATTATAGAAAATATTGGCTCAACGAGATAATGCATGGGTTCGGGCTAATTCGTCATAAATACCTTAAAACATCTCACATCCTAAACTATAAGCGAAAGGGTGACGCCTCATGGCAATGGTCTAAATTATACCCATTAATAGAAAATTTTAAAACCGTTTAATTTGGTCAATTAGGCATGGTGGATCAATAAAATTTTGGACGGTTAACTGGTTGACAACTGAACCTCTTATTAAAAGAGAGGACTTGTCGATTTATTAATAACACCAACGAAATTGTTAAGGAACACCTTTTAGGGGACTAATGGTGGGAAGAAAAATGTATGCGCACGAATCTACCACAACACATAACAAAAGAGATTATGGACATCCTGTTCCCCATCAATCAATTTGATACTAGGCGCTTTATTGGTGGCTAGATAGAGAAGGTTGGTTTACAACTATAAGCAATTTCTATCTTATCTCCGACCAAAACCTAATGGTTGATGATGCCAACTTGTTGATTTGGAACATCGACACTCCACCCAAAGTAAAAAACTTCCTTTGGAAAACAAGTCAGAATGGTTTTCCAACTAAATGTCGATTGTGATAAAAGGGTATTTCAGTCCCCACATGATGTGTGTACGTGTGTACAGGATGTGTGTTGTGTAATCACGCGGAGGAAGATGATACAAACTTGTCGGAATCCGTTGAAATATAGACACAATTAAAACAAATACTAGAGATATTCTAAATTTGATTGGTAATATACTAAATAAATTAGAAAAACAAAAAATCGTCTTCACATGGTGGACAATTTGGCTCACTAGAAACAAAATTACCTTCCAAAATGAATACAAGTCATTCCCGTTGTACACAGTAATTGTAAATCTGCCAAAGACCAAAAGTAAAACCCACTCCCATCCTCCATCCAAATCCCCCACCAAGAACAACCTCTTGCACTTTGAACGAGCCACCACCATCAACATTATGTTGGAGTTTCGAGGTCCATTTGAGAGAGATTTCTATAAAGCTATCAATTTTAAGGTAAGAAATTTCATTACAATTGGTGTTTATGGTTTAGTTCAAGGTTTTAGGGTTTGAAGGTTTGTTGTCTACGATTTGATTAAATTGGTTGTTGTTGGAGTTTTATGTTGGATAGTTAAACATTAATGTGTGTTCGTGGTGATAGGTTGCTACTTTTATATGGATTCTTATTAGATTACATTGCAATTAGTGACAATTTCTTTCGAATATTGGATTATGTTGTACATTCAGACTTACATTAGTGCATTAACTTGATGCATTCGTTTGATTTTGAAAGACTACTATAGGTAAGTGGTTTATTAATCAACTTTAAACGAGTACTGAAGGTAATAGTTCAACACAATTCGGAAATGAATTTTCATGAATTGCAATGTCGTAGCTACATATAGACCCAAGTACAAATTTGATAACCTTGACAAAATTTGACGAGTCTTGTGTACAACCTCGGTCAGGTCAGCCGAGATTATTGCATCACCTCGACAAAACTGACCAAGCTTACTGCATCACCTCAACACAATTAACCAAGCTTACTACATAACCTTGACAAATTTGGCTGAGCCTCCTTTGTAACCTTGGCCGGCATGGTTGAACATATGGTCGAAACCTTACATCTTAATTTTCGTATATTATAATAGGACACATGGAGATTATATTCAAATTGAAATAATTAAACGTCCGAAAAAAGAACTCCATATAGATTAATAGTAAGTGATCGATAATAAAATGTTAAAAGTGTAGAAACACCATACTAGCATCCTTTTACTTTCTTAATCTCTGTAAGATCAGTTCCAAACATCCATGCGTCAAACAACTCTGCGTTCATTGCGTATAGGCCATCGACACTCGGATGATGGTTTCTTCGTTGCAGTGTATGGAGATTGAGGTGGCAATGGGGCCTCTAGGTCAGCGTTAGCTGCAATAGAACAATGGACATACAGAAGAAAGATGTTGATTTCACATATATATTTACAAACACATAAAACTAGTGACAAAGATGTCAACTTCACGTATTGAGACATAATGAAAACCTGATTTGATATTGGCTATGCAATAAATTGGGAGTTTATTGAGATCAATCAGGGTAGTAGCAACAAGGGACATGTAAAAGTAGCAACCTATCACCACAAACACACATTGGTAACAAGTTGCAACAAGATGTCCCATGTTAGGTAAGTCGAACCATTTTTTGACATGAGCAAGTGTCTGGTAGGGGTGTTATTCGAGTCAAACGAGCCGAGTAGTAGGCTGCTCATACTCGGCTCGTTTATAAACGAGCTGGGCTCGAGCTCGAGCTCGGATTTTTATCGAGCTTAGAAGTGTGATCGAACTCGGCTCGCGAGCACATGAACAAGCTCGATCTCGAGCTCGTTTAGCTCGTTTTTTTCGAGCCGAGCTCGAGCTCGAATTCGAGCTCTGGCTCGTCTAGGCTCGTTTTGTCTATTTTTGCTTGTTTAGAGCTCGTTTTTTTACCTTGTTCTTTAGCTCGTTTAGAGCTCAATTTTTATTTGTTCTTTATCTTGTTTTGAGCTTAGTTTTATTAGAATTGGAAATTATATTTGAAAGATAGAAAATCATGCCTCATCCCAAATGTCGATTGGGAAATATCCTTTGGGAAATATTAAAAATAAGTCTCCAAATGTTGATTACAGTACAAATCCTCACCCCAAATGTCCAATTGATCTTAGCCTACCAAAGATGCTCCTGAAATTCATTCAAAAGCAAAATTAAAAAATATACTCCCTCCGGTCGGTATTAAACGATGTTTTAGGGGTAAAAATTTGATCGGAATTATTTGATGTTTTGGGATTAAAAAATTATAATTTCAAACACCTCTTTTTTGGCTCCAAAAAGTTAAAGAGGTGGCTTCAATTTTTTTTTTAAATCATCATTTGTAAATTTAAATGCACCTATTAATTGTACCCACTTGGACAAAAAACTGATTTTTTATTACTCTTATTAGATTTCTTAATTTGCGCGTAAAATTGTAAAACATCGTTTAATACCGATCGGAAGGAGTATATTACAACTAAAATGCATAAACATGGCATATTTGGGACAAATCCAGTTTATTCAGATGGGGACTAATCCTCACCCCAAAACTTGACATATTCACTCATAAACCTTCATAGCAAGATTGAAGAAACAAGAGTATCATTACCAAGAAATCAAGGCCAAAAGGGGATAGAGGGAGAGTTACCGACGAAGAGACAAAACGAGCAGGCGAGAGACGAGCATCTTGTGCGATCCTTAGATCTAGATCTAGTGTGTGGAGATAGGGTGAGAGCAGGACGATAAGGGAATAGTGAGAGATTTACCGACGACAAGATGACCTCTTGAGAAGGTGAGACATTCGAGCACCGTTTGAGGTCTTTAGATCTAGATCTAGAAGATGGAGATGAAGTGAGGACGAGAATCAAGAGAAGAGAGATACCTCATACCGGATGGGATACTCAGATCCAGATTTGAGAGATCTTTAGGAAGCAGGAGACTCGGGACGAGAGCGATGAGGGTCGAGGGAAGAGGATCCCAATCCAGATCTGGAGGAGGGTGGAGGGGAGCGGCGTGGAGACTGAGGATTCGAGAACGAAGATGTTAAGATGAGGATATAAATAAACCCTATGGTTTTCTCTTTGCCCACCAAAAAAAAAACCTAGGGATATGAGCTACTCGTTTAAAGCTCGAGTTCGGCTCGAGCTCGTCACGAGCTCGGAAAGCTACTCGTATTCAGCTCGTTTTTAAATGTGAACGAGCTCGAGCCGAGTTTTTTCGAGCCGAATCCGAGCTACTTGTGTTCATATAACACCCCTAGTGTCTGGTCCTAATCTAATCTCACGAGCGTATGGATGATTATGTCATTGTGAAAAACTACTGGCTTGTACAAGTGTCTGTTTTTTTATTGCTTCATCAGTGAGATCTTTTCGGACTCTCTTTCACTCATCTTAATCCATTCCAACTCTTCGTTATACCATTGAATCCACAATTACTGTCAGTAGCTACATCAACCTATTTTCCCCCATACGTACCAATGGAAAAATGTTGGTATTTCTCGAGGGAACGATGAATAAGAAAATGATGCATCCGATTTTTTTAGGAAGATTTCGCCTTTGCCCCTACTTCATTCTGCTAAGAAGATGAAAGTGGAGTTGTAGACAGCGATGGTGTCACTGAGTCACCACTGCCACTTCTTGTCTCGTGCCGTTTTCTTCGCGGATGACACATTTTTCTTGGGCTTGATAGCCTTCCGAACAAGTTCAAACCTACTTTTTCACATGTCGCAATCGCAAGATGTAACCTTTCGTCGACCCTTAGTACAAACCTCCATTGGTGTGCCCATGCTTGAAGAACCTACCGAGGCTATGGTGTCACCACGCCAAAAGGTTTTGATGTTAATTATTATGCTCGTTTACTTCCTCAAGTTTATCTATGTATTTACGAAAATTGCTATTCGACGGTAGTTTACACCAATCTTCGATAACTACGGAATAAACATCAACATCAAAGCAATTTTATCTAGAAAAGTTTAACATTTTATTCATAATCGTAATCATAGTTTCACTATAATAATAATAAAAAAAAAAAGCAACAAAAGACCAAATTCAGAAATAAAACTAAATATTCGATTGAAAAATAGATTAACATTCAATATTAGTTTTTCTTCAACTTCTTCGCTCATGTGGATGTGTGGTTTGTCCTTGCGCGGAAGAATCAGGAACGAGAATATCCGAGAAAGGATGGGAGTGGCTAGTATTCAGGCTAATCTACGGGAATCGAGACTACGATGGTATGGACATGTGCAGAGGAGAGATCCAAGTGCGCCGGTGCGAAGATGTGACAACTTGGCTATCGAAGACATTCGTCGGGGCAGAGGGCGTCCAAAGAAGAGTTGGGGTGAAATGATTAGACATGACCTGGCCGTGCTGGGACTTACTGAGGAGATGACACGCGATAGGATGCAGTGAAAAAATGCTATCTGGGTTGACGAACACTAGACGGGTGCAACGTTTATCACAACATGCCTCCCTTCCCTTCTAGCACAACTTTCTTATATGCTTTCTTCTCATCGTTTTCTTTCTTTTATTTTCCGATTTACGGTTTGTTGGAGGTGTGTTATCATCTTTCCTTGTTGTCTTGTATTTGGGTCACTTGGAAACACCCTCTCGACCTAGTTGGGGCAAGAGTGCGTACAATTCGACCCCCCAAACCCTGCTCTGAGCGGGACATACTGGGTTTGTTCTTGTTCTTGTTCTTATTCTTGTTCTTGTTCTTGTTCTTGTTCTTGTTCTTGTTCTTGTTCTTGTTCTTGTTCTTGTTCTTCACTCAAATGGATCTTATAGGACCTTCTTCTTTCACGCTACATAAATCGGCAACCGGAAATGCAAGCACTCGTTTGCCCGATTGAACCAATTGTCGAAGATTGGGATTCCTACTCAACTCAAAGTGGTTCAATTCTTCTCAATACATCGTCTCTAGGGTTGGGAGATCTCCATTCCCTTGCGAAGATTTGTTGTGACAATTGATGGGCCGATTTCCTCACTCTCGATCAAATTCCGCATGAAACAACGCATTCCAACCAAGGTCACAGACATGTTGTTTGTGTTTTTCCACCATCTTTAAAATTATGGGCTAAATATTGCAATCTAAAATCGAACTTGAGACTTTGAGGAGTATGTGCACCACCAGTTACCGCTTTCATTGCGTATTTTTAGATTTCAATAAATTTGTTCATATAAAGACCATCAATATATGTAACATCAATAGAGGTATTTGCCGTTTTGTAACAATTTGCTAAAGTAATTAAGTAACCTTGCTGTTCTAGCCGAGTATATTGTATAACCTCGGCACATTTTTCCGAGGTTACGACATTAGTTTGGCTATATGTGACGAGTTTACTACATTAGCTTGATAAACTGTCTCGTCCCTGGTTTCGACGGATATTGTAATCGAAAACCATCATGTAGTCATCGAAAATCATTTGAAAAGCATATTAGGTTAACGTAAACCCTTTGTTCATACATTTCTATGAGTTCAATGTGTATTCGGGATTAAGGTTCAACGAATTCGATATGTATATGAATGTCAATAGGTTTTCTATTTTGTTCTCGAACAAGTTCATAAATATTTTCGAAAATATGGAAGGACTTGTCATATAGGGTTGCACACTTTTGCCGTTCTGCAAATGAGATAGACTTGTATAACGATTTTGGTCTTCAAGACCTCATCCGTAAAGATCTTTTTGTCGGGTAATGATCTCCCCTTTTTGAATGATTTCCTAATAAAAAAAAAAGTTATGCCTATTTAAAAAATCCCCTAATCCACAATTATGAACCATTATGTAGTTCATATTTCTTGATTTGATGTGTCGAGTTATTTTATTACTTTTATTAATAAATGGGGTAGTTTTATACGATTAATTGTTTTCAGCTTATAAAAGAAAGCGGACTAAGGAATCATTACGACGGACGAGAGAATCCTCACCGATTTAAAAATGGGAAAATATATAGGTGGGATTTGGATCAAGTTATTTTATTTAATTTCGCTTATTGTAAAAACTGTCCAATATGCGTAATTAGTGAAAAATAGGAGGGCAACAAAATTAAATTCCTATAAAATCCGAGGAAAAATTGAGAAAAAAAATCCGCCCTCTCCACTCCAGAAAACCCTTACTCCCGACTCTTCCCCGTTTCCCCCCACTCCTCCCCACTCGCTACCACCGAAGAAAACCTAAAAACCCTCTCCCTCTCTCACCGAGCCCCTTCTACGAAGTCCATCAATGGCGGCGATGATGCAGCCACAGATCATACTCCTCAAGGAGGGCACTGACACTTCGCAGGGGAAGGCTCAGCTTGTGAGCAACATCAACGCCTGCTGCGCCGTCGCCGATGTCGTCCGAACCACTCTCGGCCCCAGGGGTATGGACAAGCTCATCCACGACGACAAGGGAACCACCATCTCCAATGACGGCGCCACCATCATGAAGCTCCTCGACATCGTTCATCCCGCCGCCAAGATCCTCGTCGACATTGCCAAGTCCCAGGACTCTGAGGTCCCTTTTCCTTCACTGACTTCCTTTAAATCCTGTTATTTGAGGCTCTGATCCATGGATCTCGGATCTCGTTGTTGCGACTTTAATTACTTGTGAAAGGCGGGAATCGGAAATGAAATGAACTTGTTAGGTCAGGAATTTGTAGACATGTGGTTACTGACTACTGAATGCGCGATTCATTAATTCCTCCTGTTGCGCGACAACGGTGCTTTGATAATGGTATGAATTGATTTGGATTGGAGGAATTGGAAAAAATGTGACCTGCCTCAATATTCACGTACTTTTATCTGCTCCAATCGCAGTGTTTTCAGTATGCAGATTTAAATCATCTTGTTTTTGGCACTCTTTAGGGAAATGACAATTACTTGATCCACAAATGGGTGCATTAGTGCTGCTTTGTTGCTTAAGGAAGATCTTCACTTCAATTGGGCATTTATCAATTAAAAATTTATCATTCCACAGGTTGGTGATGGGACTACCACAGTTGTTCTTCTTGCTGGTGAATTCTTGAAAGAGGCAAAACCTTTCATTGAGGATGGTGTACACCCCCAAAATTTGATCCGCAGTTATAGAACTGCATCCCAATTGGTACACCCCCACTATCTTTATTTAATTTCTTCTTTTTTGTCTTTTACTAAGTTTCACCCTGTTTAAGATTTTGGGTTGCATGGATCTCAAAATTTTAAATTATCATTCCATCATGATCTTCTAAATTACTACTACGTATATTGGAAATAGGAAGAAAACTGAAATACTTTAGTTGAATTTTTTTTAATGAAAATGAAATTTCATGAAACTGAAATTTCTTGATGTAAAAACATTCTCAAAAATAAGGGACTAGTTTTCATGCCATCTTGATACTCTGATATTGGTCCCCTCTTGTACCAATAAAATAATTGTTTATTCCCCCAAGGTCTTGGAATGGATTTTTCTTTTCTTACTGTGCTTTTTCATGAAGCTAAAACTGTTTCCTTTTGTAAAATTTGCCCAACATGAAGGCAATTAAGAAGGTCAAGGAGTTGGCTGTCAGCATTGAAGGGGAAAGTTTGGAAAATAAGAAAGAGCTTCTAGCCAATTGTGCTGCAACTACACTCAGTTCAAAGCTGATTGGTGGAGAGAAGGATTTCTTTGCATCGATGGTTGTTGACGCTGTACTAGCTATTGGAAATGATGACAGGATGAATTTAATTGGGATAAAAAAGGTGAGTTTTTAATTTTTATGATTGAAATGAATGATATGAATTACTGTACTTCATAAATTGTTGAGGCCATTGATTCCAATTATGGCATTTTTCTATGAAAACCCAAGCGTAACACTAGTTGTTTATTTTATTAACTGAATTTACTTGCAGTTGGAACGGTGATATGATGAACGTAATTTTTATTAGTAAATGAAGGATATGAATTCCTTGTGCCTTTTCAATATCTTTGTATCCCATGCTACAGAGAAACTTCATCACTAATTCATTATTTCAGTAACTGATTTGCTTTCCTCATGCAACACTATGGAATAGGTTATTTCTCAGGCTGCTACACCATATGTATAAAACTCAATTTGAAAATTTACTTGAGACATTAATTGTTTTTAATGACATTAGATTATCTTAAAATCAAAGATTATCTTCTTTCCACATCACTCTGCAAATATTGTATTTTGTTCTAATTTGTGCATAATAATTAAAGGCCAAAAATATGAATACTTTCTTTGTTTCTGCTTATCGGTCCACCCTTTTTCCCCTACCTCGAATCTTTAAGATATCTGCTGGTTCTTGCATATCAAATCTTCTCATGAGATTTCCATTGGCTGTTATATAGGTTCCTGGAGGCACTATGAGGGATTCATTTTTGGTTGACGGAGTTGCTTTTAAGAAAACATTTTCTTATGCTGGATTTGAGCAACAACCAAAGAAATTTTTGAATCCGAAGATACTTCTGTTGAACATTGAACTGGAATTGAAATCTGAGAAGGAAAATGCAGAAATAAGGTAGATTGTCTGTGTTGGATTTACGTTCAGGATCGATCACTTTATAATTGCTTGGCTGTTTAACACTTATTTGTGTTTTCACAGGCTTTCAGATCCTTCACAATATCAGTCAATTGTTGATGCGGAATGGAATATCATCTATGACAAATTGGATAAATGTGTGGAAAGTGGTGCTAAGATTGTTCTTTCACGGTTAGCCATTGGGGATTTGGCAACACAGGTTACTTACAAACAATAATAATCTATATCAAGTTGATTTTTGCCTTTGTTATCTTAGTCTATTTATAATGGAATATGGATTGCATTAGTGTTTTGACCAAGGTGTGGGCCGTGTGGCTATTTATCTAAGTTAGGAAAATTGTGTCCATGATAACTGTTGTATTGCCGAGAAATGGTTGACATAGTAGATCTCTTTGAGGTGTATGTTTCCTTCTCAGTAAAGTTATAAGCCATAAAACTTTTATTTGACTGCACATATGTATATGATATAGTTGAGTATTAGTCTTTGGGACTTTATTCTGTAATGTATGCCTTTCTCATGCATTTTCTTGAAATACCACTATTAACGATCTTCTTGCATGAGTTTTGTTTAGAAAGCTTAAACTGTAAAACTTATTCATCTTGCAGTATTTTGCTGACCGAGATATATTCTGTGCTGGCCGTGTCACTGAAGAGGACCTGCAACGGGTTGCAGCTGCAACTGGCGGTACAGTTCAGACAACTGTCAACAACGTTATTGAAGAGGTTTCATATATACATATACATATCTGTATAATCTCTTTTGATTTTAGCTGTTTTTAGCTGTTGTACCTGATAATTTAATTTAGTTATATTTATCTGTCAAAAGGTCCTTGGTTCGTGTGAAGAGTTTGAGGAGCAGCAAGTTGGAAATGAAAGGTTTAATTTATTCCAGGGATGCCCATGTGGCCGGACCGCCACAATTGTTCTCCGTGGTGGAGCAGATCAGGTGTTTTATCAACTTATTATGGTTTTGCATTGTGTGACTGTATTTGAGATTAACTGGATTAATTCCCTTTTTGTGCTTCATTCAGTTCATTGATGAAGCTGAGCGCAGTCTACATGATGCCATCATGATAGTCAGAAGGGCAGTTAAGAACTCAACTGTTGTTCCTGGTGGTGGCGCCATAGATGTATGATATCTTGCATTCTTGTATTTTCTTTTGTGCAGTGCAATTTTCTTACCACCATTCTTTCTATGCTTTGATGCTATTGTGGCCAGATGGAGATTAGCCGACATTTGAGGCAACATGCCCGGACTATAGCTGGAAAGTCTCAGCTTTTTATAAATTCATATGCAAAGGCTCTAGAGGTTGGTCTTGCTTCATGTTTTTATAATGTATTTTCTACAATAAAGGTTTTTGGTGGTAGTGTTTCTTGTTATTCCTTGTTGACTTGTGCTTAGTTTGATTTTTGTTTGGTGACTGGCAGAATCCTACTTGTACACTTTCTTTTGTGCTCCCTTATGATATTATCTTTCTTCAACTAGCTCATTTTCAAGAAAAAGTTCAAACAACGAGAATGCATTTAAACCCATATATGGGAGGTGGGATGTTGGAGCAAGGGTGAGACAGTGCTTTACTAACTGATGGTTACCACATAAGTAGTGATTGTCAGGTGTGTTTTGTTATTGAGGTGCTTTGGAGGTGTGTTGTGGATTGGCATGCTAATCATGATTCATGTACAAGGAACTTGCTCCCCCCCCCCCCCCCCCCCCCCCCCACACACACACACACACACACACCAACACACACACACACACACCACATCTGGAAGACAATGTGTAAAAATTCCCATCTCATATTACCCTCTAAGCATGTACCCAAAGGTGACTTCCTTAGTCCCTTTGGTTACAATAGTGGATCTGCCCTTGGTCCATTTACTTGGCTATTTGGCATTTATGCTCAAATTTTGAATTCTCTTGCAGAGTTTTTCTGAGGTTCTGTTGGTGTTTTGCTGACCTTGCACTTGTTTTGTACTTGGATATAGTGGATGCTTATTTTCCTGAAGTGTGATTATTTCTTTATCTCTGTTTTTTTAGTGGATGGGGTGGGAGGAGCTATGGTAATTGTTTTTGGGGCGTTGCATCTCATCGTTTCTTCTTCTCATTGCAGGTCATTCCACGGCAGCTTTGTGACAATGCCGGATTTGATGCTACTGATGTACTGAACAAGTTGAGGCAGAAACACGCTCTTCCGTCTGGTAAGGATGTTCTTGATCAAATTGATCATTGCTAATTACTGTATTATTTTGGAATTTCTGTCGGGTACCCTGGATTTTTCCATTTTTCGATGTGATACCCATGTTTCCCCCCCTAAAGTCCTAGTAGTTCCGCCAGCTTTACATTCAGTACACATAATAACCGATCATATATTTTGTTTTCACATATTTTTTTTAAATGCTCAGTTATTCACATTTTAAGGGTCTAAAGGTGTTCCAAGCTGTAAAATTATAAAAATGTCCATAATTTTCTTTTAACAAACTTATAAATATTGTTAGAATATTTATGATATTGCTGATTAAGTTGAAATCATGATGTTCAACGGATATTTTGATAACTTTATAACTTGGAGCAACCTAAAACTCCAAAAAATAAGTACATGTGATAATTTGGATAATATGATGATAAAATACATTATGTCAGCACATGGACAAATCCAAGTACAAAGGGTTACCAGTTGGATTATAAAAGGCCATGTGTAGGGGTGGCCATGGTTTTGTTCCGAACCGGAAAAAAGGTTCAAAGCAACTGGAGGAACCTAAATTGGCGGTTCATTGGCCGGAGGTTCGGAACTAGCGGCTCCACCATTTTTTTAAAAAAAATTCCGTTATTTTTAGCTTTACCCCTATATAAATTTCCGGTTAAGGTTATTCTGAGGAAATGGGGATTGTCGGTTCCGGAACCTTGGCCACTCCTAGCCATGTGCACCATGTGGAAAACAAACTAACAAAAAAACTGGGTACCATACGGAACTTCTGTATTTATTTTAGTAATCCTGAAGAAAATAGTAATATACGAACTACTTTGTAACTTGTTGGTCTCTATTAAAATGGTTACCACTTTGCTGGTATTGTGATAGGCGAGGGAGCAAATTATGGTGTTGATATTAATACCGGAGGAATTGCTGATTCATATGCTAACTTTGTCTGGGAGCCTGCTGTTGTTAAGGTATAGTTATCATTTGTGTTTGCTTTTATTCTTTTAGCTTGCCAAGACGTTTTTATTTGCTCACTGATTACCTAATTAATTCACATTTCAGTTGAATGCACTAAATGCTGCTACTGAAGCTGCCTGTTTGGTACTCAGTGTAGATGAAACAGTGAAAAATCCCAAAGTAAGTCGTATTCTTCTGTTTTCAATATCCACACATCTTTTCATGTAATCGGTTTTTATTCTAGTGAATCAATATCATGGCTGTTCTCAGCATGAAGTGTTGTTGTAAGTATCATGTTGAGAAAGCGCTAAGGGCCATATGAGACTGTTTTCCTAGAGATCTATTTGTAATAATATGTACAAGGTTCCAGTTAGTGCTGGCTCCTAGGTATTTGGGGAAGAAAAGGAACTAGTTCACGCACCCTTATATACTGTAGTTATACTGCAGATATTTCATTTTCCTATTTCCCCAAAACGCAAGAGATACAAATTGAATAAGGTGTTTGTTCAAGAGTTTCTGGTCTTGACAAGAGTGGAACTAGCAAGTCAGGAATTTGTTATGTAACTTCTTTAGGTCTTGACAAAAGTGGAAATAGAGATTGCTAAGTTGGTGGATTAAAGTTTTGGAAATGAGAAGCTTCATGCTACAAACACCCAGTTGTGACTTGTGGCTGTTTTGAGCAGAGTCTGCTCCAAAAAGAGTTTACTGCATGCTTAAGCACATTCAAATAATGTTTCATGTTCCAATGCAGTCGGAGAGTGCACAAGGAGATGCTGCAGCTGGTGCTATGGGTAGAGGGCGTGGAGGCTTCCGTGGCCGTGGCCGTGGAATGCGAAGACGGTAGATATCTCTGCTGCAAAATTCAACTAGTCCAGTAATTTTGTATGCGGTGGATGGGGCTTCTTGTTATCATTCTCGTAAGCCCCGTTTTTTCTTGAGCTTGTTCTGCACAATCTACAGATTTACCTTTGGTTGTGTGGTTGTGTATCTGGTGTTGCTTGATAATGCTGCTTAGTTTTATCACCCTTATTTTTGAGTTTTTATTTGGAAATGTGGGACAAGAGGAACTCCCTGAAGCTCGGTTTTGTCGTGACAGTGTTATTTGGTATGTACCTGTAGGCTGGAGCTTTAACCGCTACATTTTTTTTTATGTCAATTATTTCTCTTGATCTTGTTTGCTGGGAAGCTCAGGTTTGAATGACCGATTTCTCTTTTCTTCTGAATCTTGCTTGGCTAGCACGTCGAACATTTGTGCTGTTATTATTGTGTTTTTTTCTAGGTGTAGACACCTGAACGGCTGAACCACATATGGTCCATGGTTTCTCACTCCCACCAGAAAAAATGCATTCAGAAACCAAGGTCGTACCCCCACGTATAGCAGCCTTGGTCTTGTGTATGGCCGGTTCTTTAGAGCAGGCCGAGTATAGAAACTCCACTTCCTTGACTGAAGTCCATGCCAAAGAAAAGATCCCAAGGTACACGGGGATTCTTGGCTTTTGGCTTTTGGGGCCAAGTAACCCCATTTGAGGCTTTTGGCTTCCAAAAGGTGTTACACGGGGATTCTTGGCTTTTGGTGTTTAGTCTCCATTCCAACAAAATCTCTTGCACATTCTATCTTCTGGTAGCACCTAGACGTATATAGCAGTAATATAAACCGATAGTTGGTGTAGAGTGCATCGATCACTACTAGATCATGCTTGGCTACAGTTAATTAATGTTTATCTTTTAGGCCAAATTGTAGAAAACCACCTCTTAAATAACTTTATTTGCTCTAAACCACCCTTTATTTGCCATTCAGTAACACAACCCCTTGCAACCCACCACCACTTTTTAGATTTGTGAGAGTTTGTTTGTGTTAAACATGTATAAAAAGACCAAAATTCTCTTATTACAACATCAAATTTTCCTTTATTTGCCATTCAGTAACACCATCCCAAACCCGAGTTTTCAACCCCTTTTTACCAAACTCTCGACGGTCTCAAGCTCAACCCTCGTCGTTGCTCGCCTGCTCCCATCCCCACCGACAACAAAATTTGGAGAAACTCCAACTAGGATTTCCTAAATGAGTTCGATTTCCCCAAGCACAAATCCAAATCAGTTGAGCCTTACCCCAAGGATGCGGATTTGGAGAATTAGCCTTCTTCGGCCATTGAGAGCCCAAACAACGACGAAGAAGACCCCTTCTTGGACGATGATTCGCTGAAGGAGTATAAGAACACCAACTTCAACTTCTTGTCCCTCCTGAGCATGGTTCTTGATTATAACAACTCTCGTATCTAGCCTCGCCATTCCATTTCTACGAGTAAATACTTAGAACTAGAAGTCTTACAAAATTATCAAATAGCCTTCCATAACCAAAGGACAAAACTACCACTTTTGAACAACAAATCCAAGAAAGCAACTTAATCAGTTCAATGATTACAAAATCACAATCTTAGGATTGCCCAATTCAAAACAATCAACTAGCTACCCTAGAAAGTAGGGGTATTTTTTCTTCAATTCTATCTTATTTAATTTTTGTTTGAATTATTATTGTTTTTTTTTTAAATCCGAAAGACCGACAAGCCCGTGGTTTTATTGAAATAAAGGCAAATTAAGAAGAGTTTGCAAGAGGAGAGGAGCCCATGAAAGGGCCAAGTACATCAGGGAGGAAGAGGTGTTCCTCTAGTTCAGAATTTAAAGAAAGCGTCCATTGCGCGAGAGCATCAACTGCCCTGTTAGCCTGACGACGAATTTGGATGATCTTGACCACCCACTGGTTGCTGGCAAGGAGTTTGCGTCATTCCTCAATGAGAGAAAGAATTGGATGGACTGCAGGTTGCCTCGCCCCCTAAAGATCACAAAGGATCGAGGAGTCAGACTCAATGATCATTTTGGGATAGCCCCTTCTCGCACCCATTCGCAGTCCATGTAGAGCCGACCAGAGGTCAGCTCTTAGTGCAGAAGCAAATTCACATTTGAAGGTGTAAACAATCCACCACCTCCGACCACTCCCGGGTTCCTTTTGGATGCTCCATCGATGTTTAGCTTTACCCACCCTACCGGTGCAGCAATCCAAGTGTCCTGAATCCTCCGTATGGGGGTAGGAAGTGCAGTGGGTAGGTCCGTTCCCCGTCGAGCTTGATCATAATTTGCAGAGAAAGTTTTCGCCCTCTTGGCTAGACCCTTATGATCTACCGTTTGTTCGAAAACTAGCAGATTTCTTGATTTCCAAGTGAGCCACAACACAACATATACGCAAAAATGGCAGCCCAATCAGAGCTTTCTTTGATGTTAGCGAAGATCTAGTCTTGGGTTGTGTTGTGGTAAAAGAAGTGTCGAATACCATACTCGACAGTCAATTCCTCCCATTCATGGCGAATAACTTCATAGTCCCGTAGCACATGGATTCCGGATTCCACTTTTGTGCATCTCGGGCAAGCATGAGAGTTGGCTAATTGGCGTCGTACTTTATTGCCATTTGAAAGGAATGCGTCATGGGCAGCAATATAAGTGAAGGCACGAACACGTTGATGGATAGGGAGCTTCCACTGTCGACGCCACTCCCCACTAGGCCTATTGGTGGATGGGTTTCGGATCAGCTGTTGGATGGCTGAATTGGTGGTAAATTCGCCGGATGGAGTCAGGCCCCAAATTAGCTTGTCGCCGGCTAGGGGGTCATCAGAAATGTAGATCGATTGGAGCATTCAGAGGATATCAGCTGGTAAGAATTGAGACAGAGTGACCTAATTCTAGGAGTTGTTCGTCCACATCTTTGCCATTGTGGAGCCGCTTATCTCTTCGGGGACAACCGATGTAGCTTTATCGATCAAGGGTTGATCTTTCAGCCACAGATGTAACCAAAACAGAGTACTAAAGTAGAAGAGCCATTGGCAATGACAGATCTCAGGTTGGGCGTTAAAAGCTCCGCGCCATGAGTGATGCTTCGCCAAGTTAAGGAGGTGGATTTTCCTCTCTTCTGTGGTTGACCCCTATATGAAGTGCTGAACTTTTCTATCAATCGCATCGCAGACATCCCTGGGCACGAAGGTGGACTGTATTGTATTGAGAGGCAGGCTTGTGAGGACGGATTTGGCCAAGGCCACTCTTCCGGCCAAAGATAGAGTTTGGGCTTTCCAGCCTTGAAGCTTCGAAGAGACCTTGTCCAGTAGGTAACTGTATCTCTCGCTTGTCATACGGCCGCAAGCTATGGGTACTCCTAGATAGTTTCCAAACTCATCTGGCACCGGAATAGAGAGGATTCGGCTGACATGTTGTTTTACTGCAGCAGCCACGTTCTTGGAAAACAAAATGCTGCTCTTAGAGAAGTTAACTTTCTCCCCAGAAAGGCTGCAAAATCGGTTCAAACACTCCCGTATCGTCCTACCTTGATCCTTGGACGCCTCCGCTAAGAGTACTAAATCATCGACAAAGAACACATGTGACAAACCAACTTCCCCAATCTTGACAGGCTTCCAAAGGCCCCTGTGTACAGCTTCTTCAATGCTATGAGAGAGACGTTCCATGCAGAGAATGAAGAGATACCCTGAGAGTGGATGCCCTTGATGGTTGAAATTTGGTTGTTCGATCTCCACTAAAAAGAGTTTCGAAGGAACCTAAGGTCTCGCATTTCATTATTATTTCAATAAGCTTAGTTGGCATTCCGCACATTTCCAAAGTTTCCCTGAGAAAATCCCATATGATTCTATCATAAGTCTTCTCGAGGTCCACTTTGATTATCATCCATTTCCTCCTTCGCCTCTCCGCCATTGAGTGAAGCGCTTCCTGAATAATCATAACATTATCGATGATCTTTCGTCCTGGTATAAAGATTGTCTGTGTTTGGGAGACGAAGTTGCTGAGAATCGGCCTAAGCCTGCTGACCAACACCTTGGTAGCTATTTTGAAAATGACATTCAGGAGGGTGATAGGCCTAAGTTGTGAAGGGCAGGTTGGCGTTAGCACCTTGGGAATGAGAACCAAAAGCGCATCTGCAATGCCATCAGGGAACTCGCCTTCATTGAGCATTCTGAGCACTGTGTGGGTGAATTTCGGGCCAACAGTCTCCCAGTTTCGTTGATAAAAGTCTGCCGGGAAGCTGTCAGGGTCCAGGGGCTTTGTAGGGTCCCATTGACTTGACCGTCTCCCAGACCTCCTTATGCTCAGAAGGTCGTTCAAGAAGGGTGGTTTAATGCAATTATGCGCTTTTAAAGAGTGGTTTAGAGCAAATGGGGTTATTTAAGGGGTGGTTTCATGCAATTTGGCTATTGTTTATAAATCTAAATATTCTTATAGAGTAATTTTTAGACTTTTAGGGCCCATTTCTTAGAAGATTAGTAAATGAAAAGTAAAGCAATCAAATTTTTATAGGTAAGAAATTAATGATTATCTTTTTTTTTTTAAAGAATCTTATACTTACTATATAGTAAAGTAAGCCTTTTGACCATTTATTGCTAATTCATTAGTGAAATAGAAGTAAGTTTTTTTTTTCATATTATTAAATGAACTAAGATTAAAATTTAGTTTGAATAAGTAAACCATATAATAAAAACTAACTAGAAATAAAATTTTAAGTAACTCATCCGAATAATCTTATCTTACTATATAGTAAAGTAAACTTTTTGGCCATTTATTGCTCATTCATTAGTGAAATAGAAGTAAGCTTTTTTTTTTCTTCATATTATTAAATGAACTAAGATTAAAATTCTTACTATATAGTAAAGTAAGCTTTTTGGCCATTTATTGCTCATTCATTAGTGAAATAGAAGTAAGCTTTTTTTTCTTCATATTATTAAATGAACTAAGATTGAAATTTAGTTTGAATAAGTAAACCATATAATAAAAACTAACTAGAATAAAATTTTAAGTAACTCATTCGAATAATCTATTGAGTAATGTAAATCAAAGAAGAAAATAAATTATTATTTATATGGAATATATAGTATCAATTGAGTAATGTAAATCAATTGAGACTATAAGTTACTAATAAAATAAATCGTTAAAATTACTGATAAAATAAATCAGTTTATATGGAATATATAGTATCAATATAAAGTTACTGATAAAATAAATCGTTAAAATTATAAGATTGAAACTATAAGTTAATACGAGTAATATAAATTATTATTTATATGGAATATATGGTATCAAATTTTTTAAAAAAGTAAACCTGTGCGTAGCACGGGAACGTCTACTAGTCTAGAGTATAGAAGGGGAATATTTATATAATTACTGAGAATATGATTGCCGTAAAATAAATTTTATAGGAAAAATACAATTTTGATCAATGAATTATAACTTAAACATCAACTAGATTCACCCTTTTTTCGAATCATTACCTTCATAAAAAATCACCCTCTCAAACAATTATCTCCTGTATCTTTTTTTTTTGAAACGGAAAAAATTTGACCATAGAGCTGAGCTCTATCAGCCAAGAGCATCCTTGCGGATGAGACTACGCAACAGATAATCATCATGAGTCAAGAGACCGTTAGAAGCAGAAGCGATACGCGACAAGCGATCAACTACCAGATTTGCCTCACGGAAGACATGACGAATCTCAACAGAACCAAAGAAGCCCAGCGAGACTAGACTGTCCGAGACAATCATTTCAGAGTCTCCAGCAGGCTTCCTCAAACCTTTCAGACTTTTTATTATTGTTAAGTTGTCTCCTTCAATGATAAGGTTAGTTATTTTCAGTTCTTTTTCAGCTAGAAGTCCCTTCCAGAGACCCAAACTTTCACAGCCACAAACCGAACTGATTGGTGATGGTCCGTTGCCAGTGAAAATTGGAGAACCTACGGAATCCCGAAGGATGTAGCCATAAGTGCCCAAACCATCAGCAGAGAGGGACCCATCAAAATTTAGTTTATAAGTTCCATTTGGTGGGGATTCCCATTTGGTTCTCTTTCTCTTCGATATTGATCTTGGTTTGTCAACATTTGTGGATGATTTTTTGTTGTTTGCACAGTAGTCCGGGGAATCCAAATGTGATGTTTTCCAGATAAATATTTGTTCCTTTATGAAGGATAAGATGCGTCTTATGTCCGGGTTTATGTTTTCAAAAAGCGTTTTGTTTCTGAAGTACCAAATACCCCACCAAACAAAGGCCAGCTCTTCAAAACATTTTGTTCCAATTGTATTTTTGATGTCCCAGAGTGTGTCGTTCAAGTGTTCGTCTTTGCTGAAACAACCATTAATTTTCCGAAAGGCACCCGGGTTATTTGCAATCAGGGTTTCCCTCGAAACAGGACAGTTCCATAGCAGATGGTTTAGGTCTTCATAACAAGAGTCACACTGGGGGCAGTTTGTCGGAATACCAAAGTGTCGAGAAGCTAGTCTGACAGCAGTGGGCACTCCATTCTTTAGGATTTTCCACATGAACGATTTTATTTTCGGGGGTATATCTAGTCCCCAAACCCAGTTTATATATGAAATTTCATGTTTTTTTGTGGTTATGTATCATATCAATAGCAAACTTCGTGCTGAACCAGCCATTTTTGCTCCATTTCCAATAAAGTCTATCGACCTGGATGTGTTGTGGTATCAGTATTGTCTTGATCGTTTCAATTAGATTATTTGGAATGATGTTTTGTAACTCTCCCTGTAGTTTTTCGTGGTTCCATGTTTTGTTATTTTTGGGGAAATGTTTTATGTTGATTGTTTCGTCTATATGGCGTGTTCCTGAGATAAATGAATTTATAGACGTTTGGCCTAGCCACTGGTCTTGCCAAAAATTGATAGAGGCACCGTCCCCTATAGACCAATTTAGACCTTGTTTGAATAAAGGAATTAGTTTTATTAACTGCGTCCATTGCCAGGATGAGGTTCCATGCTTCCGGTATGTGAGAATGTTTTGGTTTTTAAGATATTTTTCTTTGATTAATGTAACCCAGGGGCTAGTTGGTTCCACTAATAGTTTCCAGAGTAATTTCATTTGAAGGGCTTTATTCATGTCCTCAGAGCTACGGAGACCAAGCCCTCCATTTTCCTTGGTTTTACAAACCTCATACCAACTGATGAGAGGCTTATGATTCGGGCCCTTGTTCCAGAGGAAGTTCCGGTTGATCCTACCAAGTTCCGTATGAACGGATTTGGGTAGCATAAAGCATTGCATTATGTGTAAAGGTTTGGTTGCTAGCGTTGTTTTGATTAATGTGCAACGACCCGCTTGTGAGAGGCAATTTGCCTTCCATCTGTGAAGCTGTGACTTGGTGCTTGTTAGAAGTTCTTTGAATTCTTCCTTCATCATTCTTCCTTCTATGAGGGGGAAGCCCAAATAGCTACCCATTTTAGGGGTGTGTGCTATTTCAAGCTCATTTCTAATTAGATTTTTTTGGGTGGTTGAAACATTTTTGGATGTTTGGAATTGAGATTTATGCCTATTTACTCTTTGTCCTGATAAATCTGAGTATTCTTGTAGAATTTTGTTAATTTGGTCACAACCGGTTTTGGTTGCTGATGCAAAGATGACAATGTCATCTGCAAAAGCTAAGAACGGAATTTTCGTTCCTCCGAGCGTTAGTTTGATCCCTAGGTGGCTTTGTGGTTTTTCCGGTTCTTGTTGTAACCCACGTGCTAAAATTTCTGAAATTATTAAGAATAGATATGGTGATAGCGGGCATCCCTGACGTAATCCCCTCTCGGGGAAAAATATATCAGTGGGTTCATTGTTCACTAGCACCGAGTATGTGACTGTAGTTATGCATTCTTTGATCCATTTCGTGAATTTGGGTGAGAAACCAAGTTTAAACATGATTGAGAGTAAAAAGTTCCAGTCAACCATATCAAATGCTTTTTCCATGTCAAGCTTGACAACCATCCAACCCGATTTTCCATTTTTCTTTGAGAAAGAGTGGAAAATTTGGTTTGCGATTAAGATGTTATCTTGTATAGATCTGCCAGAAGAGAAGACGCTTTTAAGTGGATTAGTTACTTTGGGGATAACCCTTTTGAGTCTTGATGCTAGTATTTTGGATATAATTTTATATGTTGTTGAGCATAGACTAATAGACCTATAGTGAGATTTTGTGGTCGGGTTGTCTATCTTTGGTATTAATGCTATGAACGTATGGTTTGTCTGTTTCAGAATCCTTCCGCTTAGAAAGAAGCTTTTAACTGCTTTGATGACTGATGGTTCAACAATATGCCAGTACTTTTTGAAGAAGCCAGTTGGAAAACCATCAGGTCCTGGTGATTTGTCGTTGGCAAGACTGAAAACAGTATTTTTAATTTCAGAATTTGTGACTTGACGAGTTAGCTATTCATTATCTTCGTTTGAGATTTCATTTCCTACATAATGAAGTAGATTGCTTTGTGTTTGTTGTCTAGGATGTTGCATAAATCTTTGGCTAAAATCGTGTTTGATTAGATTCCTAATTTCTTCTTCATTGTTAAGTGTTATACCAGCCGTGGTTTGGAGATGTTTTATTATGTTTCTATTTCGTCTTCCGGTTGCTATTTTATGAAAATATTTAGTGTTGGCGTCTATGGATTTTATGTGCATTCTTTTCGCCCTTTGCCCCCAATATTTTTGTTGGAAGGAAAGGAGAGAAGAGTGCTTTGAAGTGAGTCTTTTGATTTTGTTATCCAGATTTTGGTTGTAAGCATTGCAAAGATTCTTTTGTGATTCTAGAAGTTCTGTTTCAACATGTTTAATTTGGCAAAACACATTTCCAAAAGTTACTTTGCTCCAAAGCTTGCTTTTTCTTTTAACCTCTTGCAGTTTTTTGATCAATTTGAACATTTTCGAGCCAAGAGAGTCTAGCCTCCATGTAGAGCGGTCAACTGCTTCGTAGTCTGGTTTCGTAGTCCATGCCATTTCAAAATTGAAAGGTTGCAATTTTTGTTTTCGGTTATCCATGAGGTCCAAAGTGATCTGCGCGTGGTCTGATTTAAGGAAAGCATGGTTTTTTGTACAAAGGTTCGTGAATTGTTTTAGGATAGGGTGGCTAATCACAGCGCGGTCTAGTTTTTCAAAAATATTATCATTACCATGTTCATGTTTTCTCCAAGTGTAATTGTTTCCACACGTTGGGGAGTCCACTAGATTGTAAGTACTAATAGTATCTCGGAGTCTTGAAAATCTATTTGCAGATGGAACCCTGCCCCCAATTTGCCGGTTGGCTCGAAAATTTCATTAAGGTCTCCTAGAATAATCAGTGAGTCCTTTGCATTGCGGATATAGTCTGAGAGAGAGGCCCAGAAAGAGTTTTTGTCCTTTGCATAAGGGGTTGCATAAACGAATAAGATTTCGATGTTATTATTAAGTGTTGTGTTTGTGTAGTCCGCCTGAATGATTCGGTCCGTAGAGTTTCTAATAGTCAAAGTTTCATTATGGAAAAGGGATTCTTTCCAAAGGAGGCAAAGCCCTCCCGCAAGTCCATTATCTATCCTTGTGAGTGAATGTGTAATTTTTTGTTTGAGGATCACCAAAACCAAAAAATCTTTGTTTTGGATATGTTTCAAGCTGTTTTTGTTAAATGTTGTATCATTAATATAATAGTTGATATATAACTTAGGAGTGATGGGTCCAAGGTCTAAAGTATTAAATTGGATCCCAAGTAAATTAGAACCCAAATAGTGGTTTAGGATCAAGCATGGAACATTAGAAAAGCTATTATTCATAACAGAATCGGGATAAATAACAACATTTATTAATATGTACGACCTGTTGAAGAGTTTGTAATGTCCATGATTTACATTGAGGATGCAAGAGTTGGTTTGTGAGTAAATATCCACCAGATAGGCTGTTAGATAAAAAGAACATGGATCATATTGTATGTGGTTTACATTATAAAACAATGGTTTATAAAACAAAATAAGTGAACCACCCCATGAGCAGCTAGTATAAAAAGCTTTGAAGGTGGAACAAGGGAGCTCACTTAAGCTGAGACGTGGCTTGGGGCAGCTGTCATCCAAGTGGATAGCATGGATCCATATCAGTAGTGTTGAGTGCATGTGGGTGAGCATTCCCTGAGCTTGATTCTAATAGCCACCATGGCAAATACCATGAAGCCAACCTAGCCGAGCCAGAAGCTGCAAAGTATGCAAGTAAGATTAGTAGAGTGTTTTATAATAGGTTCATATTTATAGTTAGACAAATAGGTTTGGTTAATTCTAACAGGTATAGGACAGTGATGCAGGTGTAGGTTATGTGGTAACATGGCAATGCAAGTTTCCAGCAGTAAATAGGTATGTCTAAACTCAGATTGGGATCTTAAACAAAAGTAGTATGAAGCCAGAAATCTAGCAACTGAATATTTAAGTAAGAAGTCTTCATGACCAATGCCAAAGCACATAATCGAGGAGTAAATAAGGGTAAAATTAAATATAGCTATACAGTTATGAATGAAGCTAGTAGTTAAGTTATTATGGGTTTGTGACAATCTTACTAGTAACAAATCAGAGATCTGATCAATAAGAAGCAATAAAAGCATGCTCAGGTAATACTATAGTTCATAACATGGATTTTGATTTAGGACTAGAGATAGATTGCAAGCATTTGGAGAAGCAAAGTGATTAGGATAGAGGCAAGCCCTAGAAACCCATAGCCAACAGCAAACAATGCTCAAGTAGTTATAACTAACCAAATACCAAGATATTATGGATTTTTGATAATTCAAACCAAGATTTTGCCAGCAATTAGAACTAGAGTTTTTTCCAAAAACTATTGGATTAGTAGAGTGTTTTATAGATGGTTCTTGTTTTGAATTAGATAAATGATCTAGATTGATTCTAATAGATATTAGACAGTTGTGAAGTTCTAAGTTAGTTGGCAATAGGACTAAGAAAGGATTCAACATTAAATTAGTATGGCTAGTCTGAGAGTGGGATTTAGAACAACTAGAGTGGGATTCCAGAAAATCAACAGCAGAGGATTTTGGTAAGAGTTCATCAGATGCAGAATGTAGATGCTGTGTATGACAGTTTTTGTTTTCTTGATTCCTTGAATTGTATAGTAAAATTACAAGCTTATAAGTTGGAATGTTGATACCGTGATTTCTGTTGGTGGTGAAGGCTTGGTTCACATGGTATCTAAGTAGCCATTTACAGCAGCTGTGTTGGAGTTGTACAGAAAAGAGAAGGAGAGACCCTCTGCTACACAACCAGTTGCATGTGAGTGTGGCCGAGTGTGGATATGCCTGTGTCATGGTTAATTTATCAAAATGCTCTGGAGGAAAATCCTCGCGAGTAGGGTTAGTTTTAATGTGATTTGATTCAAAGTGTAAATAATATGGGTGAGCAACCAAGTGGTGAATTATGCAGTATGGAGTGACAGAAGTAAGCATCACAGTAAAGTAGACGCAGTAATACTGGGTAGAGTTTGGATATTTCAAAAAAATGGTTTTGTTTGAGTTAATGTCAAGGTAATGAGAATACAATCAAAAAACCAATAGCCTAAAATATCCATATGTTATAGCATGGAGATAGGTGGGGATAAACATATTTGCGATCACACAACTACAAGATCTGTTGGTAATGTGTAGCATCAACTTGATATTTAACTTCACATTTATAGGAGCATGGTTAAAGTGATCAAATGATTTATACCTAAGATCAAAAGAATCAAAAGGAGAAAAAAATAGATGTGGAATTTAAGTTTAGGGGATCAGAAGTTCTTGCATAATACATCAATAATATTTTTGAAGAGTTGTAGTAGATAAGGATGCAATTTGTTTCAATGGTTGATTGGGTATCGCCCAAAGGCTTCCCGATTTGGGTGTCGCCCGAAGGCTTCCCGATTTGAGTGGCGCCCGAAGGCTTTCTGATTTGGGTGTCGCCCGACAACGGGCCTGCAATGCCTTTGTTTGGATTGTTATCCTTATTGTTATGCTTAAGAGATCACATAGATAAGTAAGACCACAAGATCAAATCCCAAGTGTTAGGCCAATAATTAGAGATTACAAAAGGGTTATGCAAAACCACATAATCTGAAAGTGCGTTAAATTGATTATAGTGAAAGAATATATAATGAATAATAACAGGATAGAGATAGAGATGGATTTTGACTAAGAAAGGATGGGAAGAATGGTAAGGGTCGCACCTGAGAGACGCCGATTGGGTGGAAAGGTAAGCAATACGAGGGATCCAAGAGCAAACAAGGAGAGATATGTAGGATAGGCCAGAGTCGACATGGCGAGACGCCGCCGAGCAAAAGCCCCAACGAAAGAAGGCGAACAAGACGAAGAGCACCAAGACGAAAAACTAGGGGAAGCGGGGGGGGGGAAGGCTTTCGGCCCACGCCGGCAGCGAATGCAGCAGCAGCATCACCGGAGTAGATGTTGAGAGAACCGGGATAGAGGGAGCCGGAGAGGCGAGTGGAGGGGTGGTAGTGAGGGGGAACGACTTTGATTTTAGCTGATCTTGAAGAAAGCAAGTACAACCCCTGATTTGAGTGGTTGGGGATATAGATAGAAGATGAGGTTTTCTTTGAGATTGAGAAATTTCTGAGAAGAATCTGTTCGAAATCCAAAAAAGTAACCCAAATCCAGAACCACAGGCCTCTGATTTCGGAAGGTCTAGGGGGATATGGCCAGTACAGAGTCCAAGGAGATTGACGGAGAGATAGAAGGATGGGAGAAAACTAGGGTTCTTGTTGGATTTTGATTTGGGGAAGATAGCGCGTGGGTAAGCGCATTCTTTTGGGGATTTTTGGTTTTTGGTCTCCATGGTATCTAAATAGTTTTTTCGGAATTTTCGCCAAATACCCCTGAGGTTAAGGTTAATTCGTGTGGTGTACAAAAGTTTGACATATTTCGCCAGGTGCCCCTGAGGTTTCCATTTTTTTCGCCAAATACCCCTGAGGTTTTTATTTTTTCGCCAAATGCCCCTATGTCGAATTTGTTAACGTTTTTTTTAAATAAAAAAATATAAAATATTATTTCATTGTTATTTTTGTAAGGTATTATTTGAACAATATTATTTAACTATGGTAATTAAATTATCTAATATTATATACACAATACCATATCATATTACATTTTTTAATCAATGGAATTAATTCTAAACTTTTTTTTTTATAAAGTTAAAATTAACTATACAGTATTATTTCATTATGTATTAATTACACAATATCATTTCATGCTATTTATTTAAACAATGAGATTAATTCAAAACGTTTTTTCTTTTAAAAATACATAGTTCCAAATATATGAATTCTTCTTTTTCCAAAGCAATTAATCTCTCTTTTTGTGTGTGTAATGAAAACTATTTTTTATATAATTGAAGCGTTCAAGGGATTTCGCCTATACTTATTACCTCATTTGTGATGGCATAATACCTTAAAATACCTGTACGCCTTAGCCTAGGTTGTGCGCTTATTAATTCGAGTGATGAGGGTTGTGAGTTTGGAATTTCACACAATCAACCTAATCTACATAAATTTTCAAATAATAAATTTTTTAAATATTTTTTTAACCAATGAGATTTATCTATTCTAATTGTTAAATGAGAAATATTCACTACCAGAAACACAGCGAATAACAACGGTGATTTTCAATGGAAGGTCCAACGCGTTTTACCATGTTATTGGAATTTCCAACAAGAAACACCCGGTTGGAAAAAAAGGTGTTGGAATTCATTCCTACCGTTAATTATGATGGAATTTCCATCGTCATGTAGATGTTGGAAATTAACCACGACTAAAACTGTTGGAATACATAATTCAATTAAAGAAAAATAATTAGAATAAATAATTCAATTAAAGAAAAATAATATTATTAAAACCTGTTTAACCGGTTGCTTTTATCAAGTTCCAACAACTTATCCATCGGAATTTCCAACAATATTTACTGTTGGAAATTCTTTATTGGAATTTTCCAATATATGTAATGTTGGAATCAATTTTTTTTTTTGCAAAAATATATTTTTTATTAATACATTCCATCAACAATTATGTGGCTATTTGTATGAAGAAATTAATCTACTGGAAATATAAAAACCATGATATATAGCTATTATAAAGCAACAATATAAAAATTACAATACCACCAGTTTCATTTACACATCTTCAACCACTATACAAATCATGTTCAAAGACGTTCAACAAAGTGCAAAATGTCTACAACCAAAAAGTACCAAATGAAATTGTAAATGCATAAACTAATATCACCCGGCCGCCCCTAGACTATCACTAATGTCACCAAGTGTCCAAGTGCCACCACCACTGGAATGAACAGTTGAAATGAGGAAGGTGCAAGGGAAATATACGATGGAATAGCTGGATTGAGATCTTGTGGCATTTCAATCTCCATCACTTTTGGATCTTGTCCTGGTAGACATGGACTTGATAATTGAGTGTTGTAGTTGTTGTTGATTCTTCTTGAAATCGAGTCTCCTTGGTCGCGTCATGCTATTATTTTATGCAATTGACACTGGGTCACATATGTAACCGTAAGTAGTGGAGAAGGATAATTAATGAAGCAAAAATTTTCGTTGGAACCCTACTGTTGGAATTCAATGTGTTTCCAGTAGTGATTTTTGCTTAGATGACATAATCATTTTAATTTCACAATTTCCTCCCAATCAACTGAACCTTGAAAAAAAAATCAAACAAATGAAATTTGTACACGTTTCTTTAATCAATCTAGACAGTTATATCTAAATATTAATTAATAAGCATTTTTTATTCGGTGTTATAAACACATTAATTTTAGGATTTTAACCCAATCAACATATTTTACTTAAATCTTAAACTCGTGTAATTTTTACACATTTTTCCTAAATATTTTAATTATTTTTTACTTAATTATCAAATCTATTTTTTTGTATTTTATGTTAACGTTTGATAATATCTTATTTAAATTTATCATAGTAATTTTTTATACTTAGAAAATTTTATTTTTATTAAAAATATGTGCCATGTTGGGGGAATTGTACTATTTTTTAATAAAAAAACGTTAACAAATTCGAAAGAGGGGCATTTGGCGAAAAAATATAAACCTCAGGGGTATTTGGCGAAAAAAACGAAAACCTCGGGGGCACCTGGCGAAATATGTCAAACTTTTGTACACCACGCGAATTAGCCTTAACCTCAGGGGTATTTCGCGAAAATTCCGTAGTTTTTTTTTATCTCTTGTAGTCAATCACAAGGGTTAACTTTGTTTCATGTTTAGATATATGAACTTTTTTTTTCCTTTTTTTTTCATTTCGGCTATA
Source organism: Persicaria tinctoria (assembly GCA_037127255.1). Taxonomy (NCBI): domain Eukaryota; kingdom Viridiplantae; phylum Streptophyta; class Magnoliopsida; order Caryophyllales; family Polygonaceae; genus Persicaria; species Persicaria tinctoria. The sequence continues at coordinate 30,126,594 of JBANSL010000001.1, forward strand.
TACACCGCAAATCCCCACGTCCTTAAGGACGTGCAAGTGGGGTGAGAGCCACCCAAACCCGGACGTGCAAGCACGTTTTTTTAATAACGTGCAATAGGGCACGTGCTTAACCACGTGATGCACGTCTTTAAGGACGTGCAAGCCCGTCCCTTAAAGACGAAGAGGACGTGCCTCTTCATCTTCGTCTTCATCGTCTTCAGAAAATGGAGCGAGAGAGAGCGCCGGAGCAAGACCGAGATCGAGAGAGAGAGAGACCCAGAGAGAGAGAGAGAGACCGAGAGAGATGGAGACAGAAAGAGAGAGAGAGCACAAGGCGGATCTGATGGCGGCGACGGAGGGTGGTGGTGGTGCGACAGCGATGGAGGTGGAGGGTGGTGGTGGGGGTGGAGCATCGGGGGAGGCAGTGGCGGTGGAGCCGGTGGCTGAGGGTCTGGTGGTGCTGGCGGCTGTGGTGGCGGAGGAGGGTGGTGGTGGTGGAGCGGCGTCTGGCGGCGGCGATGGAGCCCGAACAGTGGCCGAGGAGGAGGGTGGTGGTGGTGGGGCGGCGTCTGGCGCCGGCGACGGAGGCCTAGCAGTGGCCGAGGAGGAGGGTGGTGGTGGTGGGGTGGCGTGGCGCCGACGACGGAGGCCGAGCAGTGGCCGAGGAGGAGGCGGAAGCGTCGGACCATTGAGGTGTCCCCGATCCCGACTCCACCGATATGGTATTTGAATTACTTTATGTTTGATTTATTTTTAGAGTTTTAAAATATAATTTGATAGATAATATAGTTTTATAATAGAATTTTATAGAATATATGATTGATAATATATATTGTTTGATAGAATATAATTGAAAATATATTTTTTGATTTATTTATATATTATAATGTTTTTTTATAGTATATAGTTTGATAGAAAAGAATATAGTTGTAATTTGATAGAATATAATAGATAGTATATATTCATATACATAGAAAAAAATTACAATTGAAAGACAATAAAAAACATTAAAATATATTATAATACTTCAAAAGTATTTAATTAACATTAAAATATATTTGAATATATTAAAATATATTCAAATACATTTAAATATATTTTAATGTATATTAAATAATTTTGAAGTATTTTAATATTTTTTAATGTTTTTTATTATCTTTCAATATAAATTCATTTTTATGTATTTGAATATATTTTAATGTAAATGAAATAATTTTGAAGTATTTTAATATTTTTTTAATGTTTTTTATTATCTTAATAAATTTATATTGAAAGATAATAAAAAACATTAAAAAATATTAATATACTTCAAAATTATTTAATTTACATTAAAATATATTTAAATATATTCAAATACATAAAAATAAATTTATATTGAAAGATAATAAAAAACATTAAAAAATATTAAAATACTTCAAAATTATTTAATATTCATTAAAATATATTTAAATATATTCAAATACATAAAAATAAATTTATATTGAAAGATAATAAAAAGCATTAAAAAATATTAAAATACTTCAAAATTATTTAATTTACATTAAAATATATTTAAATATATTCAACTGAATCATAATAACAGGCAGGGAGGCTCATGAGGGGTGATGGTACCCTTCGGCCTATTAGGTTCGGCGACCGGGCAGCGGTCAGCCAGGTACAGGAGTCTACGGCACCCCCCGATCAGACAGTCGACGATCTACTTGCGTCTGCAGAGCGCTTACAGCAGTCGATGGGGACGCCCCCGGCCGACGAGAACGACATCTTCTGGAAGGGTCTGCCAGGTTAGGATCCTTCGGGCGATGCGATGATGGGGTTGCAGCCATCTTTAGAGCCCCCAGATGTTTTGAGTAGCTGTATTACCGACGTAGTCGGTGGGCGACGGGCCGACATGGGTAGACCGCCTACTCGTGTTCCACCGACCGTCCCGGAGGCATCTACTTCAGCCGTTCCTGAGGCATCTACTTCAGCCGTTCCGGAGGCACACGAGCCGGAGCCTTCGACCTCCGCCACACCAGTGGCGATCTCCTTGGGCTCTGCAGATGATGTGATCCCTGACGTCGTTGAGGAGGCGGACGACGGTCAGGAGGGGCAGGCTCAGGGCAAGGGGGCCCACAGGTAGAGCTGCTTGTGTCTTACAGGCATCACCGTGCGTACCAGGTGTGGAGAGATCCTACGGTGGAGCTGCCGCTGCTGAAGTTCCACCACCGGGCGACTCACTTGCAGCCATTCGAGCCCTACATATTTGAGGGCCCGTTCTGGATGGATTTGACATGGACTGACCTCGACGACACCCCACTGCCATATGAGCTGTCATCTTCATACACGGCTTCCAACAATGCATGCGAGGATGAGCTGCACCCACCCTCATCAGCAAGCGTCCGAAGGAAGGGGAGGCCTCGAGGGTCGAGGAATGCCTGCAGAACCAACCCGTTGCCATATGAGGAGGTAAGGGAAAAGTTTGAGAGAGAAGAAGCACGTGCTGCTCGAAATGCTGTTCGGCCTCGTCCACAAGCGACCTCAACTCGACGTGGATGTGATGATGTGTTCGGAGGGTTCAACTGGGGTCGACACAACGTTGATCCCTTCATGCTCGGTCATATTCAGACGGTGAGGGACACTGTTGGAGATGGTCATTGTGGCTACCGTGCTTTGACGGCTTTGACATCACCGATCGACGAGACTGTTTTCCCGGAACTCAAAACGTTACTATGCAATCACTTGGAGGGTCACGCCGATCTGTACGCCGGTTGTTATACAGGAGAGTACCCATTCCAGCAGTTCGTCGACTACCAGAGATGGGCGGGAGCCACACATGGTGATAGGTAACGGTGGATAGAGCTACCCATCATGGGTTTAGTATTTGCAACGGTATATCAGATTCCTCTCGTCGTCCTAGCTTGGCATCATCCGTTCACATGTCTCCCCATCATCTCTCCGACACCTGCTAACAACCCTCAATCAGCAACTCTTGGTGTAGCCTGCATCGGAAACCAAGACCATTTTGCCGCGGTACGACTTCAAACGTCTTTTTATTACCTATTCATGCTTTTCATACATATGTCAATACTCTAACGCTCCTCTTCCGCCGCCTCCACTAGAATGGGTCGAACATCATCATCCGAGCGTCGAAGGATGGGATGCTCCGTTTCAAGCTCAGATTGAGAGATTTAGAGCCTTGCGTACCGAGTCCGGCCGTCCTTTACTATTTTCCTAGATTGTATTCCACAACTTTATTAAAATTATTAATGTAAACCTTTTTTTCCGTTCCTTGTAACGTTATTCGCATATTATCCGAATGAAAACCTTAACATTTCTTGTGTTCTATTTAATTTCACCCTAAAACCTTCAAATCCACTAGCTAAACACAATTTTATCAATTAACATCACAAAACCGTCGGAAAACCTAAACCCTAACCCTAAACCCTAAACCCTAAACGCAAAACCCTAACTAGGGTTTGCACATCCTTAACAACGTGCAAGCAAGGACGTGCAATGCTTGCACATTGTTAAGGACGTGCAAGACTTTTTTAGCGGACGTGCACTGTCCCAGACTTGCACGTCCTTAAGGACGTGCAAATCCTTAATCCGGATTTGCGGTGGACATATATGGACATATATGGGCAATTGACCACCCTTTTTTTTTTTTTTGTAAATAATGAAATGGACATATATGGGCAATTGACCACCCAAAATGGGTAAGAAGCTAAGTGGCAACAAATTTGCTGAGATGGATACGTGGAAAGACAAATAGTGATTTATAAGGGTAGGGACAAGTTCTACATGATAATTTTGCTAACGGAAATTTCGCGAGGTACCCTGAGAGAATAGCTATTTCGCGAGGTGTACAAATGTTTAGACTATTTCGCATGGTGCCCCTGAATTTAGAGTGATTTTCACATCGTGCCCCTCTTCCGTCTAAATTAACATTTTCTGTTTAAGTCTCAGAATAAAAAAGGGAAATTAAAAAAAAATAAGAACTGAAGAAAACGTCTGTGCCCCTTCCTCCTCTCACAACTCACACGATGTTGAGGAGAGACAACCAGATCCAGAGAGGAGATCGAGACATGACCATATCCAGAGAGGAGAGGCGACAACCAGACTTGGGGAGGAGAGACGAGGAACGGTCAACAGGACAACCCAAAACAGAAGAGAAGAGAAGCGATTTACGAAGGCCGGTGAATCGAGGCGAAGGCGGAGGGAGACCGTTCCGTGTGGTGGACAATGACTGGTGCATAGCGTTTGGTGCCATCAGGTATGATTGTATTCACACTCGACTTTTCAATTTGGGGATTTTTGTTTCATGTGAAAAAACTAAAAATTAGGGTTCATAAATGTAGAATTTTGGTGTTTCGATCCTAAATTTCTGTGGTTTCTATTCTGAAATGTGGAGTGGCTGAATTTTGGCCTTTCACTATGGTTGATTTCAACTATTGTTAAGTTCATTTTTGTGTGGTTTCTATTTTGAAATGTGGAGTGGCTGAATTTCATGTTTGCTCCCAAGTTAACTTCATTAGTATGATTGACTGCAATTGAATTGGCAGACAAGATCTTTGGTCACGATTCTACCACTGATGAGGTGTATGAAGTGATAGCTCGGCCAGGAGTTAAAGCTGCAATGGATGGTGTCAATGGTATGTTACCATTACTTGAAGACTTGAGCTAATATATACTTAATTCTACATCTAATTTGTTTCATCTTTATAAAAGTTGAATCAATTGGGCTTTTGAACTATTAATTTGAGATTGTAGACATCATCTCTACATTGCTTGCATTTCATTTGCCATTTCGATAATTGAGCTAAAGCAATTGGGTTGAATTGTAGGGACTGCCTTATGGTGTTATGAGTAGCTGGAAGACACACACCATGCATGTAAGTTTCAGTTTCAATATAGCATTTTTTTTCCAGGATTTCGGGGGCTTCTCACTTTTTCACTATTATTGAACTATTTAGATTTTTTTAAATTTAAATTTGGTTGTACTTCACCTTGAGATTTATTTTGTATGTATATTTAAAAATACAATCTGTTGCACACTTGCACATGTATACATAGTAAATCTTTAGAGATCAGCATTATGGTTAGATACAACAATCAAATTGGAAAAACTCTGAATGGTTTGATCAGTTGATCATTGTTGGTTGAAGATTTTAATTAGCCTATTAGCTCAAATGGAAGAGTAATGTGTTTTACACATTAATGTGGGTTCGAATCCCACATATGCTACAAATTGTCCGTGATATCTCAAATCTTGCTTTCGTTTATACATGTCAAATGTGTTCAAGGTGATGTATTTTACTAACTGAATGATTTTTTGTTGGCTTTAGGTTATGTTTTATACCTCATTAGTTGCCTTTTTCTTTGCATTCAGAGTTGTTCAAAACCAGCCTGCTTCATGGCATAGTATGTAGATGTGTCTACCTTCTCCACATTCTCCAAGACATCACTCTTGCAAGCATATATCATAATTTCACTGAATTGTCTGTGAACAAAATGAAAGTATAAATGAAACTATTCTTCTTCTCTTTTTTAAATTATCTAAGCATATACAGTATAATTTATTGTATTTTCTCCTCCAGCAAATGAAGTAATTCAAGTATCTCTACAAGTAAAGAAGTTTAAGGATTTGGAATCACATATTTATTGCCAGTCATCCATATAAATTCTTCGAGATGATTCAAATATCTGATGGGTGTTCATCATTAGTGATATAAATTCTTCAAGATCATGCAATTATTTCCACAAAACTCTATCCCTGAGGTTGATGGCACTCTTCTTGGACCTTGGCAGTTGGCAGAGAAGTCCAATTTCATCTAAAAATCGACCAAAGCTTGAGATAATAGGCTTTATTAATCAATAACACAAATAAGGCAACAAGGTAATAATGTGTTCAATATTTAGATAGCCTATGCGGGATTCAAACCCACATCATTGTGCCTAAACACACCACTCTACCATTTGAGCTAATAGGCTTTGAATGATAGAATTAGATAATAGAATTAGACAACTCCAAAATATGATAAAAAAAAACTCATAAATTGACAACAAATAACTAGCAACAGTACATGAGAAAAATGGCTGAATTGACATTAGTTTAGGAGAGTCTTGCACATTCGAATTTGAAACACGTATCATCACATCAGTTAAATATATGTTGACAGGTAATTTTGGCAAAAAGATCAAGCATTTATAGAAGCTAATTTATGCTGACAGTTAAATCAACACACCATTCTAATGCTAGCAAATTGCACCAGGCAAAGGAGAAAGTAATGACAGCAAGTCATAGCAAGCATCTCCACTCGTATGACAGTAAAATCACTCACAACCATTGCACACAACACATCACATCTCCATGTATCATTCTTGGCAGTTGGATCAAATCATTCCTTCTGTAAAAACGTGAGTTAAGCCCGACAGATACAATCTGGAGCTGGTCTATCGGTCGGTTAATAGAGCTAATTGAAGAGATCAGTCCCTCATCTTTAATTGGAAGTCTTGCAGCGAGTGAGAATTAGTGCCACAACAACACAAATCATGACTACTCGGTTCGTGTATTCCGCTGGAGGAACTCTAAGTTGATTCCGATTCTGCAAAAATTTGTACTTTCGTGTAGCCTTGTGCTGAGTGGGAGCCATGGACTCGAAGAGTTTGCAATCCACTTGACGTCGCTACTGGAATGGGCAATCGAAAAACGCATTACACTCGATGATGCTTCTCGTGTGAGAGACAGAATCAGAAAGCATTTCAACTTAGATAGATCGAAAAGTGAGAGCGGGATTGAACTTACCTCTAGTGATTGCCAAAATGTGATGGCAAAGGTGATTAAGATTCAGAGTGATCTACAAGAGGAAAATACATGGTTGAATGATAAGCTAGGGAGCAAGTGAACATCCATATCAGCAGAAAACAGAAGCAGCAATTAGGACAAATGCAGCCCCCTCAAAATTGATAAAGATATCTATACCAAAAACTCCAGGAATTCAAAAACAACATCGTTCTTTAACAAGCAATATTGCTCTTTGGAGCACAACATATAACAAGACCTCATACGAACTATCAATGAAGCCAGTGAAAATACTAGTGCCTTATCACCCAAAGCATCAATTAAGAGAGCAAACACAAAGCATAAAATATTTATATGGCTTCTCCAAATTCATCCGTATCTTCAACAGTGAGGGATTGATAAAAAAAAACCCCTTTACCAGTATCCATATAATTAATCTTATAGGCAATTACAGATGCAGCTCAGATTTCAGCAAGTTAGAGCTTCTTACCAAGGAGACGGGGATTGATTTTCCATCCCTATTTCTCATCTATCTTAAAATCTCAAAGGTTCAAAAAAAGCGTGTGTAACTGCTCCTAAACTTTACAATTTGAAGCCCCATGTTCTACAAGGACATGCTTCATCAACCGGTAGAGAAATAAAAAAAAAAACAATAGACACCAAGGCAAATTGAATCTATTGTGAGGAAATTAGGCAAATGGAAGTAATTGAATTAGGCAAATTGAAGTAATTCAGTACTAATTTTGACCTACCCAAATGTGGTGAGTTGTGCCAGGAAGAACGGGTAGTGCTTCAGCGGAACAAAGGTCAGTTTGTAAAGGACCCGATTTCCAACCCCTAAAACCACCGACGCCGTCGCCGCCATTAGCACCTCCAACCTCTTTATCTCCGGCCTCCACGGCTAACAACAACTTGTTGGTGCAATTTGCGAAATGTAGCCTCAATTTTATTGTGAAAACCGCTTTGTAAGATCAGTGAAAACCCGTGTTTGAAATTGTTTGAAGGATGTGGCTTGGTATAAAGGAGACCACTGCCTTAGAAGCAAAATCGCCCCGACACGGTGGTGTAGGTCGGCTACTGGCGTCGCCCCCCAAGGATACACAGGGGGCTTCTCAGGCATGCACTCACCGTCGAAGCTATGGAACCACCCAGGACCCAGAACGGTTTACAGAAGAAGAGAGAAGGAGGAGATCGTGTTGCTCTGTGTTGAAAACTGGAAGAGAAACGTCGGTTTTAAAACAAGAGAAGACGCTCCAACACGCAAAAATCTTGGAAATAATCAAAACTGTTTTTCAAAACGTTTGACAGAGTTGAATTAGTCAAAAGTGTAACGAACACGGACCGACGGTGGTGGTGGTGCGCGCGTGTGGGACTCCTATCCCAACTCTCAATAACCCTTTGAAAAGCTCCTCCTTAAAAACAACCCCTCAACCCCTTTTGTAATCAATGTGGGACTTTAAGAAGTCCAAAAGACACATTTGAAAAACCCCCCACATGAACATTTCTCCAACAGCCCCCCACAAATGTGAGGAACTGGGGTTTTTAAAACAAAACATCGTTCTGAGCTAGTTTCGTGGAGAAAGTACTTAAATGCTGGTGAACGAATCTTGAACCAACACATAGTGAAGCTGAGTATCTCGCAAGTCATATAAGTGAACGAATCTTTAACTTCTAGACTCGTGAGTTGACCTCAACAGCACATACCTTCACCACTGCCCTGGTGGTTCCACGATCTAACTGTCAACTGTAATAGTCATCTCATACCTTGGGTGCTGAAGAGGTCTCTAGAAAGACAACCCTAGTCTTCCATAGAAGGCGACTAACCCTTCACACTCTCGTAGGTGATTTCATCAAGTCCTTCTCAATAGGATTACCCTTGTAGGGCTATGGTATCATTAAGAGCACAAAGCTCAACCTCTACAGTTTTCGGTGAATCCATCAAGTCCTTCTCAATAGGACCACCCAACTCTGGGCTATGGACTCATTAAGAGTTCTAGACTCATCCTTTCTCATACACCTGTCCTGGGAATGGGTATGCTGTATCTCAGCTCACGTGGATTTGAGCCCCATTCTCTTATACGATTCAAGGACCATCCTTCTGTTCAGCCCTTTCGTCAATGGATCTGCCAGATTCCTCTCGGACTTCACATACTCCAAGCAAATGACACCGGTAGCAATCAGCTGTCTTACAACTTCATGTCTTATCCGTATGTGTCTCTTCTTACCATTGTAAGTATTGTTGTTAGCTACCCAAATAGCAGATTGTGAGTCACAATGTAGAGAAATAGTTGGAGTCTTATGCCCCCACAAAGGTAAGTCAGCCAGTAAGCTTCTCAACCACTCAACCTCTTGACCAGCTAAATCTAATGCTATGAACTCAAATTCCATACTAGATCTAGCAATGCAAGTTTATTTTGATGACTTCCATGATATAGCACCACCACATAAAGTGAACACATAACCACTAGTGGAGCTAACCTCATCATTGTCAGTGACCCAGTTTGCATCATAGTATCCCTCTAAAGCATGGGGATAACCCACATAATGTAAACCCCAATCAAAGGTGCCTTTAAGATATCTCAATAATCTATTAAGTGCAATCCAATGCTCACTACTAGGGTTATGGGTGTATCCACTGAGTCTACTAACATCATATGCAATATCAGGCCGAGTATAATTCATCAAAAACATTAAACTCCCAATTATTTTAGCATACTCATTTTGGGACACACCAATTCCAACAATTTTCTTCAATTGCAGGCTAGCATCATAAGGAGTTCTAACTGGCACAACATCAAATTTATCAAACCTTTTTAACATTTTCTCTACATAATGAGGCTGTGATAAAATGAAGCCATTTTCTTTTCTAGTTACTTTAACTCCTAGAATAACATCAGCTTCACCCATGTCTTTCATCTCAAACTTAGATGACAAAAACTGTTTGGTTGTGTTTATAACATTTATGTGTGATCCAAATAACAACATGTCATCCACATGTAAACATATAATCACACAATCAGCACCAAACCTCTTAGAATAGACACAGTCATCAGATCCGTTTACCTCAAATCCAAAGCTTAGGATAGTTGTTTGAAACTTCTCATACCATTGCTTTGGTGCTTGCTTGAGTCCATACAATGACTTCTGTAGCTTGCACACTTTGTTTTCCTATCCTGGAACAATGCACCCTGGAGGTTGTTCCATATAAATTTCCTCATTTAGATCACCATTAAAAAATGCAGTTTTAACATCCATCTGATGAACAAGCATTTTATGGCTAGAAGCCAAAGCAAACAATGCACGAATGGTAGCAATTTTTATAACAGGAGAATAAGTGTCAAAGAAGTCAATGCCATATCTCTGAGTGAATCCTCTTATAACTAGTCTTGCCTTATATCTATCCACTAAGCCATCCACTTTAAGCTTCTTCTTAAAGATCCACTTACAACTAATGGCTCTATTTCCTTTAGGCATATCAACTAGTTCCCATGTGTGATTAGACATGATAGATTCTATCTCACTGTTAATAGCATCTTTCCAGAAACTAGCATCTAGTGAACTTATTGCCTCATCATAGGTCTTCGGATCATCTTCTATCATATGAAGACTAACGAACGTCTCATCTAGTTCATTTAAATCATTCAGTTCAACTAGAAATGCGCGCAGTCACAAAATCAGGACCAAAACTAGTTTCCTGCCTACACCTTTTACTTTTCCTAGGTTCATCATGATCAGCATGAGCATTAGGCACAATAGTATTAGGCATGGATGAAGATGCATCATGAGATGAAGAATCATTAGCAGGCAATGCAAATTTCTTTAAAAGAAACACATGCTCAAAGAAAACAGCATCACGATATTCACACAAGGTACGATCACTCAAGCACATAAAACGATATGCAGCATTGTTTTCAGCATAACCAATGATAGTAGCATCAAAGGTCTTAGATCCAATAGTATCAAATTTGAACGAAGGTAACCCCACCTTAGCTAGACACCCCCACACCTTTATGAATTTCAGATTAGGCAGATGCCTTTTCCAAAGTTCATAAGGTGTTTTGTCAAGCTTCTTATGAGGTACCTTATTCAAAATGTGATTTCCGGACAATACAACTTCCCCCCCACATATTATCAGGCAAATCAGAACTAGAATGCATATAATTCATCATTTCCTTTAAAGTTCTATTTTTCCTTTCAACAATACCATTTTATTGTGAGCTATAGGGAGCTGTAAATTCATGAATAATGCCATTTTGTTCACAGAATTCTCTCAAAGAATGAGTGACATATTCACCGCCTCTATCAGATCTAAGCCTTTTAATCTTTCAATTTAATTGGTTTTCTACTTCAGCTTTATACACATAAAACATGCTTTCTGCTTCATCTTTAGACCTAAGCAAGTATACCTTAGTATATCGTGAATGGTGTTCCACAAATGTGATATAGTAGCGCTTGCTACCTCTATTCTCAGTGTTCTTAAAATCAGCCAAATTAGAATGGACTAACTCCAACAATTCAGTTGTTCTTTCTAACACCGTTTTAAAAGGTTGTTTATGAAATTTTGCCTCAACACATATTTCACATTTGCTATGGTCATGTTTTGATAAGCTAGGAATCAAACTCATATCATGCAATCGACATACATATTTTGCATTCACATGTCCTAGTCTAGCATGCCATAAATCAACAGACTCAGCAATATAAGAAAAAGTAGAAGCATTCTCATTATTCTCAATCATGGTCTCAAGCACATACAGAAAATCAGCCCTATAAGCTTTTCCTACAAATTCTCCATTTTTGGTTAAAACCATTTTTCCAGCATCAGTCACTCGCTTAATTCCATCTATTTCAAGCAAACCACATGAAATCAGATTTCGGCGCCGAGAAGGAACATAAAGCACATTCACTAGGGTAAGAGACTTCCTTGAGGTGAGCTTGAGTGCAACCTTCCCTTTGCCTAGCACTCGAGAGATGCTCGAGTTGCCCATGTAGACCTGGTCGATGTCTGTAATATCCTCAAACTTTGCAAACAGGTCCTTGTTGGCGCAGAAGTGTCGAGTAGCTCCGCTGTCCATGAGCCAATCGACCTGGCCGCCCACATGGTTGACTTCAGTGATCATTGCTATCAGCTGGTTGTTGTCTTGAACAACGTTGGCTTGTTGCTGGGCTAGAGCTGCGGGCTTGTTCTGCTGCTGTCCTTGGTTATGGATATCAACCCGATTACGACACTGCCAAGCCTTATAGCCTGGCTTGCCACGTACATAGTAACCGATCCTAGTGCCTCCCTGTTTCTGCTGCTTGTGCGGCTGATTTCCAGACTTCTTGATCTTCTGGCTCTTCTTTGGTTTCATGTTTGGGTTAGAACCTCCAGACTTGTTTCCCTGCTTGGACCTATCAGATTTCACAAAATATTCAACCAGATTAGCCTTCACAGTATCAGTAGATTTAGGCTTAGGTTTGTCTTTGAGGCGATTAGCCTCTTCGATCTTCATGTGACCGACGAGCTCTTCCAGGGTCACATCCTTCTTTTTGTGCTTCAGATGGTTGCGATATCCAACCCACGAGTCAGGCAACTTTTCGATCAGAAAATTCGCCTGCAGGATCTCGCACATCTTCATGCCCTCGGAGAGTATGTCAGCCACCAGATTCTCATACTCGTGCACTTGGTCCATGATTGGCTTATCATCGACCATCTTGAACTGCATAAACTTTCCAACAACATATTTCTTTTTCCCTGCATCGTCAGCCCCATATTTCTTCTCCAGCAGATCCCAAATAAATTTTGCAGATTTATGAACAGAGATCAGATCAAAAATAGGGTTCGAGACATGGCTGAGAAGTCGGCCTCGCACAGACTTATTGTCGGACTCGTATTGTTTAGCCCATGCGAGGTCATCATCAGCAACCTTTTTACCCTTGTCGACAACATCACCATCGTCATCGACGACGACGGTCTTACCAGCCTTGTTGTCGCCGACAGTGATGGAAGAGGGGGTTGCCGCAGCTGCAGGGGCGTCCTGAAGAAGGAGGTAGTCGATCTCCAATTGCTCGAAGAAGATGAGCATCTTCTGTGACCATCGCTTGTAGTTGGTCCCATCTAGCGGCTCCAATTTCGAGAGATCCAAGAGCGGTTTGAAGAACTGAAACACCATCGCATAAACAAAGATATTTTGCTTCTAAATTATTGGCGCGATTTGCGAAATGTAGCCTCAATTTTATTGTGAAAACCGCTTTTGTAAGATCAGTGAAAACCCATGTTTGAAATTGTTTGAAGGTTGTGGCGTGGTATAAAGGAGACCACTACCTTAGAAGCAAAATCGCCCCGACACGGTGGTGCAAGTCGGCTACTAGCGTCGCCCCCAAGGATACGCAGCGGGCTTCTCAGGCATGCACTTGCCGTCGAAGCTATGGAACCACCCAGGACTGAGAATGGTTTACAGAAGAAGAGAGAAGGAGGAGATCGTGTTGCTCTGTGTTGAAAACTAGCCGGAAGAGAAACGTCAGTTTTAAAACAAGAGAAGACGCTCCACCACGCAAAAATCTCGGAAAGAATCAAAACCGTTTTTCAAAACGTTTGACAGAGTTGAATTAGTCAAAATCCTAATTCAACACTATCTAAGGCCTTTTAATTGATAAAATTAAAACCCACACCGCGCGCACATGTCACAAACACAGACCGACGGCGGCGGCGGTGGTGCGCGCGTGTGGGACTCTTATCCCAATTATCAATAATCCTTTGAAAAGCTCCTCCTTAAAAACAACCAATCAACCCCTTTTGTAATCAATGTGGGACTTTAATAAGTCCAAAAGATACATTTGAAAAAACCCCCACATGAACCTTTCTCCAACACAACTTTCTCCTCCACCGATTTCGCTTTCAATTTGATGTCAATTTCTACTGTACAATCTCTCAACAACTCATCCCGTCATCTTAAAATAACAAAATCGGATGATCAATTGAAGAAAACGGGAAGTGAGTACCTCTAAACTGGAGAGCGGCACCGAAATCGGGGGAGGCTGAGTCTGGTTTCCTTTGGCAACAGAAATCGGAGGAGGATGAGTCTGGATTCATCCTCGCATGTGAGCGGATGAGACTATAAGGGGAAGCGTGAGAGATAGAGAGCGAGGTCGATGGAGGAGGAGGGAACGGAGGTTGAGAGAGTGAAATCGAAATCGCCATGGACGTCTCTCCAGATGCGAGGGAGAGAGCGAAAGGAAAGGGTTAAGGGACTAATTAATTTTCAACAGGTGCTAGCATGACTAATTAAATTTTAAGAGGTGTTAAACACCTAATTAGAGTTGAAAAGGGCACCGTTTACCAAAATTCCTCCTTTTTTTTTATTAAGTAAAGATTCGAGTTCAGATAAGCCTAAATACTTGATAAACTGATGAGTTGACAGACGGAGATTTGCCTAAAGCATACAATTTCGAAACAAGCAACAAAAACAACTCAACAAAAGAGTTATTTTAATCTTGTGTTAAAAGGTGAATCTTATCTCTTGTAATTTGTATTCAATACTTGCTCCTCAAGTGACCCGCCGTTAAAGTATTTCATAAAATTACTTGGAGAAATTTTTTGATAGATGATGAGTTAGCTACGGGAGAAACTGAGAATACCATGCAACAAGACAAAGTTGTGTTTATATATACACAAATCCCAAAAGAAAACCATTAATATATCACTTCAAAATCTTCCCTGCAAAAATCCAAAGTTTTTAAAAAACAACAAAAAATCAGCCAACCCTCAGGATAACATAGAAACATTATATAAAACAACATCCACTTTAACCTGAACCCTTCAGACACTATCCACAGCCATGGGGACTCCCTTGTTGAGCTTCTACGTGGCTCTTCTCCTACCCTTTTCATCCTCCGAAGCACACGTCTTTGCGGTTGCTGCCTCCCGAAAGTCTCCAAACATCTCCGTCCCTGCGGTTTTCGTTCTTGGTGACTCCACATCTGACCCAGGGAACAACAACTACATACTCAGTCCTGTTCGAAGCAACTTTGCTCCTTATAGTAGGGACCTCCCGAACTACGTTCGTTATAGACGCTTCACTAATGGTCGCCTTACTTCTGATTTTGTTGGTAAGTTATTGCTAAGAATGAGAGGTAGAAATGGTAAAAGCATCAAATATGTAATAACCTCTTCCATATATATATGGACCACTGCAGCCGAGTATGTTGGCGTCAAGAAGTACATCCCTCCATATCTAGACCCGACACTTAGCATGACCGAGTTGATGACTGGAGTTAGCTTCGCGTCTGCTGGCTCAGGATACACTACAAGAAAAACAGTTTTTTGTGACAAACTATTTCGTCGCCCAAAGCCATTTTTTCGTCGCCCAAAGTTTGGGCGACCAAAAAAAAATTCGTCGCCCTATGTAGGTCTTTTGTGATGAAATTCGAATTTTGTTGCCCTACGGGTTTTGTGATGGTTTTTTTTACTTTCGTCGCCAAAAGTAACTGTTTTGTCGCCCAAAGTAGGCATTTTTTGTGATGAATGTTTCCTTTTGTCGCCCAAAGTAGCCCATTTTTAGTGAAGAATTTGACCTTTTGTCACCCATTCTACCCCTATTTTTTGTGAGAATTGTTTTATTTTGTCACAAAAGATAAAAGTTATAAAATGTAATTCCCCCCTAAATTTGCACATTTAACCTATTTTAACCCTCAAAACATACATTATAATACAATAGTAGCCAATTAGTTTAATCTCAATGTTTTTATATTAAAAAAAACTTGGTTTAAAATATATTCAATCCAAATCATTTTTACTTTAATATATTAATAGGTTCCTAATCAGTACCAACAGATTAACTTGCAAACTAAAGGTTCCATAAAACAAGTGTCCACTCTCAACTTGCTCCATCCCGTCTCCTAGAATAAGTGTCCATCAAATCTCCATGACCATGACTTATTTCTTCCACTGTGCTTAAAAAATATGCCCTGAAAATAAGAGGAGGAAGATTAGCAATATTGCTCAAAATAATCATGGCAAAATTAAAAACACAATAACCCTGGCAAAGTGAAATAAGTGCAGTACATGGCAAAATTAAAAACACAATAAACATGGGTAGGGTGTAAATTTTGTGTATATTCTGTACCTACTTGTTCCTTGGGCAGGAAACTTACACCTGGGAAAAAAATTGCCCATTCACTCTTATTAATAGCATCAAAACAATTCAACAATGGTATTTTAAGTGCCGATACAAGACAACTCAACAAAGACCATAGCAAATAGCAATCTATCAAGAGAAAGAACATTTTCATGGCATCTGTCAAAGGAAAGAACATGAGCCAGTGAGCATATATCATAGTCACAGACCCATTTAGATTGTTCTTTCTGTTTCGACATCTTACAGTCACAACCAACAAGAAAAAAGAAATATAAAGATGAAGCTATTTCATTTGCAAAGAGGATTTCAGATTCTTCACAACAGAAAGAACATTTCTTTCTATTTCTTAAGACTTCGTGATAACATTATTCATAATCATGAGCAAAATCAGAGATCACTGTAACAAGAAATTGAAGATCATCAAAATTCTATGGAGAATTACAAACAAAAAATGAGCACAAAAGTCTTGAGAAAGCTACTAATGAATTCTCTAAAGATTGGAATGGTTTATGAACTAGAGGGAGAAAGCAAGCTACCGTTTCTACAGCAGTTCGTAGCAGCAAAACAAATCAATCAAACAGAATCTCCTTATTGAGGGAGAGAACATTTTTTTATGACAAATCAGAGAAATATAAGGAGGTGCTCACCTTCGGCCATCTTGGAGCAAGAAATTCATTAACAGAAATCCCAATCTCGCCATATGAAAGAGACACCCAAAATCCCAGCAAAGTAGAAACCCACAGGACCAATTACAGATCCTTGATCGCCGTCGACAGCAGCGGCGCAATGGTGGAGAAGGTGGCGTGCTTCTCGGTGGCTAACTGGTGGCTCAACAGGCTTCAAATCTAGGCGAGATTCAAACCATTAATAGAGATACTCTCAGTCAAACCAAATCAGTATAAAACAACACTATAATATACACTACAAAGAGAGGATCAACCCTAGGAAGCGGAGCAAAAATTAATATGGTTCAAGATTGTAAACCATATAGTTCAAGGGCAATTTAAATTATAATCTTGAACTATTCAAGAAACTGCATAAGTAAGTATACCTTTTCAAGAGGATCTTTTGCTTCATAACTGAGATGATATAAAGAGGACAAAATTAATATGTTCAGGGATAAATTCTAACAATTAGCTAAATGAAAACAAAAATAAAATGTTGACTGAACCTTCACATCAGCTTTGGCTCTTTTCCGAGCAACAATGTGCTCCTCAATAATTTCCGAAAGTATTCCCTGGAAACATATTGGTATTTGATTTCAACAAATAATTAATTATTCCATAGATGTGAAGGTAGAAATTGTCTAAGCTTAGCTTCACAAAAGCAACTTAACACACTATTATATACTCCCTCCGTCTCAAAATTTAGGTCGTTTAACTTTTTGACACGTTTTTTAATGTGTTAAAAACTTTATGAAAGATTTTTTTTTTCAAAATTTTCAAAATAATTTCAAACTTATTAGTAATAAGTTTCAAATTTTTCAAAAAAAATTGAAAAAAAACCAATATTTTATAGAGTTTTTAACACGTTAAAAAGCGTGACAAAATGTCACCACCACTCCTATCACTGTCACCACCACCCATGTCGTTGTCATCATCCTTATTGCTGTCACCACCTCTATTAATGTCACCGCCCTATTGCTGTCACCACTCCTATCGTTGTCACCACCACTCCTATCACTGTCACTGTAACGGCCCAGGATTATGATTCCCGGGTTACGTTTCGAGGGATAAAACCCCTCGTTAGGATCTTGCGCTCCGAGTACAGGTTGAAGGTTTGAAACCGAAGACTGTAGTTTAAAGCGGAATTTCGGACCCAAATCCTGAAGGTCCGTTGGAGACCCCGGGGTAAACCCCTGTACATGTCCTAACTCTACAACGCAGAAAATCCTTTATCATGCAAGGGGCATAAGTTATGAAAACGATACAACGGGCGCCACGACAGAGCCGGGTCAAAACAGAGTATAAGTAGGGAGAAATCCCAAAAGTATAAATTGGTGGAGTCAGTGTTCAACACTCACTCTCCGCCATATGAATGGACCCCGTCATAACAGCACGAAATCAAGGAGTGAAACGGGTACCTGAATCTAAAAAAAAAGAGGGGGATCTGGGTCAATCATCAGGTCACTCATGCGCGTGTGTAAACACACTCTAAGAGGCATATAATAAGCATCTTATCCCTAATATGAAATGTGTAATGCGGTGCGGAAAACACACACACACACACACACACACACACACACACACACACACACACACACACACACACACACACACACACACACACACATATATATATATACTGACAGTTTAATATAATGCAGGAAGCGATAAATGGATCCACACCGAATGCCAAGTGGCATGTCCCTCTCCTACCTCCACCCCCTTTCGATAGGGCGGAAACTGGCCAGCTCGTGAATACATTCCATAATAATCGGGCGGCACGCATGCCCAACCCGCCTCATAAGAAATAATAAAGCCCGTAGGCAACTTTCGCAATCATGCTCATAATATAAGTAAAGGAACTTCCATGACTCGATTGACTCTGGACGGGACCCGATGGGACTGGGTCGTCCTATGACCCTAGCAAAGACTCTAGTTACTTCACAGATAACGGTCGTTCTCTTGCAATGACATATAGCAATCATATGATTTTCATTTTAGCTCCTAAGCGTGATTCTAGGTCGTATGGTGCATGGACACTAGCCTACTATATAACACCCAGTGCATAGAGCGCCCATCATGAGTAAGTTCAAAGAACTTACCTGGAGAAGCGCAGAATCCAAACAATGATCAGCAATGGCAAGCAATCCAACATATCAGAGATCACCTAGTAATCCCATAAATAACATAATAAGTCTAAGTCTAATTTACACAAAACACACAAGTCACATATGAAACATGTAAGATACACACATATGATAACTTAACCATCTTGTCATTATTACCATTATCATCTCATCTTCAATTCTCATATTGTCTCATCATATCTCATAAATTAACATCTTTCTCAATTCGATCATAACATCATCCTCATCAGCTCATGAAAACCTCCATATCATACTTAGCCAATTTCACATATTATCGTTTCATACTCACACTTGGCATACAGATATATCAACATCATAATATCTAACATTTAATCTCATATAGTAAATCACCGCAAGTCATGCTATTAGTCACACATATCATGGCGTTAGTCAAACACTCATATTATCATGCTAGTTAATAATCGAATAAGTCTTATTCCCAAGTTTAGATTCAAATCTGTGTCAAATCCGCGTTAGAATCCCGACCCTTGAAAGTGTTAGCAAAATTCCCTTTTTCTATTATTTATTAAATCATTTTCCGACCTTGAAATTCTTTTCCAAATTCTTTATAAATCTTCAAGTCCCAATTATATTTTATTTTTAATTATCATTGACTAATTAGTTAATTACGGATAAACTCGAACCGAACCGAACCGAACCCGTTAAATTAAATCCCAAACCGGTTTAACCTCAAAACAATTAATATAAATTAGCAAGGAGGTGGGCCCCACTACCCAACCTTCTTCTTCGTTGCAAAAACAAGGAACTGGGCGCCATTGTTGCTCGACCTTCCCCGGCTCCGCGCTCCAGCTCTCGAGCTCGCCGACTGGCTGTCCAGCGCTCAGACTTGCAGCCTCCTCCTCGCTCACACTCCCACAAGCCACAGCTCTCGGCTCCCTCGCCCTCACCTCGCTCGCACTCCCGGCCAGCGTCGCCTTGCTCTCGTCTCGCACCCTCGGCCTCGCTCTCGAGCTGTCGGAGCTCTCGACCTCGCCCAATCGTCCCACACTCAGCCCTTTCTCACTCCGGACTAGTCTAGACATCGAAAAAGACTAAAAACCGAATCGAGACGAGGATAAATTCAAAGCTCAGTTGTTGCTTCCCATCAGAACGAGGAGGTAGGAGGATGAAGAGAGATTGGTGATGGACATCGGAGTGGTGATGGTGAGTGATGAATGACGGGGAGAGGTGTGGATGTAAAGAGGTATGGTGAGGGTGGAGTGTGAATTTGGTTAAAATCTTAGTCAAATAAATACCCGAAAGTAATCCCGAATACGCGAATTTTAAATCACGAAATTAGTTTTCGAATGTTAGTTTCCCCGACTCTCGCTTCCTCGATCAATTAGATTTTTAAAATCGAAAAGGATATTGTCATTCGATAATTCTTTTGAATTTCCGAGGTAAAATGACGGAAATTGTTCGTTAAATTTATACTCCGGTCGGAATCCGCTAAACAAGTTTTAAAACTGATTTAATTTCATTTTTAATTCTCTTATTCCAGAAAATTAGGATTTGAAAATCCGAGCCTTTACAGTCACCACCACCCATATTGTTGTCACCACCATTATTGTTGTCACCACCTCTATCGCTGTCACCGTCCTATCGTTGTCACCACTCCTATTGCTGTCACCACCACTTATATCGCTGTCACCACCCTTATTGTTGTCGCCATGCCACTTCTGTCGTTGTCACCACCCTATCGTTGTCACCACCACCCTTATAGCTGCCACCACTCCTATCGATGTCACCGCCCTATCGTTGTCACCACCTCTATCGTTGTCACCATCACCCCTATCACTGTCACCACCACCCATATCGCTGTCACCACCACCCCTATCATTCTCACCACCCCTATCGTTGTCACCACTATCACCATCCTTATCACTACAACCCTTATCACTGTGGTGACACCTTTGTTTTTTTATGAGATGATTGTAGTGACACTGTCGGTGGTGACACATATAGTAGCAACTTTTTTTAGTGACATATTTGTTGTTCGAGTTTTTTTGACGAAATCACTGTCACCACCATTATCACTGTCACCACTGATGTCACCACCCTTATTAGAGGTGACACTCTTGGCGACACATGTAATTTCATGAAAAATTAAAAAAATATAGTGTAATCAAATACAATATATGACCAAAATAAATAAAAAAGAACATATAATTTCATGAAAAATATAGTGTAATCAAACACAATCTCTACGAAAAATAGTGTAATCAAGCATTCAATCGGGATCTTGATACAAAAATATCAAATATAACAATTTTGATGGATGCATGCGGTGACATATAAATATACGTGGATATATAATAGTAGCATGTATATAACAAATTTTCTTACCCACCAACCTACGTTGACTACCCAGCCCATTCATATATACAAATAGCTACCACCTACCCACCTAATTCAATTGCACAGTACAAAGTAAAATGCTAACATTGCTCAGTTCAGCATTGCACACGAAATCCCTATCAATTGCACAGTAACAGTAAATTCAATTGCATAGTACCAAGTACGAAATTTCACCACCCATGGAAATTTCCCTTCAGAAATTCACTTCAGACAGAAGTTATTCGTCTAAGCTAATATATATCTACATGATTTTGTAAGGAAGGGAATGAGCTGAAATGTATATAGACATTGAGTTTCTCAGAGTTTCTCAGATTCAACTGATGAAAGGAAGTCCAAAAACCAAGTAATCATGATCAGAATGTTTGCATTTACCTCCATCTATATCTGTGTCACCATCGCCATGGCTGATCCACAAGTTTGGTAGAAAGATAAGACCCCATAAAACAATAAGGAAGGAGATAGAGACTTTGTACAAACGATTCCTGCCAACTGACTTCTCCAAAGCTCTTCACTGAAGAAGAGCTCTACGCGATCTCTGCATTGCACGTCAATCCAATCCAAAGCAACACCACCAAATCCAGTCCTAGAGTCATCGGAATAATCGCCGCGCCGAGCCTTCGATCTGGCCTTCGGAGCAATTAGATCTGATCTTTTTTGTAATTCAAACGATGACAGATTCCTCTAATTGATAGTACCTGCTAGGACGTGACCTAGATCCAGGTCCGATCCGATCTGGCCTTTGCATTCGCAGCTAGAGGTTCGAACTCGGAGGAAGAACGACGGCGCTGAACGCTGTCACCAGAGTTACCGCGGCAGCGATAAAGCATAACACCTCTCACCCAAAGCGAAAATCAAAATCAAATTGGAATAAATGAAATCGGTGATGATAATGAGGATCGATGAATCAGTTACACCACCATTATCATGAATTGAACCGGCATCGGACTCCTTTAAGAGATCGGCGCCGTCGGTGGATCTGAGGTCGGGTCGGCATCGGCGTCGATAAAGGAGGTGCCATGGGAGACGAGTCCAAGAGATCTATAATCACGGAGGGATCACATATTGAAGTTTCGATTTTCGCCATAAACACACAAGTAAACGAAGATCGAAAAGAGAACACAGCGATTTGTTGACGCAGTTCGGGTAAAACCTTACTCTGCGGGATCTCAAGAGGGGAGATCCGGTCCCAGAGTTCACTATGTTGCAAGAGAAGGTTACAAGCAAGCACTACGGACAGAGCACAAAGACTAGCAACCTAAGGAACCTCAAAACCGAGCAAGATGAACAGAAACAAGGGTAAAAGGAAGAGATGCCCCCTGAAAAGGCAACCGAGAAACTTCAGAGAAGTTTCCCACGGAGGAAGAGCTCCACAGCCACCGTGCAAGCTCGCCGGACCACCGTCTTCCACCGTCGCTCACACAAGAGCTCTCTCTTTCTGTTTTAGCTAGGGTTTCCTAAATGAGGCTCAAAGGGCTACAGTAACCGGGAGGAGGCTTATATAGCCCTCGCCAGAGCTAGGGTTACAAAGGATCTCCAGGAGGTCAACTGTTGGGGGCCCAATCCACAAGTGAACCAAGCAAGCCAAATCTGGCCCAATACAGCAAAAAGCCCAGATAACACCTTAGCTCGGAAATGGAGCTAAGTTATTAGATTATACATAACATATATACATAAGGGGTGTTCACTATAAGTTAGCCACCAACTAAAGACATGTAAAATGTCCAAGGGTAACTTCAACCTTATGTGATATCCAACCTTAGTATATTATATGTATAATCTAAACAGTTAACATAATAAACCTAAGATTACCAAAGTCTAAGTGCTCAATGTCCGAAAGTTAGCTAGCTATTACATGACAAGATTAATACAACAAATTGTCCTCTTAAGCTTGTCATCCAACACTCTCTTGCCTTCATAGGATCCTGGTTGGAGCTCCCGTCCGTCCTCGATTCCTGGTGCATTTAGGAGCTAAGGGGCATCCCAGATATGCAGGGTATCCCTGAAATAAGCAAACTTGTCAGCTGTGACAACCTTAGTGCCAAAGTCAGAAGGGTTAAGCTCAAACTTAATCTTGCACACATTAAGCACTTTATGTTTAACCTTCTTTCTAATGTAATGGAATCTGACATCTATATGCTTTGTCCTCTCATGGTATAGAGGATCCTTACACAAATATATTGCACTTTGGTTATCAAGATACACAGTAGGGATATAAGTCTTCCTCTCAATCTCCCCAAGGAGACCCCTGAGCCAAATAGCTTCTTTAGCTGCTTCTGTAGCAGCCATGTACTCAGCTTCAGTGGAGGAGAGGGCTACAGTGGATTGTTGTTGAGATTTCCAGGACACACAGTTACCAGCCCAAGTGAAATAATAAGCAGTAGTAGATTTCCTATTATCTTTGTTCCCAGCATAATCAGAATCTACATAGCCTATCAAGTTGTTTCTAGAGCTGTGTTCAGTATAAACTAAGCATTTTTGTTCAGTGCCACACAAGTATCTCAACAAGTATTTCATAGCATTCCAGTGAGGTTCACCAGGATTAGACATATATCTACTCAACACACTAATAGCAAAGGCAATATCAGGTCTAGTGCAAAGCATATCATACATCACAGATCCAACAGCAACATCATAAAGCACTTTGCTGATTTTATCTTTCTCAGACTGGGAAGAGGGGCATTGTTTCTTAGACAACTCAAGGTGACCACCCAAAGGAACAACAGCAGATTTAGAGTTTGTCATTTGAAACCTATCAAGGACTTTATGAACATATTCAGATTGGGAGAGCCACATCAGTTTTCTTTTTCTGTCTCTCTTGATTTTAATTCCTAGAATCTTCTGAGCTTGACCTAGATCTTTCATGTCAAAGTGCATTTTTAAGTCTCTTTTAACACCAGAGATGAGAATCTTAGAATTTGAAATTAGAAGAATGTCATCAACATACAGCATCACATACAGAGGAGACTTAGAGCCAACACCTTTGAAATAGAGACAGGTATCAAACTCACTTCTATGGAAACCAAGTTTAGACATGCAAGAGTCAAATTTCAGATTCCACTGCCTAGGTGATTGTTTTAAACCATAGATAGACTTCTTAAGTAAACACACATGCTCAGGTTTAAACTTATCAATGAAACCTTTTGGTTGTGACATGTAAATAGTTTCATCAAGATCACCATGTAGAAAGGCAGTTTTCACATCTATTTGCTCAAGTTCCCAATCATACACAACAACCATAGCAAGCATCAATCTCAAAGTTTTATATTTTACCACATGAGCAAATATGTCATTATAGTCTATGCCCTCTTTTTGTGTAAACCCTTTAGCTACCAATCTAGCTTTAAACCTAGGAGGTTCATTAGAATTTGCACCTTCTTTAAACTTATAAATCCATCTACACTGAATAACCCTAGCTTTAGCAGGTTTCTTAACAAGATCCCAGGTGTCATTAGCTGTCATAGAACCTAACTCTTCACACATAGCCTTAATCCAGTTCTTAGCATCAGCACATTTCACAACAAGCTCATAGGTTTCAGGCACAAATGGATTTATCATAATATCAGAAGCAAGCAAGCAATACTCAACAATATTGTTCAGGAATTTTTTATTTGGGATTCTAACTCTAGGGGATCTATCTCTTGTTAATTGGTAATCAGAGTTGTCATGCTGAGGAACAGAAATAAGCACACCAGAATCACCAACATCATCAGCACTAGACTCATGAAAAGAATTAGAAGAGGAGGAAGGGTTAGAATGTAACTCCCTTTGCTGAACTCCCTCCCTTAATTGTTGAGCATTTAAACTCCCTGCATCACTAGAGTGCTCAGAAGCACTTTTGGAGGCAACTGGCTCCATGTTTTCATTTGGTTCAGTCCCTTCTTGGAAGGGTTGAGATGAAGATCCTGCACTTACCACACCAGGAGAGTATTGACCAACATCAAACTCTTCTTCATCATTGCCAGCAGGCAAGTCATTCTGAGTACAGAAGTGCCTAAGAGATGTAGCATCTTCTCCTGTACTCTCATTTGTACCTGCAAAAGAAGGTGTTAGTACTGATTTAAAAGGAAATTCAAGCTCATTGAAAGTAACACTCCTAAAGATGATGACCTTATAACCATGAGGTTGAATAAGGGGGATTTTGTATCCTTTAACACCATCAGGATAACCCAACATGACTCCCTTTTGAGCTCTAGGGTGCTACTTACCCTGAGATACATGTGGATAAGCTGCACACCCAAATGGCCTAAGGTAAGTCATATTGGGTTTCTTTCCAGTCCACATCTCTTGTGGTGTTTTGAAATTTACCACAGAAGATGGGGATCTGTTCACAAGGTAGGCTGCAGTGGTTACAGCCTCCCCCCACAGAGAGTGTTTTAAACCAGAACTAACTAACATGCACCTAGTTTTCTCAAGCAATGTTCTATTCATTCTTTCTGCAGTACCATTTTGTTGTGGAGTACCAGGAACAGTGAGATGTCTTTTAATTCCATGTTCTTTACACAAGTTGTCAAAAAACAGCATTGCAATACTCTAGCCCATTATCAGTTCTAAGACACTTTATCTTTTTACCATTTTGATTCTCCACTAAGTTTTTCCAGGTGATAAAAGTTTGACATGCTTCATTTTTTGATCTCAAAAGATAAAGCCAAACCTTTCTAGAAAAGTGATCAACAAAAGTAATAAAGTATCTCTTACCTCCAATGGTTTCTACCTGTGCAGGCCCCCAAAGGTCAGAGTGTATATACTCTAGGGGCCTCTCAGCAACATAAGTAGAATTGCTAAAAACATGCTTAGCCTTCTTACCAAAAACACAAGTCTCACAGAAGTCAAGGTTAAGAGGTTTATGATCTATCAAGCCATGTTTAAACAAGTAATGCATGCCATTGTTACCAATATGACCAAGCCTATTATGCAACAACTTAGTTTGATCTAAGTCCATAGAGCCACCATTACTAGTCACATTTGCTTCAGGTGGGGTCACTACAAAGTAGAGACCCCCCTTTTTAATGCTTCTAATAATGGTGGTTCCATCTTTAATGACATCTCTAACACCATTTTTAACTTGAAAAACACAACCAAGATCATCAAAGACAGACTCAGAGAGAAGTCTCCTCCTAAGTTGTGGAACCCACATAACCTTTTGGAGGAGTCTTACCTTACCATCAAACATGCACATAGGCACACTACCAATACCTTTGATTTCAAGGGAAGTGTGGTCACCTAATTTGACCTCACCTCCATTGAACACCTGCAGATTACTGAAATCAGATTGTTAGGAGTTGAATGTACAGTGCAACCTGAATCTAAGATCCAGGAATCATCAGAGAATTGATAGTGATCAGCAACAAGTAATTCACATGGATATTGAGACTCAAGCACAACAGCAGATTGATTTTGACTTTTATCTGCTTCATCTCTTTGTTTCTTATGACATTCCTTTATATAATGACCATATATACCATAGTAATGACACTTTCTGTTCTTTTTATCAGAATTTGATGAAGCAGCAGGTTTATCATTATCCTCAGATTTCTTATCTTTTCCCTTATTCTTGTTTTTCTTCTTTTTGCCCTTAACCATTAAAACCTCAGTTTTAGTCTCAGTTTTAGTGTTGGTGGAGTTACCATTTTCAGATCTGTTCTTAAACACTTTAAGACTCTCATTCTTCTGCACAATAGACTCAAGAATTTTATCTTTAGTTATAGAATCCTGACTGTATTGAATAACATCTTTTAACACATCAAACTGAGGAGGCAAAGAGTTCAACAACAAGATAGCCAAATATTCATCTTTTATAGCATCCTTTTTATCACATCTTTCTAAATCCTGAGTCATCCTAAAAAATTTATCCAGATTTGACTGCAAAGACTGATTTATGTCCATTTTAAAGTTAAATAGACGACACAAGATGGCAATTCGACTAGGCAGGGATTTAGTCAGGTAAAGATTTTCCAGAGTACCCCACAGTTCTTTAGGGTTAGAAATACTTACAACCTGACGAGCTACGTCGTCAGAAAGCCGAATAAAGATATCAGAGTGAGCAGACTCATCCAGATCCTTTTTGGTATCTTCAGTAGCTCCTTCTGGGTACTGCCCCAGTACAGCTTTCCAGCATTTTTCTTTGATGAGGATAGCTTTGAGCTTCAGTTGCCAAATAGAGAAATCAGTCGTTCCATCGAACGACTTGATTCTCATGGCGTTATCCGTCATCGTTGTACCTACAGAGAATCACAAGTTAGATTTCTCAAGTGAAAAGAAAAAACCTGAAAAAACAAAGACACAAGACCGAAGCACACACAAGTAGCTAAGGAGACTCAAACGACAGTGGATTGAAGGGAGATCTCAGAACTCTGGGAACACACAAGCACAGACACGTTTTTTTTTTTATGATAAGAAAACAAAGGACAAACAGAAGCGGAAGCGAAGCGACAACGAGGATGCAAAGCGATTTCTGGATCCAAAACCCTAGATCGAAGACCTAGGAACCCAGATCCAGAGAACCTCGCTCTGATACCAATTTGAAGTTTCGATTTTCTCCATAAACACACAAGTAAACGAAGATCGAAAAGAGAACACAACGATTTGTTGACGCAGTTCGGGTAAAACCCTACTCTGCGGGATCTCAAGAGGGGAGATCCGGTCCCAGAGTTCACTATGTTGCAAGAGAAGGTTACAAGCAAGCACTACGGACAGAGCACAAAGACTAGCAACCTAAGGAACCTCAAAACCGAGCAAGATGAACAGAAACAAGGGTAAAAGGAAGAGATGCCCCCTGAAAAGGCAACCGAGAAACTTCAGAGAAGTTTCCCACGGAGGAAGAGCTCCACAACCACCGTGCAAGCTTGCCGGACCACCGTCTTCCACCGTCGCTCACACAAGAGCTCTCTCTTTCTGTTTTAGCTAGGGTTTCCTAAATGAGGCTCAAAGGGCTACAATAACCGGGAGGAGGCTTATATAGCCCTCGCCAGAGCTAGGGTTACAAAGGATCTCCAGGAGGTCAGCTGTTGGGGGCCCAATCCACAAGTGAACCAAGCAAGCCAAATCTGGCCCAATACAGCAAAAGGCCCAGATAACACCTTAGCTCGGAAATGAAGCTAAGGTATTAGATTATACATAACATATATACATGAGGGGTGTTCACTATAAGTTAGCCACCAACTAAAGACATGTAAAATGTCCAAGGGTAACTTCAACCTTATGTGATATCCAACCTTAGTATATTATATGTATAATCTAAACACTTAACATAATAAACCTAAGATTACCAAAGTCTAAGTGCTCAATGTCCGAAAGTTAGCTAGCTATTACATGACAAGATTAATACAACACATATCGAGAAGTAGATGATGAAGAGGACGAGCGCGAGGATGAATCAAACCTCGATTCGTAATTGCTAGGGCGATTGAACAAAGCAACAGGATGAAGAGGAGGGCGAATGAGGGCTGCTGCTATGTAATCAGACGAGGAAAGGAAACCTCCGCTCTTGATCGTCCTATCCGAGCCGGAGCCGGCAATCTGAGGCCTTCTCCATGGATCTCGCTCTCACTTCGATCTCTCAGCCAATCGACCTACCTACTGTTTGAACGGGAGGTGACAGTGATGGGAAAAGGGGAATGGAAGGAACGGGAGACCGAAAGGAAGAAGATGAGGATTGGGGATAAAATATAAAACAGGGGTATTATGGGGTTTTCAAAAAAATTTAGGACATTTAACAAAAACTGATTTTAAGTGGACATTTTGCAAAAAGAGGTTGGCAAAATAGATATTTAGCTAAAATTTTTCAAACATTTACTTAGATTTAACTAGTGTAATACCCGTGCCTTCAAGGCACGGGAGCTTGATCCATTTTAATTTGAACATCATTTTATATATCTATATAATACTATATTGATATATATATATATATATATATATATATATATATATATATATATATATATATATATATATATATATATATATACGTGTTTACAACAAAAATATGTATAAAATATTTTTTTATAATTTATAAATTAGTTGGAAAGAGATACGATACAAATTTTGAAAATGATTTAATAAGGTAAAGTAGTAATAATACTCAAACACACCATCTAATATAATTTGAGATATATATATAATTATTATCATTAGCATAGATCTAAAAGGGTAAAATATAAGCTCCCGTACAAATATTAAAAAATCATAAGCACATGATTGTGTGAATAATTTTGAAGTTAAATATGTAGATGTACATAACTTATTGATTATTTTCATGAGAAAGATGGTTAGAAAGATAGAGAAATTAATAGTGAAAATAAAGGTAAGATGGTAAAAAAAAGATCCTTAAAGGTAGAAAAGTGATCTAAGAAGCCTCATCCAAGATGTAAAATAAGCATTAGTAATGCTTGTGAGTCTTAAAATATTATTTATTTTTCGATAGTCATTTTAGATGTCAAAAATAATTAAATTATAAAATAACACTTATTTGGCTCTAATTGATTTTTATAATTAATTTTTGAAA
Source organism: Persicaria tinctoria (assembly GCA_037127255.1). NCBI lineage: Eukaryota > Viridiplantae > Streptophyta > Magnoliopsida > Caryophyllales > Polygonaceae > Persicaria > Persicaria tinctoria. The sequence goes on from JBANSL010000001.1 coordinate 30,156,140, forward strand.
TCGAATATTTACAAATTGATTATTACATGTTCGTTGTATGTAGACATTGTGGGGAATATTGCAATCGGTTAAAAATGATAAATCAACAATTTCAATATCCAAGAATAAAATCAGCCAAGAATTGACAAATGTTCAATGTACGTAGACGATTAAAATAGATCACAAATTGACATACAACATATCAAATTAAATAATATTTTAGTATAAAAATAGGAAACAAATATGTTTAAAATAAGAAACAGATATTTTAAAATTTCAGCAATAATATTGACCAATAAGAAAATACCATTTGAATAAAAAATTCAAGTTTAATTGTGAGCGTGACACATCAGCAATATAACCGAAAAGAGATTGCAATCGGGAAAAAAATGGAAACATGTCTCAATATTTACGACAATATAACTGAAAATAAAAAAAGGAAATGAATTCAAATCATATTTAAAATAGGAAACAAATATTTTAAAGTTTCCATAATAATATTGACCAATAAGAAAATCTCATTTGAATAAAAAATTCAACTTTAATTGTGGGCGTGACACGTCAGCAAAATGCTAGCAGAATTAGTAATATTAATAGATAGATAGATAGATAGATAGATAATAAATAATAGATAGATATATAATACATATATTGCAATCAGAAAAAAATGGAAACATGTCTCAATATTTACGGCAATATAACCGAAAATAAAAAAAAAAGGAATAGATTCAAATCATATTTAAAATAGGAAACAAATATTTTAAAGTTTCCATAATAATATTGACCAATAAGAAAATCTCATTTGAATAAAAAAATCAACTTTAATTGTGGGCGTGACACGTCAGCAAAATGCTAGCAGAATTAGTAATATTAATAGATAATAATAAAAAACAACTCTACCAAAATAATTATCATAAATAAATAAACATTAGTAATTAATTTTGGGGATATTTTGGTTTTTTAAATAGAGACAAGAGAAAATGAGTGGTTAATTACAATAGACATACTATAAAGGGCGGTTAAGTGAATTTTTTTTTAATAAGGAATGGTTAGATGGGAAGAAGAGTGAATAAATGATGATTTTATGTAATTTGGCCAAGTTATTAAGTCATAATGTATGGTTATCCAAATGACCCTCTAATGGACGGATTGAATTTTTTAAAAAAATCAACCGGTTGATGTATTCCCATACACACCCGGTTGATGGGCTACTGTGACAAAATTTGATTGATCTATACATATATAGTTCTAAAATTGTGGAATTCGAAATAAGACAACCGATCTGCTGAAATGGAAGTGAGGTGATTCACGGGGTAGGGGGGTGCGTGGCATCCTTATTTCAACAAACAATTGATATTTGCCGCTTTAACTCCATCAGTTACAGAATGCAGAGAGTTGTCTCTGCAATTCCGCAGTTCGTAGGCGGCTAACCATTTCAGATTGCAATCCCATCTTACACCACATTAGAGATTAGACTAGCATTTGAGATTTGTTATGTCTATATTGTGTGTTCAACTGTGTTTATATCGGATCTGATATCATATTAAAGTCCGTTTGACTCAAGTGGACTTGGGCCGGGCGATATATTGGATATGTCTAGTATACAACTGTGTTTATATCCTGTTTGTTTAATAAATACTGTATCTTCCACAAGACAGGGATATATAGTCTTTGGTGAACTGTTTTAATTTGTTACTTGAACAATTAACATCTAATTTGAACCCACAAGACGGGGATATATGTTGACAAGAAACGCTTTCAATACTCAATTGTAATGTTGGCTATAGGGATTATGGGACGAGGGAGCGAGAAAGATTGCAGTGGCAGGGCTGCCACCGATGGGGTGCTTGCCCTTAGTAATCACGACCAATTTGGAGGCCAAGGACTACAACCAACTGCTTCAACAGCGGCTCAACTCCCTACTCTTACGTTTGGCAGATCACACCACTAAGATTGCCTACATCGACATCTTCTCCCCGCTGGCTCACATGATCCATGACCCTTCCAAATTCGGTCAGCAACTCTTCTCAATGAATTTCTTACGCATTGACTTAAGATTTTGTGTTTGAAAATATAGCTGAACTTTCTTTTTATTTTTAATATACAGATTTTGAGCATGTGAGCAGTGGATGTTGCGGCACAGGTTACATAGAGGTATCGTTGTTCTGCAACCCGAGCTCATACGTTTGCCCTGATGCATCCAAGTACATCTTTTGGGATGCCATCCACCCGACCCAATCTAATTACTACTACCTTGTTTTTGAGTCCATTCGTCCCATCATTGACTTCCTTAATTTCGGTCGCTAATCAATAGCTATTTAATGCTTTTAAGTACCCCATCGACCAAAAAAAAAAATGCTTTACCCAAAAAGTTTAGAATATTTATTGAAATATTATATGGTTAGGATAATTGTAAAACCTAAGATTCAAACTAGAAATCGGTTTTGGAAGCGGAAACGAACAAGATCTAGAACAATAGAAGTCAGATCGAGAGAAATCACATGCAAGAACACGAATACAACAATTTTACATGGTTCGGCAAAATGCCTACATCGACGGGGCCTCAAGAGTTGGCCGAATCCACTATAAAGAGTTCGTACAAGGGATGATACAAGCACCAATAGCAAACAACCTTCGATCTAAGCATGCATGTGAATCAGAGATAAAAAGGAAGGAGAGAAAGTCCCCCTGTGTGGGAAAACCGAAGATCGAAGAAGGATTCGATTTTCAAGAACCCTAGATCTCAGAAGCCACGAGAGAGCGGGCACCCAGGAGGACGCCGGAGCTCGTTCCACCTTCCCAAACATGCCTACAACAACCTTTCTTCTCCGAGCGCTCTCAAGCCGACGACAAGAGCAAGAAACCTCCAAACCCTAGCAGAGCGTTTGTGAGGAGAGAGAAAGATGGAGACTGAAGTGAAGAGTTCCAGCGAAGGTTAGGAGCTTTTATAGCTAGGTCAAGCCCGAGCTCCCAAAACGCAGCGCTCCACAAAAGCAAAGGCAAGGTAAGCTCGACATCTCTCCATTGGGCTACCGGGCTCAATCCAGGTGCCGAGATCATGGGCCAGACATTGGGCTAAGGACCAGTCTATACCTTATACATATGATATGTATAATATATGTTATACATATATGTTAGACCCCACTATTGAATCAATCCCGTTAAAGGATCAAGCTTACCAAGCTCAATACGACTCAGTCGAGATTGATTCTAATAGTGCATCATATATGTATACTATATACTATATATCAACTATATAAACATCATACACACATACATGTCCATACACTTATAAAACAATATTACATGCCAAGGAAAAGACTAGGAAAGTAAACACATAACATTACAAACACACCTCTACTTTTCTAAGTCTTTCACTGGGCAGACTCAGACTCTACTGATAAGTGGATTCTTCATGGCCAGGTCCATCATCAGCCCAAGCACACATCACACTCAGAGATCACTAGAGTTCCTCCAAATGGAGGAAGTTCCTGCAAAACACAAATTTCTCATAAGGAATAATTTTAGTGCCAAAATTTGCAGGATTTACTCTACCATCGATTTTCTTAACATGAATGATGTTATCTTCAACCTTTTCACGAATGAAATGATATCTAACACCAATATGTTTGGTACGCTTGTGGTACACAGGATCTCTACACAAATACAGAGCACTCTGGCTATCTATATGCAAAACAGATGTGTAGTGCTTCATTTCCACTTTTTTCAAAATACCTTGCAACCAGATAGCTTCTTTACAAGCTTCTGCAACTGCAATATACCCTGCTTCAGTGGAGGATAACGCAACTATAGGCTGTTGTTGGGACTTCCAGGAAATATAATTACCTCCCCATGTATACACATATGAAGTAATTGATTTCCAAGTATCCACTACAACAGAAATCACTTTTAGTGAGGAAATGTTTCCTCAATAAAAAGTGATATTTCGTCACTAAAGTTATTTAGCGAGGAAATATGTTTCCTTTTTAAGTGATCGTTGAAAGCTCGTCACAAAAGGGTCGAGTGTCGAAATATGAAATCGTCGCAAAAAAACATTTAGTGACGAAGTTAATATTTGTCGTTGTAAGTCTTTAGCGACTATTAAATTTATCATAAAAGGTAATTATATTTGTCGCCAAATAAGCCAAAGGATCTCATATTAGTCATTGAATGTGCATAACGACAAACTTTAATTCCTCACAAATTTTATATTTCCTCGTTAATGACGGTATGAAATTGGACCATTCTTTTATTTCATACCGTTCTTTTTTGGTGACTTATATTTTCGTCGTAAAAAAAATTCATCGGAAAAAATGTTGGACAAATCGAGAGAATAGTCACTAAACGTATTTAGCAATAATATAAATTCATCAGTAATATATTAATTTCATCGAAAACGATGAATTACAATTATATAATTCAATATGAAAATAGAACCCAAAAGACCTGATATAAGATTTTAAAGTTCATTTCATCAAAGTTCACATCTATTAATATTACTAATTCTGCTAGCATTTTGCTGACGTGTCACGCTAACAATTAAAGTTGAATTTTTTATTCAAATGAGCTTTTCTTATTGGTCAATATTATTATAGAAACTTTAAAATATTTGTTTCCTATTTTAAATATGATTTGAATCCGTTCCTTTTTTTTCGGTTATATTGTCGTAAATATTGAGACATGTTTCCATTTTTTTTCGATTTTAATATATCTATCTATTATCTATTAATCTATCTATTAATATTACTAATTCTGCTATCATTTTGCTGACGTGTCACGCTCACAATTAAAGTTGAATTTTTCTATTAATCTATCTATTTATTGGTCAATATTATTATGGAAACTTTAAAATATTTGTTTCCTATTTTAAATATGATTTGAATCCGTTCCTTTTTTTTATTTTCGGTTATATTTTCGTAAATATTGAGACATGTTTCCATTTTTTTTCCGATTGCAATATATCTATCTATTAATCTATTAATATTACTAATTCTGGTAGCATTTTGCTGACGTGTCGCTCTGTAAATTAAAGTTGAATTTTTTAATCAAAAGTTTCATTTCTTATTAATCGATGTTATTAAGGGAAGTTTAAATATTTGTTTCCTATATTATATTCATCACAATCGTATTAAAAATATCTAGACAAATAATTCAAATGTCAAAATAAAAATCTATTAATTAATAATAATAATACTAATTCTGCTAGCATTTTGCTGACATGTCACGCCCACAATTAAACTTAACTTTTTTATTCAAATGATATTTTTTTATTGGTCAATATTATTGCTGAAATTTTAAAATACATGTTTCATATTTTGAACATATTTGTTTCCTATTTTTATACTAATCAAAAGTTTCTTTTCTTATTAATCGATATTAATAAGGGATTTTTTTTTCTTACAATTTACTTATTTTACTTATTTTTGAAAAGTTTTTTTCTTACAATTTACTTATTTTAGACATCTTAAATGACTATCGAAAAATAAATAATATTTTAAGACTTACAAGCATTACTAATGATTATTTTACATCTTAGATGATGCTTCTTAGATTATTTTTCTACCTTTTATGATCTTTTTATTTTTACCATCTTACCTTTATTTTCACTATTAATTTCCCTATCTTTCTAGCCATCTTTCTAATGAAAATAATGAATAAGTTATGTATATCTACATAACTTCAAAAGTATTCGCACAATCATGTGCTTATGACAATAATTATATACGGAATATTTATTTCAATTATATTAGGTGGTGTGTTTGAGTATTATTACTACTTTACCTTATAAATTACAAAAAAAACTAATTTATAAATTACAAAAAAACTAATTTATAATAATTATATACGGAGTATTTATTTCAATTATATTAGCCATCTTTCTAATTTTGTATTGTATCTCTTTCCAACTAATTTATAAATTACAAAAAAAAACTTTATACGTACATATTTTTGTTATAAACAAGTATATATTAATATAGTACTATTATAGATATATAGATATATAAAATGATGTTCAAATTAAAATAGATCAAACTCCTGTGCCTTTAAAACACGGGTATTACACTAGTGGACACAAAAAGAATAAAAATGCCTCTTTCTAGAACCCAAAAGACTTGCACTTCAATTTCTTCTACCAAGAGGAGTTCTCGAAGGGAGCATTTCCACCATGTTGAAGTCTTTTCCCAAACTCTACAAGGGCTCTTTCTGATAAATAAAAACATGACATGCTACATTAAAACAAAGTTAACACCACCAAACAAATAATGGATTTTTGAACTTCAAACCAAAGAATGAGAGGGGAAAAAAGAGAATTTTTTTTTCTAAATATTCACTAAAAAATAAATAATTACAAAAATATTCACACTTTAAAAATATTTACGAAAATATTCATTTTTGTCAGATCGGGCAGAAAAACGCGGTTTGAAACCGCGTTTTATTCACAAGGTAAAAAAATTTTAAATTGAAAGAAAATAGGACAAAAACTTAACAAAAGAAACGCGGTTTCAAACCGCGTTTCTATTGCTAATTTTATTGCCGGATTAAATACTCAATTTTTTAATTTTTTAACCCTAGACACGTGGTTTGGTTTCAAACCGCGTGTCTTGCTTTTTTTTTTTTTTTTTTTTTGGAGAATTGAAAGGCCGCCAGAGGAGACGCCGGAGGGCAATTCCGGATGCAGGCCGCCAGAGGAGGAAGGAGGGACGCCGGAGAAGAAGGAGGAGAGGCCGGACAGAGGTGGCGAGGCCGGATCCGGTGGAAGGGGAGACGCCAGAGGCTGGGAGGCAGAACGAAACGCGGTGCTCGGGCGAGGCCGGATCCGGTGGAAGGGGAGACGTCGGAGAAGCAAGAAGGCGGGATCTCGGATCTGCGGTTACAATTGGTTGCAATTGGTGGCGGGTACCGAGAGCGAGGAGGGTGGGAGGCGGAGAGCGATGACGAAGGGAGGAGCGCCAATGGTTGTCGGCGGTAGGAGACGAGCGGGAAAGGAGAGGCGAGAGGGTGAGAAGGGAGAGGCGAGAAGGCGGGATCTCGGATCTGAGCAATTGTTGGCGGGGATGGAGAGCGAGGACGGTGAGAGCACCCATGGTTGTTGGCGGAGAGCGAGGACGAAGGGGAGCGAGGACGAAGAGGACGGAGAGCGAGGACGAAGGCGTCGCGAGAGGCCGAGCAAGAAAGGAGAGGCGCCGCCATGGCCATGGAGCTCAGATCTGAGCAATTGGCGTTAATAAATTCATGATAAATTCATGATAAAATCATGATAAAAAAATCATGATTTAAATTTTAATAAATTCATATTACAAATAATCAATTTTTCATTTATATAAAATTTTAAACATGATTTTGAGTAATTTTTTTTTTATAAATATATACTTATAGTTGTTTAAAACATAAATATAATTTTTGAAATTTTTTTTAACATAATTTTATAGTATAAATAATTTAGTGTTACACACAAGGTCTCACTTTGTGTTGTAGAGGATCTTTACTCTAAAAAGACATATCAAAGTATCAAATCAGAACATGTGTCACAAGAGGCATGAGCTAGGATAACTCTGATTTGAGCAGTTGATTTATTCTCTGTTGTAGCACAAAAAAAAATAGAGGTACTCAAGCTGACTCACTTTTTTATGATTGCAAGTACCCCTCTTAGAGACCCTGGCTCATTTATAACAGTGCATCCAAGATTTGTATTTGTTGTTGAACAGATCTCATCTCCTGCTTGAAATGTTAAAACTTCCAAACATAAATACCAATGAATACTTAAGTAGAGCTCATACAAAAGGTAGAAAGGAATCAAAGGATATAAAGTCTCCTACTTGTAGATAATATTTTCCTATTATATGTAACGCAACTCATATTTTCACTAATCAAATCACAAGTATACAAGCCTTACATTCTCATCTTTAAGTCTTCTCTGTCTTGATAATCAATCCAGGCAAGATTAGAGAATCAAATCCTATCTGCAACATCATAACCAAGCACCAAATCATTTTAATCTAAATTCAAAAGCAAAAATACTTGGCTACCTTCACTAAGTAAAAAGGAAAGAAGTATGATAAATATAACTGATAAGTAGAAATCCTCAACTGTTGGTGGATAAAAAATGGGACTAATTTATTTCAATTTATTTAATACTAGGGCTTGTGATTACAAGTACTCGGGGTACACAAAAAGGAGAAACACGGAGAATAATAAGTTGAGGCAAAATAGTTTGGGATAGGAACATTAACCTGAAGTTTACAAAGAAAGGTGTTACTGAGAAGTTGGATTCTTGGGACATTGACAAAATCTATTATATAAAATCCAATTCCTATGCAAAACGAGGTTTATATGAATGTAAAATGATACAAAAAAGTAAGAAACAAAAACCTCGTGACTCATTTTCTTATATGAAAAATATAAGGACACTTGGCTTAGTTTTAGTTTCTAGTGCAATTTGGATCATAAGAAGTCACTAATGGATACCACGATCAATTCTTCTACAATAATTACGGGCCAAATAGAACTTTCGAACAATCTACTAACTACTCAAAAGAGAGACTAAATTACCGGCATGCTGTAAATTGTCAAGAAGTGACGAAAACGAGAGTGCATTGGTGAATCAATGTTGCCAAACTCCTATACATCAAAGGCAATCAGATCACCCAAAACTGAGATGTAAGCAAAAAGAATGCCAATGCTCAACAGATATAGGAGAACACTCACCATAAACATTATAACATAACAAAGTATCACATCAATTGAAAAAAGAACCCAAGAAGAAATATGCAAAATAACACTAGGGAACGAGAGATATTTGTCAGAAGCAGATAGCTCATGGTGGAGGAAACCTTGGGAGAACTGTTGGCGGCTCCTTTGCCAGCATCGGTGCTCAAGCGATAGGGATAGAAAGATCGAATGAGAGGAGATCGAGATGAAGGAAGCAAGAGGCGGTGCACTCGGATTTGGCTTCAATTGGAACTCTGGCGTCAGTGTCGTCCTCCATCCCCTGGTTGACAACCCAGCAACCCTATCCTCGAAAGACCGAGCAATAGAGGGTGGAGACCATGGGAGCGAGTCGGTGAACTCGGATCTGGCTTTTGTGTCGTCCTCCATTCCCTGGTTGACGTCGTTTGTGCAACCCTAGCCTCGAGAGAGCGCACAACAGAGGGTGGAGACCAAGGGACCGAGAGAGATAGAGCGATTTGAGAGGAAAGTCGAAAGAGAGTGCAAAGTCGAGAGCAACAGAAGGGTGGAGGCTAGAGAGAGTGAGAGCGCTTTCAGGACCGATCAAGTTCGAGTTGAAGCCCTTTTGGAGAACAAAGCCCGTGAGGATAAGGGTAACAAAGCCGGATCTGGCGAAATCAAACCCTACAAAGCCTGTGCAACTGTGCTGCTTCTTCTTCTTCTTTTTTTATTAAAAAAATAATAATTTCAGTTAAAAAAAATAGGGTTTTCAGGTTTTTTTTTTTTTTTCTACAGTAGGCAAACAGTAGGGGAAACTACCTAAAATGTAATTCACTCCCTGATGGTACAAAGGTCCCTATTAAAAGGGATAGTATTCCTATCAGTAATGATATCGGTTCTAGCTATGTAATCAGCAATCTTGTTAGCTTCTCTGTAGCAATGGTTGAACTCAATATGATCGAAGTGGGCTTTGAGATGATTGATATGCTGAACTTGACGTAGGACTTCTCATCTTATGTTCTTCCCTTCCTTGATGGCTTTTATGATCTCTTGGTTGTCTCCTTCAATGACAATTCTTTTCATTCCTAGTCTTGCGGCGTGCTCCATACCTATTTGAATAGCACAAGCTTCGGTTTGGAGGATACTTCCTCTTCCCGTTACCTGGTAAAAAATATCCTTAATATGACCATGAGAGTCTCGAATGACTCCCCCCACCTGACAGGCGCCCGTGGGTTTCACGGAGCCATCTACATTAATTTTATAGATAGTTCTTTGAGGTTTAGTCCATTTTGCTCTTAGTCTTTTGTTCTTTTTCCCTGGTTTACTATTTTCCTGGTTTGCGTAGTTCCAATCTTTAATGGCAGAGATAGCCGTATGACTTAGTATGTTGGGAGGGGTTAGGTTTTTAGTTTTGAAAATGTGATTGTTTCTAGCCTCCCAGATGGTTAGCCATATGAAGACAAGTTCGTTAAAATTGTGGTTATTTTCTTTAATTTGTTCTAAATTAACTAGGTTACCATCCCTGTTTGGGAGTTGAAAGTAAACTTTTACACTCTGTTCATATTGAGCAATTACTTCTCTAGAATATTGGCATTCAAAGAGAAGATGGTGTAGGTCTTCATTTTTCTGGTTGCATAAGCAGCATTGGCTTGGAACTCTATTAAAGAACCTGTTTAGTCTTTCCTTCGTTGGAAGGCCATCTAACATGATCTTCCAAAGAAAATTCTTTTGTCTTGGAGGTAGATTCAGCTTCCATATCCATTTTTGGTCCCTCACTATTTGTTCTTCATTTCCTATGATCGTCTTAGCCGATTTAGTGGAGAATTTTCCAGAGGGATCAGGTTTCCAAATTAGCTTGTCTTGGACTTGCCAGTCTGGTATGTAGATTTTGAAAATTTCATTCTGAATATTAGTCGGAAACATATTGTGGATTAACTGAGTATTCCAAGTTTTATTATTTAAGATGAGCTCACTCACCTTCATATTTGGATCGTGGTTGTTTAAGAAGTTTATTAGACGTGTATTTGGGATCCATGGATCATTCCAAACATTGATGGATTCACCATTTCCTACTAGCCATAAGAGTCCTTGTTCGAATTTTTCCCGGAGGGAGAGAAGCCTACCAAACTGCCAGGAGGTGTCATGGTTTGTTCTTTGTTGAATTCCATGGTTTACTAGATACTTCTCTTTAACTATTCTTACCCAGATGTTAGTATCGTCTGTGTAGATTTTCCAAAGGAGCTTCATTTGGAGACTTTCATTAAGTTCTTCAGCTTTTCTAATACCTAGGCCACCTTGGTGTTTGCTTTTATAAATTTTGTCCCAAGAGATCAGGGTTTTCAGGTTTTGTTTGTACTGTTTTCAACATCTTAAATTGAAAAATTGATGTCAAAAAACAGTTTAATATTATTAAAATTTGTACACTACCAAACATACAAGATAAATTTAGAATTGGTCATAGTTTTCCTCTATATTTTCTCACTAAATGTTCCCCCATAAATTTGTAATTTGTAGTGATATTTCCTCGTTAAATGGTTATTTTAACGACAAAAATATTCCTCGTAAAACATGAACATATGGTGAAGATTTTAAACTTTTCTCGTTAATGACTTTGAGTCATTTTCTCTATTTTTATCATAGCCAATTACGACAAAAATGGAATTTTCTCGTTGATTAATACTTCTAGCGATAAATTCATTTGTCGAGAAATACATACTTTTAGCGGGAAATTATAATATTTGTTGCTAATAAATTTGGCGGGTTTTAGACAATTCCCACCCAACATATAACGACGAAAATGAAAATTTCTCGACAAATGTTTTTTTAGTGACGAATATATTCCTCGATATAAGCTCAAAATTCCTCTCTATTTTCTTTATGATTTACGCGACCACATTGTGATAACAATTAACGACGAGCCAAAAAATTTGTCGTTGAATGTCACTTTTATCGAGGAATATAAGTTTCTCTCTAAAGTTCACGCCCCCTTTTATGAGGAGCAAATATGTTCGTCACCAAAGGTCACATTTACCGAGGAAAAATAATTCGAGACTAAAACTTATGTCGCTAATAAGCCTTTTTGTTGTAGTGATCCTTGTTACTAGCATAGTCAGCATCAACAAAGCCATGTAATTCAGATGCAGAAGTATGCTCAGAATATAACAATTACAAATTCACAAAGCCAAGCAAGTATTTTAACAGGTATTTCATGGATAACCAATGCTTCTCAGAAGGATTAGACATGAATCTACTCAGAGTACTTATAGCAAAAGCCAAATCAGGCCTAGTACAAATCATGGAGTACATAACAGACTCAACTGCAGCATCATGTGGAAGAGACTTCATATTTTTCATCTCAATAGTAGACAAAACATCCTTGGACTTAGTCAAATCAAGATGAGGACCTAAACGAATGTTATTCACTTTATCACTAAAAATATGAAGCCTATCAAGCATTTTATGAATGTAATCACATTGATGCAACCATAATCTTTTATGTTGTCTATCTCTAAGAATGGACATTCCCAAGATTTTCCTGGCAATACCCAAATCCTTCATGTCAAAATGCTTTTGCAAGTTCTTCTTAATGTCTAAGATGCACTCTTTAGATTTAGAAATCAACAGAATATTATCAACATATAAAAGCACATAAGCAGCAGGACCATTTTTCTTAACACCTTTGATATACATGCATGTGTCAAACTTACTTCTTTTAAAACCAAAACTGAATCTCATACATCTATCAAACTTATTGTTCCACTGTCGTGGAGACTGTTTAAGACCATATATAGACTTATTCAGCAGGCAAGCATAGTCAGGATGCACATAATCAACAAACACCTTAGGCTGCCTCATGTAGATAGTCTCATCCAAGTCACCATGCAAGAAAGCAGTTTTGACATCCATTTGCTCAAGTTCAAAATCATGCACATCAGTCATAGCAAGCAAGAGCCTAAGAGTCTTATACTTAACAACTGGAGCAAAGATTTCATTATAGTCTTCACCCTCTCTTTGGGTGAATCCTTTAGCAACAAGCCTGGCTTTATATCTAGGTGGATCAGATTTAGACACACCATCTTTTAGTTTAAAAATTCATTTGCAATCAATAAGTCTTGCATTTTCAAGTTTAACAACTAAAGACTAGGCTTTGTTAATTCTCATAGACTCAATCTCTTCATCCATAGCCTTTTTCCAATTCTTATAGCGAGCACATCTTCAAGCTTGTTCATAAGTTTCAGGAGTAAAGCTTTTAACCACATCAGAAACAAGACAAGCAAACTCAACAATGTTGTTAATGAACCTTTTATTAGGAATGACAGTTCTAGGACTCCTATCCCTATTTAACTGACAATCTGTGAGATCATGCCTTTCATCAGTTGAAGAACTAGAGGAACTAGAACCAGATGCAGGCATAGACTCAACAAAGACATCCTCATTCACAAAAATAGGAGAAGCAGAAGAGGAAGGCAAGACAGATTCAACAACAAGTTCATGAGCTGCCCCACCCAATTGGCGAGGTTGCATAGTCACAGAATCAAAAGAGGGAGGACTAACAGAAGTAAGAGTCAGAGGAGGGGAGGGAGAATAACCAGTATCAAACTCATCATCTGATTCGGTTTCACTTTTATGAGGAACATAGAACTAATCACCATTGTGTACCTGCAGGTTAGTATCATGCATAGTAGGAACATAAGTCATTTTAAAGTGAAATTTATTCTCATTAAAGATGACATTCCTACTTATAATAGTTTTATAAACACCAGGTTGAACAAGTAAAAGTTTGCATCCTTTAACACCTTGAGGGTTGATAAGACACATTTAGGTAGTGTTAACATGTGCATTTAGATAGGTTTAGATATAATAAAATGCATAAGTTTAGAGTAGTTTTCATGTTTTCATCATGTTTCGATTAGAGTCGGAATCTACAATTTTTGTGCATGATTTTAGGTGAGCTCGGGCCAATTCTCAAAGATTTGACGAAAATAGAAGAGCACGAGAGTCGAGGAGAGGAGCTAAGTATGAAGAATTGATTGGAGCTGTCCAAGCTGGCGACGCTGCACTAAAACGAGTCATTAGAAGGTTGTAGTTATCGGATCGGGGCGTACTTATACTTATTGGAAAGAGGATTCGAAGACCTACAACTTTCGTGTTTATGACTTTTCTAAATTAAGCCTTGAAAACAGATAAATTGGGACATCAAATGTGGCTGCTGAATACCACTCGGCCCGGGACAAAAGAACTTGGCCGAGTTGTTTGTGTTTCACCCAAGTTATTTGGCTAAGTGCATAGGGCTGGTTTGTGGGCCACATGTTTGGGCCTATTTTAGATATTAGTCTTGTAATTCATTTGACCTATTATTATTATTATTATTATTATTATTATTATTATTAGATTAAAAGAAGAAGGAAAGAAGTAGGTTGGGGGTGTGGTTGATTTTTATTCATTGATCATCAGACGTTCAGACGTCGAATTAGTTTTTAGGTTTTCTCTTCAACTATGAACAACTAAACTCCTTTGCTTAGGGAGATTAATCGAAGCTTCAGGTTTGCAATTTCATTGTGAGATTTCTATTTCTTTATACTCCTCTTTGAATATTATTGATTCTCTGCGCCGAATGTTTAGGGTTTTCATGAATTTCCATTAGCTTGTCAACTGATGCCTTTTCATGATAATCTGTAGCTAGATATAGGTAATTTCTGGTTGAATTATTTATATTCTTGAGTAGCAAAGTATAAATCTCTGAAACTGGTTGATTTAGGGATTTGTATAGAGAATTGATTTGCAATTGATGCAATAACTGGTTGTGCGCGTTGATTGTCTTTGTTGATTTCCTTTAAGCGTAATCGATTATTGAATTGAATCTTGATAGTTTCAAGATTGTTTGATAATTAGGGGTTTCAAGGTCTGGTTGTCCTGTTAACTAGATTCGATAAGGAATTGGATTCAAAAGACCTAGTCTTTCCACAACAAAGTATTCAAGAGGAAGTTATCTATTCGATTTTGGTGATCAATGAACAAACATGCTTGCTGAGATTGGTTGACCTAAGCTATTTATCTCATATTTGTTAAATCAATTTGTTCAGTTTGCTTCCTTTTGCTTTTTACTTAGTTAGTCTAAACCATCAAAATCCCCCCTCTTTGTTTCTTGTTCTTGTTAACACACTCTGACTTGCATATAAATTGCTGACTCTCTGCGGGATCGACCCGTACTTGCCAAACTACATTAGTTAGGTTAGTCGGATTTATTTGGTAGGATTTACGCCACTGAAAATCCTCCATCAAGGGTATCACAAAAGGATACACTTTTGTGACCTGGGATCCAACTTGCCTTGGTTAATGTAGGAGTATACAATACAACCAAAAGGCTTAATGTGATCAAGGTTTGGCTTTCTTTTATACCACAATTAACAAGGTGTTTTAAAATCAATCACAAAAGATAGGGTTCTATTTATCAAATATGCAGCAGTCATAACAGCTTCACCCCACAAACAATTCTTTAAACCAGAGGAAATAAGCATGCACCTAGCCTTTTCAAGAAGATTCCTGTTCATCCTCTTAGCAGTACCATTATGCTGGGGAGTTCCAGTGACTGTCAAATGCCTTTTAATTCCATGTTGTTTACAATATGCATCAAATAGAGAATTACAAAATTCAAGACCATTGTCAGTTTTTAAGCATTTAACAACTAGGCCAGAATCTTTTTCAACCATAGACTTCCATGTTTTAAATGTTTAAAAGCTTCACCTTTTATTTTACGCAATTAACCCCAAACTTTTCTACTAAAATGATCAATCAAAGACATAAAATGTCTCGACCAACAGTAGAGACTTGGACAGGACCCCACAGATCAGAATGAACATAATCAAGAGGAGAAGCAGAAACATGCACAGATGATTTGAAACCTTTTCTTGTATGTTTGCCTAAAACATAGTTTTCACACAAGTCAATGAAGCATGGTTTAGCAGGAATAACACCAGATTTATACAGATTCTCAAGACCTTTATTACCAATATGACCTTGTTGAACAAAAATGCGCAATATAATTGTACAACACATTTTATTTAATTTTTTTAATATTTGAGTTCGAACCCTTTTGGTTATCCTCTTGATTCGAAGTTGTATTGACACCAAGATTTGAGTGGTTTTGGTGATTTGGGCTGCACCCGAATGTTAGCGGGTTGCCTACGTATCTCTTGGAAGAGAATCAAGCCTTACGTAGTTCAGAGTATTTGGAGTTTTTGGAATTTGTGTTTGGTTTGGTTTGGTTTGGATTTGGTTTTGTTTGGATAAGTTTGGATTTGATTTTATTTGGATAAATTTGGATTTGGCTTTTATTTTCTTGTATGCATCAGAGGATGAAGTTCAAACCCACCTTCTAGGAAGGGTAGCATGAACAACACTCCACCCGAGTAACCTGAGCTCACCTTCTCGGAAGGGTAACTCAAGTGACCCGCCTATCATTTGCACAGAAAACGGTTTGACTTTGAGGTGGAGTTTAATTTGGAATTTGACTTGTTTTGACTTGAGCTTTGACTTAGAAGTCAATTTGAGGATTGTGGAATTTGGTTTTTTGATTTTTTGGGTGTGAATAAACTCGACGAGCAAAAGCTTTGTATCAAGCTAGGGTAGACACTTTGGCTTTGAGGAAAATTTGATATTTGAGACGACTAGAGTCGACGAATGAATTTGAAGAGATTTGATGAAATGTTTGGGTGTGACTGGACTCGGTGAGAATTTGATTTACACTGAGTTTCCTACGTATCCACTTATCTGGTGGAATCAAGTCGTCGTAGATCGGGACAAAAATGGATTTTGTATTTGGATTTGATCATGGGATCATATGTGGGTGGTGATTGGACTCGATGGGCTTGAGCTTGACACCGAATGTCTTATTTATCTCTTGAAAGAGAATCACCTCACTTGTAGTTCTAAACGAACTAATTTATTTTGAATTAAACTCGAAACTCGTGTTCCAAACACAAGAGTTTCTTCTCCATGGAAGCAACCTGAATATATATATATATATATTATAGCTAGACCAATTCAGGTTTTGATGGATACAGATAGAGAAGGAGAGCAATTCAATCCTTTTTTTTTTGACAATCTAAAAGAAACTCCAATTGTTATAATTTACACAACAAAGTGACTATTTTAATTTAAATACATATATTATATAGTATTTGACTATTATATTATACTCCCTCCGTTTATTAATAAGTGTCGTTTGATTTTTTGACACGTTTTTTAAGGAGCTAAAAAATATATAAAATATTAATTTTTTTAAATAATTTTAAACTTATAAATAATATGTATAAAATTATAAAAAAATAAATTTAAAACTTTATATTTTATATAGTTTTTAACCCCTTAAAAAACGTGTTAAAAAATCAAACGTCACTTAAGTCTGAACGGAGGTAGTATAATTTTTTTATGACTATATGATATAATTAAGACCTATGTAGTATGTACACAGCAAAACAATAGTATTAATTGAAAATTTCAATTAATCGGATAAATACCCTCTTTTGAAACGTTGCAAATACCCTCTTTTGAAACGTTCGTACAATTCCAGCCTCATCGATATCGATTGGTTAAAAGACAAATTGAGTTCAATTGACTCGATCTGTGTTGTTTTTAATTCAAAGTGTTTATGGTGCTTTTTTTTCGGATGCTAATAGAGAGATTCGATTATGTAAGTACGTCGATTATTTAAGTAGGCCCCTAAATACTTTGAGAAACTAGTCAAATTGGTAGATGGACTAACCATATAGCATATTCTTTTCCGGTAATTAAAACTTGTCATTTTAGAAATCCAAATACTTATTAAGAAAACAAACAAAAATACACTAATACTCCTAATTATTACTCTACTTTATTTACTTTCAAAAACTACAACTAACCATCTAAACATTACAAGGGCAATTTCGTAAAGTAGATGGCAAAATACCTAAAATGATAAGTTTTTCTTAATAAGATTTACTTCCTAAAACAACAAGTTTTAATTAACTGAGGGGGTATAACAAAGTAGACAAATACAAATTCCAAGTTTATCCCGCCAGAGCAAGGCCTAGGACCAAGATGTACGCACTCTTTCCCCGAAAACGCCGAGAGAGTGTTTTCTAGTGGCCCAGATATCAACATACAATCACTGAAAAACAAAAAAGACAAGTATAACAAAAGAAACGAACGAAGAAGATTAAGAGATGACATGGTGTGAGAAACCCCCGGGGGGTGGGTGGGTAACGGCCCGGATATAAATATCTGGGTTATGTTTCGAAGATTGGATACCTTCGTTCAGATCTTGCAATTCAGGTACAGGTCAAGGTTTCAAACTCGAAAGATCAATATCGTAAAAGGGGATTTCGGAACCCAAAGCAATCGGAGGGTCGTTGGGTACCCTAACCTATCCTAAAAGTCCAAGTCGCGGAAATTCATTGAAGGAAAAGCGGAATAAGGAAATAAAGTACAGCTTGCCACGGCAAGGCCGGGTCAAAACCAAATCAATAAAACATAAGTTCAATAAAGTCTTTAGCCAAGTTAGAGGAGTTAGGAATCTTTAAAACAATTTGTGCGGCCAGGGTCAGACCGATTCCCCCTTCCCCCCAACACACTCTGGGTCTCGCAAGCAAGCATAAACATACGCTATTCCTGTAATAAAGATGCTCTAATGCAGTACGAAAATTTAACACTCAAGGCATGCTTTAACATATTATAATATAATGCAGAAAGACAGTAAATAGCCCAAAGAATGCCAATGGGCATATCCTTCTCCTACTACGTCCCCTTTATATGAGCGGACCTGGCCCGTACGGTACCCATTGTTCATCATGTATGTGTGCACATAATTATGATATCATTATCAATCATATCCTCATATCATATCATCAAAATCAAGCTCATGCCCGATGGTGATGGGCTATCATCTCATCTCATATAAAGACACAACGACCCAGGACAAACCTGATGGTGCTGGGCTATCCTATGTCCCTAGCAAAGACTCTAGGACTCACAGATAACGGTCGTTCTGTTCTCAAACACACAGAGTATCTGAATGCTCATACATGAGTGCAACCCTAGCAGGATACTACATGACATGCTATTAATGGCTTATGCAACATCTAGTATGTCATATGATCACAAGTAGGAGTATTTTTTTTTCGAGTCTGAATAAGCCCATAAAGGAACTTACCTGAAAACACCCAACATCAAAAGAAAATGCAAGTGGAAGCCAAAAAGAAAAAATCACCTATAATCATAGAGATTCAATAAGCTACCACACTACCACTCATACACACAGAAATCGAGTTTCCAAAACGTTTCCAAAACCTAGCGAAAGGAAAACCATTTCAAAATCATTCCAATACGTCAAAACACCAACCAAAGTCATCTAATAACTCCATCAATATAAATTCCCAACTCATTTCCAAAGCCAACATCGATCATTAAATTAAGTCAAAGATCTCGACATTGAGATGAGGTTCGTTTAAGACATTTTCGAAACATAATATAAAAATAATATCTCAAAGTCCCGTCTCAAAAGTCATGCTTCAAAACACATTCGAAAAGAATCGGGCCAAAGCCAACACGGAGTTCCAAAGAGGAGTGACTCGGCCAAGTCACCAGGGACATCTCGCGCCCGCGAGAAGGCCGGTTGCGGCCGCGGGACGCTCCTACATTCTCCCCGCGAGAAGATGACCTTCGTTGGCCGTGACACAAGGATCTCGTAGTCGCAAGACCCGCGGTCGCGGTCGTGAAAGGTCATCTTCAACCTTGGTCTTGTGTTCATCCTCGTCGCGACAACCATGTTTTCACCACGGCGAGATTCGAACCAGGCCTTGTTCGTTTTTTCTCGTTTTAAACCCGTTTTCGTTCAAACTTATTTAAAAATGCTTCTAGCTCAAAACCCGACTCAAATAAGACATAAACGACTCCAAATCAGGACTAGAGGGGAGAGCAGAAGAGGGATGACCTAGCCTCTTGGAGGCTCTTCGAAAATCTTGAGAATGAGAGGTTTTTTGAGCTTCAATTCAACAATCTATTTCTACGAAAGGGCCTAGGAAGGTTGGATATATGTTAAAAGAGGACCTTTATAGAGATCTATCCTCAAAACGAAGGATTTGAAGTGAAGGAAGAGCTTAACTTGCTCAAAAGGGAAAAAGGGATAAAAATGGCTCGAATCCACGCCAAACAACGCTAGATGTGATCCTTCTTGGCGTTAGAAGATAGAGGAGTAAGTGAGAAACAAGCGACAATAAACGGATTCAAGAAAGGTTGAAAATCGAAAGAGAACGGAAAGAATTACCGAGCAGACGTTGCTTTTGGGCTCGGAGTAGCGATGGCGAGGATGAACATCGCGACCGCAAGTATTAACATCTATTTCTAGGTTCGTTGTCACGGTGGCGAGATGGGCTAGTCGCGGTCGCGAAAGGGTGTAGAAGCCGACGCTCGAATGGTAACGACCTTCCGATCTTGATTTTTGGGTTGTTTTTGTGAGAGGAGATCTTTTTGGGGGTGATTTGAGGCTGTTTAGGTTCTGAGAAACACAAAAGGGAAGATGGGAGGGAAGTGATTTGGATCAAATGGAAGAAAGGTGAAGGTTTTGGATAAGGGTTTTGGATCTTCACTTTCGGTCTAGGATATCTTCTTTAGAGGCTGAGATTTTGGATGAGAGCATCCATTTGGAGATTGATGTTCTTTATAGGAGAGACAAAAGACTCTTCTAGGGTTTTCGTGATCAAGAGAACAAAACACTTAAAGACGAGAGAGAGAGAGAGAGAGAGAGAGAGGTGAGGGGAAGAGAGATAGAGTGATTCCGCTCTGTCGACTTTGTATCCCGACGTTCCATCCTGAAACCCGACATCGATCTCGAAATCCGACATTTTAAAAATCCGACCTGGAATTCAAATTCATTTCAAACAACTCTCGAATATCTCTAAATCTAAATCCGATAAATAAGGTTTAGAATCCGTGAAATTGGAATTTAAAAGCATGTTGGGATATTTTCCAAGGACTTTCCAAAAAGAGAAATTTCTCGGGGACGGGGTTTTTCTGAAAACTTTTCTATTTTGGAAATTCTAAAATCTGGTCTTTACATTTATCCACATCTAAAAACAAGTTTCATCCCCGAGACTAAAGCTTCAAAATCCGCGTAATCCTTTTCCTCAAAACCATTGAAGTCCTTCCAAAATCGAGTAAATTGCCTTTCAAAATCGCTCGAAATCATCCCAATCCCGAATTGGTCTACCAATACCGAAACTCGAGAGGTGGAAACATCCATGTCTAAGGGCTAATCTCGCATTTTCTTTCTAGGTTCCCAAGAATCTATCTATCGACTCTTCCCGACTAGAACATCAGACACTTCTTACATATCGATCTCGTTCTCTCCCTTAGACTAAGGTTCCCCAATCCCATATCTGAATGGTCTCCAATGAAAACTCCAGCAACCCTCCTCAAGACAACCCGAAACTCTCATGTAGCTAGACATCAATCCTCCAAGCTATTCACATACTAATAACAACATTCCCAGAACTTACGATTCCTCAAACTGTTTCCTACTACTAGACCCTTAGCAAAATTAAGGTTCCATCTCATACCAAAATTATCCTCAATTCCCGCATGGCCATCCTAGTTCTAACACCCAAAAATCTCTAAGCGCCTCTAGCGAAGCACGACTTGTCCTTACCCACGATTCACTTTTGAAAACCTAACTACTTTACTTAGTACAAAAATCCCTCACTCCAATTCCCTTGCAAGAATCCTCAATCACCATGCTCAATTACTCACACCTCTCCTCAAAACATTGGACAAAATCACCCAATCCTTCTCAAAACTCCATCTCACTCTATTGTCGTCTTATCTTAAGATTCGATTCCCTATTGCTCCCCGACTCCCCTACGGAAATGACCGCACCTATATAATAAAGAATGAGAACCAGCACACGCAATCTTACATTAGTCAGCACATTAGCACATCAAGGCAATGAAGCAATATTTACTATCAGCTTAGCAGACTAGTGTTAGCACATCTAACCATCATTAATAATCATGGCATGGTTAGCAATTCGAACAGAAGATAGATACTTCTTCTTCATAAGCGATGTTGAATTTAGTGTGCGAGTTCTAGTTAACGAAGATAAGGGAGGAACAAGGCGAGAAACCCGGACTCTTCGGAGTTAGGTAGGAATCAAGACTAAAGACGACGAGACTAGAGACAAGGTTTTAGACCAAGAAAGACAACGACGCCCTCATGGAAGTCTATGGGGTTATAACTGCGACAAGCAAAACATATATCGATCATGAAGCATACTAGTTAAATCAATGCACAGTAACAAGTTTCTAACTTCATGAATGCTAATAATACATATTGATAACCAGAGACATAACCAAGTTCAGCACATACGTACATACGAGACAATCAGACTAAGTGTCATGCGAGAGCACATAGGAACGACAAAATAATTATCACATCGGACCACAATGATCATAAAATGGGTTAAGAACAGCAGGTAATCATGCAACGAGATACATTTGCAAATTATAGGCCCTACATGATACTAGTGACATACGATGAGACATGGCGTAGTTAAGAGCGATTTAAAGGAATTCAATATAATGTTCATGAGAGCATGCAGGTTTATCATAGAGTGACAAAGAGATCATCAAGGTGGCAGATTTGTAATCATGCTAGGAATGAAGCATCTTAAGGCACATAAAACGATACAATAACAATCACATTATAGGACAAGCATGTTCATGTAATAAAATAATTTTGGCTAGTTACCTATTTAGTGAGTCAATTAAGGCATTTCGACCAGGTCGATCCATTCTAACATTCATGCGTTATGCGTATGCGAAATCATGATATAGCGTGGTGTGTGATCATGCGAGGTGTCAAGTTATTCGTTCATGCAAGCACGAGAGGATATCATCGAGAAATAGGGAAACACTACCGAGCGATAATATGTAAGCATGCTAGGATTAACTGTGATGGAAAGCAAGTCAATCATCAAATTCAACATCAATCATAGAGTAGAACATTTTAAGAGAATAGGAAAAAGGAAAGGACCACACTAGCAGGGACCTAGCTCGAGGAAGAATCAACAATAATGTAGACAAGGTATAAATTCGCACAAGTCACAACCAAGGGTCCTACATGACACTAATGGCTCACATAACATGCGATACGTACATGCATTTAATTTATTAACACATCGATATGAAAGAAATCAAATCAATCACATTCCAACGATGTAGAAGCATGGGAGTAAATGTAACGATGCATAATACGAATCTACTAATGGGCAATATAGCTAGAGTACAGGTATATGAGTTCAAATCAATAGATACTGGAATATGCATTCATCAAGATATTACCTCAAATGGCATTATCACAAATAGAACTACTATTTTAGTCAAACAAAACCAAGGCAACATCAAATAACATGCTAATGAGATCATCTTACGAGGCATTCATACAAGGAAGAGTTGATCGCACTATCATGGACCTAATCCAAGAGGAAACAACAATTATATGTATTCATATCAAGTGGTTCATACTTCCAATCAATTATCAGTACGATTAATAGATCAAGTAGAGATGTTATGACGACATATAATCATGACGGAAAACAAGGCACAATACGAGACCTAGAAATGTAACTAATCATAGGTGTGATAACATGAACATCTTTTCACTAATGGTCATTTGCAAGGTACATGTCGGAGGTCACAAAATCACATTAGGTCATGCAATTCTAGAGAGTGTCACCATTACAACCGGACAGATCTCCCTAGGGAAGCCATTGACTCATCCCAATTGACTCTTTATCCCTCTTTCCCGTGGGACTCTAGTACGACTGTTGCGGCGAGAAGACACATGTTAATTCTCACAAGGACTGAGAAGAATAGCCCCAAAACACCTTATTCTCTAACTCGGAATTACGTCAAGGCCCATATTCCAATACTCACTCAGACAACTCCCATATTCAAACGTGATCCCCACAGGTCATTCAATACATATTTCATAGTTAGGACATACGAATCAGAACCTTAACACGCACACAACAGAGAATCAGTCAATGACAATCATAATGATCTCCTTTGAGGGAGATCGTGCTCAAGACCAATTGGTATATAAAGCACATCAAGCTATCTAATGTCGTTCTTCGAGGAGCGACTGACCGAAGGGGAAAAAACCTCGCGATCTCTACCTAACTCTCCACTCCAACCACCTCGGTGAAATTCTTTGGTGTCTTCCAGGCCCATTTGTAAAGTATAAGCTAGATTTCAACTACACGTTCCTAACTACATCCAATAGGGATAGTCTAACGTCTTTTCTACCCATTTGATTCCCATTGTTTGGTTCCTCTTATATAGTAAACCGAGTTCACATTTAATCCATTTGAGTCAGTGATATTAAGTTCATTTTGCCCCTTTAAAACACTTTCAAATCTTTTGAAATTCATGAGCGGTTTTCCAAAACATACACCCGACCACTGTGTACCCGAATTGCAAAACCTGGCTCTGATACCAACTTTGTAACAGTCCGGATATAAATATCCGGGTTACGTTTCGATGTTTGGATACTTTCGTTCGGATCTTGCAATTCAGGTATGGGTCGAGATTTCAAACTCGAAAGATCAGTATCGTAAAGGGAGATTTTGGACCGTAAAGAAATCAGAGGGTCGTTGGGTACCCTTAACCTATGCTAAAAGTCTATGTCGCGGAAATTCATTTAAGGAAAAGCGGAAAACGGAAATAAAGTACAACGTGCCACGGCGAGGCCGGGTCAAAACCAAATCGATAAAACATAGAAGCATAGACTAAGCATACCTAAAAATAATTTGTGCGGGCAGGGTCAGACCGAGTCCCCCCCCTCCCCCAACGCACTCTGGGTCCGGTAAGCAAGCATACACATACGCTATTCCTATAATAAAGATGCTATAATGCAGTACGGAAATTTAACACTCAAGGGATGCTTTAACAGATTATAATATAATGTAGAAAGACAGTAAAGGGCCCCAAAGAATGCCAAGGGGCCTATCCTTCTCCTACTCCGACCCCTTTTTTATGAGCATACCTGGCCCGTACGGTACCCATTGGGTCATCATGTATGTGTGCACATTATTATCATATCATCAAAATCAAGCTCATGCCCGATGGTGTTGGGCTATCATCTCATCTCATATAAAGACACAATGACCCAAGACAAACCCGATGGTGTTGGGCTATCCTATGACCCTAGCAAAGACTCTAGGACTCACCGATAACGGTCGTTCTGTTCTCAAATACACAGAGTATCTGAATGCTCATACATGAGGGCCACCCAAGCATGATACTTCATGTCATGCTTTCAATATGCTTATGCAACATCTAGTATGTCATATGATCACAAGCATGAGTATTTCTCTTTCGAGTCTGAGTAAGCTCGTAAAGGAACTAACCTGAAAAATGCCAAACAATAAAAGACAACGCAAGTAATGGATTGGAGAAAGGTTGAGAATCGAGAGAGAACGAAAAGATTTACCGACCAGACGTCGCTTCTGGGCTTGGAGTCGCGGCAACGAGGATGAACGATGCGGCCACGAGTATGAACACCCATTTCTGGGTACATTGTCGTGGCAGCGAGATGGGCTAGTCGCGACCGCGAAAGGGTGCAGAAGACGATGCTCGAGTGGAAACGACCTTCCGATCTTGATTTTTTGGTTTTTTTGCAAGAGGAGATATCCTTGAGGGTGATTTGAGGCTGCTTAGGGTATGAGAAACACAAAAAGGAAGATGAGAGGGAAGAGATTTAGATCAAATGGAAGAAAAGTGAGGGTTTTAAATCTTTACTTTGGGGCTAGGGTTTCTTCTTTATATAGGAGTGACAAAAGGCTCTTCTAGGGTTTTCATGCACTAAAGGACAAAACACTTAAGGAAGAGAGAGAGAGAGAGAGAAAGAGAGAGAGAGAGAGAGAGAGAGGTGTGAGGGGATGAGAGAGAGTGATTGTGCTCTTCCGACTTTGAATCCTGACGTTCCATCCCGAAACCTGACATCTCGAAATCCGACTTTTCAAAAATCTGACCTGGAATTCAAATTCATTTCAAATGACTCTTGAATATCTCGAAGTCGAAATCCGATAAATAAGGTTTAGAATCCGTCAATTTGGAATTTAAAAGCATGTCGGGATATTTTTCAAGGACTTTTCGAAAAAGGAATTGCTCGAGCACAAGTTTTTTTCTAAAAACTTTCCTATTTTTGAAATTATTAAATCCCGTCTTTACAGGGGGGGTATACTCTCTTCCACTCATCTGAGGCCTAGTCTAACCCTCTCTGACATGAATGATACTCCTCCAAAGCATTCTATCCATACCCATGATCTCGTTAAGATTCAGAAGGGCAAAATCTTATGTCTAATCACCTCCCTCCAACTCTTCTTCGATCTCCCTCTATCACGTCATATTCTATCGATCTCCAAACTGTCACACCTACGTACTGACGTGCTCAGATCTCTCCTCTGCACGTTACCAAACCAACAAATTCTTGACTCCCGTAACTTTTCTCCGATACTGCATACTCATAGAACTTATCTTAGATACTGCATACTCCCATAACCAACGATGTTTATGTAATACATCAAAACTAATATAATTTAAAAGGTACAAAAATAATATAGTCAAGGAGAGTTGAATCATTAGAACTTATACATTTTTTTTATTATTTTTTATGCTAAGTGTTGTGAGCGTAAATTGCCATATTTTATAATTACTTTTATATCGATTTCTGCATGCATTTCATGCATTTGGGTTAGACTAATACAGAATCTATGTAGTTTACACTTATTTGCCAAATTATGGAGTCCACAAAAGTTTTTGTTATATTTCGCAAAAATCGGACGAACTATGAAGCTTAAAGGAAAAGACATAAAGAACCTAAGAATGGTGCAGCAGGAGAAAACGCCATTTTTCGGCATTCATCATTCTGAGTCAAGTTCTGATGTCTTCATAAGAGTTGTATCCCTCGGAAAGAGCTTTCCAACGCATGCTCATATGCATCAATCCAACGAACGAGGACTCAGGAAAGTGCGTTTCAAGAACAGAGCAGGATGCTGAGAAGACTAGTCGATATCGACCAAGCACACTCAATATCGACCAGATTTAGGTCGAAATTCTCCAAATCGACTCAGAGTTGGCCAGAAATGACAAGGCTGAAGAACAGTGGTCGATATCTACTTAACCAAGTCGATATCAAGTGCCCCATATCGAGTCAACACCCCAGAGTCGAGTCAAGAAGTTGAGCAAAGATAGGAGCAAGTCGATATCGAGTACCCTAACTCGATATCGAGTAACACCCAACTCGATTTTGACCCGAGAGCCGATATTGAGTGTCTAAAGCTGAAGACGGAAAATGCCAGGTCGATATCGAGTCATGCTAGTCGATATCGACTGGACCCACAGAGGCGGATTCCGAGCTTAACCGACTTCTTGTTAAGTTTCTATTCCGAATCCGATGGAGATATTTTCGCGAGCAAATTCTATCAAGATCTATCAAGTCCAAGGAGGATTTATCCACAATTAGATATAGTTCTAGTTGCTTTATTTATTTATTTCCATGTTTTATCTTTATGTTATAAGATAGATAAAATTAGATATAGATATAGTTTTCTTTCCTTGATTAGCGGGGAATGAAGACTATAAATAAAGCCTTAGGGGCTGAGTTTTATTCATTCAATTTCAGAGATACACAAGTAGTTACAAGTAGAGAGAGAGAGAGAGAGAGAGTTTGTGGCCGAGTGGAGTTGTGAAGCGAGAGCGGAATTGGCTTCAATCGGTTGTAAGCTTTGGTTAAGTTTAATGCAAGTTGGTTCTTTTCAATCAATGATATCTGGGATTGCGATGAAGAGCGAGTAGTCCACCCACTTCTAGGGTCGGGGTGAGCCCGACGGTAGCCATGTGAGGTGATGCGGTAAAGGTACGATCTTTTTATGCAATTCGTCTTCTATCCCTCAAAGCATGATTCTTTTGCGAAGGTTGAAGGTGATCCTTGTTTGTGTTATTGAAACGAAAGTGATCTTAATAGAACTTGGATTAATTATGTGAAAAGGGTTAGTAGCAATTAGGGTTTATGCGAAAGCCTCTATATTCCTATTTGTTAATAACGAAAGTTATTTGATGAAAAGCACGATCTTTTATGCCTTTATGTGTTATTTTACATGGTTATCGTTGTGGTGTTGAAACCCCGATCTTGGAAGTATTTTAGTTCATTGATTTATTTCACAAAGTTCCGAGTTTTCAAGTTTCTGCAGTCAATATTGAGTTGTCTTCTGTCGATTTTTGTAGTCGATATTGAGTATCTCCAGTCAATATCGACCAAGGTTCTGCACTTGTGTTCTGTTTCTGTTTTGGGTCAATATTGAGTCACTGTGGTCGATTTTTCTACTCAATATCGAGTAACAACACTCAATATCGACCAAGTTTGCTGTCTTTTCTTTCTTTTCTGCTTTTCTCTGTTGTTTCTGTCTGTATGTTTAATTTTCTTCCTGTGAGATTTGCCGCTACCTGAGATCCGCTGACACGCTTCCTCGAGGATCAATCCTGACTTCCCACTGTTGCATCAGGAGGAGGTCTTGTAATTATTTGCGTGGGCAAGAATCTGGTTTGATTTATTTTATTATATTTTGAACTTGATTTCCTCCTTACAACACTAAGATTTAATATATATTAGGGTATTTGTTATCATTTAATAGGTGGAAGTAATGAGGCAAATCCAACTTTATACACACACGCTAGTGAAGCATGCCTGTGTGATGCATCAGACATGTATCTTAGTGACTATGATCATCCCATCAAATCTAATTTGATTTATACTGAATATTTGATTTACATGTTATTTATTTTAATTAATATTAAAAGTAAACAAACTTTTATTTATTTATTTGAGAAGTAATTAAACTTTGATCACACATGTGCTTTTATTCTAGATTTAAATTAGGTGATATAGTTTTATAATTTTCTCATAATAATATTTTTAAATTTTTTTATAGTTCTTTAAAAGAGTTTAAAATTATTGTATTTTTCATTACTTTTGAATGTATTTGTATATTATTTCACACTCTTGGTTAAATCTCTACCTAATACTCATTCAAATGTCTATTGATTTATAATATAACATAAAAAAAAAACATTTTTATTGTATACTTAGGTTGGATTTGATCAAGATTGCTTTTCCTTGATTGCTGGGATAATGATCAACCTACCTTTTGTCAATTGATTCCTATTTTTCTAAATTATGTCTTCAAAGATATTGTTATTCACTCTTCCGTTTATGATTGAGCATCCTAAGTATTTGTCCAATGCGGTATTGTTTGTGATGTGTAGGATGGCTTGCATATTTTACATTTTTACCATATGTTGTCACGATCGCCAATTTGTTAAAATTTACCTTTTGTTTTGGTACACTACAATAGTCATCAATACTTTATTTTACTAGGGTGCATACTTCCATACTTTCTTTGGCGATTAGCATTATGTCATCGACAAATGATAGGAAGAAAATTTGAATCCTGGATCCAAAGGCTTCAAAACCAATTGTTGTCTAATAACTCCATCCCTTGATGAAAATCGGAATAAGTTTCAAAGGCCTTGACAATGTGTTTGTGTCAAAGGCCTTGAAGCTTTAATAGTGTTGATGAAACACAAAACCTGTTCTATATGATATTATGTTCGAATATTATTTTATGTTATTATATGCTTCCATTATATTATCATATATACACTAACCTTTCAGGAAGTATTTTCTAATATTATTTCCTTCCTTGTGTTGAAAATTGGAGAAGATTCAAATCGGAAGATCATGGCCTTCGAAGTTTCCAAAGATAGAAGATCCACCTCAAGCCATGATCAAGTCTAGCCGTTGGTGAAGATTCTTAGGGGTCGATTCGTTTCAATATAAATAAAAGGAAGGAGAAGACAACGATACATCTATTGAACGCAAGCTTTCATACACTCAAGCCTTCAAGCGAGATCTGTCTTCTTCGTGTGCTCTCTGCTAGTCCTTAAGAGTCTGTTATTTCATTTCAAAGCATTTGAGAGTTACACAGTGAACTTATAGGATATATTCAGTTATAGTGTTATACTCGAGAGTTTGTAACTCAGGAAGTGAACACTAGGCGATTAATTCACTAAGTGTAAGAGGATTGTACTATAGATAGCATAGAGAGGTGGGGTTCTTCTAGATTGTTCTAGGACTCCAAGGGAACGTGAGTTGACTAGATTGTAATTGTATAGGAGAGAGGCTTCTCGGGGAGCTACTAGGATCCTAAGTCTTGTGAATCAATAAAAGCCGGTTGAATCCTAGGGTTGTGGAAGAACCCTAGGCGGGGACGTAGGCCAAGTTCGTGCCGAACCTCGTAAACAACTCATCGAGTTCTTTATTTACTGCTTTACCATATTTCCGCACTTGGTTCGATTGTTTAACTTTGTGGTTCAGGTTTTCAGAGAAAAGACTAAGTCTAATCTCAAGGGGTTTTGCACGAGCTTCAAAAGTCTTGAGACTATCTGTGAAAAACCGGCATACTCTATTCAACCCCCCCTTCTAGAGTATTTCTATATTACTTTATTTTACTTTATCGAATCTTCAATTGGTATCAGAGCTTTACTCACTGCTTTTGATCTAACAATCTTGTGAGTTTTCGATCATGTCTGGTGAAGCAAGCGAAGGATTTGCACAGGGACGGTCTACCAGTAGACTACCACTCTTTGTAGGAAACAACTTTGTCCACTGGAGATCATTGATGAAGATGTTCATCATAGACCAAGATCTGGACCTTTGGAACATTATAGAGAATGGGCCAAAGATTCCAGAGAAAGCGAACCAAATGGAACCAAAGTCGCAAAGAAGGAGTCTGAATACATCCAAGCAGATCTTGAACTCGTCTCCAAAAACTACAGGGCTATCAACTTACTATATTATGGTCTTAACATTGATGAGTTTAACCGTATTTCATCTTGTAGGTCAGCTAAAGAGATTTGGGACAAGCTGGTTGTCACCTATGAAGGAACTAGCCAAGTGAAGGACACCAAGATCAGCATCTTCCTTCGAAAGTATGAGCTTTTCAAAATGAAGTCTGATGAGTCAATCAACGCCATGTTCACACGATTCACAGAAATCACCAACAACCTTGATTCCCTCGGCAAGAGCTTTACAAACGTTGAGAAAGTAAGGAAGATATTAAGGTGTCTCCCAAAAGAAAAGTGGGGTCCTAAAGTATCAGCCATAGAGGAAGCCCAAGATCTCACTACTCTGCCCCTTGATGACCTGCTTGGGAAACTGATCACGCATGAGATGATCCTTAATGAAGACGATGGAGAACTTCCAGCAAGCACTAAGAACTTGGCACTCAAGTCTAAGAAAGATCCCAAAGATGGACCTGATTCCGAAGATGAGGATGACGATGAGGATGATCCTTTTGCTCTTATCACAAGAGGCTGTGCTCGAATCCTCAAAATGAAGAAACAATTCAACAACAAGGATGGATTAGAGTCTTCTAAATTTCGAGGTAAGCCTCAATACAACAAGTATCATAAGAGACTAAACCTTTGTCTTATTTTGAATGTGGTGAAACAGATCATCTTGTGAAGTATTGCCCTCAAAAGACAAAGAGTCAGTCCAAGAAGGGTGACAAATGGAAAAAGAAAGCCATGGTGGCAACTTGGAGCGATTCTGACTCTGACTCCGATAATGAGAAGGCCAATATTTGTCTTATGGCCTCATAAGATGAATCCCACGATGAGAAGCTTGAGGTAACTGTAAGAGAACTTATGGCAAGTTCTGATGTCATCCTCAAGCGGAAGAAGAAGGCTCCAACTTGGGAGTCGTTAAAGAAACTGCGTTAATTATTTTATTATTTATATTTCTTAATTATCATATTTTATTATTTCATATATTAGAATTTTAGATTAAGTTTTATCTTCTAGGTTTATTTATCTTTAGGATTAAAATTCTATCTTTATCAACCTAAATTCTATCTTGCACGGTAGAATTGGTTCTTAGGTTTTCTATTTAAACATTCTAGTTCTATTGAAATTAATCAGATTGTATTAGAATTGAGAAACCCCTTTATGGATTAAAGGGTTCTCGATTATCAATCCAAAACGCTAGCTTCCTTACCTTCATCGATCTCAATCCAAATACGTATGTACACATTCCAATTGTTTACGTTTTTACCGTCAAATTGATATATAGCAATTTGGCTGGGAGCTTGAGTCCACATCGATCTCGGAAATTGGAGGAATCTAATTAACACCCTTGTTAATTAGTTTTTCCATAGCGTATAGGTCTCTGTGGGTGCGAGTCCAAGCGTTGGGTCGGATTCCAATCACAGTCCGAGTTCGGTTATTCCACGTGATCGCACGGTATCCATACGGAGTCTACTCGTTAAAAATTCGACATCAATTCACAGAAATCAAGGAGCTAAGCAAGATCGACGCTTTTGTTTTAGCAATTGGCCGGCCTAGCCGATTGCTATACATCAATTGGTATTCAGAGACAGGTTATGCTACGCTCTTTGTTTTTTTGAGTTGATGTTATTAATGTTTTGATTTGATGGGTTGGGAGATATGGGGAGATTGGGAAGATGATCCCGATCCATTGGATGGATTTTTTGCTTTGGAACGTGCCAAAGAACAACGACGCCAACAAGAGTTACGTCGGAGAGTTTGGCTACAACAACAAACCCTAGAGCGTCAACGTGAAGCCAAAAGACGCCAACTTTGGCTTCAACGTCAAGAGGAAGAACAACGACGTGCTAGGGAACAACTTCAACTAGAACGCCAACGAGGGTACAATCAATGGTTGCGTCAATATAAAGACAAGGAATTTCGAAGTTGAAGATCTGACATTGTCGATTGGGATGTTTGGTATGCTTCATATCAGCGTCTCCAAAGAGAAGAAGAGGATCGCCAAAGATGGGAGAAGGAAGAAGCTCTTCGAAAGGCTGAAGAAATCGTGCACAAATTCGTTGCCCAGAAAACAGCTCAGCGCGATGATTTTGTTTTGCAATTTCCCGTTGATTCCGACCTCGGAACCACTTCATCTCAGAGCCCCTGCGTAGATAACTTTGAGATCTTTCCAACTGTAGGTCATACGCTACCGGATTCTCCCAGAAAGGCCTCTGAAATTGTGTTGCAAGCAGACTGGGATAGTGTTAAGGACGAGCATGTTGATTCCATTGACGAGGATGAGGTACTTGATGTCGTGTCTCTAGAGTTAGCGATTGTACCTCTTGGGCATGTTCATGAAGTTCTAGTTGCTAAGATTTGTGTGCTCATTGATCCTATACTTATTGAAGAACAAGTCTGTTCAACGATCACACATGAAGGTGTTGTTTTTGGGGTTCATATACCTCGAATTCTCCTGGCACCTATTCCACCCGTTCCTCCATCATCTTCTTCGAAGGTTGTTGCTCCTTCCTCGCTGATCTTTGCTGACTCGATTCGAGGACGAATCGAAGATAAGAGGGGGAGAATGATGCGGGTCAAGATGGCCTTCTGTGGGTCAAACAACGATCTTGATCCAGGCGACGACTCGAGGACGAGTCGATTTCAAATGGAGGAGAATGATGTCATCCTCAAGCGGAAGAAGAAGGCTCCACCTTGGGAGTCGTTAAAGAAACTTCGTTAATTATTTTATTATTTATATTTCTTAGTTATCATATTTTATTATTTCATATATTAGAATTTTAGATTAAGTTTTATCTTCTAGGTTTATTTATCTTTAGGATTAAAATTCTATCTTTATTAACCTAAATTCTATCTTGCACGGTAGAATTGGTTCTTAGATTTTCTATTTAAACATTGTAGTTCTATTGAAATTAATCAGATTGTATTAGAATTGAGAAACCCCTTTATGGATTAAAGGGTTCTCGATTATCAATCCAAAACGCTAGCTTCCTTACCTTCATCGATCTCAATCCAAATACGTATGTACACATTCCAATTGTTTACGTTTTCACCGTCAAATTAATATATAGCAATTTGACTGGGAGCTTGAGTCCACATCGATCTCGGAAATTGGAGGAATCTAATTAACACCCTTGTTAATTAGTTTTTCCATAGCGTATAGGTCTCTGTGGGTGCGAGTCCAAGCGTTGGGTCGGATTCCAATCACAGTCCGAGTTTGGTTATTCCACGTGATCGCGCGGTATCCATACGGAGTCTACTCGTTACAAATTCGACATCAATTCACAGAAATCAAGGAGCTAAGCAAGATCGACGCTTTTGTTTTAGCAATTGGCCGGCCTAGCCGATTGCTATACATCAAGTTCAAAAGAGGTATTATCGGAATTCCTTTCTAATATGATTGCCAATGAAGAGAAACTTATTGCCCAGACTAACATTCTTATCAAGAGAACTGTGGACCAGGAAAGAACTATCGAGGATCTGTCTATGAGGGTCAAATGTCTTGAAGCTTCTTATTCAGGTCTTGACATTAAAGTCAAGACTCTTGACTCAGAGAAATCTGAACTCAAGCAAGATCTCTCCTCTCTAAGAAGTGAACATCATGACTTAGAGAACGAGAAGATCTCCCTGAATAATAAGATTCAAGACCAACAGACAACCCTCATAAGTTTTACCAAATCCAAAGGCACTCTTGATAGGATGTTGGGTGAGCAACAAAGTTCTCTAAACAAAAGTGGTATTGGTTACAATCCAAGGTTTTTAAAGAAGCAGCACATTACCACCTTTGTGAAGGCAAAAGGAAGCAGAACATCTCCTATATATCACCACTGTGCTAGAAAGGTACATGTAAAAGAGACCTGCCCCTATAGAAGAAATGATCCATATATCATTCGCAATACATTTCCTGTTCATTTGAGGAAAGAACGGATAACACAAGTTTGGGTCCCAA
Source organism: Persicaria tinctoria (assembly GCA_037127255.1). Lineage (NCBI taxonomy): Eukaryota > Viridiplantae > Streptophyta > Magnoliopsida > Caryophyllales > Polygonaceae > Persicaria > Persicaria tinctoria. The sequence goes on from JBANSL010000001.1 coordinate 30,190,673, forward strand.
AAGGCACTATCTTACCAAATATGGTTTATCCCAATAATGGATCCAAATTTGCTTATTGGTCTAGCCACAAAGGTTGATGTTTGTTTTGCAGGAGATCACCAAAGTGAAGGAGCACAAATGGATTATTGATAGGGGATGCTCGAGGCATATGAGTGGGAAGAGTTATCTCTTTCATGATCTAAAGGAGCAATCCACAGGAACAATCACTCTTGGTGACAAAGGAAAATGTGACATCGTTGGTATTGGTAGCGTTGGGAGTGATTCCAACCATAGTATTAAAAATGTCTATCTTGTGAATGGTTTAAAGTATAATTTGCCTAGTGTTTCTCAATTATGTGATAGTGGCAATAATGTCAGATTTAACAAGAAAAGATGTCTAGTGTGCAGAGAAGATACATGTGAAGTTATACTGACTGCATATCATTAAAATAATATATACGCTGTGAATGCTGATCAAGTGGCTCAAGGAAGCTTAACCTGTCTAAAGGCGTTGACGGACGATCCAAAGCTCTGGCATAGGAGACTCGGTCATGTGAGTCCACATACACTACAGAAGCTTGTGTCCAAAGGGCTTGTAAGAGGGCTACCTGAGATGGATTTCAAAGGTATTGATATGTGCAATGCATGCACACGAGGTAAACAAACACGTAGCTCTTTCAAACCCAAAAAGGTTGTAAGTTCTTCTAGACCCCTTGAACTTTTACATATGGATTTATGCGGTCCTATGCGATTCAAATCTCCCAATGGCAAAAAGAACATGCTAGTCGTTGTTGATAATTTTTCTAGATATACTTGGGTTCCATTTTTAAAAGAAAAATCAGAGGCCATATTTGAGTTTTCAAAACTTTGTAAGGAGTTGCAAACTTTAAGAAACGAGCTCATAGTATCAATTCGGAGTGATCATGGTAGGGAGTTTGATCAACTTCAGTTTGATTTGTTTTGTGCTAAATATGGCATCTCCCATAACATTTGTACTCCTAGGACACCTCAACAAAACGGGGTTGTGGAACGAAAGAACCGCACCCTAGAGGATATGGCCAGGACTATACTTTTAGAAAATGCATTACCTAAAACCTATTGGGTTGAAGCTGTTAACACAGCTAACTATATTTTGAATCGTTGTCTTATTCGTTCCATCTTAAAGAAAACTCCTTATGAACTTTTCGAAGGCCGCAAACCACTTATATCTTATTTTAAACCCTTTGGCTGTACTTATTTTGTTCATAACAATGGAAAAGATAACCTTGGGAAATTTGATGCGCGTAGTGATGAAGGTATATTTCTTGGTTACTCCATAAGTAGCAAAGGTTATAGAATCTTCAATAAAAGGACCCAGTTAGTTGAAGAAAGTATACATGTTATATTTGATGAATGCAATGACGGTTCTTTGAGTGAAAGTGTTGTAGATATAGATCTTAACATCCATGCAGAGAACGAGGAAGGTGATGATGCTGCTACCAAGAACACAGAAAAGAGGAACATGTAGGAACATATTCTCAACACTGAAGAATTGGCCCAAGGTGTTGAAGATTTGTCCAAAGCCCTTGGTGTCCAATCCAACAGTGTTGAAACGTCAGAAACTTTTGTAACTGAATCTAACAGGACTACGGAGTCAGATGTACCACAAATCAATCCTACTGATGTGGCGAATCAAGGAGCTGAGATTAGCAAAAGGAAATTCAAATACTCCTCATCACACTCATTAAAGGATATCATTTCTGACCCTACCTCTAGTGTTCAAACTCGTTCTAAACTTAAAGATCTTTGTGCTTTTCACGCGTTTGTTTCTCTTATTGAACCAAAGAAGGTAGATGAGGCCCTTCAAGAGCCAGATTGGATCATTGCTATGCAAAGTGAGCTTAACAAATTTGAAAGAAACAAAGTCTGGACCTTGAAGCCTAGACCAAAGCATCAATCAGTCATTGGCACATGATGGGTATTTCGAAACAAGCTAGATGAGAATGGTAAGATCGTGAGGAACAAGGCAAGGCTTGTTGCTCAAGGCTACAATCAAGAGGAAGGTATTGACTATGAGAAGACCTTTGCTCCCGTAGCCAGGCTTGAAGCCATTCGCATTCTATTAGCATTTGCATCTTTTATGAGCATAAAGTTATATCAAATGGATGTTAAGTGTGCTTTTTTTAATGGTTTCTTAGAAGAAGAAGTTTATGTGGCTCAACCCCCAGGTTTTGAAAGTTTGGAATTTTCTAATCATGTTTATAAACTTGACAAAGCGATTTATGGTTTCAAATAAGCCCCAAGAGCTTGGTATGAGCGCTTGTCAAAATATCTTTTAGAAAATGATTTTAAAAGGGGGTTGATCGACAAGACTCTTTTTATCAAGACCAAAGGAAAGGATATTTTGGTTATTCAAATTTATGTTGATGATATATTATTTGGTGCTACTAACACATCTTTGTGCAAGGAATTTTCTGACATTACGTGCAGTGAATTTGAGATGAGCTTGATGGGTGAACTCAACTTCTTTTTGGGATTACAAGTTCATCAATCCAAGAAAGGGATCTTTGTCAACCAAAGCAAGTACACTAAGGATCTCTTGAAGAAGTTCAAGATGGATCAATTCAAAGCAGCCAAGACACCCATGAGCTCAACATTATCTCTAGATCAAGACAAGACTGGGAAGAGCGTCAATCAAAAAGAGTATCGAGGAATGATTGGATCTTTACTATATCTCACAGTTAATAGACCTAACATCATGTTTAGTGTTTGCATGTGTGCTAGATTTCAAGCTGATCCTAAAGAATCTCACCTCGTGGGTGTGAAGAGGATCTTTAGATATCTCAATGGCACTAAGGAGCTTGGACTATGGTACCCAAAGCAAAAGGATTTCACATTAATCGGGTATTCTGATGCAGATTTTGCAGGCTATAAGGTGGATAGGAAGAGCATATCAGGATGCTGCCAATTCTTAGGAGCATATTTGATCAGTTGGCATTCTAAGAAACAAAACTCAGTTGCCCTATTCACTGCAGAAGCCGAATACATAGCAGCTGCAGCACGCTGCTTCAAAATCCTTTGGATAGCTCAACAAATGCGAGATCTTGGCATCACCCTCAAAGGCATTCCCATGAAGTGTGACAATACAAGTGCCATCTCCATTACAAAGAATCATGTTCAACATTCAAGGACCAAACATATTGATGTAAGGCATCATTTTATTAGAGACCATGTCGAAAAAGGTGATGTGTCCATTTCCTTTATTTCAACTGATTATCAATGGGCTGACATTTTTACTAAGTCAATGGCAGAGGACAGGTTCACCTTCATTAGACGAGAGATTGGGATGTTTAACAAGGATGCACTTTCGTAGGGGGAGTTTTCCCTTTACGAAAGATAAATTCTACCCAGTGTCAAGACCTTTGTGATCTATATCAAGGTTTGTGAACTAACTGGTGGAATACAGATATCGAATCATATATATTTGGTTAATATCTTTTTAGATATTTGATCAAATATATTTTTAACGAATTTTAAAATTCTATTTGTTACATATTTTTATCCGTTGAGAGATTTTTGGAACAAAATAATTTCGGATTTTTTCCCTCCCTTTTTAAAATGGTTAAGAAAAAGATTTGAATTTTGAATTGGAAACTTTCAAATTGGCAATTCCATGATTACTATCCTTGGAACTCTAAAAAACCCTAGCCGATTACCTCCATTGCTCCCAAATCAAAGAAAGCTTCCACTCCCAAAAGACTTGGCGCCACCCCCAAGGGACGCCAGGCCACTGCTACTTCCCCTACACCTGAACCCACTCCTCAAGCCATCGTCCCTGCTGTTGTCCAGAGCACCATCGTCGAGAGCACGACTACAGTACCCAAGAGCTCTCCAAAACGCTCTGCTAAGAAGCATCTCAGTGCGAAACAGAAAGGGAAAAAGAAAGTCATCGCTGAGGAGGTGGATGAGGAGGAAGAGGAGGAGGATCTTGACGCCATTCTGGAACGGGATGCCGCCAAGGAAGCTGAAGAAGAAGCTTTAAGGAAAAAGAAGGCCGAGGAAGAAGCCGAGCAGGCAAGGAAGCTTGTCGAGGAGGAGGCTGAGAGAATCAGGAAAGAGGCTGAGGCAATGGTTCCCACTGAGGAGGAACCAGAGGAAGAAGAAGAGGAGGATGATGAGACTGGTGATGACGAGAATGCTGAAGGCGACAACAATGAGGGGTCCGCTGAGGACTCGGGGTCTGAGGACGAGGAGAAAGAGGAGCCAGAACCTGTTGCCTCTCCTTCTCCTTCTCCTCCTCCCCCGTCTCCAAAGAAGCGGAAAGCACCAGCTGCTGTCAAGCCTCCTTCTCCAAAGGGCACCAGGAAGGGCACCCTCAGAGGTTTTGAGGCGCCTGCCAAGAGAGCTGCTCCAATAATTGCTCGCAGGAAGAATGCTGATCTACCCGCCTACATCCAGGTACATCAATCCTTACCCTCTTCATGGTTTGAAAATGCTGAAACGGCTGGAAAGTGGGTAGATGAGTTTCGAACTCGTAGGATTTGTTGTTCCGTTTTTTTAGATCTTGAGTTCTTTGAAGCTTTGAACTTACCTTGCATCTCTCTACTGAAACAATCCCCTGTCTGGACCCTTCTCAACCTTGAATCTGTCTATTATCCCCAACTCACCCGCCTGTTCTACGTAAACCTAAAAGCCAAAAACAATGTCGACGGTTGGTCTTTGGAATCCATCGTCAAAGGGGTTAGAATCTCGTTCAACTCCATTGACTTTGCTGATTTCCTTGGCCTACCTAGACCTTGTCCACCCTCTCCTGAGAACCCCACAAAAGAACAGTGCATCACCCTTGCTCGATCCAAATATCTCCTACCCGAAGTATCCACCAGCACCTCAAAACAGCTAACCCACTCATCCCTTACCTTAGAGGCAAAAATTATCTTCAACATCATTGTTCGTTGCCTCTTACCCCGTCTTAACTCTGGCTCGCTCCTTACTGATAATGCCATGGTCCTACTTTACCGAATCCTAAATGGCCTTGACCTTGATCTGGCCAACACTATCCTTGGATCCATGGCTAATGCTAGAAAAGCTAGAAAAGGAACTCCCCTCCCCTTTGCCACCCTTTTGACCCATATCTTCAAGGCTTCTGGAATCAATTTCAAAAATGAAGAACAACAACGTCATATGGGAAAGTTCGACTCCAAGAGCCTTGAAAAGATTGGCATCACTCGGTCCCTCAAGGGACTTGGAGTCTTGCCTCTCCTTCAAAAGCTCTTCCGACTGCCTCAACCGTTGATGAACGCATGGACAACCTGGAGTTGGGCTTGGAGGAAGTTCGCCTGGATCTCAAGGAGATACACAAGAAGTTTATGACGAAGATAAGCGGGATAACCAAGCTGTTGCAAGGTCTGTGGACGAGGCTCACTGATGATGCTCCGGACGATGAAGCTTAACCCTACCCTACCCTAACCTATCCCTGAATCTTAAACATTGCTGGTTTTTGGAAACTGTTTCAAAACTTTTGGTGACTGTTTTACCTCCTTCCTTTGTTGAAAGACAAAAAGGGGGAGATGATCTGTTGTGGTTTAGAATTTAAACTTTTTAACTGCTGTGAAGGTCTTGGAAGACATTGGTTTTGTTTTCAGTTGGATGGTTTTTCATGCTTTAAAATTTTGATCCAACATTTGTCTAACCCATGCAGGTACTTAGTCCCCGATTTCACTTATTATATATGTTTGACTAAGTTGTAGGGATGCACAGGTTTTGTCTTTCATCAAGGGGGAGATTGATAACTCTATCCCTTGATGAAAATCGGAATATGTTTGAAAGGCCCTGCCAATCTGTTTGTGTCAAAGGTCTTGAAGCTCTAACCATGACAAATCCCTTGTGTGTGCTCATCTTGTCGCTTCATCTTGGGCAGCGGAGGCGGGTTTATATGCTAACCCGGATGGCGAACTTGAAATCAACGAATGTAAAACGCCGGATGACCTCATGAGATGGAAGGTCAGGGGTGGTATCATGAAGGGCGCGTATCTACTCCGGGGAACTAAGGCACGTGTCTCGGGAGATCTCAAGCTCTCTCTTACAATGGATGAATTATTCAAAGTCATGTCGGGGATCAAGGAACCGAACTGTATAGTGGGTGACGCTGGACTCTTCAATGACGAGACCGAAATGGATGAGGGGGGTGTTAGGATTTCAGATGGCATTGCAAATGAAACTACTATGGAAAATAATTGTGGAATTGCAAAATGAATGGATGGAAATAGTTAGAGAGAAATATTTGAAGGAAGAGAGCATCTAGGACTATACGAAAAAAAAGAACATGTCATGGAAATGGGTGAAGTTGATGGAAATTAAAAAAGAGCATCTCGGGTCTTATCTGGCATATTTGAAACCGGAAAACCATATTCGTGCTATAGACCACAGTGAAAAACAAGAAATGATAGACCAATTCTTAAACCGGATACAACTTGGAATGTAGATAAATTAAAACATTTCCTCCCTGTGGACATCGTCGAAAGAATCCTGGAAGTTCATATTCCCACAAATGAATGCGAATATAGATTATACTGAAAACCAAGCAGAAACGAATGACCGCGAGTGCTCTAGACCATGTCACGAGAAATAGAAGAACGAACCCCGATTCACTTGGCTGGATTTGAAAAATTGATTGTCTATCAAAAATAAAAAAAAATCTATGGAAAAACCTACTAAATGGGACCCCGACGAAAGTCAGACTACAAAGTAAAGGAGTTCATGTCCCACTTGAGTGCCCTATATGCAACTACAATGGTGAAGATGCTACCCACATATTTACCGAATGCTAAACTTCTTTAACCTTTATTGGAAGAATGGATAGACAAATCGACAAAATAATCCGGAACACGGACAAAGTAGACAAACCTTACAAGAATATAATTACGGACATTTTTGCAAATATCTCGACAGAACAGAAATCGATCCTTGCTTTTTCCCTTTGGGGCATTTGGTCAATGAGAAACAAAATTCTATTCGACAATAATGACATTAGGAATCAGGAAGAATGGATAAAAATATAAAATAATACAGGATAAGTTGGAGAAAAGCACAATCAGAGGAAATAGAAGATGGCACATGTTGTATGTTGTAGGAGAAAATCGAGATTGCAAATAGAATAAAATAAGCAAACCAATTCCGTTCCGAGCAAATAATGTTCAAGACTCCCTCTCGATGTAGCAACAGGAAGTCAGGATCGATCCTCGAGGAAGTTCGTCAACGGATCCTAGGTAGCGGATATCTCACATCGGATTTCGATCTCAGGGAATCTACTCGATATCGACCTGTATTAGTCGATATCGACCAAATCTAGTCGATTTTCTAGTTCTGCAAAAGGTAGTCGATTTTGACCAGGTCACTCGATATCGACCTAAGTGCTCGATTTCGACCTGTACCTGCAGAAACTCAATCAAGCAGCGATCTTTCTGGATCGAGAATTAGAAGTCGACATCGACCAGTTTTGGTCGAAATCGAGTAGATGCAGAAAGCGAAATAAAAGAAAAAGTTTGCGAATTGTGAAATAAACTATGTAAAAGGAAACTTCCAAGATCGGGGTTTGCAACAACGATAACCAAACATGCATAAGACAAGATAAAAAGAAATAATCATGCAATCACATCAAAGGATCAAGCTTTCACCTTTTCCAACAATTAGACAACTCTTTCAAGAAACCCTAATTGTATCTAACAATTTTATGTTTATAATCCAAGTTGTTAACCTGAATCTCTATTAAATAGGTGATAAACATATAAAAGGCAGTGGATGATCAAAACACAATAAATATCGAATCTTTACCTCAAACACGCATGGTTATCGCTGGGCTCACCCCGACCCTAGAAGTAGGTGAACTACTCACTCTTCATCATAGGAAAAGACATCAATAATAAAAGAGAAATAACTACTTGCATTAAAATAAACCAAAGCTTACAACCGATCGAAGCCAGACAACTTTCGCTCCCTTGCTCCTACTCGGGCTCCACTCTCTCTCTCTCTACTCTTGTGTTCTCTCCAGCTTGGAATGAATAAAAACTAGCCCCATGGGCTTTATTTATAGGCCTTAATCCTTACTAGTCAAGGTAAGGAAACTCTATCTTCTCTCTAAGGATATAATTCTACTTGGAAATAAACAAATCTAATTTAGGTAAACAAGATAAATCCTAAAGGGTAATTAAATGTTAAGTCTTCATGTGCAAGGAATCTTCTCTTAGAATCTTCAGCTCAGACTCGGAATAGAACTCAGAATCGACCTATGTTCGTCACTAGAAGTTGGTCGATATCGACCTAAGTAGGTTGATATCGAGCTATCTCATCGGCTTCTCCTCACCTCACTTGATCTCGGCTCCTGGAAGAATATCGAGTTGCTTGTTGGTCGATATCGACCACTATAGGTCGATAACGAGTTGTCTTTGAAAAAGCCCAACCTATCAAGGCCACCATTTTTAGTGGGACCCGAGAATCTACCCGGTAGAATGATCAATATTCCCAACGGGCTTACCTGAACCGCATCGAGATAATCGACGCGGCCCATCCTGTGCCGCAGGAAGTAACCTGACTATTGTTCTGAAATGTGATTCCCTTATTGAGTCTTTTCTGGACAATTTGGAAAATTGGTTCGCTTACCTGTCGTGGTTGACTATCTTGAGGATCAATAACAACAATCTTTTTTCTTAATAGAAAGTTATACTAAAGACAAACAAAGTCTATATCCGCAGAGTAGGTCCAGTGAACGGCTTTGATTTTATTACGAAATAGATTCTTTGTTAGCGCGTATGAATTCTTCTCCCGATTCTCCTTTTTTCTTGAGTTCACTAGGCCCCGATCCGCCTCTTCTCCCCTCTCTCTTTTTCCAAAAAGTCCCTTTTTTTCTTGTGAGGTTTCTCGCTTTTATAGGTCCTGGGTGGTCTTGTACGTTGTGCCATGTGGTGTTCGCCATTCGACACGTGTTTTACTCGTGGAGGGTGGGCATGGCCGCCACGTGCTCATTCTCTACTATCCGCGGACGATTGTTCATGAGTCAGCTTTTGGGTATTTGTCCACGGGCAGTATTTAGGATGATGTTATTTCCCTTTTTATTAGTTTATTGGTGTTCTTTACTTTACTATTTTTATATCTTTACAGATGTTTTTAATATTGGTTTAGTCACAGCTCCTCGGGCTGCGTTGATTCCAAACTGGGATTGACGCAGATTGATAAAGATTTCTTAAGTAAACATCTGTAGTTTCGTTACCAGTATAATTCTGATTTAGAGGTGGTAGGCCCTTTCTTTATAGGTTTTTGGCCCAATTTGGGCCCATCAGGCCCATTTATGCTCGGAAGTTTAAACGTCAGTAATTTCCTATAAGTTACCCCGTCCCGTTACCTTTTTACTTCACATTTGTCTTCTTCTGCATTTTCAGAGATTTTATCCTTATCCATCTCTAGGTTTTCCGGCGGCGGTTTTCTAGGTTTCCGGTTGTTTGCTTGAAATTTTTGGCGGTTTTCTTCAACTTTTCAAGGTATTTCTCCTTGTTCTAAGCTGTTCTTGATTTTTCCTTGTTAAGTTTTTTAACTTCTTGACGTTTAGATCGTAAACCTGGGTGCAAGTTTGTCTCTGAATGTGTTTTTGGATGAGATTCTGCTTTGTGTAAGTGAAATTTCATACGATTTTCTTCTAGTTTCTTTGGAAATGGCTAGTCTCAGCGAGGAGCACGATTTGTTAGAAGATTTTGAGAGAGGTGAAGGATTGAGGAGTGGTGTCGCTTCATCCTCTCAGGCGCGTCTGATCCCAGAGACTCTTTCTTCCTCTTCCGGGAGTTCTTCTTCCAACTCTGATGATTCTTCGTCGGAGTCATCTTCTTCCACAACCGCATCTACTCCGGATCGAGTTGGTCCTACTGGTAGTCCCATTAAGGTGAGAAGGCGCCAGAAGCATTCTGATCCTGATTACTATTCTCCTCCTTACACAATTTCTTCTTCTTTGAAGGGATGCACGGAAGATGAAAATCCAAGGGACTTGGATGAGTCGGGTGCTAGTTCTTCAGTGGACGTGAGAGCTTCATCTATTTCTCAGTCTGCAGATCAAGAGTCGGAGGAGGTTTGGATTCCTTATGAGCTTCCCCCAATTGGTTTAGCAGAAAATCCGAAGAAGATCCGTTCTAAGGAGAACTTGAGCGATTTTGGACACCCCATTGTATAACTTAAGGGATCTAGATACTTGCCTTTTCTTGGGAGATTTTAAACCTCTTCCACCTCCAACCAGTCGCCCACCAGTTGTGCCCGATAGGATTCATCCGTGGAGGTCTCCTGTGAGTAAGTTGAGGGGTTGCATTTCTCTGCTGAACTTAGAAGATCTTGACATTCTTTCGCAAGTCTTCCCCTGGCCTGCAGGTGTAGAATTTTGTCTTCCTGAGGAAGGGGGTGGTTGCCTGGACGCTTACGAAGATTGTTTGATTGTATATGCAGCTAGCTTATCTCAAGGCCTCCGACTTCCTTTACATCCTTTTTTCTCGAAGTTTTTGGAGGAGTACAATTTGAGTCCTGCTCAGATCGTCCCTAATGGTTGGATGTTTTTTACCAGTTTTATTATGAGGTGCAAGGAGATTGGTGTTGCTCCTTCTTTGAAATTAATGTTCAGCATTTTTTCCTTAAAAAAGGGAACTCAAGATTCAACATTTTACCAGTGCAACTCCAGTTGTGGGTATATGGAAAGGTTGTCTAGCAAACCGAATTGGAAGTACAAGTGGTTTTTGGTCCGCGATAGATCTAGACAAGGCTTTAACTGTCGAACTGTTCCGGGGCCTTTTTGCTCTGTGATGAAACAAAAAATTTCTAATCTTTCTCTGTTCAAGCTATCGTTTTCTCATACTCCTAGATTTCCGTGGGATAAAATGTTATCCGCGTTTCGTCTCGAGATGGCTGGCTTGAGTATGCCTCATCCGCGACTAGGTGGCTTCTTTGTTTATTTGTTTCTTTTGGTATATAAATCCGTGTCTTCATCTTTTATCTTTCTTTGATGGATGACTTATCATGGAATGTATTTTGTGTTTAGAGAAAATGGATTTGGATGCACTTTTGAAACGGCATAAGGCCAGATCTGAGAAGAAGAAGAAATCGAGTTTGGTAGTCAATGATCCTCTTGTTCCTCCCTAGGCCTTGGATGTGGCGTCGAATGTTGATGTGAGTGTCGCGGATGAGACCGGGGCTTTAGTTGAATCTTATTCAATGGTTCCTGTATCTCGAGAGAAACGTGTTTGTCCATCCGCGCCCGAGACTTCAAAATCAGAAGGGAGGAAAGTTGCCATTGCTGTTTGTTGTGAGAGGAAATCGAGTATGAAATATAACAAAATAAATCAAACCAGATTCTGCCCACTCAAATAATTACAAGACCTCCTCCTGATGTAGCAGCGGAAAGTCAGGATCGATCCACGAGGAAGCGTGTCAGCGGATCCTAGGCAGCGGTGGAGTCTCACGGTCAGAAGTCGACAACAGGTGCTAGATCTTGACTAGGGTAAGTCGACAGGAGATCAGGCTAGTCGAGCAGCGCAGCAGCGGTCACAGGGGTCTAGTCGATCTCGACCAGAGGCTACTCGAGATCGAGTACGGCCTTCATCGATGTCGTCTTGGCTTGTCGAGTACCTGCACACAGAAGCTACACCAAGACTAAAACATATCTTAACTGATCGGGGGCAGTAGGAAATCGACCTAGAATGTCCATTCCCCAGACAGAAAAAGGGCAAGCACCAGTTATACTTTTCAGCACCTCAGAAGGGCGGTGGATTAAATTTCCAAACCTTTGACAAACGTCGCATTTTCGGATATAATCTTGAACATCTCACTTCATAGTTGGCCAATAATATCCTAGCCTGATTGCTTTGGCCACAACAGCCCTCCATCCTTGGTGATGCGCACAAACTCCATCATGCAACTCTTCTACTACGAGACTTCCTTCTTTTGTTGATATGCACATCAGATCTGGAAGGCAATATCCTCTTTTGTATAGCTTCCCCTCCCTGATGGTGAATCGAGAGGATTTTGCAATTATCTTCTTAGCAGCATTTCTTTCTTCAGGTAGAACGCCCTTGCCCAGATAGTCCGCGATTGGTGCCTTCCAATCTTCTATCTCAATTTCCTGCACTTGGTAGACTTCCTGAATAAGTCTTCGATTGTTCATTCTTTCGAGGATCACTTCTTTTCCTACTTCCTCAGGCATAACAGCTCCCAACCGAGCTAACGCGTCCGCCTGCTGATTTTCACCTCTAGGAACAGCTGTTAGGCAAAAACTTAAGAAAGCTTTTGACAATGCCCGTTCCTTTCTCTGATAATCAGGCATTAAACCAGTTTTTACTTCATATTCTTCTATTATTTGCCGCGTCACCACTTCTGAATCAGTGTAGACTCATACCTGCCTCGCACCTTTGACCAAAGCTATCTCTAGTCCAGCGAGCAGGGCTTCATACTCAGCCTCGTTGTTTGTAGCCTGAAAGTCCAATTTATAAGCGTAATTATACTGCCGTTCATCAGGTGTTGTTAGTGTAACCCCTGCTCCGCATCCATCTTTGTTAGCCGCACCATCTACCCTGAGCGTCCACTCACTTTTCTCTGTTTGAGCATTTAATTCAAAACTTGTTTCGCCAATAAAATCGGCTAAAACCTGAGCGAGAGCTGCTTTTCTAGGGGTATATTCTATTTCAAATTATGTGAGTTCGACCGCCCACTTCATCATTCTTCCTGACAGGCACGGTGAGTGGAGGATTCGACGCATCGGTAAGTCCGTTATAACTCGGATAAGATGGTCCTGGAAATATGGCCTCAACCTCCTCGCCGCGAATATTAAGCACAAAATCATTTTTTCTACTGGTTCATATCGTGTTTCAGCCTCTTGCAGCACACGACTGACGTAATAAACTGGGAATTTCTCTTCTCGCGTCAAGACTGCACTGATGGTGACACTTTTTACTGACAGGTATAGATGAAGGACTTCTTGTTTCTCGGATTGATGAAGAGTGGGGAGTGATGACAGGAAAACTTTCAAACTTCCGAATGCTTCCTGTAACTCGGGAGTCCATCGTATCGGTCCCTTTTTCTTGAGCAGAGCATAGAAAGGTAATGACCTGTCTGCTAGGCAGGAGCAAAAGTGGCTTAAATAATTTACTGCTCCATTTAAAGACTGGAACTCTTTAATCGTCCGCGGTGGTTGAAGATTCTGAATTGCCGTGACTTTTTCGGGATTCACATCGATTCCTCTATGGCTAACCATAAAACCAAGGAATTTTCCGGAATCAACCCCAAAGACACACTTTTCTGCGTTCAGGTTCAAACCTCCTCTTCGAAGAGAATCAAAAGTCTCCTGTAGATCTGCCGCGTGATCCTCTGCTCTCTCGCTCTTGAATACGATATCGGCAACATAAATCGATACATTCCTGCCAATTTGATTATGGAAGATCTGGTCAGCTGCTCTCTGAAATGTTGCTCCGGCATTCCTGAGTCCGAAAGGCATGACGCGGTAGCAAAATATCCCCTGGTTGGTGATGAAAGTAGTAGCTTTCTTGTCTGAAGGGTTCAGGTTTATCTGGTTGTATCCTGAGTAAGCATCAAGAAAACTAAGGACCTTGTTACCCGCGGTTCCATCAACGAGTTCATCTATGGACGGTAATGGGTAACTATCCTTTGGGCAGGATTTGTTAAGATCAGTGAAGTCGATGCACATCCTCCATTTATCATTAGATTTCTTCACTAAAACCACATTTGAGAGCCAATCTGAGTCCTCTACTTCCTCTATGAAACCTGCTTCAAAACGTTTATCAATTTCCTCTTTTGCCACGGCAGCTTTCTCCGGAGCCATCTTCATCTTCTTCTGCACTATGGGTTTTGTTCCTGTACGAATTCTCAAGGTATGCAAAGCTATTGCGGGTGGGACTCCTAGCAGATCTCGAGGAGTCCATGCGAAAATGTCTCTTGACTTCGTTATGATTTCTAAGACTCGAACTCCTTCTACTGTCTCCAGCGCCTGTCCCAAGTAGATCTTCTCCTCGGGGTTTGGGAAAGGTGTGTACGTTACTCTTTCATCCGCGGTAGATATTTTTGCTTCTGAAGGTCTCACCACGGATTCACAATTTTCACTAATACACATCACTTCTTTATTCTTCTTGATAGAAGTTAGGTAACAACTTCTACTTTCTGGTTGCTGTCCGCGAACCTCACCAATTCCTCCTCCGGGTAAAGGGAACTTTCCCACAAAGTGGTAGATTGAAACTACCATCTGGAACTTATAGAGTGAGACGCGACCCAGCAAAGCATTGTATACAGTGGGAATCTTTACTACTGTGAATACAATCTTTTCCACGGGTCTTTTTGGGGATGTCCCCAAAACAATTGTAAGCTCGATCGTGCCTTCTACTTGTACCTCTCCTCCTAAGAACGCGATTAGCGTTCCTGAATATGGTTTCAACGATGCTGCAGATATTCCCATTTGAGAAAATGCCTCCCAGGATAGGATGTCAACTGATGACCCAGTATCAATAAATACTCTCTTTACTGTCTTGGCGGCTATTTGAGCATGAATGACTAGAGGGTCTGAGTGCGGCATCCTTACTTCGTCAGCGTCCTTTGGGGAAAAGGAAATGTTTTCATGTTGTGCAAGAGAAATTCTTCTACTTGACGTGGACGGTGGCTGTCTTCCTTTTCTTTCATAATTTCTTTTTTCCTGTCTACTGGACCCAGCCATGGAAAAACCCCTTGCGAGGGTATTGATGAAGCCTTTAGGTTCTGGTATATGGCCTGCCTCTGACTTTTGCGCTTCTCTCTGATTGACAGATCTCTGGACTGTAGAGGTATAGTTGTGTCTACCTCCGCGTAGCCTTCTTCCTCTCCCTCTTCCCCGGTTGTGGAAAGGGAGATCTCTATGTTGATCCGGTTGCCTGAAAAATCGGTCCTGTGGATTGCGAGAGTCGTCAAACCTGGGGTTTCGGTCCTCCCAATGTGGCCTCTGGTCAGGTCGATTCTCCCTTCTTGGTGGAGACCTCATGTCACGATTTCCATATCGGTTTTCTTTCAGATGATAGGAACGCGGGTGATCTTCCTTGTGGCGAGATCCCTGTCCTCTCTCTAAATTCATATGTACTTCATCGCGGCGGGGATGAAAATCTATCGCTTCTGAATGATGTCTGGGCGGCTTAGCTTTTTCTTTTCTGAATTTTCCAATAAGCTTCCCAAAGCTAGACGCGGCTCCTTCTTCTGCCTCAATCTGCCTTGACACCCGCTCTCTTAAGTCATCGTAATTAGTCGGCTTCTTCCGAAACAGATATGTCTTAAAGTCTCCATCTGCTAAATTACCCATGAGTATGATAATTGCCGATTCATGATTAAAGTTGGGGATCTGAACTACCATGCTGGTAAATTGAGTGAAGAACTGTCCCAAGGATTCCCCAGCTCCTTGCCTAATGGAATTCAGGTCGAGCATGGTTTTCTTTCTCGATCGCGCACTTCCGAAATGGGACGTGAATATGTGGGACATCTGAGTAAAATTGGTTACAAATCCTTTTGGAAGGTTTGTGAACCAGGTGAGCGCGATCTTTGTTAAGGTTGAAGGGAATGTTCTATACAACACGGCATCATTATATTCGTTTAGTCCCATAGCAGTTGCAAAGTGGCAAAGATGATCTTCAGGATCAGTCGTTCCATCATATTTCATGAGGTTCACATCTCTCCATCGTTTTGGTACTGTTGCGGAACAAATTTCATGGGTAAACACCGATGGAAAACCTGCTGGTGCATTTTCGTTTCTTTTTTCCGCTGAGTCAGATTTTGTAGAGGTGGAAACATCTGTTGACCTTTCCCCGCGTCAATGTTTATTCTCTCGGTGCCAGTGATCATTCTACCATGTCTGGCGCGGTATTTCCTGATTCTGAAAACCATAGTTCCAGTTGCCGGGATTATCGTACGCAGTGTTATATCTATCAAAATTTCCATGCTGCTCTTCTTGTCGATAGTTCCCTTGTTGACGCAGATTTGGCCCCCACTGATCATAATAAAAGTACTGAGACTGCTCCTGTTGAAAAGGGTTAGGCTGCTCATGACGTGCTTCATAATACCAGAATTTCTGTGGTATGAATCCTCCCTCCAGTCCATACTGATTGCCATGATGAGGTGGAAGGGTACCGAGGTGCTGATCTCCCATTTCACCATCTGGATTTGGTGGTGGTGTCAATGGGATATACACGCTGGAGGCCTCCTGATCCTGGTGAATCCCTTGACTCATGTCCTGAGTCGGATTGTTCTGGCTATCACTCATCTTCTTAATGCCGCGAATCTGTCGTTGATCAAAGGTTTAATTTTACATATATAAAAATTTGTATTTCTAAGTTCAGACGCGGACCCTAACTTTTTCAAAGGTTTGAGGGTCTTTGTCCGAGTCTATCAAAAAAGAAACACCTTAGTGTGAGGGGGTTCCCACAGACGGCGCCAGTGAAAAAGCCCAACCTCTCAAGGCCACCATTTTTAGTGGGACCTGGGAATCTACCTCGTAGAATGATCAATATTCCCAACGGGCATACCTGACCCGCATCGAGATAATCGACGCGGCCCAACCTGTGCCGCGGGAAGTAACCTGACTATTGTTCTGAAATGTGATTCCCTTATTGAGTTTTTTCTGGACAATTCGGAAAATTGGTTCGCTTACCTGTCATGGTTGACTATCTTGAGGATCAATAACAACAGTCTTTTTTCTTAATAGAAAGTTATACTAAAGACAAACAAAGTCTATATCCGCGGAGTAGGTCCAGTGAACGACTTTGATTTTATTACGAAATAGATTCTTTGTTAGCGCGTATGAATTCTTCTCCTGATTCTCCTTTTTTCTTGAGTTCACTAGGCCCCGATCCGCCTCTTCTCCTCTCTCTCTTTTTCCAAAAAGTCCCTTTTTTTCTTGTGAGGTTTCTCGCTTTTATAGGTCTTGGGTGGTCTTGTACGTTGTGCCACGCCGTGTTCGCCATTCGACACGTGTTTTACTCATGGGGGGTGGGCATGGCCGCCACGTGCTCATTCTCTACTATCCGCGGACGATTGTTCATGAGTCAGCTCTTGGGTATTTGTCCGCGGGCAGTATTTAGGATGATGTTATTTCCCTTTTTATTAATTTATTGGTGTTCTTTACTTTACTATTTTTATATCTTTACAGATGTTTTTAATATTGGTTTAGTCAGTCTTCATGTCTGCTGGTCATTACGAGTCGATCTGGGGATTTTCGACCAAGATTAGGTCGATATCGAGTAGGCTTGGTCGAAATCGACCACGTAGTCTTCAGTTCTCAGCATTCTGCTCCATCTTGAAACGCACTTTCCCGAGTCCTCGTTCGTCCGATTGACACATATGAGTATGCGTTGGAAATCTCTTTTCGATGGCTACAACTCTCATTAAGACATCAGAATTTGATTCAGAATGATGAATGGCGAAAAGTGGGATTTCCTCCAGCTGCCCCATCCTTAGCTTCTTCATGAGTTTCCTTTAATCTCCAAAGTGCGTCCGATTTCTGCGAAATTAAACAGAAACTAGTGTAGACTCCATAATTTGGAAAATAAGCATAAACTACATAGATTATGTACTATTCTAACCCAGAATATATAAAATGACAGAAAAAAGAGTTAAAATAGATATAAAAACATGGCATAAATCATGGACATCAAATCACCCCATACTTAAGCTTGCTTGTCCCCAAGCAATAATTTAGATGGTCATTTAGGGGAAGAAGTCAAAACTCTCAACATTATAGATTCATCTTTATATGTCCCTGCAATCAATTACCATCATTGAAAAGGTATTAATGCCACAAATCCATACATGTTCAATAAAAAGAAACATCTATTCACAAAAGGAGGGTTATGTAAAAACAATTCATGTGACAAAGCATTAATAATCAAGAGGACTTATATTTAAGCTCAATAAGGAGTAGATTGGTAAAAGGTTAAAGGTGGGCTTTTTTTAGCAATGTGACGCTAATGATCCGGGGAAATTGAGTATTTCCAATTTGAATTTCCACATTCCATCTTCCTTGATATTTCTCACCTTTCACTCAATCGCTCATTGCTTTTTATAATATTATGTTTTTACCTCTCTATCATCAGCACTACCTTCTCACGATTTGCAAACATGGGTGTCATGAATGGCCCCGGATACTTAGTGCTTTGGACTCCTCATCTGGTGTCCCATCTCGCCGAACTACTATCTCAACGAGGAGGGTCGATCTACCTTTATCTCCTGAGGCGACCTGATTTTCTTTAACTCATTAAATTTTCCATATATTTTTCAATTTCCTGCCAAACTCCAATAATGATAATAACAACACAAACACTATATAATATCTCCACAAAATGATTTCCATAATCAACATAATCCCCGAGTAAGGAACAATGTAGAAAATGGGCAACGTTTAGGATATGTGGAGCAAAATATGAAATAAGGCTCAATATGGCTTTTGTGATGCATGGGCATAGGTATGGCTGAGGAATATAAACATATGAGCATTATATGGAAAATTTAAAGACCTCCATCCTTTTATCATGCAACATGTCAAAAGCATCATCAAATTTTATCTCCTCTCATGGTTTTAAAGAAAATAATGCACTTCATTGTGACTGCCCTTTACTAGGCAATTTAATATTATATCTCTAATGAATCCAATTTTGCATCGTCAAGTTCAATTAAAGCTTCCATGACTCTATTTTTTTAAACAATTTACAAGCTTTGGGAGATGTCTCATAAAACAAACTTTGGGTTTATCAATTTAGCACAAAAATTAAAAATTCACCCAAAATATACCATGTAGAATAAAAAAAACAAGAATAAAATATAAAATAATGATAATGAGCTTTTCCCCCACCCCATACTTAGAATATACATTGTCCCTACTGTATAAATTAAATAAAATAAAAAACAAGGGTAAAGGAAGGAACTCACCGAATAACGCGTTGTAGGGTCGGAATTGGGCTGCAGTAGATTGTCCGAAGTCGATATCGACCAATGGTAACTCGATATCGACAAGGTTGCCTCGAAATTTTCACTTGATCCCCGTTTTTTAACCTGTAAATTGTTAGTTTTCGCACAAGACAAGACTTTTCACATGAAGCATTCAAAATCAAAACCAAAACCAAAACCAAAAGTTTCGAAGTTCTAAAAGAAAGTTTAAAAGTTGTATTTACATGCTCTAGATTTTAGAGTCGCTAGGCCGACTTCTCCGCTTGTGCTTTAGGAACCCTCAAGCTAGGGCTCTCTTGTGCTTGGCCCTTCTCCTGGATCATCTAGGTCCTGATTGTAGTATGCAAGCTCCGCTGATAGGTGGTTGTTTACATAGAGTCCTTTGCCTTCCTTCTTCTTTTTGCCAGTCCTAGTCCTACGTAGGTTAGCTCTGCACAGGGCCCTGTCTCGACTAAAAATATTTTTATTTTTATTAATGGATGGAGGAGAGATAGGGATTATACCTGAACTTACCTTTTTGTGCCCAAAACATCAATTTCAGGGCGAGGGTTGGTCGATACCGAACAGACCTAGTCGATATCGAGTGCAGGGACCCCATACTTAGGCTTCTGGCATGCTTAGAGTTCAATAGAGGAGGTCGATATCGAGTAGGGGTGGTCGATATCGAGGAGTTTGGTCGATATCGACCTGGTGTAGTCGATATCGAGTGGTTTTGTACTGCTTTCCTCCGTTGTTATGTGCTCGTCCTCGTGGTTGCCTATGCTCTTCATCTCTAGCCATGGAATTTCCTCCGTTGTAGGGCCAAATGAGAAATCTAAAACCCCATTACCTATTGTGAAGGTGAGCAATCGCTTCTTGATGCTGATGTTGGTATCTGCAGTAGCTAGAAAAGGTCTACCAAGAATAATAGGACAAGTAGGATCTTCCGCACAATCTATAACAAGAAAATCAGCGGGAATATAAAACTCACCAACCTGGACTGAGACATTATCGACCATACCTGTAGGGATTACCACTGTATTGTTTGCCATGTATAGCTTGGCATCCACATGATCTATTGATCCTATCTTCACCTTTTGCCAGATTGATAAGGGCATGATGCTCACCCTTGCACCTAGATCACACAATGCCTCATATCTATATTGTCCAAATCCCACGGTAATAGAAAACTTACCAGGGTCAGGTCTCTTCTCAGAGAAGTCCATCCTTTTCAGTCGTCAGCGATTTTTGAGATTGATCGCTTGTTGCTAATGATCTCCTTGAGGAATTTGACGTATACAAGCATCTCTTGAAGAGCTTATGTAAAAAGAATTGAAACATTTAGTTCATGAAGCATCTTAACAAAGCGTTTAAACTTACCTGCAGTGGGATGTTTTAGCGCCTTGGAAGGGAAAGGAGTGTCTTCTTTGGTTTCGGAGCGGAATCAGTTGTCGGAGGCGATGCAGAAGAGTCAATATCGATTGGAGGGGACTCGATATCGACCACATGTTGGTCGATATCGACCTGTTTTTGGTCGATTTTGACTGGCGTGGTCGGTTTCGGGTTTGCTGGCGCAGACGGGTCAATATTGACCTGAGGGTGGTCAATATCGGCCAGAGGGTGTTCGATATCGACCAGTGCTTAGTCGATTTCAACATGTTGTCCAGTTCCGTCTTTTGCTTCTCCGACCTCTGGTTCGTGCAATTTGCGACCGCTCCTGAGCATTACAACAGCGACGTGTCCGGATTGCCCCTTATGATTGGGATCTGTATGCCCAGGGAGCTTTCCGGCTGGTCTTGGGATCTGTTGCACGAGTTGACCCATTTGGGTCTCCATGTTCTTCCTCCAGATATCCATCTCCCCAAGTCGTGTATTAAGGCCATGGAGTTGAGTCTGGATGGCGCTTGTAGATTGCTGGTTTTGTGCTTGGTTTCTCCTCATCTCGTCGAGGATCATCTGTAGATTGTCCTTCCACTGGTCCCTTTCTGGATGTCCTAGAGCTCTGTATGGTGGGGGGTTCCTAGGGGCACCTTGGTTCCACTGTGGTTGATGGAACCTTTGGTCCCCCATATAGCGATTGGGACCCCCTGCGTATGCTACCTCCTCATGAGTTTCTGCTAGCCTGACTTGCTCTGTATGTGGGCACTTTGAAGTGGTGTGCCGATGTAAACCACATTCAATGCAAGGTTGGTTGACAGAAAGAAACTTGACTTGCTTGAGGAGCTTGCGATTCTGATCTCTGTAGTATTACTCCTTGACATCTGGATCAATCTCCTTAGGAGGCTCATAGAGGGGCATGGATGGGACTAGCCTTGCATAGGTGTTTTCATCGTAATTCGTAGGAGCCCATGCCTCTGCTGGTGTCTGCGCCAGATACTCATATTATGTGTATTAATTTATCCTTTCATTGGCGACTAGATCAAGAGAATTGTAGAAAATCTCTTGAATGACGTATGGTGGCTGCCCATGAGTAGGGCAGGATCGCAGCAGATCCTTGTACCGATCCCATGCTCGTGCTAGTGGTTCCCCAGGCTTTTGTTTGAAAGCTATAATCTTTGGTCTGAGGAGCGTTGTTTTGGTGGGAAGAAAGAACTTGTTGAGAAACACATTCCTAACCTCTGCCCATGTTGTGAGGGATCGCGCAGGGAGACCTTCAAGCCACTTCAATGCTGGACCTGCAAGAGACCAACGAAAAGCTTTCATTTTTATATATTCAAGAGTTGTACCTTCATCAAGAGTTTGGCACATATCAGAAAAAGTAGTAATATGTTCGAGAGGGCATTCATTAAATCTTTCTTGAAAAGCATTATTTTTAATTTCAATAAGGAAGGCAGTGCAAATTTCAAAGTTATTAGGATGGACTAGAATAGCCGATTCAGGCACGACAAGAGTCGGATGCATGTAATCCTCAGCAGTGGTATGGTATTGGGCAAGCTCAGCCTCTGCCTGCCTCCTCCGTTCAACTTCCTGCTCAGTGTGTGCTCTCTCAGCAGGGAGAGCAGCATTGTTGGCTGCTAGTTCCCTCTGAAGCCTCTCAATCATCTCAGCTTGTGTCTCTACAATTGCCATGATCTTCTTTAATCTAGAGTGGATGTGAAGAAGGCGTTCCGGATCGTCTAAGGGGTCAAACTCAGGTGGTTTACCAGAACGGCGCATACACTGCAAAAAGAAAACTTAAAGGAAAACGTGAGATCTACTACCTAAGGCGCGAATGATTGCTTCCCCGGGAACGACGCCAATTTGTTGTAGGAGGAAATCGAGATTGCAAATAGAATAAAATAAGCAAAACAATTCCGTTCCCTGCAAATAATGTTGAAGAGTCCCTCCCGATTTAGCAACAAGAAGTCAGGATCGATCCTCGAGGAAGCTGGTCAGCGGATCCTAGGTAGCGGATGTCTCACATCGGATTTTGACCTTAGGGAATCTACTCGATATCGACCTGTATTAGTCGATATCGACCAAATCCAATCGATTTTCTGGTTCAGCTGAAGGTAGTATATTTCGACCAGGTCACTCGATATCGACCTAAGTGCTCGATTTCGACCTGCTTTCTCGATTTCGATCTGTACCTACAGAAACTCAAACAAGCAGCGATTGATGTCCACTAAAATAGCCATGTTGAAATGCACATTTTAGCTCCATATTTTATACACTTTCTATATTTCGGGATGGGAATATGTTGAATTTATGTAGTATGTGCTTATTTGCAAGAAATGGAGATCTACATAAGTTTTGGTTTAATATTACAGAATTTGGAGTCATTCCAGGACAAAACCAAGAAGAAAAGACGGAGGCTGCACTTTACTCGATATCGAGTATAATTCATCGATATCGACAAAGAGTTCCGAGCAAGGCTGATCGAGGACAAGCCAGATCGAGGAACTAAGAGACTGAAGCAAACCGACTCCAGAAAGTTACTCAATATCGAGTACTTTACTCAATATCGACAAGATCTGAAGACCAGCCCGGAGTCGAGGAAGACCACCTGATCGAGAAGACGAAGACATGCCGAGCACCCCTTCCTCGATATCGAGTAGTTTGCTCGATATCGACAAGCTCAGGACCACCTGTCCGAGCTAGATCAAGAACCAGTTACTCGACAACACGAAGCCAGCTGAAGTCGACGCCAAGGTTACTCGATATCGAGTAGTTTACTCGATATCGAAGAGCGCTATCCTGGGCCGCGTTACGCAGTGAGCTGTCCGACGCGGTTTGGGCTAGCTTGGGATGAAAGGAATCTGTTTCTATCCAAAGTCTATCAAGATCCATCCATGGAGAAGAAGATTTATCCATACTTGAAGATATTTAGCCTTTTAGATATATTTCCCTTTTTGATAAATATTCCCTTTGTTAATGTTTTATCTTTAGATATATATAGAGATTTCTATCCTTGATTAGCAAGGATTACAAGCCTATAAATAAAGCCTTAGGGGCGGATTTCTATTCATTCAATTTTCAGTAGGAGAAGTAGTAGTAGAGAGAGTGTTGTGAGGAGGAAATCGAGTATGAAATATAACAAAATAGATCAAACCAGATTTAGGCCCACGCAAATAATTACAAGACTCCTCCAATGCAGTAAGAGAAAGTCAGGATCGAATCCACGAGGAAGCGTGTCAGCGGATCCTAGGCAGTTGTCAGTCTTAGAGAAAAGCAAACAGAAAAGACAGAAACAAAGAAACAAAGAAAGAAAGACAGAAAAAGGCAAACAAAAGCAGAAATAAAAGCAAAGCAACAGACGTACTCGATCTCGACAACACCCTACTCGAGATCGACAAAACTCAGTAAAAACAGAAACTGAAAATCGACGACAGAAAGCAGAAACTCAACTCGACCTAGACAAGACCCTACTCGAGATCGACTAAAGCTGTACTTGATCTCGACAAGTCTCTCCTCTGTATCGACTAAAACTCAGAAACTGTAAATTTGCAGATTCGAACACATAACTCAAATTTCGACAGAAATAAACTCAATATAATAAAGAACTTCCAAAGCCAGGGCATCAACGCCACAACGATAACCATGCAAAGTAACACATAAAGGCATAAAAGATCATGCTTTCCATCAAAGTAACTTTCGTTACTAACAAATAGCCATATAGAGGCTTTCGCATAAACCCTAATTGTTACTAACCCTTTTCACATAATTACTCCAAGTTGCATTAAGATCACTTTCGCTTCAATAATACAAACAAGGATCACCTTCAACTCTCGCAAAAGAAGCATGCTTATAGGGATAGAAGACGAATTGCATAACAAGATCTGACCTTTACCGCATCACCTCACATGGCCACCGTCGGGCTCACCCTAGCCCCAGAAGTGGGTGGACTACTCGCTCCTCATCGCAATAGCAGACATTGATGTATAAAAAGAAACTTGCATTAAACTAAATTCAAAGCCTTTACAATCCCGGCAATCAAACTTTCGCAGAATGCCAAAACCCTAAAACCTTCGAACTCCTAAAACTTCTCTTTGGAACTACTTGTCTCTGACTGAAATTGAATTGGAATGAAAAACCAGCCCCTAGGGCTTTATTTATAGCCTTCTATTCCTTGCTATTCAAGGATAGAATCTTTTATCTATATCTACTTAAAAGCTTAAAGATAAATAAATTGCTTAAAGGAAATAAATCTTTAAAGGGAAACTATATCTAAAGTTGTAAAATATCTTCCAATGTAGGTAGAACTCTTCTTCCATAGATAGACTTGATCAACTTGGATAGAATCTCGGCCAACTGGACTTCCTCCGTGCCCAAGTAACTCCAACTTGACTCGGACTGCTCACGTTGACGCGTAGCCAGAAATTGGGCTACTCGATCTCGACCAAAGCTACGTGACATCGAGTAGGATTGTCGTCGACTGGTGTGGCTTGGCTCCTCGGATGACCGGTGCTCAACAAGGCTCGGGTCTGCGCTCCTTGGCTCCTCGATCTCGACTAGGACAACTCGAGATCGAGTGGAGGTGTGGTCGAGGATGGCTCGCTGATGATGTCGAGGGCTCCTCCTCGGCATGGACTCGGACTAGCGTTGGGTTGTCCTAGATCTCGACTAGATGTCCTCGAGATCGAGTAGGGTTCTGCTCAGCGTCTTCGTCCTCGGCTTCTCGGCATGGCACAGCTTCATCGACTCCGGGTGTGGCGTCTAGGCTTTGTCGATCTCGACTAGCTGTACTCGAGATCGAGTTGGCTTCCGGAGTTGGGTTGGTTTGGCTCTTGACACTGCTCTTAGTCGACAAGGCCTATGCTCGGACATGTTCGTCGAGATCGAGTAAGGTTCACTTGAGATCGAGTAACCTAGGCTCTCAGCTTGATTCGACTGGTTCCGCTGCTTCTTTTACCTTGGACTTCTGTAGTGGATTTCTGAGCTTTTCTGACCTTCCTTAGAATTGCTGTAAACCGTCTCGAATTCTGCAAATTTAAACAGAAACTGGTGTAGATTCCATAATTTGGCAAATAAACATAAGCTACATAGATTATGTACTATCTTAGCCCAAATGAATGAAATGTATGCAGAAATCGATATAAACGTTACTGTAAAACATGGCGGATTCAGCTCACAACAAACACCCCATACTTAAGCTTGCTTGTCCTCAAGCAATACTTTTATTTGTCATTCAGGGGAAGAAATCGAAAACTCTCAACATTTTAGATTCATTCTCATATAACCTAGCAGTCAATTACCATCCTTGAAAAGGTACTAATGTCACAAATCCATACATGTGCAAATATACAAAAGCAACATCTACTCACAAAAGGAGGGTTATGCAAAAACAATTCATGTGACAAAGCAACAATAATCAAGAGGACTTTAATTCAGCTCAAATAAGGAGTAGAATTGGGAAATATTTGGCAATGTGGTGCTTATGATCCGGGGAAATGGAGTATTTCCAAACTGAATTTCATACCACCTTCTTTCTCACAAGATTCATCACCTTTCATACTGCTTTTTCTCAATAATAATGCTTTTACCTCTCTAACCTTAGCACTGCCTTCTCGCGAGTCGCAAACATGGGTGTCATGAATGGCCCCGGATACTTAGTGCTTTGGACTCCTCGCAATGTGTCCCATCTCTCCAAATTATTATCTCAGAGAGCAGGGTCAATCTACATTTATCTCCTGAGGTGATTGGATTTTCTTTCACTCATTAAATTTTCCATATATTTCAAACACTTTCCCGCCAAACTCCAATAATGATAATAACAACACAAACACCATATAACATCTCCATAATGTAACATCATTCTCAACATAATCCCCGGATAAGGTAAAGAATGGCAATATTTTAGAACATGTGGAGCAAGATATGAAATAAGGCATAATATGGCTTTTGTGATGCATAAGCATAGGTAAGGCTAGGAATATAACAATGTGAGCATTATATGAAAATATAAAGTCCTCCATCCTTTTATCATGCAATATGTCAAAAGCAACATCAAATTTTACCTCATTTCATGGTTTTCAACAATAATGCACTTCATTGTGACTTCCTTTCACTAGGCAATTTCATGTTATATCTCTAATGAATCCAATTTTGCATCATCGAGTTCAATATAAGCTTCCATGACATTAATCAAAATATTCAATGGGGGTCATTTTTCAAACTTTGGAAATCATGCATATAAGCACATAAATCAATAATGCATTCCAAAGTAGCCATGTAGCAATTTAAAGAAATAATGCACATATAATGTCAAATAAAGTAAATATGCATAATGTAAGCCCTTCCCCCACCCCATACTTAAACATTACAGTGTCCTCACTGTATAAAAACAAGGGTAAAGAAAGAAACTTACTAGACAGGTGTGCAGGGCCTCCCAATATCGAATGAAGGAATCGCTTGGGCCGAGTATGAATATGAATATAGCTTGCTTCTATCCATGGACCTGAAAAGTGTAGAAGACATATACCCACAATAGAAAAACTAAAAGTTCAAAACCAAACAAAACAATGTCCAAAAAGCCCCAAAAAGTAAATGTCTATGTACACGCTCTAGATTTTATAGTCGCTAGGCCGACTATCCCCATTAAGCTCAAGGTGGCATTTGCAGGGCCCATGTAGCTTGGGCCTCAAATAAGACTCCATTCTTGTCCATCAGCTGTAATCCTCCAGAATGTATCTTGTTCACCACGAAAGGCCCCATCCGCTTCTTGTTGAATTTGTTGGGGAACCAATGATCCTTTGATTTAGAGACATAGAGCTTATCTCCAACTTCATACTCCTTGGGCTCATCATTGGATATCCTACATAAGCGCACATACCAAGGCAAACCTCTCCCATGTATAGATAAATCTTTAATGGAAATAGGAGAAGAAAGATCCATACCTTGGCTTACCTTCGTAGAGACGGAATCGGGGACCGCAGTGTTTGGTCGATCTCGACTAGGGCTAGTCGATCTCGACAAGTTTTCAAGTTCTGGTGGTGGGCTGCTCAAGGATGCAGGAGTCGATGAAGGGGAGGGCTGGTCGACATCGAGTGGCCTACTCGATCTCGAGTAGGATTCTCCTTCTGGTGTCTTCAGTGTCGAGGAAGCCGGAGCTGGGATAGCAAGGTGGTGGTCGACATCGAGTACCGTACTCGATCTCGAGTAGCCCTCAGCTTCTGTGTTGCCGCTCGATGACGCTGGTGCTGGTGGAGGCTTCTTTTTTTGGTCGAGATCGACTAGGGTCCTCGATGTCGAGGAGTCTTGGTCGATCTCGACCCCATACTTGGTTCCTATCAAGGCATCCGAAAAATAATTAGTCCATAATGACGTACCTTTGTTTGTATCGATTGGATTTTCTGCGTCCTCTTTTAGGATTGCCATGATCTCCTCCACCTGGGCTTCCATATCCCTTTTTTCCAGCTCCTCAGGAGTCACGTTTCTCATCTTGGGTTCCCCGCAGGTGATGTAGCCAGCTGAGATAGATTTTACCTCTTCCATTGGATCTGTATGCCTTTCAGTTTTATTAAAGGAATACTCAATTAACACATCGCTGATGTTGAAGGTGAGCACTCATTTGCTTACGCTTATGTTGGCATCCACCGTCGCCAAGAAGGGTCTTCCTAGAATAATTGGACCAGCAGGATCTTCTTGCATATCAACAACTAAGAAATCAGCAGGGACAAAGAATTTACCTACTTGTACTGGCACATTGTCCACCATGCCTGTTGGAATGACCACTGTGTTGTTGGCCATGTAAAGTCTAGCATCCACAGGCTCTAGGGCACCTATCTTAATCTTGGACCAAATTGTTAAAGGCATTATACTTACACTAGCTCCAAGATCACATAAGACATTAATTTTGTATGGACCAAATCCAATGGTTATAGAAAACATACTTGGATCTGGCCTCTTCTCCAGTATGTCCAAATGGTTGTACTCCTCTGTAATTTCAGGCATCGATCACTTTTTGCTCAGAATCTCCTTCAGGAACTTGACATAGGATGCATTTCATTGAGAGCTTCTGTGAAGGGGATGGTGACGTTGAGCTTCTGAAGCATCTTGATGAATCGCTGAAATTTCTTTTCTGCATGGTCCTTTGGAGATTTTGTGGGAAAAGGTAGCTTTTTCCTCTGATTTGGAGCCAGAACAGACGTCGGAGGTGTTACAGTTTTCTCGATCTCGGGCTGACCGTCGTCGATGTCGAGTACACCCTTGTCGATCTCGACCAGATTGGGTGATGTCGAGTTGCTGTGCAGTGTAGACGAGGGCTTTTGAAGTTTCTCCTCGAGATCGACGAGGCCCTCCTCGAGATCGACCAAGGACTGGTCGATGTTGACTAGCTGCTGGTCGACTTGCTGGTCTCCTTTGTTCTGCTGCTTTCCAACTTCTGGCTCTTGCAGTTGTTGGCCGCTTCTGAGTTTTACAGCAGCGATGTATCCAGTCTTTCCCTTAGGATTTGGTTCTGAAGATCTAGGGAGCGCACCTGACTGTTTGGGAATTCCTGCTCCTAGCTGACCAATCTGTGTATCAACTGATTTTCGCCATATATCAATTTCTCCAAGCCTAGAGTTGACACCTTGCATCTGAGTGTGGACGAAGTTGAAGGACTGCTTAGTTTCTGAGTGATTCCTCCGTATTTCCTCCAGGACTGTCTGTATATCATCCCTTTTGTGGTCCCTTTCCGGATGTCCTGGAGCTCTGTAGGGCGGGGGGTTCCTAGGGACACCTTGGTTCCATTGTGGTTGCTGAAACCTTTGGTCCCCCATGTAGCGATTGGGACCCCCTGCGTAAGCTATCTCCTCGTGGTGCTCTGCCATCCTGACTTGCTCTGTGTGTGGGCACTCAGGAGTGGTGTGCCTTTGCGATCCGCATTCAATGCAAGGCTGGTTGACAGAAAGATACTTCACTTGCTTAAGGAGCTTCTTGTTCTGATCTCTGTAGTACTGCTCCCTTACATCAGGATCAATCTCTTTAGGAGGCTCATAGAGGGGCATAGATGGTGCTGGCCTGGCATAGGGGTTCTCTTCGTAGGTTGCAGTAGACCCATACTTGTTGTCATAGTTAGTGAGCTTCTCCAGCACACCCCAAGCGTCAACTGGTGGCATCGTCAGATACTCATAGCGAGTATAATGGTTGATTATGTCCTTAGTGACTTGATCGAGAGAGTTGAAGAAGATCTCCTGAATGACGTAGGGTGGCTGTCCATGAGTAGGGCAAGATCGCAGCAGTTCTTTGTAGCGCTCCCATGCCTTTGCCAGCGGTTCCCCTTGCTTCTGTTTGAAGGCGGTGATTTTCTGGCGGAGATGTGCTGTTTTGGCTAGTGGGAAGAATTTATTCAGAAATTCTTGCTCTACTTGGGCCCATGTTGTTAGGTATCTTGGTTTCATCCCTTCAAGCCACTTTAGTGCAGGTCCAACGAGAGACCAGCGAAAAGCCTTCATCTTGACATATTCCAAAGTTGTACCTTCAGCAAGAGTACGGCACATGTCAGAAAAATTTGTAATATGTTCAAGAGGACACTCATTAAATCTACCAAAAAAAGCATTATTTTTTAGCTCTATAAGAAATTGAGTACGAATTTCAAAAGAGTTTTCAGGGATAAGAATCGCCAATTCAGGCACGACGAGAGTTGGGTGCATATAATCCTCTGCCGTGGTTGGGTATTCGGCAAGCTCGGCCTCTGCTTGTTCCCTTGCTGCTTTCTCAGTGGCGATCGCAACATCTTTAGCGGCCAATTCCCTTGTAAGCCTTGCGATCAGTTGTTCCTGTGTCTCCGCAACTACCATGGCTCTTTGCAGTTTAGTTCTGATGTGTAGAAGGCGCTCTGGTTCGTATAAGCCGTCAAACTCAGGTGGTTGACTAGAATGGCGCATACACATGTAAATTAACTCAAAGAAAAAGTGAGATCTAACTACCTAAGGCGCGAATGATAGCTTCCCCGGCAACGACGCCAATTTGTTATGAGGAGAAAATCGAGTATGAAATATAACAAAATAGATCAAACCAGATTTAGGCCCACGTAAATAATTACAAGACTCCTCCAATGCAGTAAGAGAAAGTCAGGATCGAATCCACGAGGAAGCGTGTCAGCGGATCCTAGGCAGTTGTAAGTCTCACAGAAAAGCAAACAGAAAAGACAGAAACAAAGAAACAAAGAAAGAAAGACAGAAAAAGGCAAACGAAAGCAGAAATAAAAGCAAAGCAACAGACGTACTCGATCTCGACAACACCCTACTCGAGATCGACAAAACTCAGTAAAAACAGAAAATGAAAATCGACGACAGAAAGCAGAAACTCAACTCGACCTAGACAAGACCCTACTCGAGATCGACTAATATTGTACTCGATCTCGACAAGTCTCTCCTCTGTGTCGACTAAAACTCAGAAACTGTAAATTTGCAGATTCGAACACATAACTCAAATTTCGATAGAAATAAACTCAATATAATAAAGAACTTCCAAAGCCAGGGCATCAACGCCACAACGATAACCATGCAAAGTAACACATAAAGGCATAAAAGATCATGCTTTCCATCAAAGTAACTTTCGTTACTAACAAATAGCCATATAGAGGCTTTCGCATAAACCCTAATTGTTACTAACCCTTTTCACATAATTAATCCAAGTTGCATTAAGATCACTTTCGCTTCAATAATACAAACAAGGATCACCTTCAACTCTCGCAAAAGAATCATGCTTATAGGGATAGAAGACGAATTGCATAACAAGATCTGACCTTTACCGCATCACCTCACATGGCCACCGTCGGGCTTACCCTAGCCCCAGAAGTGGGTGGAATACTCGCTCCTCTTCGCAATAGCAGACATTGATGTATAAAAAGAAACTTGCATTAAACTAAATTCAAAACCTTTACAATCCCGGCAATCAAACTTTCGCAGAATGCCAAAACCCTAAAACCTTCGAACTCCTAAAACTTCTCTTTGGAAGTACTTGTCTCTGACTGAAATTGAATTGGAATGAAAAACCAGCCCCTAGGGCTTTATTTATAGCCTTCTATTCCTTGCTATTCAAGGATAGAATCTTCTATCTATATCTACTTAAAAGCTTAAAGATAAATAAATTGCTTAAAGGAAATAAATCTTTAAAGGGAAACTATATCTAAAGTTGTAAAATATCTTCCAATGTAGGTAGAACTCTTCTTCCATAGATAGACTTGATCAAATTGGATAGAATCTCGGCCAACTCGACTTCCTTCATGCCCAAGTAACTCCAACTTGACTCGGACTGCTCACGTCGACGCGTAACCAGAAACTGGGCTACTCGATCTCGACCAAAGCTACTCGACATCGAGTAGGATTGTCGTCGACTGGTGTGGCTTGGCTCCTCGGATGACTGGTGCTCGACAAGGCTCGGATCTGGGCTCCTTGGCTCCTCGACCTAGACTAGGAGAACTCGAGATCGAGTGGAGGTGTGGTCGAGGATGGCTCGCTGGTGATGTCAGGGGCTCCTCCTCGGCATGGACTCGGACAGGCGTTGGGTTGTCCTCGATCTCGACTAGATCTCCTCGAGATCGAGTAGGGTTCTGCTCGGCGTCTTCGTCCTCGGCTTCTCGGCATGGCACAACTTCATCGACTCCGGGTGTGGCGTCTAGGCTTTGTCGATCTCGACTAGCTGTACTCTAGATCAAGTTGGCTTCCGAAGTTGGGTTGGTCTGGCTCTCGACACTGCTCTTAGTCGACAAGGCCTATGCTCGGACATGTTCGTCGAGATCGAGTAAGGTTCACTCCAGATCGAGTAACCTGGGCTCTCAACTTGATTCGACTGGTTCCGCTGCTTCTTTTACCTTGGACTTCTGTAGTGAATTTCTGAGCTTTTCTGATCTTCCTTAGAATTGCTGTAAACCGTCTCGAATTTTGCAAAATTTAAACAGAAACTGGTGTAGATTCCATAATTTGGCAAATAAACATAAGCTACATAGATTCTGTACTATCTTAGCCCAAATGAATGAAATGTATGCAGAAATCGATATAAACATTACTGTAAAACATTGCGGATTCAGCTCACAACAGAGAGAAAGAGAGGCCGAGTGGAGCAAATGAGCGAAAGTGATCTGGCTTTGTTCGGTTTATACTTTTTTCAGTTTGGATTAATGCAAGAAGTTATTTCTTTTAAACCAATGTCTGCAATTGCGATGAAGCGCGAGTAGTCCACCCACTTCTAAGGTTGGGGTGAGCCCAACGATAGCCTTGCATGTTTTGAGGTAAAGATCCGACTTTTATCATGTTTTGAGCGTCTACTACTTGTTATATGTTTATTACCCATCTGATGGAGGTCCATGCTAACAACTTGGATTGTAAACATAAAATCGGTAGATGCAATTTACATGATTATCTGTTTGATTCCTGCCTTATGCATGCTTGGTTATTGTTGTTGCAAACCCTAATCTTGGAAGTTTCCTTACATTCACAAGTCTACTTCGAGTTTCACCAAGATTTGTTCTTTATTATTTCGTTTTAAGTTTCTGCCCTCCTCCATCTCGACCAACTTTGGTCGATATCGACTACTGATCCTCGATCCCAGATCGTTGTAGCTTGTCCTGTGCAGGTACTTGAGATCGACGACAACCTTCCTCGATATCGAAGAGAGTTACTCGATGTCGAGATCGAGCAATCTGTCGACTAACCCTGGTCGAGATTGTCCTGCTGCTTGCTTGCTTCGGCTTGTCCGATCTTATGTCGACTAACCCTAGTCGAGATTATTGTGAGCGGAATCTGCCATGTTTTACAGTAACTTTTATATCGATTTCTGTATACATTGCATTCATTTGGGTTTAAATAGTACAGAATCTATGTAGTTTATGCTTATTTGTCAAATTATGGAATCTACACCAGTTTCTGTTTAAATTGCAGAAATCGAGGCGTTTACAGCAATTTTACAGAAGGTCGGAAAAGCTCGGAAAAATACTACTGAAGTCCAAGGTCAAAGCAGCGGAACAAGTCTATGTCGAGTTGGCTTCGTCGATCTCGAGTTGAGTGGCTCTATCGACTAGGTCTTCTCGGGTAGGTCTAGTAGACTGGCTCGGACATGGCTCAAGGTTTTCGTCGACCTCGACAAGTGCTCCTCGAGGTCGAGTTGGTTGTCTGCTTCCGCTTCCGCGAGCTGGCTCTTCCGCTGGCAGCGAGTGGCTTGGTCCGCGGCAGCGAGTGGTCACTTCCGCTGCAGCGAGTCTCCTGGTCGTCCTCGGCTTCGTCCTCGGACATCTTCTCCTCGTCGACTCCGGACGTGGGCGTCTGGGCTTCGTCGACCTCGACGAGGGCTTGTCGAGGTCGAGTAGGGTCCGGAGCTCGGGTTGTCCGGCTCTCGATCAGGCCTGGTCGACCAAGCTGGTGCTCGGACATGGTGGTCTATGTCGAGTAGGGCCTACTCGAGATCGAGTAGCCTCGTCTCTTAGACTCTTTCCGCTGCTTTGACCTTGGACTTCTGTAGTGTTTTTCGGAGCTTTTCCGACCTTCTGTAGAATTGCTGTAAACGCCTCGATTTCTACGATTTAAACAGAAACTGGTGTAGATTCCATAATTTGACAAATAAGCATAAACTACATAGATTCTGTACTATTTAAACCCAAATGAATGCAATGTATACAGAAATCGATATAAAAGTTACTGTAAAACATGGCAGATTCCGCTCACAACAAACACCCCATACTTAAGCTTGCTTGTCCTCAAGCAATACTTTTATTTGTCATTCAGGGGAAGAAATCAATACTCTCAACATATCAGATTCATTCTTATATAACCGTGCAATAAATTACCATCCTCGAAAAGGTACTAGTGTCACAGATTCATGCATGTGCAAATATATAAAAGCAACATCTACTCACAAAAGGAGGGTTATGCACAAACAATTTTTATGTGACAAAGCATTGATAATCAAGAAGACTAAAAGGCTAAAAGGTGGGTAATTTTTGGCAATGTGGTGCTTTTGATCCGGGGAAATGGATCACTTTCAAATTTTGAGTTTCATTCCACATTCTTTCTTTATTTGATTCATCACCCTTCATATTGCTTTTTTTTTTTTTCATAATAATGCTTTTACCTCTCTAACCTCAGCACTGCCTTCTCGCGAGTCGCAAACATGGGTGTCATGAATGACCCCGGATACTTAGTGCGTCGGACTCCTCACCGTGTGTCCCATCTCTCCAAACTATTATCTTAGAGAGCAGGGTCAATCTACCTTTATCTCCTGAGGTGATTGGATTTTCTTTCACTCATTAAATTTTCCATATATTTCAAACAATTTCCTTCCAAACTCCAATAATGATAAAAATCACAACAACCATATAACATCTCCATAATGTAACATCATTCTCAACATAATCCCCGGATAAGGTAAAGAATGGCAATATTTTGATCATGTGGAGCAATATTTGAAATAAGGCATATTACGGCTTTTGTGATGTATAAGCATAGGTATGGCTAGGATTTTAAACAATATGAGCATTATATGGAAATATAAAGTCCTCAATCATCTTATCATGCAACATGTCAAAAGCAACTTCAAATTTTACCTCCTTTCATGGTTTTCAAGAAAATAATGCATTTCATTGTGACTTCCCTTTACTAGGCAATTTCATGCTATATCTCTAATGAATCCAATTTTGCATCGTCGAGTTCAATATAAGCTTCCATGACATTTATTCAAAAAATTTAATGGGGGTCATTTTTCTCAAACTTTGGAAAACATGCATATAAGCACATAAGTCAATAATGCCTTCCAAAATAGCCATGTAGCAATTCAAAGAAATAAAAAATATGCATAAATAATGTCAAATAAAGCAATTATGCACAAAGTAAGCCCTTCCCCCACCCCATACTTAAACATTACAGTGTCCTCACTGTATAAAAAAACAATGTAAAGGGTAAAGAAAGAAACTCACAAGACATGAGTGCAGAGCCGCAAAATTTTGAATGGAGCACCTCCTAGTCCGAGTATTAATGTAGCTTGGTTCTATCCATTGACCTGAAAAAGTTAGAAGACATATACCTATAATAGCAAAACTAAAAAGTGTTCAAAACCAAAACAAAAAACACGGCAAAAACAATGTCTCAAATGTCCTAAAAAGTCTATGTACATGCTCTAGATTTTATAGTCGCTAGGCCGACTTTCCATTTAGCTCAAGGTGGCATCTGCAGGGCCCATGTAGCTTGGGCCTCAAATAGGACTCCATTCTTGTCCATCAGCTGTAATCCTCCAGAACGGATCTTGTTCACCACGAACGGTCCCATCCGCTTCTTGTTGAATTTGTTAGGAAACCAATGATCCTTTGATTTGGAGACATAGAGCTTGTCTCCAACTTCATACTCCTTAGGCTCATCATTGGAAATCCTGCACAATCGCACATACCAAGGCAGACCTCTCCCATGTATAGATAAATCTTTAATGGAAATAGGAGAAGAAAGATCCATACCTTGGCTCACCTTCGCAGAGACGGAATCGGGGACCACGGTGTTTGGTCGATCTCGACTAGGGCTCCTCGAGATCGACGAGGCTGCTGGCTCTGGTGGTGGTCTGGTCGAAGAGGCAGAAGTCGATGAAGAAGGCGGCTCGTCGACATCGAGTAGCCTACTCGAGGTCGAGTAGGGCTCTGGCTCTGGTGGCTTGCTCCTCGAGAAAACAGGGTCTGGTGGCGCCGACTGGTGGTCGACCTCGACGAGATTGCTGGAGTCGAGATCGACAAGAGCTCTGGTGCTGGAGTCGTCAGCGTCGAGGAAGCAGGATCCTGGCTCCCCGATTGGTGGTCGACCTCGACAAGTTTACTCGAGGTCGAGTAGGATGACTCGTCGACTGGTTTGCTGCTCGACGATGCCGGTGAGGGTGGAGTCGCCTTGGTCTGGTCAAGATCGACTAGGGTTCTACTCGATGTCGAGGAGCCCTGGTCGATCTTGACCCCATACTTAGTCCCTGTCAAGGCATCCGAAAAATAATTAATCCACAACGACTTACCTTGGTCTGTGTCGATTGGATTTTCCGTGTTTTCCTTAAGGATTGCCATGATCTCCTCCACCTGGGCCTCCATGTCCCTCTTTTCTATCTCCTCAGGGGTCATATTTCTGACCTTAGGTTCCCCGCAGGTGATTTAGCCAGCTGAGATAGATTTGACCTCTTCCATCGGACCCGTATGCCTTTCAGTTTTGTTAAAGGAATACTCGATGACCTCATCACTGATGTTGAAGGTGAGTACTCCTTTCCTTACGCTTATATTGGCATCCACCGTCGCCAAAAATGGTCTTCCTAAAATAATTGGACAAGCAGGATCTTTTTTCATATCAATAATTAAGAAATCAGCAGGGGCGAAGAATTTACCTACTTGTACCGGGACATTTTCCACCATGCCTGTTGGAATGACCACCATGTTGTTGGCCATATAAAGTCTAGCATCCACAGGCTCCAGGGCACCTATCTTAATCTTGGACCAAATCGTTAAAGGCATAATACTAACACTAGCTCCAAGATCACATAGGGCATTAATTTTGTATGGACCAAATCCAATAGTTATAGCAAACTTACCTGGATCCGGCCTCTTCTCCAATATGTCCAGATGGCTGCATTCCTCTGTGATTTCAGCCATCGATCGCTTTTTGCTCAGAATCTCCTTTAGGAACTTGACATAGGATGGCATTTCATTGAGAGCTTCTGTGAAGGGGATGGTGACGTTCAGCTTCTGAAGCATCTTGATGAAGCGCTGAAACGTTTTCTCCGTTGGATCCTTTAGAGATTTTGTGGGGAAAGGCATCTTCTTTTTCTGATTTGGAGCCAGAACAGACGTCGGAGTTGCTGCAGATTTCTCGACCAGGGGCTCGTGGACATCGACAAGGCCTTTGTCGACCTCGACCAAGTTGGGTGCAGTCGAGTTGTTGTTTGGCACAGACGAAGGTTTCTGAAGATTCTTGTCGAGGTCGAGTAAGCTTTCCTCGAGATCGACTGGGATCTAGTCGAGATCGACTAGAGATTTATCGACTTCGACTTGCTGTTCCTCGCTGTCTTGCTGCTTTCCGACCTCTGGCTCTTGCAATTGATGGCCGCTTCTGAGTTTCACTGCGGCGATGTGTCCAGTCTTTCCCTTAGGATTTGGTTCTGAAGATCCAGGGAGTGCGCCTGACTGTCTGGGGATTCCTGCGGCTAGCTGACCAATCTGTGTATCAACTGTTTTCCGCCATATATCCATTTCCCCAAGCCTAGAGTTGACACCTTGCATCTGAGTATAGACGGAGTTGAAGGACTGCCTAGTTTCTGTGTGGTTTCTCCGTATTTCCTCCAGGACCAGCTGTATATCATCCTTTTTCTGTTCCCTTTCTGGATGTCCTGGAGCTCTGTAGGGCGGGGGATTCCTAGGGACACCTTGGTTCCACTGTGGTTGCTGAAACCTTTGGTCCCCCATGTAGCGATTGGGTCCCCCTGCGTAAGCTGCATCCTCATGGTGCTTTGCCAGCCTGACTTGCTTTGTGTGGGGGCACTCAGGAGTGGTGTGCCTTTGCGATCCGCATTCTATGCAAGGCTGGTTGACAGAGAGATACTTTACTTGCTTGATGAGCTTCCTATTCTGATCTCTATAGTATTGTTCCCTGACATCTGGATCAATCTCCTTTGATGGCTCATAGAGGGGCATGGATGGTGCTGGCCTGGCGTATGGGTTCTCTTCATAAGTTGCAGTAGACCCATACTTGTTGTCGTAGGTAGTGAGCTTCTCTAGCACACCCCATGCGTCACTTGGTGGCATTGTCAGATACTCATAGCGAGTATAATTGTTGATTCTGTCCTTAGTGACTTGATCAAGAGAGTTGAAGAAGATTTCCTGAATGATGTAGGGCGGCTGTCCATGAGTAGGGCAAGATCGCAGAAGTTCCTTATAGCGTTCCCATGCCTTTTCCAGCGGTTCCCCTTTCTGCTGTTTAAAGGCGGTGATTTTCTGGCGGAGATGTGCTGTTTTGGTAGGTGGGAAGAATTTGTTCAGAAACTCTTGCTCTACTTGGGCCCAGGTTGTGAGTGATTTTGCTTTCAGCCCTTCCAGCCATTTCAGTGCAGGTCCAGCGAGCGACCAACGGAAAGCTTTCATCTTGACATATTCCAGAGTTGTGCCTTCTGCAAGAGTACGACACATATCATGAAAATTAGTAATATGTTCAAGAGGACACTCATTAAATCTGCCGTAAAAGGCATTATTTTTAAGCTCTATAAGAAATTGAGTGCGAATTTCAAAAGAGTTTTCAGGGATTAGAATTGCCGATTCAGGCACGACGAGAGTTGGGTGCATGTAATCCTCTGCCGTGGTTGGATACTGGGCAAGCTCAGCCTGTGCTTGTTCCCTGGCTGCTCTCTCAGCGGCGATAGCAGCATCCTTAGCGTTGATAGCAGCATCCTTTGCGGCTAGTTCCCTGGTAAGCCTAGCGATCAGATGTTCCTGGGTTTCAGCGGCCGCCATGATCCTTTTGAGTTTGGAGTGGATGTGTAGGTAGCGCTCCGGTTCGTCTAAGCTGTCAAACTCAGGTGTTTGACCAGAACGACGCATACACCTGCAATCAGACTCAAAGAAACAGTGAGAACTGACTACCTAAGGCGCGATTGATTGCTTCCCCGGCAACGGCGCCAATTTGTTGTTGCAGGAGTAAATCGAGTATTGAAATAAATATAGAATAAAGTTCAAACTGACTTCCCTGTCTCAGCAAATAAATACAAGACTTCCTCCCGTTGTAGTAAGAGAAAATCAGGATCGAATCCACGAGGAAGCACGTCAGCAGTTCTTAGGTAGCTGTAAATTCCCACAGACAAAGCAGCAGAATAGACAGAATCGCAGAAACAGAAAGAAACAAATAAATAAACCCGGCAAGGGCAACTAAAATAAAAGCAAAGAACAAAGCAAAACAAGAAATAAAAGCAACAAACGAAAAGCAAAAGCAAAGACTGGTCGATCTCGACGACAGCAACTCGAGATAGACAAAGGTGGTCGACAACAGTAACTCAGAAAACGAAAACAAAGCAACTCGACGAAAAACTCTCCTCGATCTCGACAAGATCAACTCGATCTCCAGTAGAAAAGTAAAGACAGAAATTAAAATCGACAAAGGCAGAAGAAAAGACAACTCGACTAAGACCACCCCTCCTCGACCTCGACAAGATGCTACTCGAGGTCGACAAAGCTTCGTCTAGGTCGATGAGAAACAGAAACTTAAACTTGCAAATTCAAACACAGAATTCAGAAATTTGACAGAAATAAACTCAATATGCTAAAAGACCTCCAAGGCCAGGGTTTCAACACCACAACGATAACCATGCAAAACAACACATAAAGGCATAAAAGGTCACGCTTTCCATCAAATAACTTTCGTCATTAACAAATAGGGATATAGAGGCTTTCGCATAAACCCTAATTGTTACTAACCCTTTTTCACATAATTAATCCAAGTTGCATTAAGATCACTTTCGCTTCAATAACACAAACAAGGATCACCTTCAACTCTCGCAAAAGAATCATGCTCATAGGGATAGAAGATGAATCGCACAAAAAGATCTGACCTTTATCGCATCGCCTCACATGGCCACCGTCGGGCTCACCCCAGCCCCAGAAGTGGGTGGACTACTCACGCCTCATCCCAATAAAAGACATGGATTGATGAAAAGAACTAACTTGCATTAAAACTAAATTCAAAGCCTTTTACAATCCTGGCAATCAACTTTCGCAGAAAGCCAAAACCCTAAAAACCTTAGAACTCCTAAACTTCTCTGTGGAACTAACTAACTGTCTCTGAAATTGGATGATTAAAACTGAGCCCCTAGGGCCTTATTTATAGCCTTCATTCCCTAGCTATTCTAGGAAAGAAGATATCTATCTATATCTAAAAGGCTTAAAAGATAAATAAATGACATAATGGAATTAAATCAACTAGGAAAAAGATAATTCTAAATAGGGTAGTATGTCTTCATGTTGATAGATCGCCTTCCATAGATAGAACATGATCAAATCGGATAGAATCTTCCTCCTTCGCGCCCAAGCAAAGTCAATTCTACTATGACAACGCTCGTCGAGAAGATGCTGGAACACGGTCTAGTCGACCTCGAGTTGGCCTCGTCGACCTCGAGTAAGATGGCTCGGCTTGGCTTGACTCTGCTCGATGTGGCTCGGAGTTGGCTCACTGGTGCTCGTTGATAGGATCTATTTTAGTCCTGATTTAAGTAGATATTTGCATATCATTTTAGAGCATTTTTACATGTTTTATACTTAATTTCTATTATTTGTTATTCGGAGTCTACACTCGTGTTTTATTATAATTCAGGTATTTTGGAAGAAATTTGGAGATATTGGCAGTTTGCCTTTACCGTGAGCACAAAGCTGTTCGAATTGTGAACATATTTCACAAGGAGGATTGGGCCAATGATTGCGGGCCAAACTACAAGCTGGACCGGGCTGCTAGTAATCAAAGGAAGGGAAGGAGCCACGTGATTATGCTGCTGTTATGCTATCATTATTATTATTATACATTATATATTTAGGATTAAATTAGATAGAACATTAGATATTAATATTATATAGTAGATTAGTTAGATGAGGATATCAATTCCATATATATACATTCATACGGCTTATGCCGTGTGCAGAGGACCGTAGCCGACTTTAGTTTCAATTCTAACCCTAATTGTGTTTTGTCTTAATTGGTAAATAAACTTAACTTAGGAATAACTTGATTCTCTGTGGGATCGACTCGTGCTT
Organism: Persicaria tinctoria; assembly: GCA_037127255.1. Classification (NCBI taxonomy): domain Eukaryota; kingdom Viridiplantae; phylum Streptophyta; class Magnoliopsida; order Caryophyllales; family Polygonaceae; genus Persicaria; species Persicaria tinctoria. Next base: position 30,231,729 of record JBANSL010000001.1, read on the forward strand.
ACCACACTACATTAGTTAGGTAGGTTCGAATTTATTTTGATACGGTTTAGGCGACTAAAAACCGGCGATCAAATTGGCGCCGTTGCCGGGGAATCAAAGTTTATTTCTTAGTTTTGTGTGTTTGTCAATTATTGTATATATCTAATTTGTTGTGAACCTATCTTACGGTTCATAACACCTTTGTTACTAACATTTTAAGATGAGATTAATGCAGCATCAAGGCGAAAATTTTCACCATTATTTCACAAGAGTGAATAATTTATTGGACGCCCGTTATGCAAGGGGTTACCAAGATAGTTTGCAAGATATGGCTCTTTGTGTACTTGAGGGCATGACTCATGAGACATAAGAACTTGCCGAGTCTATGAGTAACGGAGGCTTGGCAAGTTTCAACTTATCAGAGATGTGGGATTTTTTCTGCTACATGGGTCACCAGGTGGAGCAGGAAGAAGCTTTCACACGTCAGGTTATGTTGGAGCATACGCTTAAAAGGATGGATCGAATTGAGGAACAATTGAACCAACTTAATCAACCGGTGAGTGAGTTGGTAGTAGATCAATGCTTTATTCCTCAAGTTGATGAAAGCCAAGATACAAACAATGATGGTTTGATCGATGAGAGCCCGATGCTCCCTTACATGGAGTCTCATGAGTGCACGCATGAGGACCCATGTGTTTTGGCTCCTATTTCATCTGAAGAAATCATCCTTGACTTGCCTATCAAGGAACCATGTACCGAGTCGATTGTTGTGGCTCCCGAGCAAGGTATTGAT